>OY987316.1:13820245-15020245 GCA_963920655.1 Geranium rotundifolium | reverse complement strand
CCAGATCTGTGATCTGGGTTCAGAAGTGAAATTCACTAAAGAAGCCTCTATAGTTAAAGACTTCGATCAAGTCACTCAACGGATAATTGCTACATGTGGTCGCCCGAATCACATATCGAATCAGCAAAGTGTCTTGTCTCCAAAGTCGAAGAAACCAAACTGTGGCACAGAAAGCTTGGACATCTAAATCTTAGAAGTATGCAGAAGGCAATCTCCGAACAGGCCATTACTGGAATTCCAAACCTAAAAATAGTGGAAGGAAAAATCTGCGAAGAATGTCAAATTGGAAAGCAAACCAAGATGTCACACAAGAAGCTGCAGCATATCACCACCTCGCGAGTGCTTGAGTTAATACATGTTGACCTCATGGGGCCAATGCAAGTAGAAAGTCTTGGAGGAAAACGCTATGTCTTTGTGTGTGTAGATGATTACTCACGATACACATGGGTTGACTTTCCTCGTGATAAATCAGATACCTTCTTGATCTTTAAGAATCTATGCATCCAGGTCCAACGAGAAAAAGGGGAGACAATTGGCAAAATAATTCGCCTTCGTAGTGATCATGGTTGAGAGTTCGAGAACAGCAAATTTGCAGAATTCTGTAACTAAGAAGGGATAGCTCATGAGTTTTCAGCACCAATCACTCCCCAACAGAATGGCATTGTTGAACGCAAAAACAGAACTCTACAGGAGATGGCTAGAGTTATGATGCTGCCCAAGGACATACCAACTCACTTTTGGGCAGAAGCACTTAACACTGCTTGCCATATCCACAATCGAGTCACTCTCCAACCAGGTATGTCAGTAACTCATTATGAAATATGGAGCGTGAGAAAGCCCAATGTTAAGTACTTCCATATCTTTGGATCCACTTGCTATATTCTGGCTGATAGAGAGCCTCGTCGAAAGCTTGATCCAAAGAGTGATGAAGGCATCTTCCTTTATTACTCAAGGAATAGTCGTGCGTACCGGGTCTTCAACAAACGAACCAAGACCATGATGGAATCAATCAATGTTGTTGTTGATGATGATTGTGAAGATGCCCCAGAAGATGCGACGGACAAAGACGGAGTCTATCCCAACAATGGTAGAAAGGATGTTATCACGGATGACAGAGAAGATGCTAGTAGCAAACCAGAAAACAAGGATGCTAGTCCAAATGTCAATAATGATGAGACAATTCCTGAAACCAACAACAAGAATCCCTCGCGAAGAATCCAGGCTAACCATCCTATCTCTGGAGTAATTGGAGACCTAAATAAAGGCATACAGACTCGGTCCAAGACTCCGGAAGACTACAACGAGGTGATAGGTAACATATGCTTCGTTTCAAAGACTGAACCCAAAAATATCAATGAAGCCATCAATGATGAGTATTGGGTCAATGCTATGCAAGAGGAACTGATTCAATTCGAGAAGAACCAGGTGTGGGAACTAGTGCACAAGCCAAGTGAAGGAAATGTCATTGGCACAAAATGGATTTTCAAAAACAAATCCGATGAGCTTGGCATCATCACTCGCAACAAAGCCAGGTTAGTTGCTCAAGGGTATACTCAAATTGAGGGAGTCGACTTCGATGAGACCTTTGCTCCTGTAGCAAGACTTGAAGTAATCCGTCTCCTACTAGGGATATCGTGTCATCTACAGATTAAACTGTACCAGATGGATGTCAAAAGTGCTTTCCTGAATGGAGACCTCAACGAAGAAGTATATGTGTCACAACCCAAAGGATTTGTTGATCCTCACTCCCCTGATCATGTGTATAAACTTAAGAAGGCTCTCTATGGATTGAAACAAGCACCAAGGGCCTGGTATGAAAGGCTCACAAAATTTCTGATTCAAAGCGGCTACGCTAGAGGGGGAGTCGACAAGACTCTATTTGTGAAGAATGAGGACGGGAATTTGATGATAGCTCAAATATATGTCGATGACATTGTCTTTGGAAGGATGTCACGAAAGATGGTAGAGCGATTTATTCAACAAATGCAATCAGAATTCGAGATGAGCATGGTGGGAGAGCTTACCTATTTCCTAGGCTTCCAAATCAAACAGCTAAAAGATAGCATCTTCATCTCTCAGAGCAAATATGCGAAGAATATTGTCAAAAAATTTGGGCTAGAGAAAGCTTTACATAAACGGACACCTGCAGCTACACATATCAAGCTAACTAAAGATGATCCAGGAGAAGCCGTCGACCAACACCTATACAGAAGCATTATTGGTAGTCTTCTCTACCTTACTGCCAGTCGACCAGATATTGCCTACTCTGTAGGAGTATGTGCACGATATCAAGCTAATCATAAGGTTAGTCATCTATCCCAAGCTAAAATAATTATAAGATGTATCTCTGGGACTACAGACTTGGTTTTATTATACTCATTCGACACATCCTCTACCCTGGTGGGGTATTGTGATGCCGATTGGGCTGGAAACACAGCAGATAGGAAAAGCACATCTGGAGGATGCTTCTTCCTCGGCAACAACCTCATATCATGGTTTGGTAAAAAGCAAAACTGTGTTGCCCTGTCCACTGCTGAATCGGAGTATATTGCTGCTGGGAGTAGCTGCACACAACTACTATGGATGAAGCAGATGCTAGTCGAATACAATGTTAGACAGGAAGCCATGACTTTATATTGTGATAATGTCAGTGCCATCAACATCTCCAAAAAATCCTGTCCAACACAGTAAGACCAAAAACATTGACATTAGACATCACTTCATTCCCGAGCTGGTCGAAGACAAGAAGATCATCCTAGACTACATGCATACAGAGAAACAACTTGCTGACATTTTCACGAAAGCATTGGATGCGAGCAGATTTGAGTACCTCAGGTCATCACTCGGTCTGTGCACCATCAACGAGCAATAGAAGTTGCAGAAACGGTTGAGAGGAGTTAGTTGGTGCCTCTTCATGAACCGGTCCAAAATCCCAACATATGTCATTGGGCCAAGCATACCAAAAGCCCATATAAAGAAAGGAAAGGTCACAAGATACGCTCGGTCTCCAACAGATTTGATTTGAATCAACCTCTTTTCAAAATCAAAACCTAGTCTGCCTCTTCTCGTTTTCACTCTCATCTTCCTCACCTCTCACACTCTGCAATGAAAAACCTCACTACCTACACAGACATGGTGAAAACTCGGAGCACTCTAGTACCAAAGAAGGCCACTGGTAGTCAACGATCTGAACCAAAGAAGGCAGAAGCAAAAAGCTCCAAGAGCAGCAAAGCAAAAACCAACAAGCATGGGGTCCGAATCAAATGACCAAAAACGCAGAAAGCCGAGGAATCTCCCAAAGAAACCCCTGCGGAGGAAACGCCAATGCCAATTTTTTCTCGAGTTCCCAAACGGTCTCGAACCGGAAGTTCCACATTCTCCATGACAGATCTAACAGGGCCAGAAAGGGAGACTGATCTTGGCCAAGGAAGTCGGGAAGCTTCCATGCAGATTGTTCCTGTTCCAGTACCAGCAAATGTCCTAGGTATCGACTCTTCCATTATTTCAAACACCGATACTTCTAGAAATAGTGACCTGTTGGAGTCGCTACTGGAAAACCAAGACCCACCTCAAGAAGGTGTGGTAGAGGAACTGATAAATCTTGGAGGAGAAAAGGAAGACTTGACCCCGGTCAGTCATGGTTTAGAACGTATTGCTGAAGGAGAAGGAGAGGAAGAAGTTGCAACAGATGTCATTCCTAAAGCCACGAAGGAGGCTGTGGTAGAAGAAGAAGTCGCTGACTCGGAAGAAGCCGAGGAAGAAGTTGAGAAAGACGAAACCAGAGACGGGGACACCGATCTGGAAGAAACTGAAAAGGACAAAAATGTCGCCACCGATAACACAGAAGAAGTCCCTCTGGATGCCAGAGAAGATGTGACAAAAGATGCTACTAAGACAGCACACACAGTGTTGTCATCCCTGAAGAAGAAGGTACTAATAGAGAATGAAAGTCTAGCAGTGATGGTTGAAAAACTCAAAGAAACCAAGAAAAGGAAGGAGGTTAAAGATGCTGGAGGCCCCAGCAATAAGAAGAAGAAGATGTTTTGGAAGAAAGTTGTCTCCAAAAGGAGATTGGTGGATGAAGAAACGGATGACGATGTAGAGGAGGTTACTGCAAGAGAAGCAAAGAAAGGGAAAAGCCTGAAGACGGTCAAGAACACCTCGAGTGTCCCTTACGACAATATGTCGTTTCACTCGGCGGACGGTGTGAAACGATGGGAATTCGTGTTCTAGAGAACGGCGTATCCCGAGAAGACCTTGTCGTCGGAACTGCTAGGACTAGAAGCCATTGTCCAACTCCTGAAGCAGGCAGAACTTATGAAAACCGTCACAAACATTAGTAATCTGCCTACTGGGTTTGGGACTCCGGATGATCCGGATTGTGAGAAGGTATATGTCAGAGGCCTTCGTTTCAACATTTCCTCTGACATCATTAATGCCTTCCTGGGGAGAAAGTGTGTCCGTGCTGTGCCTCCACCTGACCTGAACAAGGTCCTCAAATAGATTACCGGAGACAAAAGCAGAATGTGGCATACCAAGGGCACTGTGACAGCCTCAGACCTCACATCCAAGTACTCCATTCTCTTTCGTATCGGAGTAGCAAACTAGGCTCCCTCTACACACGCATCCTCTATCAAACCAGAGCTGGCTATACTCATCTTCCAAATAGGTACGGGGTCTACACTTGATTTTGGGCAGTTTGTTATTGATCACCTTATTAGACATGCCAGATCATTAGCTGTGAAGATACCTATTGCCTTTCCCTCCCTTATCTCTGAGCTGCTTGTACATCAACACCCAGGAGTGTTGAAGACAACGGATAAGGTTGGCAAACGCGGAGGACTGATTGTGGTTAGCCACAAGCTGTTTGAGGGCAAGCATGCTCCTGATCTTGTCAGGCCAGAAGCCAAGGCAACGACCAGTCGAGCCACAAGTGCCGCCCCTCCAACTAAGACCACCAGCAGGGATGCAATCATGCTTGAAAGAGAGATAGCTGTTCTGGACAAAGACAACGTCAACCTCAAGACAACTCTGAAGCACCTCTCCCAGCGAAGATCACACTGCACTGACGCTACTGAAGAAGAGACTGCTAGTTCCAGCAGCAGCTCTGTTTGATTTTACGAACTTTCTGATTACCGAACAACTGAACACCTTTATTTTGTAATTTTTGTTGAACACTGTTTCACACTTACTCTCGACTGCTGATCGGGAGTATGTGTGAGTTAAGTTTGTGTTTCTTTCTTATTACCTTGTTTTGTTAGAAATATTTGTTTCAAAGTTTGGTTCTTTTTGAGCCAGCAAGGGGGAGTAAGATAGATAAGATAGAGACGACGAGAAAACACGATGATACGCGCGGTGACACACACTATGCGCATAAGACGCTACGAGAAGACACGATGATACGCGCGGTGACACACACTATGCGCATAAGACGCTACGAGACGCGAAACGAAAACAAAGACTTGATGACTACCAAAAAGACTTGATGACTACCGATCGTGTGCATCGATGACAAATACGACGCAGAATGCAACGAATAATGCTGTCCTTAAAAATAGCCAAAGGGGGAGATTGTAGTTACGATGGTTTTAGAGATTGGCTGATTTTTTAAAGGAACTGAAGAACATGTTACAAAGAATGTCGAAGCATCTTCTGCGACATCTTGTGTAACATTACTGACGGCGTCTTGGCAAACATCCTGATCGACAGAAATCAGGAAAGTGCAGTTTCGGCAGGAAGGTTCGAAGACGATTAGGAAATTCCAGAACAACTCCGATTCTGGAAAGAAGAAAGACGGTGATTAAGAGGAAACCCACTAGGGTTAGTACTCATCCTCGATTTCTATAAAATCTTAGGCTACCCCCTTAGCAATCGTGTGGTTATTTATTTGTTTCCTAACAATAATTTGCAAAGCTCTTAGACGTGAAGGTTTGCGGGCTGAGAGATTGCAGATTGAGCTGAGGATATTGTGCATCACATAACTATTGAGAGTTAAGTGATTGAGAGATTGTTGATCGCGTGAGTGAAGACTGCACATAACCACCAAGTTCAACGGAGACTTGAACCGACAGAGAAAGGCGATTGCTCGAAGAGTGGAATCAAGACAGAGTCTTGGATTCAGGGGGAGACCCTGAGATAGATTGCACTGTAAAACGTAGTATAAAGTATAGATCTAGGGTTGATCACAGGTACTTGTATGTTCTGACGAATTACTGATAAGTGAAATCTTTCCACCAGGCTGAGAGCCCCCAGACGTAAGTGACGTTGCACTGAACTGGGTAAACAATCTGCTATGTCATTGTTTATAGCTTTATATTTTCTGTCCTGCGTTTTCTACACAAGAAGTCAAACACAGTATTATAGCTTCATACGTAACATTGTGTGTGACATCTTGCACGAGTAGCTGATCAAAATTTCAGATACTCACAGCTAGCACCATGAATCTCAGGAACGGGAGTTCCTAGAGCTTCTTCAGACATATTTTTGTCTACAGGGTCTACTTCAGAAGGGATAGTAGGGTTACCTTGTAGGGGAGTCTTAGTAGAGTGAGGGGCCTCTTCTTCAACACCACAAGTCTCTGGCAAGATTTTGTCCTTCTAATCAGTGGGGGTTGCCTCCATTGGTACTTCCTGAGGTCTCTGGCATATTTGTTCGTTGTTGATTTCGAGGCCGATAACTTCATGGCGATCACCTTCGCCCTCATCTTGGCTCGTAGTTTCTTGGAGGCAGATGGTACACGTCCACTTATGGTTCCGACCATTTGACAGAGGGGCTTGATCGGAGTTGTTTTGGTAGGAAAAAGCAACTGCTACAGGTGCATATTGAATTTGGTTTTGGGAAGGTGGATGGGGTGTGTAGAGATTTTTCTGCGCGGAAGTTGAATGGATTGAGAGCTGATTGGTTTACTGTCAGATTACAATCATTCCTTTTCTCTTTTTGAATCAATTAAAAGCTCTCTCTCTTCTTTCTTGACTTCTAGTTACTCCATACAGCAAAGTCCAAGGGATGACCTTAGACTTTCAAACCTGTTAGCATCTAATGCCTTTGTAAAGATGTCAGCGACTTGTTTCTCAGTAGGTAGGTATTCAAGTTTTATTTTTTTGTCCTCTACAAGCTCTCGAATAAAGTGATGCCTGATATCAATATGCTTTGTTTTGCTGTGTTGAACTGGGTTCTTCGAGATATTGATTGCACTAATGTTGTCACAGAACAAAGTCATGACTTCTTGCTTGACCCCATACTCTGCCAACATCTGTTTCATCCAAAGAAGCTGAGTACAGCTACTTCCAGCTGCAATATATTCGGACTCAGCGGTAGACAAAGCAATACAATTTTGCTTTTTGCTGAACCAAGACACAAGATTGTTCCTAGATAGAAACAACCTCCAGAGGTACTTCTTCGATCTAGTGTGCTTCCCGCCCAGTCAGCATCACAGTATCTAACAAGAGTAGGAGAGGTATCAAAAGAGTATAGCAAACCCAATTCAGAGGTTCCCGAGATGTACCTTATTATCCTCTTGGCATGAGTGACTGACTTTTGGATTGGCTTGATATCGCGCACAGACTCCCACAGAGAAAGCGATGTCGGGTCGACTTGCTGTTAGATAGAGAAGACTTCCTATTATGCTTTGATAGAGGCTTTGATCAACTGGTTCTCCAAGATCGTCCTTTGTGCATTTGACATGAGTGGCAATGGGGGTTCTTTTGTGTGAGGCTGTTTTAACCCGAATTTCTTCACAATATTCTTTGCATATTTGCTTTGGGAGATAAATATTCCATCTTTCATCTGTTTGATCTGAAAGCCTAGGAAGTATGTGAGCTCACCAACCATACTCATCTCAAATTCAGACTACATATGTGTTACGAAACGTTCCACCATCTTGTCTGACTTTCCTCCAAATACGATATCATCGACATATATTTGGGCAATCATGATGTCCCTTCATTCCTTCTTTACAAAGAGAGTTTTGTCTACTCCCCCTCGAATATAGCCATTCTGTACTAGGAATTGGGTAAGACGTTCATACCATGCTCGTGGTGCTTGTTTGAGGCCGTAGAGAGCTTTCTTTAGTTTGTAGACATGATGAGGAGAGTCATGATCTTCAAATCCTTTTGGTTGAGCAACATAGACTTCTTCGTTGAGATTTCCATTGAGAAAAGGCACTCTTTACATCCATCTGATAGAGTTTGAAACGCATATGGCATGCTATGCCGAGGAGAAGTCGGATGGCTTCCAGTCTGGCTACTGGGGAAAAAGTTTCTTCGAAGTAAACTCCTTCTACTTGTGTGTACCCCGAGCCACTAGTCTTGCTTTGTTTTGAGTGATATTTCCTTGCTCGTCAGTCTTGTTTTTAAATATCCACTTTGTTCCAATAATATTGACATTGTCTAGCTTGGGTACTAGTTCCAAGACTTCATTCCTTGCAAATTGAACCAATTCTTCTTGCATGGCGCAAACCCAGTATTCATCATTGATGGCTTCTTGTATATTCTTTGGCTCAATTTTAGAAATAAAGCAAATGTTACCTATCATCTCTTTGTAGTCTATAGGTGCCTTTTGTCGAGTCCGCACTCCTTCATTGATGTCTCCTATCACATCCTGGGATGGGTGATTCTTCTGAATTCTTCTTGACGGAGCTCTCTGTTCTATGACGGGGCGTGCCTCTTTGTCAGAGATGTTTTGGCTTTCGGCTTCAGATTCTTTGTTGCGATCTTCGGTTCTGACTTCTAGTCTGACTTCTCCTGAGAGATTTAGAATTTCTTCCTCGTCGCCACTGGGTTGCTCATGACTGTCATCAATCACGACATTGATGGATTCCATGATAGACCGGGTGCGTTTGTTGAATAAACGAAAAGCCCGACTATTTCTGGAGTATCCAAGGAAGATGCCTTCATCGCTTTTAGGATCAAGTTCGCGTCGAGGTTCCCTATCTGCAAGTATGTAGCATATCGATCCAAAGACATGAAAATATTTGACATTAGGCTTCCTCCCCCTCCATATTTTATAAAGAGTGAGCGATGTTCCAGGACGGAGGGTCACTCTATTATGAATATGACAAGCCGTATTCAGAGCTTCGGCCCAGAAGTGCTGCGGGATGTCTTTGGCTAGCATCATGACTCTTGTCATTTCTTGAAGAGTACGATTTTCCCTTTCTACGATTCCGTTCTGCTGAGGAGTGATGGGAGCAGAGAATTCGTGTGCTATTCCTTCAGCATCACAAAAATTTGCGAAGCTGATGTTTTCAAATTCCTTTCCATGATCACTTCTGATTCGGACGACTTTGCCTATGGCTTCTCCTTTTTCTCGTTGAAGTCTCCAACATAGGGCTTCAAAGACTGAGAAGGTGTCTGACTTTTCTCTAATAAAGTCTACCCAGGTGTACCTTGAGAAGTCATCGACACAGACAAATATGTACTTCTTGCCCCCTAGACTTTCTACTTGCATAGGTCCCATAAGGTCAACATGTAGAAGTTCTAGAACGCGTGAAGTAGTAAGATGTTGTACCTTCTTGTGTGACGTCTTAACTTGTTTGACAATCTGGCATTCTCCACAAAATTTTCCTTCAACAATCTTGAGGTTGGGAACTCCAATGATCGCCTTTTCAGAGAGAATCTTTTGCATGCTCCTCAAATTGATGTGACCGAGTTTTTGGTGCCATAGCTTCGTCTCTTGTGCTTTGGATAAAAGGCACTTGGTTGGCAATGTTGTGACTGTTGGAGACCATAGATAATAGTTATCAAGAGACCTGTGACCTGTCATGACTTCCTTTTGGTGTTCGTCTTTGACAGTGCACTTGTCACGAGTGAAGTTGACATCCAGATTCAGATCGCATATTTGACTGATGCTGATGAGGTTGGCTGTAAGACCTTGTACTAGTAGAGCCTCTTTCAGGCATGGTGAGTTAGGAAGGTTGAGTTTTCCCTTCCCGAGTACTCTAGCTTTTACTCCGTCACCAAAAGTGACAAAGCTATTAGTGCAAGGTATTAAAGTGACCAAGAATGAGCTATTACCAGTCATATGTCGAGAGGATCCACTATCAAAGTAATAATCATTGCTGGTTGAAGCTTTTAGAGCGGTGTAAGCAATATTTGCTCGATAGTTTACCTCCTTAACTCGCCATTCCTTACGTGGTTGGGCTTTCTTGATGGTGGTCCTTTGCTTGACGAAGCTCCTTCCATATAGACGATAGTAGAAAGGTCGAATATGACCTCTTCGTCCACAGTGGTGACATACCCAGTTATGTCTTTTGTTCTGTGTCCCAGAAGCAACCAAGGTATGAGGCTTTTTGATCGCTTGGTCAGGTGTGAAGTTAGTCGACATCTGACGGGGCTTGTGGGTGACGACCTTCTAAGGAACGAAGACGGTGTGTGATGATGAAGCTTCTTTCGAATATCCAAGACCTTCCATATTGCTAGCTGGTTTTCCGATCGAGAGAATTTGATCTAGAGTGTTGGTGCTTGGATTCATCATCTTTACAGACTTTGTGACTTGGTCTAACTCGCTTTTTAATCGAGCCACTTCCTTTTTGAGATCAACAGTAGTTTCGAGAAATCGTGACTTGTCTTCGTTAAGAGAAAGAATGAGAGCATTATGTTTTTCGATTACTTGAGAGTCTTCAAGCCACTTAACATACCATTCGTTATATGCGTTGTTGAGGGACTCATCGGATAACTCATCATCAGAGTCATACTTCTTTGAAATCTCGGATGGTTGATCTACTGTTGAGGAAGTAAAAGCAACATAGTTACTTGTGTGCTCAAAGTCACTGTCTTCTTCATCTTCATCGTCAGTTAGAGAGGCATTGAATCCCTTCTTCTGTTTCTTTAAGAAGTTAGGACATTCTTTCTACATGTGCCCGTACCCCTCGCATTCAAAGCACTGGACTCCCTTTTCTTTTCCTGATCGTTCACCACGTCTACCATTGTTATTAGTGCTCTCGAGCTTCTGGAATTTGTGCTGAGGCTTGTCTCTGACTTCTCGTGTGACATTCTTTCCTGTTATCTGGTTAAATCTCCTCATGACTTTATTGAAGTTTTTGGCTAGCATAGCGATAGTCTCGTCAATTTCACTATCCGAATCAGAGCCCACCAAGTTCTTCTGCTTTTGGGCAGAACTTTTGAAAGCAACACCTTTATGCTTCTTCTCGATGAGAGGTAGGGAAAGCTCGAAGGTCATAAGTGATCCCATGAGCTCATCGAACTTCAGCATCTTTAAGTCATGAACTTCTTCTATGGCCGTGATCTTCATCTTAAATCTGGGACTTAGGGCTCTCAGCGTTTTTCTGACTAGATCTTCATCGGTCATAGGCTTGCCAAGTGAATATGATTCATTGGCTAGATCCTTGATACGTACATTAAACTCAGCTATAGTTTCGTCTTCAAACATGGTAAGGGCCTCAAAGTTGGTTGTGAGGTATTGTAACTTTTGCTCTCTGACTTTGGATTTACCCTCATACGCAACATCAAGAGTATCCCAAGCAACTTTGGCACTTGTGCACGTGTTGATAAGTCGAAACACATTCTTGTCTAATCCATTAAATATAGCATTGAGTGCACGAGAATTACCTAGGGCGGTTTCATCTTCTTCCGTGCTCCACTCTTTTTCTGGTTTGATGCTATTTTGATTTCCTTGAGCATCAGCATAGTGAGGTTTCTCTCATCCATTGATAACAGCCTTCCAGGTTTTGTTGTCGAGAGACTTCAAAAAGGCACACATCCGTGCTTTCCAGTACCCATAGTTTGTTCTGTCGAGCACTGGTGGTCGATTGACAGATCCTCCTTCCTTTGAGTCCATATTAGCTACTCATAATTTTTGCAGGAAAATCACCTAAGAGATAAGGTGCCTCCTCTGATACCAATTGAAATTCTGATTCATAGCCAAGTCAAGAAGTCGAACACAAAGTCGTAACTTTTGTGTCTACAACTTTCCTAAAACGCAATTCGTAGTTTAAACAAAAAACAGGTAATAATAACGACACCAGAGATGATTACCCAGTTCGGTGACTCCGCACCTACGTCTGGGGGCACTTTGCCAGTGGAAAGGTTTTCACTATATGGTAGTCAATAGTACAACTTCAAGCACCAACTAGCTATCACACAAGCTATTGTCCTAAGCTACTATAGATCTCACCGTGAACAACCCCGACCAAGGTCCTCTCCCCCTGTCTTTGAGATCCTCTCAATTCCACCCTTCGAGCAAGCGCCTATGCTCGGTGTCGTAGTCTTCTTTGACGGATTTGTGAATCTTCAATCACGAACACAAGAACCCTAACCGATCAAACACTCAATCTTCACGACTTGATGTTTATTCTGAGTAAAGCCGTTCTAGGAAACTAATCAGCCTCTCAACATGCCAATGGTGCACGGTTAAGAGCTCTGAGAAGTTTAGCAAATTATAGAACAAGAACGGACGACTGCTAATAGGGAAGCTTCAAGCTTTTTATAACAGCTCTACATTCCTAATCTTTCTCGGATTAGGAATAGGAAGTCTCAGACTTCCTAAACGAATTAGGCAAGCAGAGTTGCCGCCTTTGCTGACGTGTTAGTGACAGCTGGAAGTCGCCTGACCTTGTTGATGTCATTCTCTTGCGCTCCAAGTCTTTCAGTTGTTGTGACGTCATTCTTCAAGCGACTCTAAATAGGAAAGCTTCAGGCCTTTCCTAATCTGGAGCGTAAAGCGTCGCTCCAAATGTCTTGTAACTTGCTACATCGACTTCTTACTTTTGCGCTAAAAAATTATGCCAACACTAAACGTAGCAACAGGGAAGAACCACAGTATGCTGATGCTCAAGGAAATCTAACCGGTTCTAAACCCGAGAAAGACTGGAGCACTTATGAAGATGAAGCAGCTCTAAGTAACTCTAAAGCACTCAATGCTATTTTGAATGGAGTTGACAAGAAAGTCTTTAGGCTCATTAATACATGTACAAGTGCCAAAATAGCCTGGGATAATCTTGCCACTGCTTATGAGGGAACCTCTAAAGTTCGAGAGCAAAACCAACTTTGAAGCTCTCACTATGAATGAAGAGGAAAACATACATGAGTTCAATGTACGAATCATGGATCTGCCAATGAATCCTACTCACTTGAAAAACCAATGACTGACGAAGATCTAGTAAGAAAAACTCTAAGAGCTCTAAGCTCTAGGTTCAAGATGAAGATCACTACCATATAAGAAGTTCATGATCTAAAAACCTTGAAATTTGATGAACTTATGGGATCACTTATGACCTTCGAACTCTCCCTTCCAAATATGGAAAAGAAACACAAAGGAGTAGGCTTCAAAAACTCAAGTGATGGTCAGAAAGAGCAAGTGTTCTCTTATTCAAACAGCGAAATCGATGATACAATCGCTATGCTAGCCAAGAACTACAAAAAGGTTATGAAGAGATTCAACCAGATGACTGGGAAGAAAGTCTCTCGAGATGTCAGAGACAAACCGCAACAAAGATTTCAGAAGGTGGAGAACACCAACAAAGATAAATGACGAGGTGAGCAAGAAAAAGAACGTCTGGTGGATGCTTCTACCTTGGGAATAATCTTGTCTCTTGGTTCAACAAGAAACAAAATTGCATAGCCCTATCTACTATGGAGTCTGAGTATACTGCTGCTGGAAGTAGTTGCACTAAACTCTTATGGATGAAGCAGATGCTTGCTGAGCATGGTGTCAAGCAAGATGTCATGACATTGTTCTGTGACAACATCAGTGCCATCAACATCTCGAAGAATTTTGTGCAACATAGCAAAACTAAGCACATTGACATCAAACATCACTTCATCCGAGAGCTTGTAGAGGACAAGAATATAAAACTTGAATATCTTCCCACAGAGAAACAACTGACAGATATCTTCACAAAAGCGTTGGATGCAAATCGGTTTGAAATCTATGGTCTTCCCTTGGATTTTGTTGTCTTGAATAATAATCTTCAAGGAAAAAGAGAGAGAGATCTTTTGCTGATTTATTTTTGGGATAATTACATTTTACTACGGCTAAAGTGACATGTTTTACACTTTACTATAGCTAAAATAAAAAGTTCAAATTGAGGTACGCTAATTTCTTTTTTTTTTACATATTGCTCAATTCATCCATTTTAACAATTTTTTCTGTTCAAATTTTCATAATGACATATATACCCTCAAATACATAAAAACAGAACAATTATTGGGAACTTTTTTGGGTCAGTTAAAACATTAGAAATGTGAAACGGATGGTGTGGGGTTCTCGTAAAGACAAAATAATTAAAAGAGAAAAACAAAAAATAAATTAGAAAATAAATATGACGGGTAGTTTTTTGAAAATTTGATGAATAGTTAAGGGTATTTTTACATTATTTAAAAAATTTCCATCCAACATTTGACGGTGTTAGAGCAAAATGTAAAAAAAACACAAATAACTGACCTCAATTTAAACTTTTCATTCTAACTATAGTAAAGTGTAAAACTCGTCATTTTAGCAGTAGTAAAGTGTAATTACCCCTTTATTTTTCTCTCTCTCTCAGAAGGACTACCAGGGTCCACAAAATCAAATTCGGGCCCAACTTATCCAAGCCCGTTTCAGGTTCCAAAATAAAGAATTAACAAAGGGAACAAAATCTTTTTATCATCTTGTGACATGATCCGTATCCAATCCACACACAAACCTCTCAGCTACATGCAGCAAAACGCATGCGTCTCTACATTCCCTTCTAGTTTCTCGATCACATCTCTACTTTTCCGAAAGACTAGAGTTTCACCATCCCCCACTATTCGAATCGATCTCTCTCCATGACTACATACCAAAAATCACAACAATGGTGGGAACTAGGAGTGGTCGTACACCTGCAAAATCGAAGAAGTCTCAACCAGGATGAGAATCAAGACTGTCCCAAAGAAGGGCATTGTATCAAAAGCTACTCGCAACAAATATGGGGTAAGAGTACTAGGAGGAAACTTCTCCAGGTCTGTATCCGGTCACGCAGAGGCCACAACGACAACAACGCCTGTCTTGAACGACGCAACAGAAGGAATGGAGATTCCCCCTCCCATTATCGATGAGGATGTCACAACAAATGCTGAAGGACAAGACACGTCTGGAATAGGTCACCCTAATTCCCATATTGAATCTAGAGAACAAGAGGGTTTCCCAACCCCATATGGATCAGACGATATGCAAGACGCTCCAACATCTATTGTCGCTCCTAACGATACTGTGGAGCTGGTACAAGAAGATACATCTGAGGATGCAGAACCTCGGAGAAAGAAAGAGGTTACTTGAAGAAATTTTTGGCTAAAAGGAAAGGGAAAAAGAAGGAAAAGCTACTGAAAAAGAAGAAGATGTTTGTATTATTAGATGAGGAAGAGGTGTCTCCTGTGAAGGAGAAAAGGAAAAAGAGAAAAATCTCAGAGGAAGGCGGGACATCTATCCCGACCACAGGAAAAAAAGAGAAGAAGAAGGTCGTTGTGCCTGTTGTTGATGTTGAAAGAGATCACCACGGGTTCCAAACAATGAATATCATGCAGCGGACTTTATGTAACCGTGGTGATTGTAAAAAACTTGATCTTAATGCTATTTGAACATGTTATAAACATAATTAAAGATCTGATATTTACCTCTTGTAATCAACAAGAACACAAGTGTAGTGTTTTCTCTATCAAGTCCACACAAGCACACAACCGAAATGGTTTTTCTCTCAATCTTTTTGCTAGAAAATTAGAGAGAAAACTAGAGCAATAATGGAGGTAGAGTGAGTGAGAGAAATCGACAATGAGGGAGAGAGAGAGGAGAGGTGGTTGCTGAAAAATTCAAAGGATAAAATAAATAAGATATTATGTGATTTTTAATTTGAAATTAAATTGAATTTCAAAATAAAAATTGCATTATCTATCCCTTTAATCCTTCTTATTTGCATTTGACCCCTCTCTTATCTTAAACCCCTAAATGGGCTTTAAGCCCGTTTAACTAAAACCCAAATTAAACCCATTAACTTGAGTTCTAATTTCGGTTTAGTCAAAACGGCTCAATTTCCTCGAATTGATTTCTTCAACCGTCTGGTTAAAAGCTTAGGCCAGAAAACTACCGAATTGTTCTCAATTCTCATCCATAATTATTGTCATGTATCGTGCTTAATGCGTGTGACCCTCTAGGCTCACGAATAATTGGCAGACTGGTAAAATTACCATTTTACCCTTTCCATCATAAGTGGCCTCTAGCAAGACATTATGATTATCCAATATTCGTGATTATCGATTATTCGACTTAACCTTTTATCGTACATGTCACTGTCCTTTTATCAAACCGATATCCAGATTGATCAATAGGCATAGAACGGTCATCCTAATTTATCAATCACTATTTCTTGATATCTGAGATGACTGAAACCTGATACTAAGGTATCACCTGCATGGCCATGCTATTTCTTCAGTCATACTCATCAAGTGGCCTAAACGGATATCTTTCTCATACCGAAGTATGAGTGATAAATCCCTCAGACGCCTTTCGAGTTCACTAGTGCAATAAATGCCAAAGCCAATCGAAGCCGTTATAGCTACCCTTTTACAGATAACGTTAGACTAGGTCAAACTTAGGTATTTGTTACATAGTGTACACAAAGACTCCTTGGTCTTAGGATATAATGACAAGTTACGATATGTGAGTATCTTATGACTGGATCTATGCAGCATACTCACAATCGGGTTGTCCGATATCATCGACCTGATGATATCTATGATATAACTCCGACATATCTTTGCCATGATCAGTAGAGCGTGATCACAAGGAGTTAGTCTTATACTGATCGCTTCAGAAGAAGCTTAGCTGATCAGGGACTCTATCGAATGCAACTCTTTCTGATCTATAGTTCTACTATAAGTGATTACACACATTATGACATAGATCAAATCACATTAGATATATTACTACAACACATTAGTAATATTATGCCTTTTATTATGTAGAATAATGATGTCCGTTACAATATAGATTGAGGAATTATTTTGGACTAGGGCACAAACCTAACAATCTCCCACTTGCCCCTAGTTCCAATCTACCCCCATAGACTTCACGTGCGCCTCATGCTTAGGCTGCGGTAAAGCCTTTGTCAGGGGATCAGCAACATTGTCATCAGTAGGTACATAAGCCATCTCCACATCACCGTTATCAATATACTCTCTGATAATGTTATACTTCCTCTGTATGTGTTTAGTTCTGTTGTGGAATCTAGGCTCTTGAGCTAATGCTATGGCCCTAGTGTTGTCACACAACAAGCTTACCGGATCAGATGCTCGCGGCATTACATCTAATCCAGTTAGAAAGCTTCTAACCCATACGGCTTCCTTAGCTGCTTCTGCTGCAGCTATGTACTCAGCCTCTGTTGTAGAATCGGCAGTTGTGGCTTTCTTGAAGCTCTTCCAGCTGAATGCTCCGCCATTTAACACGAATACAAATCCTGCTTGTGATTTGAAATCATCAGGATCTGTCTGAAAGCTAGCATCAACATATCCTATGACTGCTAGTTCTCCATCCTTCCCACCATACACTAGGAATGCGTCTTTAGTTCTCCTTAGATACTTAAGGATACTCTTGACAGCAGTCCAGTGCTCCTGGCCTGGGTTAGATTGATATCTGCTGGTACAGCTTAACGCGAACGAGATGTCTGGTCTAGTGCAAATCATAGCATACATGATGGATCCCACAGCCGAAGCATATGGGATCTTACTCATTCTGCTTAGCTCATCAAGAGTCTTAGGACTCTGTTGTTTGCTAAGCTTAATGCCATGTCACATGGGTAAGTATCCCTTCTTAGAATCAAGCATTGAGAATCTTCTCAACACCTTATCTATGTAAGTGCTCTGACTCAGGCCCAATATTCTCTTGGGTCGATCTCTGTAGATCTTGATGCCCAAAATGAAAGCAGCATCACCTAAGTCCATCATCGAGAAGCATTTCCCTAACCAAGCTTTAACTTCAAGCAGGGTTGGGATGTCATTCCCGATGATCAGTATGTCATCGACATATAGCACTAGGAATACTATTTTACTCCCACTCGCTTTCTTATATACACAAGGCTCACTTTCGTTTTTGATAAAACCGAATTCCCTTACGGCTTCATCAAAACAAATGTTCCAACTCCGTGAAGCTTGCTTTAATCCATAAATGGATCTAAGCAGCTTACAAATCTTTCCGGGATTCTCTGGATCAACAAAACCCTCGGGCTGTGTCATATACACATCCTCTTTTAAGTTCCCGTTAAGGAAGGCGGTTTTGACGTCCATCTGCCATATCTCATAGTCGTAATATGCTGCTATGGCTAGAATGATCCGGATAGATTTGACCATAGCCACAGGTGAAAAAGTCTCGTCATAATCGATACCTTCGATTTGGCGATAACCTTTCGCAACCAGTCTAGCTTTATAGGTCTGAGGTTTTCCATCCATGTCGGTCTTAATTTTATAGACCCATTTGCAACCGATGGGTTTTATCCCAGGGGTTTGATCCACCAAGTTCCAGACTTGGTTATCTGACATGGATTTCATTTCCTCATTCATGGCGTTCTGCCATTTTTCGGAGTCTGGACTGGCCAAAGCTTGTCTGTAGGTTTCTGGATCATCCTGATCCACCAACATCAAGTCATTTCCTTCAGTGGCTAGGAAGCCATATCTGATAGGAGCTTGACGAGATCTCTCAGACCTTCTTGGACCATCTGGAATGGGTGTCGGGATTGGTTCTTGATCAATGACCTCTTCTAGCTCCTGTATTTCTACATTCGGCATAGTGGATTGCTCCGTATCTTCTTGAATTTCTTCAAGATGCACGGCACTCCCACTAGCTCTTTTGGAAATAAATTCCTTTTCCAAAAATACCCCTCCTCGAGCAACAAAAACTTTGTTCTCGCTGGGTTTGTAGAAATAGTACCCTCTTGTTTCTTTAGGGTACCCTACAAAGACACATTTGTCTGATTTGGGTTCGAGCTTATCGCCTAGCAAACGCTTGACGTAAGCTTCACATCCCCAAATCTTAAGGAAAGCTAATAAGGGTTTCTTCCCGTTCCATACTTCGTATGGAGTGCTTTCCACTGCCTTTGTAGGAGCCCGATTCAATATGAATGCAGCCGTTTCTAGGGCATAGCCCCAGAAGGAGATAGGAAGATCAGCCTGACTCATCATTGATCGAACCATGTCAAGCAAGGTCCGATTTCTCCGTTCGGATACACCATTCATTTGAGGTGTTCCAGGCGGAGTCAATTCAGAGATGATCACACACTCCTTTAAATGACTGTGAAAATCTTGGTCTAAGTACTCACCGCCTCGGTCAGATCGAAGCGCCTTTATACTTTTACCAAGCTGGTTCTGTGCTTCGTTCTGGAACTCTTTGAACTTGTCAAAGGTTTCCGACTTATGTCTCATAAGATAAACATACCCATATTTACTGAAGTCATCAGTGAATGTAACGAAGTAGTGAAAACCTCTTCTGGCCTGAGTGCTCATGGGCCCACAAACATCGGAATGTATGAGGCTTAGTAAGTCACTCGCCCTTTCACCTAAACCGGCAAAAGGTGCTTTTGTCATTTTGCCCATAAGGCATGACTCGCATCTCTCAATTGAACTGAATTCAAACGGACTTAGAAGCCCACACTTGTGAAGTGTTGAGATGCGTTTCTGGCCTATATGGCCTAAGCGGCAGTGTCATATCACAGTCTGGTTTAAATCATCGGATTTAACCCTTTTGTTATTGATATTATAAATCGAGCTAGTGCCAGTGTTTTGAATATTAAGAATATATAAACCACCAACTAATTAAGCATTGCAATAAAACATGTTTTTCTTGAAAATACTGAAAATTCCATTATCAATAGAAAAATGATATCCTTCCTTGTCGAGCAAGGAAATTGAAATAATATTTCTGCAAAACGCAGGTACACAATGAACATTATTTAAAAATAAAACTAGCCCACTGGGCAAACTGAGACTAATATCTCCTACAGCAGTTGTCGAGACTTGATTGCCATCGCCAACTCGTAGGTCCGCCTCGCCCTTGCTCACTTCTCTTCTACTTCTCAGAGCCTGCACATTAACACAAATGTGAGATTCTGCACCGGTATCAAGTACCCAAGAATCTGAAGTAGATAAACTGAGATTGAGCTCAATAACAAATATACCTGATCCTGAAGACGTGGAAGCTCCACTCTTCTTAAGAAACAACTTGTGTTTCTTGCAATCCTTCTTCCAGTGCCCCAGTCCTTGGCAATAGAAGCAGACGACATCCTTATTAGGATTCTCAACAGCCTTTGGAGCTACTGGACCCTTAGGTTGTCGAATCTTCCCTGCTAGGTGCATAGGAGCCTTACCCTTGCCCAGGCCGGCTTTCTTGAAGCTCACTTGCTTGTTGACCATAAGAACCTCCTTGGTTTTCCCCTTGAGATTCTTTTCAGCAGTCACAAGCATACCATGAAGCTCTGACACGGTTTTATTCATGTCATGCATATTGTAATTTCCAACGAATTCACGATATGCTTCTGGAAGTGAATGCAGCACAAAGTCTGCAGACATTTCCTTGTCCACATGATGACCTAGTCTGGTCAAATGTTCCAAAAGACGTTTCATCTTAAGGACATGAGGACTGACAGGAGCTCCAGCCTTTAGCTTGCAAGACATCAGTTCAACGAAAGTGTCGTATCTTTCGACACGCGCTTTCTCTTTGAACATTTTCTCGATCTCAGCCATACATGCTTTGGGATCGTCGGAAATGTCCAAGAACTGTTGCTGCAAGTCAGGCACCATACTGCCCATCATGATGCACTGCACGTCAATCCTGTCGCTAAGGAATTTCTGGTAGGTATCCCTTAGCGCCCTTGAGGCGTTCAGTGCTGGTTCAGTAGGTGCTTGTTCCTGGGTAAGGATATAATCCTTACGTTCATGCTTGAGAACGAGTCTCAAATTTCGGTCCCAATCGAGAAAGTTTACGCCGTTAAGCTTATCATTCTCGATTAGTGACCTAAGCGCGCTACCAGAGTGATTCGTGTTTGCCATATTATATCTACACAGTAAACAACTTTTAATCAGTAATTAATTAAAATTGAAGTTGGAGATTTAATTATAAAACACTTTCTGATTCTAACTTTAGAATCTGAACCAGGATCCCATCATACTCTCAATTGAAGTGAACGGAGGCTCACTGCTCCAATTGAGTGCATCAAGGTAGGAGTAAATCCATCTACAAGACCATGTAGTTCCTGGCTAGGGTCTGTACTTGTTAGTACGTGGCATACCCTATACTGATACCCTAGGTCAGCCCTAGCTGACAATCGTAGACAAGTCTACCAAGCTTGAACTATGGATAGAACTAATGTGACTACTACGCGGAGGCGCACGCACCCACACAGAACTACCCATCTCATCCAGACTTTTTCTCTATGAATGTTACGCGGAGGCGTACCGACATCCATAGGGTCAAAGCCCTTTTGAGTGCCCAAACTTGGATGGTATCACGCTTGACTTGTAATTATTTGCGTTTAAGTGAATTATAAAAGTCTGATTGTATATCGATACAATCTTAATCTGGAATCATCAATTGCAAATTCATGCAAAGATGATCCCTTAGCAGGTTACATGCGAGTCTGATTAAATTCCGATTTTAATCTTTGCATGTGGGTGATAGCAAATCATACATAAACTTGTATATTTAAACTATCATACATTCATACATTCAAATATACAAATGTAACAATAAAATATGCATAGCTAAGCCCATCTAAAGTTCCTAAGAATCTAGCAAAACCGATCCTAAAGACATGGTCTTCAAGATCCAAACTTGCTCCATTCTTTTGAACTCCCACTGGCTTCGAGCCTCCTCCAATTCGAGTCTCCCTCTTGACTTGATTCTTGTGTCGGTCTTCGTGATTACATATTAAAATAAATTAAATAAAATACAAATAACGACACGCATGCCGTATTTACTACAACCCAAAATTAAGCAACACGCAGGTTGCAAAACCGAAATTAGAATGCAAATCTAATGGGCTTAGCTAGCATCATGTGGTAAACATCATGTTATCAAAGATCATGTTATCAATCAACATGCTGATCAAACAAATAATTTTTCCAAATTTTATCTTTCTTAAGTGTGGAAAAATTCCGGTTTATCGAAACCGGACGGTTTAATCGATTAATTGAATTTTGGACCGGTTCTCGCTGGTTTATCGAAACCGAACCAAATCTGAAAATTAAATTTTATTAGGGTTTCCAAATATCCTTGCGAACCAACCGGTTCGGCTCGAATCTGGTCGAGCCGAACCGGCTCAACCGAAGGTCGCCCGCGGAGGCAACCACGGTGGCCCGTGAGGGCTGCCGAGGTCGCCCACGGGGCTGACCGTGGTCGGCCACGGGAACGACCATGGTAGCCCGCGAGGGCAGACCCTGGTCGCCCGCGAGGCAACCATGGTGGCCCTCACGGGCTGCCATGGTCGCCCGCAAGGGCAGACCGTGGTCGCCCGCGAGGGCTGCCATGGTCGCCCGTAGGCGACCCTCGTCGGCCCATGGTGCTGATCATGGTCTGCCCTAGGGCATTCCATGGTCCACCAAGGGACTCGACCTGGTCGGCCATGGCTAACCCCGAAAAACCCAAAAAAAATAATTAATTTTCCAATTTCCAAAATCAATCAAATCTGAAAAAAAATTTCGATTTACATGCATGCTAATGATGAAGAACACATATAAACATAAAAAATATCAGATTTAAACATATATTAATAAACATAATAACCATGGCTCTGATACCACTGAAAGAGATTACCACGGGTTCCAAACAATGAATATCATGCAGTGGACTTTATGTAACCGTGGTGATCGTAAAAAACTTGATCTTAATGCTATTTGAACATGTTATAAACATAATTAAAGATATGATATTTACCTCTTGTAATCGACAAGAACACAAGTGTAGTGTTCTCTCTATCAAGTCCACACAAACACACAACCGAAATGGTTTTTCTCTCAATCTTTTTGCTAGAAAATCAGAGAGAAAACAAGAGCAATAATGGAGGTAGAGTGAGTGAGAGAAATCGGCAATGAGGGAGAGAGAGAGGAGAGGTGGTTGCTGAAAAATTCAAAGGATAAAATAAATAAGATATTATGTGATTTTTAATTTGAAATTAAATTGAATTTCAAAATAAAAATTGCATTATACATCCCTTTAATCCTTCTTATTTGAATTTGACCCCTCTCTTATCTTAACCCCTAAATGGGCTTTAAGCCCGTTTAACTAAAACCCAAATTAAACCCATTAACTTGAGTTCTAATTTCGGTTTAGTCAAAACGGCTCAATTTTCTCGAATTGATTTCTTCAACCGTCTGGTTAAAACCTTAGGCCAGAAAACTACTGAATTGTTCTCAATTCTCATCCATAATTATTGTCATGTATCGTGCTTAATGCGTGTGACCCTCTAGGCTCACGAATAATTGGTAGACTGGTAAAATTACCATTTTACCCTTTCCATCATAAGTGGCCTCTAGCAAGACATTATGATTATCCAATATTCGTGATTATCGATTATTCGACTTAACCTGTTATCGTACATGTCACTGTCCTTTTATCAAACCGATATCCAGATTGATCAATAGGCATAGAACGGTCATCCTAATTTATCAATCACTGTTTCTTGATATCTGAGATGACTGAAACCTGATACTAAGGTATCACCTGCATGGCCATGCTATTTCTTCAGTCATACTCATCAAGTGGCCTAAACGGATATCTTTCTCATACCGAAGTATGAGTGATAAATCCCTCAGACGCCTTTCGAGTTCACTAGTGCAATAAATGCCAAAGCCAATCGAAGCTGTTATAGCTACCCTTTTACAGATAACATTAGACTAGGTCAAACTTAGGTATTTGTTACATAGTGTACACAAAGACTCCTTGGTCTTAGGATATAATGACAAGTTACGATATGTGAGTATCTCATGACTGGATCTATGCAGCATACTCACAATCGGGTTGTCCGATATCATTGACCTGATGATATCTATGATATAACTCCGGCATATCTTTGCCATGATCAGTAGAGCGTGATCACAAGGAGTTAGTCTCATACTGATCGCTTCAGAAGAAGCTTAGCTGATCAGGGACTCTATCGAATGCAACTCTTTCTGATCTATAGTTCTACTATAAGTGATTACATACATTATGACATAGATCAAATCACATTAGATATATTACTACAACACATTAGTAATATTATGCCTTTTATTATGTAGAATAATGATGTCCGTTACAATATAGATTGAGGAATTATTTTGGACTAGGGCACAAACCTAACAGATGTTTCATTTACGCCCGAAGAAGAGATGGACTCTAGAAAGGAAGAGGAGGAACTTGGGATCCCCTTATTCGTGATGGAAGGAAAAGAACAGGAGGTTACATGCTTCCTCAAAATGTCTCTGATGCTCCATTGGACAATGTATCCTTCCACTCAGATGAAGGAGCCAGCAAATGGAAATATGTGGTCAACCGTACCATCTACCCAAAAAGGGAAATCTCTGCTGATGTTCAAGAGATAAAGGTCATAATGGAGCTTCTACGAGGGGCGTGCCTCTTAAACACGGTCACCAACATCGGTACCTTCTATCCCTAACTGGTGAAAGAGTTTGTTGTAAATATGTCCACTACGTTTGATGATCCAGAGGATTCAGAGTTAAGAAATGTGTATGTAAGGGGTCATTGCTTTGACATTTCTCCTGAGACAATCAATGTTTTTCTGAGAAGGAATGTTGTAAATGTCTGGTGGGAGAAAGAAGGTATGGCCCTCAAAAGGTGTTATGGCATCATCTGAGTTAACTACCAAATATTTCATTCTCTATCGCATCAGGATAGCTAATTGGACTCCTTCCTCCCATGGGTCAAGCATCAGTGTAGAACTCGCCAAGCTCATTTACCAGATAGGTACAAACTCTTCCCTTGACTTCGGTGCATTTATTATTGACCATCTGGTAAAGCATGCAAGATCATACGCTGTCAAACTCCTAATTAGGTTCCCCTCATTTATAACTGGCATACTAATCTAACAATGTCCCAACATTATTCGGGACACTGATGTTGCGGGAAAACAGCCCCTACTGCTCAATATCAGTCTCGAGCTCTTTGAAAGGAAGCATATGCGGGACCTTGTGCCACAATCTGTCAAGGCATCTGAAGCTGGAAGCAGCTCGCGATCAACATGTCTGATGGGCAACAAAATGGTGAAAGAGCTCACTGAGACGATATTTGACCTGGAGAAGACCATCGCGACCCTGACCAGCAGAAAGATTGCCTGCGAATAGCTTCTCCACGACCTGAATGTTGCTCCTGCTGAAAACGCCGATGCCGATGAAGAAATTGCAAACTCCACCTCCTTCTGAAGAAAACAGTTTACTCCCTCTCTCTCTCACTATCCTAAAACATTCATTTCAGTGTGAACTTTGAATTCTCGGGGACTGTCCGGGTTAATTTTGGTTGTTAATATTTGCTTCGTGTTTAGGAGCTGATTTGCTCTTGTTTAGAGCTGTTTTTGTTTAAATTCTCCCCGCGTAATCTTTCTTTTATATTCCTGGTTGCCCTTTGCCATTTTTGAGGCAATCAGGGGGAGATATTGGCCTTTTCAAGGCATTTATTTTCAGGTCATCAAAATTTTTGGTGACTTCTTGCACAACATGTTGAAACATGTGTCACAACATGTTGGAGCATGTGTCACAACATGTTGCCACTTGTTATGTGCCTTGTTGCAGAAGACATCATGAAACTGCTGGAACATGTGTCACAACATGTTGCAACCCTGCTATGGAAGACGACGCTTTGCTGAAAAACGACTAAATGACAATCAAAGACAGTTGCCATAGCTGAAGACGCTGCTAGCTGGAAACGGTGCTTGCTCGAAACTTGTCGTCAAAATATGCTTGCCTAAAAAGTTTCCAAAGGGGGAGATTGTTACTATGTTTAGTATTAGCATATTTTTTGGCGCAAAGTCAAGATGTAAGTCAACATGTTGGAATTTAGTTGGCGTGACACAAAACTCGCATGATTAGGCAAGACATCGAAGATTTCCTGTTTAGTTCGCAGAAGTTTAGCGTAATAAAGCCACGACAGATTTAGGCAAGATCCAGCTGGAAAGAAGACACGTCAGTAAGGCTTAGAGAAGGCGGCAACGCCAACCTGTCAATTGCCAATAAACGCAAGGCGGCAAGGACTTCTTAATCGGAATTGAAATCCGATTAGACAATTAGAGTTGCTATAAAAGTAGGTGCTACCCACTTAGCAACTGAGTCCTTTCTTTGTGCTAAATTCTCAGAGCTATTAACCGTGTATGATTAACTGGATTGAGAGGCTGATCAATTTAGAGAGGACATTGTCGATCACATACATCAACTCGAGAAGATTTTTGTGTTTATGATTTGTGGGTATTTGTTCATGATTAAAGACTCATGAAGAAATTGTCGAAGACAACAAAACCGAACATAGACTTGCGCGAATGGTGAAATTTAGAGGATCTCAAAGACGGGGGGAGTCCCTGGTCGAGGTGGTTTACGGTGAGATCATAGTAGCGTAGGACAATAGCTTGCTTGTGTGATAGCTAGTTGATGCTTGAAGTTGTACTATTGACTACCAAATAGTGAAAACCTTTCCACTGGTAGAGTGCCCCAGATGTAGGTGAGGAGCCACCGAGTTGGGTAAACATATTGTGTGTCTTCTGTTTACTACTTTACTATTTACTGTCCATTATCTGTGGTTAGAAAAGTTGTCGAACCAATTGTTGCAACATTGTGTTTGATATCTTGTCCTTGCTACATAACATGATTTCAAATATCTAATCTAAACCTCTAATATCATGAGAGTTTTATATTGATGAAAGTTTTGATATGAAAATACATAGCATACATCTCTATTTGTAGAAAGAAAGTTCTTACATATAGAAAACCTTACACTAATACATATGAAACCATAGCCGTCATAATTTATTAATCATGCCATAAACACATGAGCTTGGGCTTATTCTAATAGTTAAATTCTCTAGCATGTTTGAGACACAAGATCAAGTTCTTCACTTCTCCTAAGACTCGTCTTCGGTCTTATAAGCTTATTTGAATATTAAATAGGTCGGTAACTCTATTCATTGATATTCCACTACGGACGATTATTTCTTCATCGTTGACCCTCTTAACTCTTGAAAAAGTAAGAAAGTGGCAATGATTGTTCACTCTAAGATATAAGAAGAATACCAACTTCTTATAGACAGTACCTCCAACCTCCTATCATTAAGATGACTTCTAAATAATGTATGTATTTTTCACGGTTATGTGACTTCTATCTATTGTGATTGTTAAAGTGATAAATAAATTGTTCACAAACGGCGTCTTCCAAAAATGCATTAAATATATCGAGAATAATTTTTATTTTGATACTATATAACGCAATGCATCATTGATGTCCACTCCCTCCGCACTAGATCAGTAATCAGACTACTGATATCTTTATTTAGCTTCTAATTCTTGGATGACATAATAATACTTTAGTTTGCTAATTCTATTTGAGTATTAAACCGCAATCTTTAGTTGGAGAGGTTGTTGAAATATGACGTTTTCACCCCTAATTTAGATGCATTTTATATTTTTGTGTAGACGTATTATCTATTTTCTATTGTTACTAAATTTCCTATTTAGATAATGTGTATCCCTTGTACTAACAAAATGGCAATTGAAAATTTAACACTATACATGGCCAGCTCATCCGAAAACAATTTTTATGTTTCTATGTTTTATTAATGATTTTTTAAGAGCATATGAAAATATAAAATTTAGTTATGGTTGGTGAGATGTTGACAATTTGACACATATCGCTTGGATTATGTGAACATATATTTTGTCCTAAGTTATGAAACCAATAAAAGAAATTATTAGTCTTTAACATTATATGAGTTGAGGAAAATTTTACTTACTTCCCAATTTTTTTTCAAGTTTTCACTTAAGTCCCTGAAAAATAAAAACATTTTGTAAACTCCCGAACTTACCTAACTTCTCACTTAACCCTAAAAAATTAATTTTTTTGAAAATTCTATTAACTTTTTTTAAAATGACAAAAATGTCCTTGTATTTAAAAAATTACAAAAAAATAAATTTTTTTTTCAAACTATTTAAATATATATATTTATAAATAAATGGTAAGAACTTATTGTATTGAAAATATAACCTTTTAAATAATATTATAATCAAATTATTTATTTATTTTATAAAAAAAAGTTTTAAGAAAAAGTTATAAAAATATTTTGAATTTTTTTAAATATAAGGGTCTTTTCGTCATTTCTGAAAAAATTAACAGAAGTTTTGAAAAAGCTGATGGAGTTGGGTAAATTAAGACCTTTGGTTTATAAAACGCTTTCATCTTTCGGGAGATGTAAGCGAAAAACGTGAAAAATTTGAAGAGGTAGCTGAAATTTTTCAGGTAAGTTATCAAATATCACACTCATAGTCCTTAACTGGAAGTTGCTGCACACTGCACTAGTTTTGTAGGTCTTTAAGTGTAAATAATTTGAGCAATGAATTTACTTATTGTAAGTTGGGTATGTAATAAATTCACTAATTCCGTTGACCTTTAATTGTAAGTATAGCTGCTTAATGAATTCACTTATTTATTAGGCATTTAATATGAATTAAATTTTTATGACATATCATTTATAATTTTGATATACTCAAATTTAAATGTCATTTTTGCATACACAAATTGTAAATTTATTTTATTCTGTCACTAGTTCCTTTTATAAAAACATTAAAATATCTTACATTGCCTTTCAAATTTTCTAAGAGATGTCTATTGTATAATAATTTTTTTCTTTTTTATATTTGAACTCATAACATTGTTTTTCTTCTTCCCTACACAGTAAGACATAATTTTGTGGTTCTTGACTCCAACAAAATCAACAATCAAACCTTAATATTATTTGTTACAAACAACAAAAACAACAGTTCAACCTCTTATAAAGTACAGATGACCAAGTTTTAAGATGATGGCTTCAATGAGATTAAGAAACCAAGATTCAAGAATTGGCAAGAGAGTGAAAAGAAACCATAAATCTTGAGACACGTGTTAAGGAAACTACTGATATTCACGGTTAGAAAATCGAATCAGACAGTAAATAATAGAATCGACTGATTTAGTTGTTAGATTTTTAAAATCCCCGACCAAACTATTGGAATGATTTCGGTTCGTTTTAACCACCAAACGAGCAGTTCGATTCAGTCAATTGGTTGGTTTGATCGAATCATAAATGTCAAAACCCTGTTAACCCAAATTCAAATCTCATCAATTCTTGAAAACCTATTAAAACCCAAACTCAAATCTCAGAAATTCATGGAAACCTAGATTCAATCACTGTCATTTCAATCAATACAACTTTTAGTGAGCGATTGTTAAAAAAATACGAAATTTCTAAAAATTGTTAGGGCTGGTGGGTTTGAGTTTGAGAGAGACGAAGCACATGCTTTGGGGTTATGGAAACGATGTCGTACGAACGGTTGATTGACTGCCACGGCCGATCGATGTGTAGCTAAGTGGTAAGCATGTTGTATTTTATCCACAATTGACAACTTTTTCAATTGTTGTGTGCTTTTTTTAATGTTGATTGGGCCTAAAAATTTTCTAATAATTGTGTGCTTTTAAACTCATTTATATGGAACATTTTGAATTCTCACTTTATTTATTGGTTCATAATTATAATTATTTTTTACTAATTATTGTATCCGTTAAATCACTTTTTTCATTTTCCATTAAAAAAAATTGTTTTGTCCATTATAATTTAGTTAAACTATTTATTAGTTATTGAAAATTTGTGAATTTTCTAAGCAAAATTATGCTGATATTAAGTCTAATATGGGTCGTTTAATAAACGAATTAAATTCGAGTCCAACCTATTAGAATTTGTTAGTCACGAACTGACTCGCTTTGTACTTATATACATGAAAGATAAATTTCAATTAATTTTTCGTATTTATATATACATTGAAGTTAAATTCAAAATCAACTAAAAAATTAATCAAGGTCTAATTAGTTTTTGTTATATGCATTTAGTAATTTTTTTTAAATAATTAATTAAAATAAAATTTTAGCATAAAGTTTTGCCCTCGAAAAAATTTTAGGATCTGCCACTGGTGATGAAGGTTCTGGCAAAGAATTGTTCGGACTTTCTGAATCCCATGATGACGATCTAGAGCAATTGGTTCTTTTTTGAATCGGGAGCGAAAGTTAGATTCGTGGTCGTAGAGATGAGCGCCGTTTCCGGTGGAGGTGAGCTGCTGGTTTGGACAGTTCAGGGATCGAAGGTACTATTTGGAGATCGACAGAGAATTAAAGTTGTGAATCGGGCGGTGCGGTCGGTGGAGAAGAGACACATTAATGCAATGGTGGTTGCTAGAGACTACACGAAAGAGAGATAGAGAAGAGATTGAATTCAGAATTCTGGAAATGAAGGGTTTTAACGATTATGATATTTCTCTCTTACAATGTATTGAGTTTATAAACAAGGAAACAAAAATTGAAAAAGGTTTGAATCACATTAGCACTATCAATATGTATTCTCCATAATTTTACAAAATGATTTGGATATATATTAGGTGTCGATTTTGACAGTTATGCTGCCTTTTGATGAATTTGACAACCAAGTTGGCTTCTTAAATTTAGCACATGGTTGAATTTGTTACTAATGTAGCTATATATTTTTTGAAATTTGGACACACTTTTGATGAGTGCACTGACTTTGTTTTATTCGATGACTTGCCTGATTTGTGGTCCATTTTGGGAGATGTTTTGGGTTGGCGATTTCGTTTTTGACGACTGAATTTGGCGAATAAGAGAGAGAAGACTGAGGTGTAGATGCGGGAAATATGGCCATTTCATTAAGTTTTTAAATTTTATTTTATTTGTATATATGAAAAGACAAATGTGCCCTTTAAACATTAGTTCAATGTGTTATTCAGTTCAGAATAAAATGGTCATTTCATAATCATCAAATTGTTGTAATTAATAGATGGACCCCACCTAATTACTCACTTGCTAATCAACTTGTACCATTGTAAATATCTTGGTGATTGGCGGTGAACATTTACCTATAAATAGGCAATGCTCTTCATGTAAAAAACTACTTGGAAATAACGTTACTCTCCCAAACCTCTATTTTCAATCACTGTTTCTATTTCTCTTTGTCTTCCTTCTGTAACACGTTATCAACACTTGCTCAAGGATGTCGAATATAGTAAAATGCCAATACGAAACACTCAGCTTGGATGGAAGCAATTATTTTGAGTGGGCTTTAGAAACAACTCTTCATCTCAGAATCATGAATCTTGGGAAGTCATCAAGGAGAAAAATACATCATCCCTGCAGGACAAGTCAAAGGCTACGTTTTTATTCGTCACCATATCTGTTCTGGCCTCCGTGCAGAATACCTCGATATTGAAGATCCTCTTGACCTCTAGAAGAGGTTGAAGAACAGATTCGAACATATGAAATCAATTGCTCTTCCTCAAGCAATGAATGAATGGAGTAATCTCAGACTTCAAGTACATCAACGTGTACAATTCTGTTGTATTCAAAATTGTATCCAAGCTCATAATGTGTGGTAAAAAAATAACCGATGTTTTAATGCTGAAAAAACATTTTCTACATTTCATCCTTCAAATATGCTCATGCAGCAGCAATACAGTGAGCGAAAATTTGAGAAATTTACAGACCTGATTGCATGCTTGCTCATTGCGGAGCAAAATAATGAGTTGCTGTTAAAGAATCATCACATTCGCCCTATTGGTAGTGCAACATTTCCAGAAGCAAATATGACTAATCGTCATAATTTCTCGAGATTCTGACGAGGCCAAGGCTCCCAGTCGTGGTCATGGTTGCTGACGAGGATGTAACAACTTTCAGCCTCATGGAAGAAATGACCGAATATTCCACCAACAGTGAAATAGACAAGAAGTGCATAACAGAAAAAGAGGAAATGGCCCACGAATCCAGACTCCCAAAAACAATGAAAGTGTTTGTTATAGATGTGGTGGAATAAGGCATTGGTCGCGTACCTGTCGTGCGCCAAAACATCTGGTTGATCTTTATCAAGCATCTGTCAAAGACAAGGTCAAAGAAAAGAATGTAGAGACTAATTATATGGACAATACAGATCATGAATATCTTACTAAACATAATGTCTCTAATTTCTTTAAAGATGATGATGGTGATATAGGTCCAAAGGACAAGGATAATGCTGAAACCTTTGACGACTAGTATATGCTGTTATTATATAATGTATTTAATGTTTGTCGTATGTTTTGCTTTTTGAATCCGTATGTTTTTTGTTGTTTTTTTGAATCGATTCTATTTTTTGCTATCTAATGTAATGTTTCCTACTTTTATGAAATGATGGATTTTGAAAAGGAATCATCTACTTGCGGGAATGACCTAGAAATATGCATTGTTGATTGTGCTACTATACCTATAATTCTCAACGATAGATAGTATTTCTCATATCTAACTTTGGGTGATGAAAATGTTAATATTATTACGGGTTCTGCGAATATAATAGAGGGCTCTGGAAGAGCTATTTTATTACTAAAGAATGAAACAAAAATAAGCATCAATAATGTTTTATATGCAAGTGAATCTAGAAGAAATCTACTAAGTTTTAAAGATATCCGCAGTAATGGATATCACATTTAGATCACAAGTGAAAATAAGAATGAATTTCTCCATATCACTTCAAATGCTTATGGTCAAAAGTTGAAAAGTTACCTGTCATATCATCAGAATTATATTATACAATTATAACAATAGTTGAGACCTACGCGGTATTGAACCCGAAGTTCTCCAATAAAAATGTTTTTATGCTTTGGCATAATCGTCTTGGTCATCCAGGATCAACGAAGATGTGTAGGATCATTGAAAATTCTTATGGTCATACATAAAAAACAGAAGATTTTACTGTCAAATGATATCACCTGTACCGCATGCTCACAAGGAAAATTATTGGTCCGCCCGTCTTTTACCAAAGTTAATACTGAATGTCCATCACTCCTGCACAGAATTTAGGGAGATATATGTGGCACTATCCATCCCACTAGTGGACCATTTAGTTATTTTATGGTTTTAATTGTCGCATCCAATAGATGGTCACATGTTTGTTTATTATCAACTCGTAATCTTGCATTTGCTAAATTGTTGGCACATATTATTAAGATGAGAGCACATTTCCCTGATCATCCAATAAAGTCTATCTGCCTTGATAATGCAGGCGAATTCATGTCTAAAATATTTGATGATTACTGCACGACATTAGGTATCGATGTTGAACATCCTTTCCCATATGTTCACACCCAAAATGGGTTAGCAGAATCTTTGATTAAACGAATACAAATAATTGTACGTACATTATTATTGCAGTCTAACTTATATGTTTCTGCTTGGGGACATGCTGTATTACACGCTGCATCTTTAATTCGTCTAAGACCTAGTGCATATCATCAGTATTCTCCTATGCAACTTGTGTGTGGACATCAGCCTGATATATCCCACTTACGAACCTTCGGTTGTGCTGTGTAAGTGCCTGTTGCACCCCCTAAACGCACAAAAATGAGACCTCAAAGGCAGTTGGGAATTTATGTTGGTTTTGATTCACCGTCAATTATTAGATATCTTGAACCCCTGACGAGCGATTTATTTACATCAAGATGTGCTGACTGTCATTTCGATGAGACAACATTCCCATCTCTAAGTGATCATAAAAATCCTCCTGAAGTAAGACACGATATTTCGTGGAAAGCGACTTCCATGTATCATTTAGGTCTACGCCCGCCACAATATGAAAAAGAAGTACATAGAATAATACATTTGCAAAATATTGCAAATCAAATGCCTGGTGCATTTACATATACGGCTAAAATGACAAGGTCATATTTTGATGTCGTTAATACGCCAGCGAGAATTAAAGTAAATGACGATAATGCTAAGGCAGCAGCAAATTCCTCTAATGCACGCCAGAAGCGTGGAAGACCATTAGGTGCTAAAGTTCTTGTTCCCCGAAAATGAAAAAAAAATCAATCGAGTACAAAGACTGTTCCAGAAGAACTAATGATTCCTGAAGAACCATCTAATTCTGAAAGGTTATTAGCCCTAGTAGATCCATCAAGTTCAAATGTGGATAAAAGTTCAGAAAATCACGAGGAACGTCAAGAACAGACAAATAAAGAAATTAATATGAATTATTCATGTGTAAAGGAATCTTGGGATCGAAAATCATTTATAATTGATGAAAATTTTGTTTTTACAATAGCAAATGAAATGATAAATGATATTGATTTTGAGCCACGTACTATTAATGAATGTTGCAAAAGAGATGATTAGCTAAAGTGGGAAGAAGCAATAACAACCGAATTGACTTCATTGGCAAAACGCCAAGTATTCGGGATTTCGAACACCATAAAATGTTAGACTAGTTGGACATAAATGGGTATTCACAAAAAAACGAAATGAGAAAAATGAAATAGTCAGATATAAAGTAAGACTAGTAGCCCAAGGTTTTTCTCAGCGACCTGGAGTCGACTTTGATGAAACATATGCACCTGTGATGGATATGATCAATTTTAGATATTTGATCAGTTTGACAGTGTCTGAAGGACTAGACATGTATTTAATGGATGTTGTTACTGCTTATTTATATGGAACATTATACACTGAAATTTATATGAAACTCCCCGAAGGAGTTAAATTGCATAAAGCAATGAGAAATAGTCCAAGGAACTTACATTCAATAAAATTGCGAAAATCATTACATGGACTAAAACAATCTGGAAGAATGTGGTATAATCGTCTAAATGAATACCTTACCAAAGAAGGGTATAAAAATAATGTCATAAGTCCATGCGTATTCAACAAGAAATCAAGCTCTGGATTTGTCATCGTAACAGTATATGTTGATGATATGAACTTAATTGGGATTTCTGAAGAGATCCTAAAGACTGTGACATATTTAAAGAAAGAGTTTGAAATGAAAGATCTTAGAAAAACAAAATATTGTCTCGGTCTGCAGATCGAGCATGTGACTAATGTCATTCTAATTCATCAATCTACATATATTGAGAAACTCCTGAAGCGTTTCAATATGGAAAATGTCCATCTACTCAGCACTCAAATGGTCGTTCGGTCTCTTGATCTTAAGAAAGACTCATTCCGTCCGAAAGAAATAGATGAAAATATGCTTGGTCATAAAGTGCCATATTTAAATGCAATTGGAGCCTTATTATATTTGGCACAATGTACGCGACCAGATATTGCATTTGCAGTAAATATGTTGGCTAGATTCAATTATGAACCTACTAGACGACATTAGAATTGGATCAAACATATATTCTGTTATTTGAGTGTAACAAAAGATTTAGGATTATTATATGCGAAATCCACAGAAAATACATGTCTGATAGTATATGCAGATGCAAGATATCTTTCAGATCCACATAAAGCATGCTCACAGACTAGATATGTCTTCACCTGCATTGAGACTGCGATCTCTTGGCGATCAACAAAGCAGACTTTGGTTGCAACGTCTTCAAATCATTCAGAAATTTTGGCACTGCATGAAGCAAGTCGAGAATGTGTATTCTTGAGATCAATCATATAGCATATAAGAGAATCATGTGAGATCTCCTCAATAACAAGTTTTCCATCTGTAATATATGGAGACAATGCATCGTGTATTGCTCATATCAGAGGAGGATACATCAAAGAAGATAGAATCAAACACATCTCACCAAAATTCTTTTACACTCATGAACTCCAGAAGAATCACGAGGTTGATGTCAAACAAATACGCTCAAGTGAGAATCTTGCAGATTTATTCACCAAAGCATTACCGACATCCACTTTCGAGAAGCTCGTATACAGGCTGGGCATGCGTCGAGTTAGCAAGCAGCAAAAGTAATTATACTAGTTATCAGGGGGAGCAATGACCAAGGGGGCGAGATTCTTAAGATAATCGTTCTTATTCGGACATATTCACTGCACTCTTTTTTTCCTTATTTAGGTTTTATCCCACTGGGTTTTCCTGAAAAGATTTGTAACGAGCCAGTTTTAGAAAGGTCCGACATATGTTACAAAATTATTTTCTTTTGTAAATAGGTGGTGTCCAAGAAGAAGTGTTGTAATTAATAGATGAACCCCACTTAATTACCCACTTGCTAATCAACTTGTACCATTGTAAATATCTTGCTGATTGGCGGTGAACATTTGCCTATAAACAGGCAATGCTCTTCATGTAAAAAACTACTTGGAAATATCCTTACTCTCCCAAACTTTGTTTCCAATCACTGTCTCCATTTCTCTTTGTCTTCCTTCTGTAACACAAATAACTATATAATTTTGAATTGTATAGTGAGGACATTTTGGACTTTTTACAAATCAATTACGTTATTTAACGAAAGTTATCTTAAATGTAAATATAAAAATTACTCAGGGTACTTGTAAATTTTTTTTAAAGTTGTGTATAGAGAAGTCAAAAATAAAAAAGCCTAAGTATAGAAAACTGTAATTATTCCTTGAGCATATAAGGGAAAATGACATATACCTCCCCTTAGATATATATCATTTTTACTTAACTCCATTAACTAAAATACGAGTTTTCTAGCCCACCTAAGTTTTAAAGTTGCTTTTCATCATTTTTCGTTAACTTTTATAAAAAATTATGCTATTTTTTTGTAAATGACGAAAATACCCTTATATTAATTTTTTTCAATTATTTTAAACATGTTTCTTTTCCTAAAATAAACCATAAAAATGATTTTAGTATAAAATTTTCAAATTTTTTTTTATAAAAAGTGATGTTGAAAAATCGTTTATAAATATTTTGTAGAAAACATTTTAAAAACTTTTAATACTAACATAACTTTTTATTGTGTTTTTATAAAAAAACATTTAGTAAGAAAACAAATTCAACATATTTTTTATCTAAGATTTTTTAGTAAAGAGGTATTTTAGTTGTTTCCAAAAAATAATAATGATAGAATTTTACAAAAGTTAATGCAAAAAGGTAAAGTGTTACTTTTGGAACTTATGAGCGTTGAAAACACGTTTTCAGTTAGGAGGAGTTAAGTAAAATTAATGATACAATATATCAAAGTTAAAACCTATAGTTTTGAGTGTATCAAAGTATAATTTGTCCTCGAAATATATAGGGTTAATTACAGTTTGCCCGTCGATAATAAAAAGTTCAAAATGAGTCCAGTTAATTGTATTTTTTTGCACTTTACCCTAACGACGTTAGATTTTGGACGGAAACCTAATTTTTTTCAAAAAGACAAAAATACCCCCGAATTAATTTGAAATCAATTCAGTTGGTTTGACTTGGATCTAAAATAAACCAAAATTGATTTCTAGTTTATTTAAGTGGACCGGTTTTATATTAAATTATATAATAATAATAATTAATTAATTAATAATATATTGAAACTTTCAAATTTCATAACTCTCTCATACGAGTTTTGTTTCGGGCTCGTAGTATATCAAATCGAAAATAATCGGAAAATCAACAATTTTGTCTATATATTATTAATAATTAATTATATAACTTTTTAATAATTAGATTCGGATGACATTAAAAACTATACATTCGAAATAAAAAAATAAATAATAAAATATTAATAATAAAAATGATTAATTAAAATAATATTAATTATACACTAAAACTTTCGGATGTCATAACTCTCTCGTACGAACTCCGTTTCGAGCTTAGAGTATATTAAATCGAAGAGAATCATAAGATAAATAATTTTAAAGAAAGAATTTGTGTTGATATATATATTAATAATTATTAACACTCAAAGTTTTTGATCTTCCGATTCTCTTCGATTTGATGTACTATGAGTCCGAAACAGAGCTCGTATAAGAGAGTTAGGTCATTAGAAAATTTAAGTATATTACTAATCTTATTTTAATTAATCATTAATATTATTTTATTTTTTATTTCGAATGTATAGTTATTAATGTCATCTAGATCTAATTATTAAAAATTTATATAACGAATTATTAGTAATATATAGACAATAACTTTTTTTTCAAATTTGTTGATCTTCCGATTCTCTTCGATTTGATATACTACGGGCCTGAAACAGACATTGTATGAAAAAGTTATGACATTCAAAATTTTCATTATATTATTAATTACTTTATTATTATTATTTAATATAGAATCGGTCCAATTAAATAAACTAGAAATTAATTTTGGTTTATTTTCGGTCAAGTCAAACCAACTAAATTAATTTGAAATCTATTTAAGGGTGTTTTTGTGTTTTTAAAATTTTTATAGATTTCCGTCCAAAATCTACCGACGTTAGGACAAAATGTAAAAAAATATAACTAAGCTGAGCTCATTTTAAACCTTTTTATTATACCTGTATGGGCATACTGTAATACCCTAACATATACATTTGATAAGAAGGATCAGTCTAAACTCAAAATTGCCCAAAATAAAAGGGCCGAGAAAAACTAAGTCCAACGATGTCAATAACTAGGCCCAAAGAGCCCAGTAGATTGATAGACGTGGCCTATTGGACCATCCTCCTCATCTTCCCAATTTCAACCGTCTTCTTCAACAGTCCAAAACCCTAACCTCGATCTCAACAAGTTGAGGAGGAAGAAGACGATGATGATGAGGAGGAGGAAGTTACCATCTCTGTCATTTCGTCTGCTCAGGTGTTCCTCTTCTCTCGCCGCAGTCGCAGAGTCCAGAACTCCAGCAAATCGACGTCCCAAGCCCAACCAGCACCACCACAACCATGGCGATCGCAAGACACTCAACAAGCCCCAATTTCCACTCAGAACCGAAACCCTCTTCAAATCCGCAGACCTCTCGGAGGCCAAGAAGCTCTTCGATTCCATGGTCGCCAGAAACAGCGGCATGCGCTTCTACAACTCCGTTCTCCACTCGTACGCCTCCATCGCCACCGTCCACGACTCCGTCTCTTTCCTCCGCCACATGATCAAATCCGACCCTTCCTTCTCCCCTGACCGCGCCACCTACCACCTCCTCCTCTCCCATTCCTGCAAATCGCCCGATTCGTCCCTCGACACCGTTCGCCACACCCTCCAGCTCATGGCCGGCGATGGCTTTCGCCCCGACAAGGTCACTACCGATGTCGTGGTTCGATCCCTCTGCTTGGAGGATCGGGTCTATGATGCCATTGAAATGGTAAAGGAGCTATCTTTGAAACACTCCCCTCCAGATACTTACACTTATAACTTTCTAGTTAAGCATTTGTGCAAAGCCGAGGCTTTTAGCACTGCCCACCAGTTAATTGAGGATATGAGGAATTCATTTGACGTCAAGGCTGATATTATTACTTACACTATCTTGATTGACCATGTTTGTAAGAGCAAGAATCTCCGCGAGGCCACGCGCTTGGTGGGGAAGCTCGGCGAGGCTGGTCTGAAGCCTGATTGCTATGTGTACAACACAATTATGAAAGGGTATTGTATGATGAGTAGAGGAAGTGAGGCTATTGAGGTTTATAATAAAATGAAAGAAGAGGGAGTGGAGCCTGATCTTGTGACTTACAATACATTGATTTTTGGCTTATCAAAAGCTGGGAGGATGAAGGATGCTAGGAAGTTTTTGAGGATTATGGCAGAAATGGGTCATTTCCCAGACGCGGTTACGTATACAACAATGATGAATGGGATGTGTCGGGAGGGGGATGCTCTTGGTGCGGTGTCATTGCTGGGGGAGATGGAGGCAAATGGGTGTATGCCAAATGAATGCACCTATAATACATTGCTTCATGGATTGTGCAAGTCTAGATTGCTGGACAAAGGGCTAGAACTGTACGAGTTGATGAAATCATCTGGCATGAAGCTTGATTCAGCTGCTTATGCCTCACTTCTGAGGACCCTTTGTGGGGATGACAAGATCGCAAAGGCTTATGAGGTGTTTGATTATGCAGTAGAGAGTAAAAGTTTATCAGAGGTTACTGCATATGCATCATTGGAGAGTATCCTTAAGTCAGTAAAGAAAGCTAAAGACCGTGGCTATTCTTTCTAATTGGTACGACTGTGAGTTCTATTACTGTGTCGATTCGTACTTGATACCAAACTTTATTTGTAATTTGTTCCTTGATCTACTCTACATCTTTCAAAACTTGATTTATCGTGTAATTGTCATATTAGCAATCTGTTTTGGTTCTATAATTATCATTTTGTTAATCTGTTGTAGTGTGGCCTTGCTTAAGCTTAAACACGACAAATCCCCTTGTTAATGTCAATATTGATAGTTGAGAATTAGTAACCATATATATAGAATATTTATGTATTTGTTTTACTTTAGCTGTTTTTTTAGGTACATAGAGACCTGAAATGCACATAGCATGGTGAAGGATATACTTATGGTATGCCATACTTTTTATCTTAAAACAAATACTCATTATTGCCATGAATCATGATCTGCCGTATACTATAATGACATTGAATTAATCAGAAATAAAACATATGGTGTAACTTAACGTCTAGGATTCTGCTTGCCAAGTAGGTGCACAACAATGGGGTAATCTTTAAAATGGGACTTCAACAATGCATTTGAATTGGTGATATATTTACTACATAATTGTTGTCACTGTTTGCTTGTAACCGAACCCTTTGTGGTGGAGATTAAGAACTGGCCAGGGGAAACAATATTTGGAACTAACCAAACTATTTCTTTTGTTTGTAAATTATATCAATATCGCGGTATTATCCTCAATCTAACCAATGTGTAGTTCTCAGGGATTAGTTCTCCAAGGCTGAAGTTGCATGCGGTTGATTGAACCGCTTAGAGCCTTCCTTGTCTGGAGAAGGGGAGGGCAAACATCTGTCTCTGCCGCATATGAGTGCCATGCTGAGGCAGCTAGTTGAGAGGTAGACTGCAACACTAAAGAGTAGCATTATTTTGCAACAACTACTTTTATCTGTATTTCAGCACTAGCTCTTTTTCCATTATTGGCCTCTTGTAATATTACATTCTATTTTTCATTTACTAAGGAATACAAGTCTTACATCATAAAACTGTACTGAACCCACCTAAATGTGTAAATCCTCTTGTTGTGATAATTTCTTTCTTCCTATAAGATTGCTTTGCGACAACATCAATCTGCTAGCGAAGCTGATGCGACAGGAGACCAAAACGAATACTATACTAATGAACCATTCCTTGCTGTCCAACTCTCGTGTATTTAATTTGCATTAATCTTCCTCTTAGAACCATTTTTCTACACCAACTTAGCTCGATTCTTGCAATGAACTTATGTTAAATTCCATTGTCTCGTCTTTGATTGTACCTAGTGGTTATTTGACAATCTTGCATTGCCAGCTCTTAGTGTTTTTGTTGTTCATGGTGATTGATCTGTGTCGCTAATCATTTGCATGCACCCATTCCAATGTTGTTGCCCAAAAATGTTACAAGATCACATTTCATCACATGGCCGTGCTCTCGGCCAACATGGGTTGATCAATATTTATATAATCAATTACCATATCACCCTAACTTCTCAAAATCTCAAATTGGGTATTTTGTTTTGACAAGTATTGATACAATTTTAAAAATTAAATTGAAAGATCCAAATTTTAATTCTTGTCTTCCAAGATCACGTGTTTGACAAATTTTGTTGATAACATCAATTATGTCACACACAGATGGTGTTAATCAATATTGTCATGACTCATAAATTTTTATTATTGGAGCATTGTTTTTCACATTTTAGTATGTTTCCCATAAGGTGTGCCTCCCCTTAACCTACAATGCTTGTGTTCAAATAAAATTTTCATATGTTCACAACATGTTGAAGAAAGAACATGAAGAAAGGAGACCAAAACATTGCTACAAATTATCTTTGTCCCCCAACGAACAACCTACCTTGGTACGGTATTCAACGCTCCTATCAATCCTATGATCATAAGACTAATCTTAATTATTGCACCAACCTCCCTAAACATAGCTAGATTCTAGTAATTAACTAGCCAGTGGTTATTGTCAAATCTTGTCTCTCTTTCACTCTAATCTGATGAGTCTCCATTCCAATGGTTCTTTGAAACAAGACCACCTACCTCTGCCACCTTTTATTGTTTCCCCATATGAATTAATAATCATAATTAACCAACTAATCATTTGTGGGGACAAGGAAGCACATCAGTAATACAAAATGTTATAGGTTGTTGGCCACAAGATACTAAGGTACGGAGGCCCACATTTTCATCACATGAGTACTGATTTAGAGGCCAAGAATCAAGATTCTCTCTCACCATCCCTATAAATAGATTGAGCTAAACAATCCTTTGTAGCATTCAACCAGTTGCAAAGAAAAGTTGAGACTAGAATTAAAATGGGTTCTTCATCTGCAGAAAGTGTACTTAGGTCCATTAGCTTGCCGTCAAGACTAGACTCTGATTCACTTCACTGTGAAGCTGAGCTCAACAAGCTGAGATCATGGGAACCTTCACCGTCGTCGATCCAAGTGGGTCTGGTGAGGCTTGCAGAGATGTACGATTGCATGGCTGAGGCCATCCAATCTCTTCAGAAAAAGCAACATGGCACTGTGATCGAAGAGGCTCTTCTTGAAGGGTCAGTTGGGTTGCTGGACACATGTGGGCAAGCTAGAGACCTGATCTTGATGATGAGAGAGCAAGTGCAAGATCTTCAATCAGTGCTGAGAAGAAGAAGGCAAGGTACAGATTCAAGCATACAGACCAAGATCCATGCTTACATTTGCTTCAGAAAGAAGGCTAAAAAGGAGATCATCAACAAGTGCCTGAGAACACTCAAGAAAATGGAGAGCAACACTGATGAGCATGATCATGATCTTGTGGGGCTGAGAGAGGTGAATGGGATAGCCATATCCATTTTCAGGTCACTGATGGAGTTTCTTTCGGAGACGGGGGCCGGAGGGTGGTCTCTGGTGAGGAAGTTGGTGCCTAAAAGTGGAGAGCAGTGCCTCAGTGAGGTTGGTGCTTTGGACATGGCTGTGCAGAGTGTGTACAGAGGGATGAAGAAATATGGCGGGAAAGGTGAAGTGGGGATAGTGCAAGAGAGGCTTGAGAGGGTTGATGCTACAATGGAAAGTCTTGAGGAGGGCTTGGATTGCATTTTTAGGTGTCTCATTAGGAACAGGGTGGCTCTGCTCAATGTTCTTACTCCTTGAATTCTATATTCACAAAGTGAGCATTTTTTTGTACATGTTCATAGAATTAGTGTAATACAATTGAAACACATGATTTTATGGTAAAAATTAATTATAGGTTGTCATATATATATATACAAAAGGGTTAATGGATATACAAAAGGTTCTAGATGTTGCAACCCTCTATGATGATGGACATGGCCTTCAATGCCTTGCCAGATTTTCATTTTTACATTTTTAATTTTTTAATATAAATTAATTTACATATGTAATAAAAAAATATATTTTCTACAAGCTATAATATTTTACTTTTTTATCAAACATTAATTAGTTCAGATATAATCGATTCACGTTGGTTCAAAATCAGCCAAAATCAATACAAAATCGACTTAAAACGCTACGGCGGCACGACGTTGCGCCTGTGTGGTTTTCGGCACCATGACGGGCGCCATATACAACACCGAATATACTTAAATTTATATTATTTTCATTTAACTTTAAAGTTACTTCAACTTCTAAATTATTACTGATAATTAAGATAACGTCCGTTAATAAAAGAAATCAAATGTAAAGTATTAAAAATACTCTCTAATGCATATTTAATTTTACTTGCATTTTGGACATTTTACATAAATTTCTTTTATAATTATCCAACATTATTACTTTATATATGCAACAAAATAGGAATTAAAATATCTGAAAAAGAAAAAAAATAGGTAGACCAACTATTTGCAGATCCAATTCACTCCTTCTGTTAGAAGTTTTACTCTAGTCATTGTTTCTAAAATATTTACATACACCTTTGGACCCTTAATATTGATTTAATTTTAGTTTTATCCTCACATTTCTTCTATTAAAACCCTATGGAAAACCAACTACAATAAAATGAATAGTTCATATATTCTAACCCATTATCTTTGAGAGCATATATTCTTTACTTATTCAAACAAGCAACTTGGAGATTTGACCTTGTGTCCGTCCTACATTTTACTTACGAGAATAACATTTTCTAAGTAATCAAGGAAAAGTACGTATAGCCATTTCACACTAAACACCGTTTTCACTTAGCTATACTCAACTATAATTCGTGTTACTCAGCTGCACTGAGATTCGAAATGGAGAAATGTTAAAATTATGTTCAACTTTACCGTCAAAACCGAGCACGTGGATAATTTATTTTATGAAAATCTAGAAATACACTTCGACCAAACAGATAGGCGTTGACCTCACAAAGGGTTCATTTGTGAGCACACTGTGTTGTGCGCAATTGTAGAGCGGAGATTGGAGAATGACTTGGAATGTGGGTTGAAGACGATGGTGACTATGGGTTGTGTGCGACTGTGGAGTGCATGCTTTGGTGCAAACTTCGAGGACTTTTAGAAATCTTGGCAGATGATTATCAGATGTGAAATGTTTGAGGTAAGTAGATTTATACTTACACGATGGATCTGATTTTTCGATTTGTAAGGAATTGTTGAATTTCGGTTCTAGATTTTAAGAAAATTGATGGTGTCAATTTCTTTGTTTAGGAAAAAAATTGATTTTAGGTCAAAAATTGGTTCTTGGTTAAAATTTTGGGAATTTCATAAACACAAATTTATCATATCAAGTGATGTCAAAAGTTGGGGCAATCTGAATGTTGTTTTTGTTTTCTAATAAAATTGGGGATTTTTTGGAAGTTTGATCCCTTGTGTGTATATACTAGGGTGTATCAAAATGCAAATTGGGAAACTTTTTGGTTGTTTTATCCTTTGTGTATTGGTATATACCATAGTGTATTCAAGTACAAGTTCTTCTAATGGATTGATCCAAAGATGTGTGAGTATAGGTTGAGGGTATTAGTTAGTTTGAATGAGAGAAAAATGTGCAATGAACAACAATTTGAAATTTTGATGAAGAGAATCTTTGCTTAACAGAAGAAAAAGCAACAACTGAGAGAAAATTTGTGGGGTTGAAGAGGGAGCTAGAAGACAAACATAAGAGGAATAATGAGTTGGAGGGTGAATGTAAAAGGATGAGGAAGTAGTATACAAAGTATAAGAGAATGTTAGTGTTCATTGTAGTTATAGTTGTTATGTGTGAATTGTTTTATAAGATTTGAATGAAAGTTTGTGTATTTGATGGTCGTTAATTGTGCATGCAATGTTTTATGATTAATTGTGTTAATTTCCAGCTTTATTGTTGGCTTATTATTGTAGATTTGTGCATTGTTTGTTGAATTTGTGGAAAAAAATTGGACACGAATGCTTTGAATTTGGTCAGTAAACCAACATCTGGACACACAAAACTAAATGCAGCAAATTCCAATAGCATTCCGACAAAACAAAAGGCACCAAAGGCCAAGCCAACCATATACTTACAAGTCTTCCACAAAAATATAGCACCAAAATTCGATTGTCTCATCACATGTCCCACCTTTGACACATTTGAAAATTAATTAAGTTAATTACAATCTAGAAAAACGGACAACACTACAACACAATCATGTGCATTACTTTGGGAATCCCACAAAACCCTAGTTGTCCACTACAACTAGATGTCTTCAATTAGGTGATGGGGGATATCCATACTTTGTAGGGTAAATTTCACGTGACCCCCCTTAACTATGCGCATGTCTCACATGCTCCTCCTTAATTACAAAATCAATCTGTGAGGAGCCTTAGCTATCTAAAATTCTCACATTACCTTTTTTGTTGACTTTTTTCAAAATTCTGTTAAGTTTATTGTGAAATGACGAAAATACCCTTGTATCTGAAAAATTAAAATAAATAAATAAATATGATTTTGAACTTTTTTTCTATTTTCTCGTTGTACAAAATAAAGAATAAAAATAATATTTTAGTATTAATTTTTTATTTAAAATAAATTATTTATAAAAATTAATAAAAATAAAAAACGATGTTTAAAAGTAAATTTTTATTTTTACTATTAACAAAATTTTATTCTTTATTTTGTACAACGAGAAAATTAGAAAAGAAAAGTTCAAAATCATTTTTATTTATTTATTTTAATTTTTCAGATACAAGGGTATTTTCGTCATTTCACAAAAACTTAACAGAATTTTGAAAAAAGTCAACAAAAAAAGGTAAAGTGAGATTTTTGGATAGTTAAGGCACCTCACAGATTAATTTTGTAGTTAAGGGTGGGCATGTGAGACACGCGTATAGTTAAGGGAGGTCATGTGAAATTTACCCTACTTTATATTGACATAACCTTACTTCTTCCTTCCTCCATTCACATCATTTTCCTTCATTCCATTTTCAACACTTTAACACACTCATTTTCATTTGCTTGTTGTTTTTTCATTTGCTTGTTGTTATAAGAAAATATGATAAGTGTAAGAATTAGATTGCTTCCATGTAAAAAATTGATGAAAAATTTTTGTAAGAAATTTTTTTTTCCACAAACTCCATCATACCTGTTCTATTGGGAAGTGGATGACGGGTTCTTCTTCTTTAGTACAAGTTTTAAAATTTCTCCCTAACATAAACATAATTTATTGTTAGTCAAAGTTTGAAGTGAAATTGATGTAAGAAAAAAAATTAAATTTATACATGTTAGGAAGTGGATGTTGAGGTTTTCTATTTGTTTTGTGTGGGTGAACTTCCTTTTGTTGTATATTTCTTTTGGCTCTCGTTTTCTTCAATCTATTTGATGGAACTTTTTTTCTTCCTTCAATGTCCTTTGGGTGCATATTGGTTTCTTTCCTTTCTCCAACCTTGTATCACTACTGCAAAATGTGCTTTATGGTACTTACTAAAAAAGTGTTAGTTACAGTAAAACTTTAGGTAACTTATAAATTAAGTGAGTCACAGTACTTACTTTCTGCAGCTAACAATTGCAAGTAAGTCACATTACTTACTTTCTACAACTAACGCTATTAGGTTAGTTGCAATACACCAATTATTTTAACTAACTTATTAGAGTTAGTTGCATAAAGTGAGATGATAAATGTTGTACGGGGTAGCACTCAATTAATTTTGTGATGAAACACTTTTTAATAATTTGGTGTTTGGAAATAAATTGGTCAACTGAGGACATTTTTAGTCAAACTATCTATTGCAACTAACAAAGTACATATAAGTTGCAATAGATAGATGTTGCTACTAACCCAAAAGAGTAAGTTGCAATAGATAGATGTTGCTACCAACCCAAAAGAGTAGGTTGCAGTATCTGTTTCCAAAATTCTTTCTTTTTCGAATAATCAAAACCGCTCAATAGTTTTTGCATGTTGTATACAAGAATATTGACGATTTTGAAGCTAACTGCACCACAAAATAACTTCCAATTGGGTGAAATCGGAAAAAGTCAACTAGAATTTGACTTTATTACTATGTCAAACGATGTTCACCTTTCATGATCTTGATTAAGTTATTACTAAAATAAATTCAAATTTTCACGAACTTACTCAGATGTACTCCCAGTCACATCCCTACGGTTAGACACCAAGTTATTTTTCAAGAACATTATAACGTGATGAAACTAGTAGTTTAGGGTTAAGTAAAGTAAACACTCCAACCTATCTTAGTTAACATATTTATTTTCAAAACTCGACATAATGATATCAATAATCGGGACCGTTCACATGAGTTGATATGTGTTTAAGATCATTTTCACGCAAAGTTTGTTTTGATCAACCAAAAAAATAACTATAAAATCAATAGAGTTAGCAAATCTAAGATGAACGATTTTTCAAGAATGATATGTATTACTCATATTAAATAAAGTAAAAAAACTTCTCAAATTTTGACTCACATGCTAAACAAAATGTATCTTTACATCCATCGGGTTGGATTTACAAAAAAAAAAATTTGAGTAATTTTGGTGCTTGAAAATAAATTTGTTTGCAACTATCAAAATACAAGTAAGTTACAATAGAAAGATGTTGCTACTAACCCAAAAAAATAAGTTGGGATATCTATTTTTAAAACTCATTCTTCTCGAGTAATCAAAACCGTTTAATAGTTTGTACATGTTGTATAACAGAATATTGACAATTTTTAAGTTAATTGAATTACAAAATGACATCTGATTAAACGAAATCGGAAAAAGTCAACTAGGGTTTGACTTTTTTATCATACTATACGATATTCACCTGTCATGATCTTGGTTAAGGTATTACTCAAATTAATTCAAATTTTCACCAACTTACTTAGATGTACTCCCGATCACCTCCGTACGATTACGTAACACATTATTTGTCGAGAGCATTATTACGTGATGAAACTAGTAGTTTAGAGTTAAGTAAAGTAAACCCTCCAAACTATCTAAACACGTTTATTTTCAAAATTCGGTATAATAAAGCTATTTTTAAAATAATCAAAACCGTTCTCAAATTTTGACTCATATGTTAAACGAAATATATCTTTACCTTCATCCGTTTGGATATAAAAATATTTTTAAAGTAATTTTGGTGTTTAAAAATAAATTAGTTTGCAACTAACAAAATATATGTAAGTTGTAATAGATAGATGTAGCTGCTGACCGTAAAAAGTAAGTTGCAATAGAGGTAATTGTAGAGATAAACCAGAACACTTAGTCTTTCATGAGTTATTCTCTCTTTTTTCCGCCTCGCCCCTCTCTGCCTCCGTCCCTCCTTCTTCCTCGACGACCCTAAGGTCGAGCCACTTAGTCTTCTACACTTCGTCTCCTTTCACCTCACCCTCTCGCCTTACATCTCTTTCTTCTTCTTTCCGAACACAAAGAAGGAGGCGTTGCCTCCGTCCACGGCCTTGCCTCCGACGTGAAGACTCCTCCGGTCGTTCCCTCAGTCCACGGCCTCCTCGCCCAAGTCCAACCATGTCTACCCTCGCATTCGACCACGCCGGCGAAGCTAGATCTGTCGCCGGAAAAGCCAGATCTGGTTTTTCTGTCAACAGATCTGGATTTTCCGGCGATTGATCTGGCACCGATTCCATCTCCACGGCCGCTCCTCCGCGCTCCGGCTATTAGCTGCTACGATTCGAATCCTTTTGAGGAAGAGGAGGTCAATCCCTTCGCGGTAATTTATCACCATCCCGCTATGTTTCTGCGAAATGCATTTTCAATATGTGGTTTTGATATGATTTTGCCGTTGATGAGATGAGGAGTTTGTGGTTGATTTGTTTTGCATTATCATTTTGGTTTCTGTAGTTTTATGTTCTATTTGATTTGTAGTTCATGCCTTCATTAGTCTTTATTAGAATGCAGCACCTCTAATCCTAAATAAGGCCCTCAATTCATTGAAATGACTTGTTTTGGATGTAGATTGGTGGTTCTAAATATGCTAATTGACATTTATGAGGTGTAGGTTTTGCTCTATCTTGTTGTTTAATCTTTGCAAAAACTGATCTCTTTGATTTACAGGTTTGATTTTTAATGTTTAGTAGTATAGCTTATGCTCAAAATTAGAATTTGACGCACAAAACCTCAGGTTGTTTATAGCAATTTGTGTATTTGAGTATGAACTTCATTTTATGAAATAGAGATGATATGGTTCTTATGTGCATTTGTGTTTGAATAATGTTAGAATGTAAGTCAAATAGTCTGATTGTGTTTTATGTTTACTAATGACAGAAAATTATTTCCTCCAAAATTCTATCATTAAGTTTTGTGTTTTCATGTATGGAGGTATTATAATGATGAAGCTTAATGAAGAAATATAGGGTATAAAATCTTCTCATTCTATTTAATTTATGAAGAGTGTCCAAAAACTTGTCTGCTAAATGCTTGCATTGATTTGTCTTTAGCCTTGATTATCATTAAGCTTTGTTTAAATTTTGATTTGTCTTTAGTCTTGTGCTTGTGCTTGTGTTTTGATTTTTGATGTTGAATAGGTTTAGAATCTAATCTAAGACACTAATGCATTCTATATGTGCAGAACCAGCGAGGACGTGGGTCGTGAGGACGAGCAGCGAGGACGTGAGTCGTGAGGAGGACATGGGTCGTGAGGACGAGCAGCGAGCACGTGGGTCGTGAGGACGAGCAGCGAGGACGTGGGTCGTGAGGACAAGCATCCAGAACGTGGGTCGTGAGGACGAGCAACGAGTACGTCGATCGTGAGGAGGACGTGGGTCGCGAGGATGAACAGCGAGGACGTTGGCTGCGAGGACGAGCAGTGATTTTTTTTACATTTCAAGCATTTTATGCAACTAAGGCATATGCGCCAGTTGCATAAAGCTTAAGTTTTATGCAACTAAGGCATATGCGCCAGTTGCATTAAGATTAAGCTTTATGCAACTAAGGCATATGCGCCAGCTGTGTAAAGTTGTCATGTACTGCAACTGACACAAATTGTAAGTTGCAAAAAGGCTAATGTGACAGACTTTTTGCAACTTATGCATTCTGCCCGGTGGTAAGTTGCAAAAAGGTTAATGCAACTTACTTTGGTGTTTTTACAACTAACATGGTAAGTAACATCAGACACTTTTTGTAGTAGTGTATGAACAGTCTTTAGTCTACGGTCCATCACTTTCTCTAAATCCTAGTTTGTGGCAAAATCCTATACGGTCCTTCGCTTTCTTGCTTCAAGCCCTCGTAATAACATTCACTCCATGATCTTTAGCTGTGCAGGTTCTTACATTGTGTCCTTCGTTCTTTGTCGTGACAGATTGAATATTTCATAACCACATTTTCCTTGGCTTCCTTGTAACTTGTTGTGTTTGTGTTTTCATTTTCTGCATTATTCTTCCTTCTATGGGTCCTAAGTTTTCTTGGCGGCCCTGACCTAATGGAGGAACAAGTGGTGGGGAAGTGATCTTGGACTAGTTGTCCACACTAGAAACGTGAAGTACGAAGGTGGAGTATAGTTTTTGTAACTTGCAACTTCATAACAATTATCAACATAATCTTCAGCATTTTCCATAAAAAATGCAATATCGCTAATGACATGCCTACAAGGTATGTCATTAAGTTGCCAATCCATACAACTGGAGGTTTGTCCCTGACATTTATAGCAACTAACAACATAATCTTCAACATTTTCATAAAAAAATGCAACTTCATAGCAATTATGAACATAATCTTCAGCATTTTCCATAAAAATGCAATATCACTAATGACATGCCTACAAGGTATGTCATTAAGTTACCAATCCATACAACTGCAGGTTTTGTCCCTGACATTTACCTCATTTGATCTATTTCCCTCCCACACATGGAATACATCATTCCCACTCGGATATGTTATGCCATTCATATGTTTGTCATTAATTTTCTCAAGTCTTTATTGTATTTTCCCACAAGTCCTACCATTATACCAGTCAAACATCACATTCCTCTAGTAAAACATATTCATCAACCTCAATCTAATGTACTCACATAAATCATCGACAAACTTATCTTTTGTATTTAATATCTATTTGTTAAAGCATTCAAACAAGCTATTTGTCTGAATGCCCGATTTAGCTAAACTAGAGAAGAAAACCTTACACTGTGAAGAGAGTTCACGTGCTCGCAACATTTCGTAAGCATTCAAATTGAGCTTGCACAACTTATCCATTTCTTCTCCAAACTTCGCCCCTGATATAACACTTGCACAATACCATAGCATTGTCTTCAGATCCTTGCCCTTCATTTTGGTGAACCAATTTTCATAAAGGTGGTGCATACAGGTATAATGTTCTACTTCAGGCAAACAATTCTTAAATAACTCCCCAAACCCTATGAAAGCAAATGTAAGGACATTAGGAAACATGAGAATTAAAAAATTAGTCGTAGGACTATGTAAATAATACTACCTTCGGTTTATCGGACATAATCACACATCTGAGTGCTTGCATACCATTTCTCTTTGTTCTCTAACTCGACGATGGAAAACGATAGTGAAAACATACCATCATTGGTGTCTCATCCTATAACAACTAAAACTTAGCCTTTAAATCTTCCCTTTAGGTGACAATTATCAATCCTGATAAATGGTCGACTTCTTTTTTCCCAAGTTTCTCTGCCCTCTCCTATATTTTTTTTCTTCTTCAATAGCATCATCAAGGTAAACCATGTCAACAACTGTAAGTGTTTTCCTATCAAACATCTTCTCTTCCATATTATAATATGCTACTTTAGTACTATCTCATTCCACCTGGCCTACATACGCTGTCTCATATTTTTGTTTTCGTTCCTTTTTTACACTGTTTTTTCTCTCTTCTCACAAAAAAATCACCTAATGGATTCACTACAGTTTGGGTCCCTCTCCATATACTATGTACATTGGTATAATTTGATCAAGTTCGTACAAAGCAAAAATTTGATGAAAATTTTCAGTTTTTGTCAATTCTTCTTTGGATTCTAGTCCATTTAAATAAGGGACTTACCGACAAATTTCGCTTAATCGTTCATACTCTAAGTTATTAACAATGGTCAAAAAAATTTCAATTAAACAAACGCCTTCTCCAATGAATAATCTCTACAGACTCCCTCACATTTCATATTAGACTTCACAACTTCACCACCATAGTATACCTAAAGATACCTAATTTCAAGTTTAGGTGGAGGTTTCATCACATACACAATCAAACTTCATTATCATGAATTTGGAAATAGAAAACCTAAACTCTAATTCTATGAATGAAACCCTAACAACCAAACCATTGACATGCAAATACTTTTCAACTCATATATTCATGAATACTACACAGACAACCCAATAAAGTAGAAAATCAACAATAGATTTAGATTTACTTCACACATTTTTGGAAATCGATTGACTTTGTCTGTCAATTCAGTGTCGGTATTAATGGGTGAAGTCATCTTTGTCATAAACTGTTGAGCCTTTATTAAATAAGTGGAGGCCCAAAGCCCATAAAATTAGTATCCTACATGGAGAAGGAAACTCTAATTGCTTTTCTATAAATATGAGGCAATAGAGAGAAGGAAACAAGACCAATTCAAGAGAGAAATAGAGTGAAATTCGTGCAGAATTTTCTGCTACTTTCTGGGCCGACCAACAGGGTTCTCGAGTCCGATCGGCGGTCGATCCACCGTTGGATCATGCTGATGTTTGGACAAGGTGTTCGGAAGACGTGGTAATACGTTCTGACAGTTGGAATTTGCGTTTAGAGGTCCGAGTGATTTGATACGATCTTTTGATCGTGCGCCATCGATTCGGTGAAGTTTCTCTACTCCTTCTTGTAATTGTGGTTTTAGTCAAGATTGGTTAATCTTGAGATATAGTGGTCCTCTAATTGTATTTAGAGAGAACTCGTTGTACCCATTATATTGATAGCGGAGATTAAGCGGCTTCGAGGGTCCCGTGGTTTTTCCTCTCTCGCCTTGAGGAGGTTTTCCACGCTAAAATTGTGCGTGCCTATTGTGTGTTCTTGTTTACTATATTTTATTAGCTTGCTTGATTCACTATGCTTGATAGATTCCTACGAGATTTGCACACGTGGGGAGAGTTATTTAATTATGCTACATCTGATTATTATATTAGATTCGTTTTTCTCCCAACATCGACAACTTTCTTTTCAGCAGCTTCTTCATCCTATAGGTTTCGCTTTCATAAGAGCTAAAAAGCCAACAAGCTGGTTTGAAGGAAAATGAGTCGACAAATGTGTGGTTTATCCACTTATTCTCAAGACTTATTAAGGGTATTCTATTCTACTTATACATGAAGTTAACACAGTTATAACAGTTGTTCATTTCGAATCTCTCAGTATAGCTGAGTGACCTGAATTGTAGATGGGGATGATTATTCATAATTTTCCTTCGTAATTAACATAATCTTTCATTATAATTTCCAATAGATTGAAACTCTCCATATTATAGATTGGCTTATTACAACTTCAAGTATATTTCATTCAAGCATATTAACTTTTTGTATCACAAAGCGACGAATTGAGCATGACGACAAAAGATAACATATTAGAAGAGCCTTGTATTGCAATATGCAAAATTAAATGACTGAGGCATCAATTTATGATTAGAATAAGCACAGTAATAATCCTTGCATATCACGAATCTAATATCACAAAAAAAGATTTTTAATTGAACTCACAAGATTACCTATATATGAACTTATGTAACGTTTTTTTTCAAAAATATACTAAAAATAAAAAATCACTTTTAACAACATTTTTTTTATTTTTAATATATATTTTTTAAAATTATTATTTAAAAAAAAAAATATTCAAATCATTTTATTATTATTTATTCCATAAAAATAATAAGTTAAGCAAATGATTTTTTTTCATTTTTAAAATATAAGGTTATTTTAGTCATTTAATAAAATTCGAAACTGAAATATTTAAATGACTAAAATACCCATATATTTACAAAATGAAAAAAAATTAATTTATTAAAAAAATTTTATGAAATAAATAATAAAATACTGATTAGAATATTACTTTTTTTTAAAAAAATTAAAAATAAAAAAAAACGTTGTTAAAAGTGTTTTTTTTATTTTTAATATTGTTTTGAAAAATCCAGTTTTTTTAAAATAATTTTGAAATTAGTGTTTTACTATTTATCTGATAAAAATATTTTTAAAAAATAAAATTCAAAAGATGTTTTTTTAGAATTATTTTTAATATTGGAGTATTTTGGACTTTTTACATCAAATTAACTCTGTGATAGACAGTACAAGTAAATGAAATCTTACAATAGTGACATGTGGTGACTTGCAAAAGTTGCCTAATACAAGGTAATGACATGTAATTTTCCCATTAATTGATAAACATTATTTGATTCCAAATTGATATTAAAATTATTTTCTTTTCTCAATTTAGTCATAAATATAGATAATTTCTTTTAATTTTATCTAATATGATTTTTTTATACCTATTAAATTATTATTATTTTTTCAAAAAAGGTAAATTCATTGAAAAAGTACCGAAAGTGTCATTGGAATTAGAAATAATATTTATATTTTTAATTCGGGCTCATTTGTTTTCCTCTTCTCTGATTAATCATATGCGACTTGTATCTTACGAAGGTGAAGAAAGGGAGTCAGATGATGGCCTAAAATGCGACGCACAAAATGTGTATGGTTTTAAGGACTCCCGGCAGTGTACCACTCTCAAGTAATATAAGAAAGTAAGAATTACGACCTCAAATATGGAACACAAAGGACAACAATTATCAGTTTTAATCACTCGAATTTAACTTTACAATTAATCTCAGTAAGTCGAACATATGTGGAGAAATATTAAAAATAAATACTCGTAAGCAAGACAATAAAATATTTAAAATCTCAAATCACACAGGAACAGGTTGAGGTAATGAACTTTAATAAATATTACGAGGAGTTCAAAAATAAAATAATAAATTTGCTTGTAGGATGGTACTAAACCTTAGAGCGGTAACGAGAACTCCTATTCCACCTAAGGCTCCCTCCCAGGTAATCAAAAGTCTTAATTCAATTTAGCTAACCAAGTTATGCCTGATCATGATTTAACCGATTGAAAAGTATTATGTTGTGTGGATTATATTAACTTTCGGTTTTGAAAACCTATGGTTATAACTACCGTGTTAACCCACTTACCCCTAGTGAGGATTTAAACTCAGCTTTCATTAATTAGTTCCATTTACAAACTAGTCTCCCAATTTAATTAGTAAATTAGATCAATGTATTTGCAATTGAGGGAACGAAACATTAAGAATAGATAAAATGAAATCACCCTACTCGGCGGTGTAAGCACATAAATTAATCCAATTAAAACTCCCTAATTATTATTTCAGTCCATAGCCTCAACCCCTAGATGAATTAGCATACATGTTTACAATTGGGGTTTTATATAACATACTAGAAATAAGTTGAATTATGCGTAATATCGATGACTATTAAAAACATATGGAATAACATATTGAATTTCAAACTAGACACATAAAACTCAATTGAACATAAATGAGAATTTAATTCGTTCGGGAAACTAAATACAATAGAAGAGGGAATAGAAAAGTAAAACCCATTTAATTCTCGATTGAGAATTCAATAATAGAATTGGCTTTTGGCTTTCTGATCCTCTTCAAAACTTGACTTCTGGCGTCTATGGAATGGCTCTGGGACTCATCTACAATATCTCTGACTGAATGGTAAAGTGAGATTTGAGATTTGCGTAGAATAATTGATTCAAAACTAGGCGATTTCCCCAATGCATCGACATCTTTTATAGGTGAGAATTTTCAAGGGGTCACAGACTGCCCTTGATTCGCGATCAAGTAATGGCCACAAATTGCTCACGCCTAGGAGTGGATCTTGGTCACTGGGTGGCCACGGTACACCTTTTTCGCTCTCGACTTTGGCCACAAATCTCAAATATGGGGAAGTGGTAGAGTGGCCACGGAGGGGCCATAGAACGCAGAGATTGAGGGGCCTCGGTGCTCGCCACAGCGGCGTGACATTTTGGTCGCCACAGAGACCGTGGCCCTCGGCCACGGTCTAGAACCAATTGGGCTATGATGTTGGGCCTCAAAGCCCTGATTATTGTCCATGGGAGTTGCATAAGGAGGGCCAATGAGTTGACTCGAAATTTACAAAATTAACTCAAAGTACCCGTGAGACAAAAGAGAGACAAAAATGGAGGTTTATTGCACTTAATTGGGACGAAAATGGGTTAAAGTGAAGAAATCGAGCAATGAAAATGTGGCGTAGAAACACACTATCATCAGACCAACTTAGAGACACGACAACAAGGGAGTCAGACTAATTCTTACTGACTAGAGAAACAGTTTGAGGTTAAACTCTAAGAAAAAGAATGATGATTTGTAAGAGAAAAATGACGTGTCGTGTATTTTTTAATTACAAAAAACTACATGCCAAGTTTTTATTATTGTGGAAAAATTGATTGATTCTTTTGAGATCGTTAGTTTTCCTTTTATTTGGTCGACTGTCCACGACTTGCAACTCGATAACATGAAGGTGAACAGGGGGAATCAGATTAGCTCAGAGACATGACAACGAGAAGGAAGAGTTGAAACAACTCGAGCTCGCTGGAGGAGCAACTTGAGTTTGAGCTCCAAATAAAAGGAAGATGACTTTCCAAAAAAAAGGGCATCGATGACATGTTGGAGAAGAAGGACGATAACTTGCCAGAGTAAAAAGCTACGACGTGTGAGGAAGAGCGGTGGTCGGAAATTGTTGGTTGGTGGGAGAAGAGAAAAACAGGCGAGCTCCAACTAAAATGAATATTTTTAATTCAAGTAGCACTTTCATTATTTTTGGATTGATTCACTTATTTTATAAGAGAATAATTTCAAATAACTATACATGTATCACACACTCTTACATACATACCTAATAAAATGGTAATGACAAATAACTAATCATTTGAATTACGCACTTACCGCATTACTACAAATTTAATGAAATGGATGGAGGATTCACTTTTCCCCTCACGTGATTTGCACATGTGGCATCCGTTTTCTTGGAACTCCTAAAACACCCTCAAATCACTCTATCCCCAATTGCACACCTCGCATCTCTCTCTCTTGTAAGTCTAGAATATTCGGAATGACGTGACACACAATACCTTAATTCAAGTATGTTTGTTGTTAATATCTGGAAGATGAGCAGAGTCAAGAAACTCGAGTGTTAGAAGGCATGAACCGTGACGTGGTATGGTCGCACACCAAAGATCTGACACAATATGGTCGCACACCAAAGATGAAGTCCCCATAAGGTCAATCAACTAAAGTTTCAGGTGTTTCAATAAAAAAAATCACCTTTAAAAATTGTTTTGATTTGAGTTTGAAATGTTCACTATAGAACATTGTAGGTTGAAGAAAATAAGGGACTTGACTAAAAATTCAATTGAATGTAAATCAAACGTAAATCAACTTAAAGTTTTATCTTTCTCTTAATTGGCCAAAAAAAATTTCAACTCTTATGTGATGGATTTTAGAAGTGGCCAACACTCAAAATTCATTGCTTGATTTGGTGAAGAAGTTCAGTTAAAAATTGAATCTTGGCATGAAATTAAGGTAAAGATTTGATGGGTTCATTAGTGATTTTCCAACCATGTCAATTTGTTAAAATATTAATGACAGTCTATCAGTGGCATGTGGCTTATTTATGCGAATAGTTATTTGTTGAAGAAAAATTAGTAGGTAAGTGTGAACATTTGTGATTCGTATGGGTAGTTCTTTACAATTAATCTTTTTATAAAATCTGCTAAGTTAACAACTAAGTTTTTTCTGCACAAAAAATATACAAAACTACTAGTTATAAAAGTAAAATAGTATCTTATCATTAATCCAAAAATTTATGATAGAGTTATAACCTTAATGAGCAGGTAGTAAGATCAATTCTCATTAAAAGATATGGATCGGAGAGGGATTTTGGATCATCCAGGAAGTGTAATTCTCCACATTCTTATACTTCAAAAACAGTGATGAATAATAAAAAATACTATTCAATTGTTAAAATTGACTATTATCTTTATAAAATAATATAAAATACTGTTTGTATCAGACATGTTTGGGAATCGTGGATCCACGCACATGATCTCTTATCATCTCATGAATTGACGATGTTGTGTCATTCCCTGCATGCATGCATATGCGTGGGACGGTTCATCAAGCTTGCTACTGTCTCTCTTTCACCATGTGGCTTTTAATGCATTTATCAAACTCATTCGTTTAATATTCTACCTTTTCCCAGAATCATGTATCACTCAACTAGCTCTAATATTTTATTTTATTTAATTAGCACCCTTGTATGTATATATGTATCACTCAATCATCTCAAATTTATTATTTATATAGAGTACACATTTTTTTTTAAGGTGAAAACGAATTTTATTAATTAAATTTATTACTTGTATAGAGTACACATTTCATCGTTGTTCCCAAATTTTAATAAGATATTTTATACTTAATTGTAAAGAATTATTATATATGAATCATCCACTTTTAACATGTTGTCTAAAATATTATTGTGATAAATGACTCTTTATAACTTGCCGACTTTAAAAAAATTAGTCAAAAAACAATTACCATCAATGAATATTTACGAGAGTTGTCTAGTTTAGAAATAATTATTCAAATGGATTGTCTATTTTCATCTGCTTACCTTTTAAAAGATTTAACTGCACATAGCTACTTACATGTTTGCCCCAACATTTTCAACAAATCGATTATGGTCAGACGAATTTCAGCGAGAATCATATTTCACCATAACAAGTCTTAAAAGTATTTGTTAAGGGTATTTGTTTTTTTGTCCGTCATTTATTCTCAATTCGTGTCAATCAAGTGAAAAAAACATATATTTTCAATAGAATCATCATCGAAGAAATTACTCTTATATATTTGATAGAGGAGGGTGATTGAATCAAATAGCAAAACATGCTAGCCTTACACTCTCGCATTGAAATATTAAGAATACATAAAAGATATTACATCAGTGTATCTGATGGCATATAAATTGCGAGAATGGATCATGACAGTTGACAGACTAGTATGTTGCTCTCAGTAGGTTTCACTCTAATGATGAGAATAAAGCAGAAGAGTTTACAATTGATTACATTGAGGATAGAAGTCTTCATAAATAACCAAACCAACCAAACTAAACCAAACCAAACCAAATTGAGCTGAAAAATAACTGAACCGAAAGAAATCAATTCAATTAGGTTTACAAACCAAACCGAGACGGTTTGAGTTCAGTTTTTAACTTGAAAGCCGATAAAAAAATCAAATCGAACCGAAAACTAATTGATTTAATTTCGAGAGGGAAGGGTAGTGATTGACCTAGATACCCTTGAGGTTTAGGGTCTATAGTTCGACACCCATAAAAAACTCTTGACCCGAGATTGCCTGGTTTGTTTTGATCTTGAGTCGAATTTGATTCTGATAGGGTAAAGTTCGACTCAAGATTATGTCATTCCTAGTGCCGAGAGGTGTATGTGGTATTTTAAGAAATTCTCAAAAAACTTCAAGAATAGAAAAATGAATAAGTTCACGTGAATTATTTCTATATTAAGAAATATAGCGATCAAAAATCGATTATAATCGATAAGTCTTCTGCATTCGCAGTGACAAATGAATCGATAAATCTTATTGACGAATGTCATGAACGACATAATTGGCTAAAGTGGAAATAACCAATTCAAGCACAATTGACTTTATTGATATAATGTCAAGTATTTCAGCATATAAATTGAACACTAAAAGTTGCTTGACAATTTAAATACACATAGGTATTCATGAAAAAATATGGATAATGTCAAGTGACTACTTTTAAAGTTGACGTTTTTTCAGCTGAACCCTAAAAAAGTTTTTGGCATTGTGGGTATCTTAAATTTGTAAAATTGTCATCGTTAGTACTCAAATCTGTTAACTCTTGAGGTGAAAAGATTAAAATGCCTAAGTGTTTTAAAATTTCAAAATGAACCTTCTACTCTCAGTCCTTCTTCTTTCTCCATACCTCTCTCTCATTTATCCCTCTTTCTTCTTCATACAAAATAAGCTTCATTCTTCATTATTATGATTATTTCAAAATCAACCAATAAACACTTCAACTTTTACTAATTTGGTAGATTTATGTGATGAGTTTGGGTTAATTTGTAAAGAAACTGGCCGGAGAAGGAAGGGTTCGGCAGAAGAGGAGGTGGTAGTAGGAGGGGAGGAGGAGGTGGTTCTAATCTTAAATTGCCACCATTGAAAACAATGTGAATGATTTTTATTTATATATAGAATATAGGAACAAAAAAAAGTGCAACTAACTAATATCTTTTATTAAAATAATAAGCATAACTGTAATTTTCGTTATGTACATCCTTTGGAGTCAAAGCAACAGTAACTACCATTTCCCTTCCATCTAAGCAAAAAAAATAACAAGGAATAAATTTTATCAAACCAGAACCTAATCGGGACAAAATGAACTGGCGACATCAATTTTGGATTTCTCATCGTTTCTTGTCCATCGAAAAGTGAGACACAGACACGTCTAAAAAAGGAGATTTCTTACAACTCTTCATCCTCAACGAACCGTAGTGTTTCTTGAACTCCTTCTCCGTGTTGGCTCATTCCCTGTAGAACACGTTCCCGCCGGAACCTCCAACCCACGACGACCCTCTCTCGCTCAGCCTCTGACTGATCTTGGCCGAAACCCTCCCCTCTCCTTCCAGCTGCAGCGCTGATATCACTGACTTCAGGGCCCTGCTGGCGAGCTCCGGTTGGCTATCATGAGCTCCTCTATCTCCGCTGCGCTGAACCTGGCCCCCACCAATAACCCTCCGCCAGACCCTCCCTCAACCTTCGCCCAGCTCCGACCTCCCCTTGCCGGTGCAAAACCAATCTCTATTTTTATTTTGTGAGAGAAATAGAAGTGAGAACTATGAAATAGCGAAAGTGAGGAAAAATAGGTCAAGAGCACATTTTGAAAATTTAAAAGGCATGTAGGGACATTTTAGTCTTTTCATTTCAAAAGTTAACATATTTTTGAAAAAAACAGACGAAAATGAATTTGGATGTTATTAGTGACAATTTTGCAAATTTAGGGCACTCACAATATCAAAAAATATTTTAAAGTATCCACGTTTATATTTATGTAAAAAAACATAAAAATTAAGAGTAGTCACGTTACATTATCCTAAAAAAAACATATGACATACTGAAAAGTTTTAAGTTTTATCAATACGAAGAAGACAAATTCAAACACCTTCTATTTTCTAAATCAAGCTGCAATTCAGTGCAAGTTGAAAGTTAGTATGCACTACTACTAAACACTGTACCAATTCGGGTCATGACCGGCTACACTGTGTTGCCAAATAAAAGCGGTGACTTTAGGCCAATTAATTTAATATTGATAGTATAAAAATATAAATGTTCTTTTGTAAAACTCGTATCTGAGGGGTGTTAACTTGATAAAGTCTTATAACCGAAATTAACAAGTTGACAAAGAGTCTACTTGAATTTAAATGTAACTATTTTTCAAGCGTAGTAAATTTAACTTTTAAAACTCAGTCACAATTGAATTGAATATAAAAATAAACTTTGCATGACATGTCATATAATCAAAATCTTCGCATACACTTGCTTGCTTTAAGAAAAATAATTTTCTGTAAACATAAATATATTTTATATCGATATTTTTAATAAAAAGGCCTCAAATTCTTTTTTTTGCTTTAGGCCTTAGGATAAGTTGGGCCGACCCTCAGACTATTGAATTACCATTTCCAACTACTGAAACCCATAAATAAATATTCAAATCTCTTAGAAAATAAGTCAGAACAAAAAAATTCAATATGCAACCCCCAACTTCAGAAATATTTTTTTCGGCGATCACCTCTTCGGCAGAGGTGTTCACGATTCGGTTTTTGAACCGAACAAAACCAAACCATACCGACCGGTTCGGTTCTTGAAAAAATCAAACCGAAACCAAACCGAAAAAATTCGGTCGGTTTGTCAAACCGAACCGACCAGTTCGGTCGATTCTCGGTTTGAACCAAATTGAACCAAAATCAACCACAAAACCAAAAAATTCATAAATCAAGCAAAAATGATCAGATTTCGATCGGTGTTTAGAGGAATTATGTATAATAATTTTACACGAACTAAAACAAAACGGTGATAAAGCGTAAAAAGAAAAATCCAATTGAAAAACACCTTAAATTGAAGCATAAACCGGAGAATTCATTATAATTTAAACCGGAGTCGGTCGGTTCAATTTTTGATCGATTTTGGTTGATTGAACCGAAACCGAACCGACCAAGAGCAAAACTGACCAGAACCGAACCGACCAAAACCGACCATTTTTCGGTTCGGTTCGGTCGATTTTGGTCGGTTCGGTTTTTTTTAACACCCCTACAACACACTCAAAACACAATTTTTTCCATATATCCTCAATCTCAGAAACCCACTAAAATTAGAAATTCCTTACTTTCCCCATAAAATCAAATTACCCAAAAAAGAGTTTCGTAACCAAAATAAAATGGGGCAAGCATCGAAGAAAACCCAAAAAAAGTTGGATATTCATTTATATTTTCAACCCATTCAGAATCGACTTGTTCAGATTCATCTGGTTTCATCGTCTCCAATGCTCGAGTCTCAACCAATCAACGTATTAGATAAAAAAACTAAACTTTATACGTCAAATCAAAACAAAACATGTTAAAAAATGATTATCTGAATCCCCTTATGCACAATTTGACTGAAAATCGGATCATAGGCGATGCTTGAATGCTACACACCAACTGAAAAGAAACATCCCATAAACTTGGGTTTGCCGCCACCAGATCTAATTTTTGAACAAGCTTCACAGACCCTATTGGGTTCGTCACCACCAGATCGAATTTTTGAAGAAGCTTTACAGGCCTGATTTGGGTTGTCGCCACCAGATGAAATTTTCGAACAAATTTCTCAAGCCCGATTGGGGATGTTGCAACCTCATCGAAACAATGTAGAAGAGTTATTTTACAAGATGCAAATTGAGATTGTTTGTTCTTGCGAGATTGAAAACAGCGTCGATCACCATAGTAGCAAAATTGTAGGGTTTGAGCCATCGGCACCATATATTTATAGGATTTGTGCTTTTGGCGTGAGATCTAAGCTACGTGCCAAACATTTTGTCTATTTTTATTTTTTATTATATACTATCTTGAGGGTATCACTGTAAACTCGCTTGTAATAAAAAAAAAGGTAATTCCACTTTGACTCATCCACGTCGTTGAGCTCTCCTCCTCCTCCGCCGCCTGGCTCCGACCCCCTCCACATCCGCGACGACCATCACTCTCAGATGGCATATGAGCTCGACACCCTCTCTCTGATTCGAAGCGACCCATCTGCGCAGTTATCTACCTTCCTCGTCCTCTCCGGCAACAACTTCGTGGGCGACATCCCGAACTTGATTTCCAGATCGCCAAGCCGTTCCTCACCGTCCAAATCGAACGAGAAAAAACGAGAAGGCCTAAACTCAAATCAACGAGAGGAAGAAAAAGGGTGAGCAATAAAGGCTCGTCGGATTGCCGATCTCCATTCGCCGTTGCACCACCGCCAGAACCCGGAAAACACACCTCTGTGATCTCTCTCTTCAAATCAATTGTTATTTTGGTGAATAATTATGGTTTGTTATTAGAGTTGTAATAATTTTTTTCAATTTGTGAAAATTTATGGTTTGATGACTTGGATCCGTAATGGTTGTATTCAATATGTGGTTTGTTAAATTTGCTGGAGATGGAGAGGAGGCTCCAACGATTGATGACATTTATTTGAAAATTTGATGAATAGTTGAGGACATTTTAGTCATTTCACAAGCCTTTGTATTCTTATTTAATTTATTACTTGAAAAGACTACTATACCCTTGGAGCAGAAGCTTAGTTTATCATTTAAGTAAGGGTAAAATAGCCTTTTCACATTTATCAATAATTATAGCTCTGCAATTTATACAACGAGGGGCATTTTGGTCTTTTTGCATACCAATTCTGTTATATTCAACCATTAGTACCTTATGTGCAACGTAATTAAAATTGAGGTACCGACAAAAAACTTTTCAAACTTGAAGTACTGGTTTAAAAATGAGGCAAAGTTGGAGTAGTAACATAAAATTACCAAAAATAATAATAATTTTAATTATAATATCTTATCCATTTGTATCACCTTATATTTGATTGTGTTAACTTTAAAATACTTATCAAACTATACATAATAATTAAAATATATATCATACATATTCTTTCAATTTCCTCATTTTATTTAAGCTTAATTATACTATAAAATCAGACAAAATTATATAGGCGTGGGTTAGCATTATTTTTCCACAAATTAATACTTATTTATAAGAAATATGACTTTAGTGTTGCAATTTATTATTTGCCATAGAAGTAAATAAGTCAGCTCAACCGGTTTTTCCATGTGTCAAGCCTGTGACACCTCTAATTAATATGTACGGTAACCCATATTAATAAATAACTTAATTAACAACATTATTTTGAAAAATTCTTAAATATTTTCCGTCTCATTTAATATTTATTAAATAAATATTTTATTTAATATTAATATTAATTTTATTAAAATTGAAACAAATTGAGTCGAAACGAGCTCGAGTTGTACAACCTTTTCACAATTCAAACTCAATTAAGTTAAAGCTTGATTAAACTCGTTTACATCCTCTTCCTCCTCTTATTTCACAATTTTAAGTATAGTTTATAACATTTTTGTCATTGTAAATATAATCATATAATCATAGTTGTTGCCGCTGTTAACATGTACTGTGTATTATGAGATACATGAAGAAAATTCTTATTGAAATTAACAAAGTGATGGTCAGCATGCTCAGTTATCGTCATTATTACTCATTTCTTCAAATAACAATTTTTGGAAAAGAAATCACAACTTAAAAACATAAGGGAACTAGAACTAACCAAAGTTACTATATAATTTAAGTTTTTTTATGAGCAAAAGAGAGTTTTCATTGATGACAAGTAGAAAAAGATCTCAATAAGAAAACTAGAACTAATCAACTAGATCAAATACAACTGAGGATCAGAAGCTGGAATATCAAAATTACAACAGTAATTAAACTAGAAAATTGAAAATTGGAGGAAAAACGATTAAGAGAAAAAGAAAAAAAAAAAGAGAGAAATGAACATACATGCCCTGGATTTAAAGCTTAGAGGTGAGATTGATCCTGTTAAATCTTCACTTGACTAAAGAAACTTAATTTGAATAACTCGAACTCGAGCACAAACAAAATGCTTAATGAATCGAGATGGACTTCATTACACTCATGGCTATTGGCATGAATAAGTTTTATTACAGTAACAAATATACTCATCTTTCTTCTTAAAATAAAGTAGTTTACTAATAGTCAAGAAACTTAAACAAAATTTAAATTCAAATACCCAATTTTATTTCTCCAAGTCATGGAATTTTTAGTTAAACCAATAAATTTTACCTGTTTTCAACTAGGCCAATTGCAAAAGTTTTGTAAAAACTGTTGCAACAAGTATCATTAATTTTCACGAAATTGCAAGCACATGAACTGATCAAAGAACAAAAGAATTGTGAACAATCAACATTCCTGTCTTCGACCTTCATCTAGTAAAATGGATGATTGCATTACAAAATAATACATTGCCAAATTGCTATGCTTTATGCTTCTTTCTTCAAAATATTTTCAAAACACTAACATACAAATATTAATCTCTTCACAAACTGTACATTAAATTAAATTAATCCCTAAAATATGAAGGAAAAAACAAATTCTTTGAACAGATTTACCCTAAAGAATTGGAATGTGGGCGACGACTGTTACTTGTTACACCACTAAAACTCTATTTCCAAATTCCGCAAAGTCCCAGTTTTGCTTTCAGGCAACAGTGTGTACTCTCCAGATGTTGCTGCTAGCAATACTACCCGATCGATTTGGATGGTTACTTTTCCGAATGAGCTCTGTTGTCATTGATCACAAGATAGAACTTATATTTCAGACAATGTATCTACAAAAGAGCCCGCACGAGATTTGAAGCTTCTGACCTTTTGGAGGACTCTTGAAGGACCAAGTAACCGATTGATACGAAATGAAACCATGAAACTTGACGAATTAAATGTCTTTCACATGTGGTAACCAGAGCCTTGAGGAGTGACTTAACAGAGCACACACATCACCAACAACAATTACAAGATGATTTTACATCTTAGGATGAGATCATATGTAGTGCAATTTTATCCTTACAAAACCAAACACAAAAACTTATCAGCAACACTACAAATCATTCAAAACACTGAATTTAACTGATTCAATAATGAAACAAGAACATTTAATTTATGAAATTTTGATCAGGTTGTTGTGCAAGATGCACCACACAATGTTATGTATAATGCTATAACACAGTGTATGACAACTTGCGTAGATGAAGCAGGACAGTAAATATCAAAATGTAATAAACAACGACAAAGCAAATTGTTTACCAAGTTCGGTGCAACGTCACCTACGTCTGGGGGCTCTCAGCCTAGTGGAAAGGTTTCACTATCAGTAATACGTCAAAACATACAAGTACTTATGATCATCCCAAGATCTATACTTTATGCTATTATTACACGTGCAACCTATCTCAGGGTCTCTCCCTGAATCCAAGACACCGTCTTGATTCCACTCTTCGAGCAATCACCTTGCTCTGTCGGTTCAAGTTGTCGTTGAACGTTGTGGTTGCGTGCAGTCTTCACTCACGCGATCAGTAAACCCTCAATCACCTAACTCTCAATAGTTAAGGTGATACACAATATCCTCAGCACAATCTACAACCTCTCAGCCCGCAAACCTTCACGTCTAAGAGTTTTGTAAATTATTGCTAGGAAACAATAAAAGAACCACACAATAGCTAAGGGGGTAGCCTAAGCTTTTATAGCAATTGAGTATGAGTACTAACCCTAATGGGTTTCCTCTTTATCAGCGTCTTTCTTCTTTCCAGAATCGGAGACGCGTTGGAACTTTCACAAGTCCTAATTGTAGTCGTACTTTATGAAGAGCATGGACTTTCCTGATTTCCGTCGAACAGAATGTTTGCCAAGATGTCGCTAACAATGTCATACAGGATGTCGTATACGATGTTTTGACATCTTTTCTAGTTCCTTAAAAATAAGCAAATTACCAAAAACGTCGTAACTACAACTTATACCAAATATCCTTAATTCACCACAACCCATATTAATATCAACCAAAAGAACACCAAAATGAAAAACCTCTCCAATTGAATTATATTAAATCGAAACAATGGTCGTATATAATTGAGTAACTAAATTCAAATCAGGAAGCGGCAAGGATGGCGGTGTGGTGCTGCATCTCAACTATAGAATTGCGATAAGACGGAAAGGGAGGCACTGACAAAAATGTGTTGAATATCTTCATTGACAAAAAGTGGTTTGGGGGATGAGATATTAATGAGTAAGATTTCATTTTATTCGTGAAATGGCCATTATAAGCCAATCGTATTTTTTTATAATTATTTTACTATTAAATCTTGTCATTAATGCTAACCATCTAATTAAAGGGACAAATTCGACAACAAATGCTATATTCATGTGCAAATATTCGAATACACGATGTCCGTTCGATTAGGAAATCTACGCTCCGGATTGTGGCGAGTATTCAATGGCACGGGCTATAATTCTTTTTAATTCGGGGCCCAAGGTTACCAAATATGCGTCAGAATTAGGGGCAAAGCCGTCCCTTCTTCCTCGCGAAAATACAGAAACTTTGATTCAAAATCATATCTTCCCATGATTCTCGATGATTTATGAGTGAAAATTTTCTCTCCTTTTCTTCAAGAATCACCGATTTATAAGCTTTTCTTTCTTCGTCAAACCCCCTTTCAACACACACAAACACTTGCCCTAACTTGCCATCTGCATACTTTTCCTTCGATTCAAGTAAATGGCTCCAACAAAATAAAAATCACAGGTTAGCACCAATTTTTGCCCCCTTTTTTGTTGTTTGAAATATCCCAATTTAGTTTTTAGTTCTTGTGATTTGCGGGTCTTGTTGATATTGATTTTGCAATTGAATTTTGATTCAGGGGTTCATGATTTTGCAATTGATCTTTGATTCGGGGGTTCATGATTATTGAAATTGATTTTTTACTCGGGTCTACATTGATTTTTGATTCGTCAAAATAGGTCTTCTGACTGGTCATAGAATCAATGTCAATAAAGCCTAATTTTGTGTTTTGTTTCTCTGCAATAGAGCCTGATTTTGTGTTTTATTGTATAGTTTGTTCTTGTTATTGTGTTGCATGTTAGTGTTCGTTGAAATCTGGGTTCTAATCCTTTTTTTTTGGAAATTTGTTCACTGGATCATGGGTTTGAGCTTCTTCGTTTTAGTTAGTATGTTGCATGTTGGTAAAACAGTCTGGTCGTTAGAGATAGTAAATTCCATAACTCCATTGCGTGTTACTCTTTTTGCTTTCACAATTCCAATTCTTGATATGCAATCTATTTCCATAATTTCATCCTTTATTCCATGATTCCCTTCTTTTTGTCAAGTCACTATGGCTTTGTTTTACGAATCTGTTTGTCTATTGTATGGTAGTCATAGTGTACAAATGAAGTGTTAGAATTATGTGATTTTGTGTAAAATGGAATTAATGAATCATTTGAATCGACTTATGAATGAAATGGAATCATGACATTCCCATTTGAACATGAGATTATATGCAAATTTCATGACTCTATTTCCACAACATCACATTATTCCATGATTCCATTTGCACAACATCACATAATTACATTACTCTATTTTGTACTTATTTTTATGTTTCATTAAGTAGTAGCATTTGAATTTGAACTATTCTCTTAATTTTTGGTAAGAATTTCTTAACTATTAATTTCAAATTCAAATTCCTAAAATCGTGGTTTTTTATTTCTCCATTTCATATTTTAATGCATATAATTGATTATAATAATCAAACGCAACGACATTTATATCCTTTTAATTGATTTTTAATTAATGAAAGGGGTAATTTCATGTCAGTACCCTAATTTTGCCTCATTTCGAAATCAGTACCCCAAATTTGAAACTTTTTTTGTCGATACCCCAACAATTTTGAAGTTACACTTTAGGTAACGCCCGTTAAATCTAACATAATTAGTTTTGAAAAGTCCAAAATACCCTCGATGTATAACTATGAAAAATGGTAGAATTATTGGATAAGTTGAAAGGACCATTTTATCCTATATTTAATTACAAATTGAACTAATGGTGTAGGGGTATATTAGACTTTTCAAATAATCAGAATAAAATATTGAAAATATTTTGTTGATAATTTGAAATGACAATTTTATCCTCTATTTCATTTAAACTGAACTTATGGTTTAGGGTATATTAGACTTTTTAAATAATCAGAATAAAATATTGATTTTGGTTTGTGAACCGTCTTCTCTCTCTTTAACCAAATCTACAGAACTAGAAAACCATTTTTTCCGATGAGGGTGAAAATCGGCGGCGAGACACGGGTGGTCACCAAAGAGATGGGCGCGGGTGGTCACCAGAGAGGTGGCGGAAGGTTGCGAAGTACAAACCCTTTTAATTTTGGGTTGCAGATTTGGTTGAATCCCAACCCATTTCCGTCGAATGCTCGCCGTCGGCCGCCTCCTTCCTCCACTTGGTGAGGTTGGAGGGTCGCGGGATAAGGGACTGCCTCGTGAAGGCGTCGGAGCGGGAGCTGGTTGACTTGCAGACGGTGACGTGGAGCCGAGATGGGCGTCAGCCGAGATGGGCGTCAGCCTCGATGGCGCCCTCCAGGCTGACGCCCATCTCGGCTCCACGTCACCGTCTGCAAGTCAACCAGCTCCCGCTCCGACGCCTTCACAAGGCGGTCCCTTATCCCGCGACCCTCCAACCTCAAAAAGTTCCACACTCAACGCCAAAGTTCAACATGCACCCAAAAGTTCCATTTCCAGTGCAAACAGTACCCAAAATTTTCACCTCCAGTGCAAACAGTTCCACCTCCAGCGCAAACAGGTCCACAAAGCAAAAAGCTCATCTGAAACTTTTGCGCTGAGTGTGGTTTTATTTGCAACTCCAAAAGTCACTGTGTGCCAACTTTCATGCACGCGCATGGACACGTGTCTCACAGTGAGAAAGCGTGGGCACGGATTTTCGTAAAACAACATTTGTGATTGGTTGGTTATTTGTTTGTACACTTACCTTTAGTTTGTAAATAAGCAAAAGTGTGTATGTGATTTAAATTATATATATATATATATTCTCTAACTACTCTTATATTCCTCCCACCTAAATATTCTGTTGAGTTTCGAATCTTAATATGAAGTTAAGGAGTGAGCAGTGCTAACCACCAGGCCATGCTCAAGCTGGTATATAATGATTTATATTAATAGAAGTTTGTATTGGAGTCCCCTCTGTTGATTCTCTCCCTTTTCGTATCTCATTACATTTCATTTTATTTTTACAACATATTTTATATTGTTTGTTACGCTTTTTATTGTCGTGATCGATCTTTCTAAACATATGTTTTCACCGGTTATGCACATTCTTTTGTTATGCTTCACGTACATATAGTTTACTTCTACTATGTTGTTACTATTAGTTTCATTGGTCATTGACAGGTTACGTATGTTTTGACTATATATTAGTTTCATTTTTCATGTTTATTAATAGGTTTCATTTACCTTTTGGCTATGAATTTCATTAGTTAATGGCGCAGGACGCTGTTTAATACTTTTGTTGAAAACAAGCGCAAAAAAAAATCATTATAAATAGCAAGAACAAGTGTCATCCTATAATCTGACCTATATATGGCCATTTCACGGAGATGGTACTGCCGTCAACCGGAAAACACCTACGTTAAAAAGGTTGTTTAGAGAAGCGACGCTTTAGTGATCAGACGGGATACACACATAATTATTAGAGAAATTATAAATCTACTCTCCAACATAATTGATTCAAGAGCAAAAACGAAAAAAAATCTAGACTAATGTCATACTGATTCTCTCATAAGCCAAACACAACGAAATCCAATCATTACTACAAGGAGCCACCCAACACAAAGCCATACACATTGCACCCCTGCCCGATAATGGAAGCTGACTCGGATGACCGAAAGCCATACCCAAAATAACAACCTAGAAATAGAAAAAACATATTGAAAAAGAACATCCTCTTAAAAATCTTCAAGCGCCAAGACCTTAATCGTTGTTTTCTCAAAAATTATTGATCCTCCATTTAGTCTGCAACATTCACCGATCACAACCTTCAACGAAAAATAAAACCCTAAAAGGAACTGCTTTCAACTATCGAATTTGCAATTCCTTCATACCCTTTACCATTTCCATGGAAAATCGGACACAAACACATATCACCAAGGACCACGATCAAGCTTTTAATTTGCAATTCTAGAAACACTACTAAATCAAAACAAGACTTTCATTATTTTAAAATTGAACACAAATCACATAAAGCGGAGAAAAAAAGAGAACATTTACATAAATTTGCCAGAGGAAAAAGTCCATTTTGAACCAGCAATAGTGGTCGGAGGAGATAGACAGAGAAACCCGCCTCCCCTTCTGCACGGAACATTAATCTATCAATTATTATGAAAAATATGTGTGCTTCAACTAAATCTAATGAAAAATTAAATATTAAAAGCTAGAAAATAAGATACTGAAACTTGCTAATAAAAAATATGCTTAAAATTTTAAATGATTGTCTAAATCAAACTTTAAAAATTCATCAATAACGTAAAATACCTTTTTCTGTTGGAATTCTTTGAATTAAAAGCAATTCCTAATTTCTCGGACCTAAAAGACAGTCTCATCGCATACTAGGTGGCACCACGTGTTCCCAGCAGAACATGCCACATCCTACATTACCTCATCTACTCCACAAATACTCTATTATTCGTTCACCTATTTAAAAAATTACACAAAATAAAAAACTATTTTGTAGCACACGTGTCTCCATTACCACCTATATACGTGTTGTTCGACACCAACCTCTCTGTCTATATCCAAATGCACAATCCTTGTAAATCTCTAAGAAAAATCAAAATCCTTAAAAGCAAAAACATACCAATCCCTTTTACTTTCTACACAAAAAGAACACCACGTACCATAATTGGAGTAATTAAATTTGGGATTACACCGCAATCGAATCTAGATCCAAAATATGGTTTGTTTATTTATCCCATCAAATTGGCGTTCGTATGGTTCTGGACCCTCTGGCTTGAATTCATAAATGCGTACCATCGACGTGGCTGCTTCCGAGCCAATGACTAGTGAGTCATGGGTCTATGGTTTTGACACACGTATTAATCAACAAAAATAGACATGACACCTCACAGACCCATCCCATGTTACTGTATTAACAAACGCATATCCAAAATTGGACCTTGTGTTGCCCAATCAACTGACCACTCGACCCCCAATTATTTGCTCACCATTTCTGCTGCTACTATATATACGCAGCCCTGTCAATTTCTGGTCCCATCTAACCAACAGTTCTGAACTTGAAGTCTTCTTTGAAGCATTTCGTCGAACACGTAGCGTGCAATAGTGATAACAGCGGAAATGGCTGCCCGTTACCATGTTAGGTCTATCAGCTTGCCTTCCAGGTCCCATCCCAGTACCGTTAGAGTCGAGGAGGAGCTCGTCCGGGCCAAAAGTTTGGATCTTTCGTCGGTTTCCACATCTGGGTCAATCTGCTCTGGCTTGTCCTGTTTAGAGGATTTGTACACCGCCATTGACGAGCTTCTCAACATGAGCTCGACCCACCAAGTTTTGTCCTCCCACGGGGAACATGTCGACGAGCTGCTTGATGGGTCGGTCAGAGTGTTGGACATTTGTGGGGTTCTGAGAGATTTGATGGTTCAAGTGAAGGAATGTGTCCGGTCTATTCAATCCTCTCTCCGGAGGCGAAAAGCCGATTGCAGCATCGATTCCAGCGCTGCGAGCTACAATTGTATGAGGAAGAAGTTGAAGAAGGAAGCTAAGAAGGTAACTGCGGCATTAAAACAAACATCTTGCTTGCGATCGCAAGTTTCGGACTCCGGCGACAACCACCTCGCCGCCGTGATCAGGGTCATCAGGGAAGCGAGCGCGATGAACGTTTGCGCCTTGCAGTCGATATTGTTGTTCTTGTCGGCGCCGGCCAAGGGGAGCAAGTGGTTGTTCGTTTCGAAGATGATGCACAAAGGGTCGGTGGCATGCGAAGAACAGAGGATGGAGAAGATCAATGAATTGGACGGCGTGGATTCTTTGATATCCGGTTTGTGCACATCCGGCGGCGACGCGGAGAAGATGAGAGTTGTGGTGAAGAGATTGGAGGGTTTGGAGAAGAGTGTGGAGGGAATTGAGAATGGGTTGGAGTGCTTGTTTAGGCGGTTGATCAAGACTAGAACTTCCCTTCTCAACATCGTTTCTCAATAGGCTATTATAACATAATTCCTTCATAGGCATCCAAAATTTATGCTTATTTTGTATCATACTTCGTATATAAAAGAAATTGCATTTTTAACATTATGTCAAAACTAAAGGTTGAAGCCTCACTTATAGTGTAATCAGATTCTGAAAGAGCATTCCCAGAGCAACTGCATTTGCTTATCAGTTTGTAAAATAAACACTAAAATTAGAGAACTGGGTAGATAACACCATGCAATCTAATATAAGACATCCAATTAAGGAAAACAAACATCATTACCATAGAACAACTTAATTTAAGCAATAAGTTCCAAAAAGTACATGGTCCCAACCAGATTCAGTAACCCATATGATGGCTTCCCGCAAACACAGTGTAGACCCGATTCATGTAGCACGAACGACACGAAACACGCACAAGTAATATAGAGTAAGTGATCAAACCACAGTCATTTCCTCTGAAATTAACAAAACAAGCACAAGCACAATTAATATAGAGTAAGTGATCAAACCACAATCATTTCCTCTGGAATTAACAAAAAGAACTCAACCGCTTGTAGTGTGATTTAGTGTTAAGTGGAGAAATGCAAGTGTAGATGTGAGCGTTTTTTTGTGTATGTTTTTCTCTATTTGGAAAGTTAGGTTTCTACTACTTCTATTTTTTGTGTTATGATCATACTTCGCATGCAAGTCACTTCTCAAACGTCGATGTTTCAAATTACTTCGAGCAACCACATATACTGAACACATTAACATGATATATTCTCTTGATCAGGTCTAATTCTAGGGGCCGATGGTGATTAATTTACGCCTTAGGGTACTAGCACTCGCCTCTCAACTTAGAGTGTAGCCTATAAATCGATTGTACTTTACTCGCTCGAGATCAATTGCAACCTACCTCCTCGCGATGAATACTAGATCAATTAGGCCCTATCCTCTCAGAAATCAGTCTCTAACCTAAATAATTGCTCACAAGTAGCTAATTCATGGCAATTGCAAAACATAAACAAACATCCATGCAATCCACACCAAAATCTCTAGAACTAATACCTCAATTAAGCTCAAATCATGTCAACAATGTCAAGTATCCATGGTCAAGAGTTTTACCCCTCAACCATGGCTACTTCAAGCAAATTCAAACAAAACCTACTACAATCCATGGTGAATCTCAAGCAGTTACAAGTGTTTCTCAATTTTACACTAAAACTCAAATAATAAAGGTAGAAGAAAGCTTAGATTAGGTGAATCTCTTCTTCTCCAAACTTGATGCTCTTTTTTCCTTGCTTGTTTCTTGAAATGATGCTCCAAGCTCTTGATTCTCTTCCTTGTAGCTTCTCCAACTAGCTCAATTTCAATTTCAAAGCAAGTTTCCAAACCATAACCATAAATCATCTATTATCAATTTTCTAAAATTTTGTTTTGATAATCACGTTTTATGAATGAACTCAAAATTAACCATCTAGACACACAATCACAAGTTTTGTTTCCACAATCAAGTTGAAAATGGGAAGTCTCAAGTGCTTAGTGCCTTCTTTCGTTAGTGTCACCCCATCAACCTGTATGAACCGCAACACTTATAAATATCAATCCAATCAATCATATAAAAATCCATATGCCATGAATGCTCAATTCAAACCATACACATGAACCTTATCTCGCAAAAGAAAAGTTGTGGTGGTTCATGTTGAAATAGTAACCCATATGTAAACCTTTGAAGCAAAACCACAATTCCATAACGGTACGGACTAAAAATTACGAACTTTAGCCAAAACAAAAATGGCGTAATTAAGTGTAATCGATTTGGTCAACTCTAGAATTAAGTGTAATTCCGTGCAAAACTGATATAATTAGGTGATCATATATATAGTTGCAATTATCACTTCAAATAATATGTGCTCTTGGGAGGTACGTACACCTTTGTCCTTGACAACACTAGAAATGGCTATAAATAGTCCAAAACTACATATCATTAGGTCACAGCCGTCGAGAAGAGAACAAACACTGCCCCCGCTCCCTCAACCTCCTCGATTACCGTGTCACCGAGGTCGGTGACGGAGCTTACGCTCTCGATTTCGTTGAATTGGGCAATATTCCCGAATTCGATTTCAACGAGCTCAAATCTGTCCGGCCTAGCAAGGTTCTCGCCTTTGACGGCAATGGAACCCACCCTTTTACCGTTTTGGCCATCCATACCGATGCCAAACTTGGATTATGGAAAATGGGCGATTCCAACTGGGTTTCTGTGAGTCCTGAGGCTTCTCGATACGAGGACATTGCTTATCTCAACAACAAGTTCTATGATGTGGAGTATACTGGACTCACCATTGCCATTGAAATTGAGTCTTCTCATGTAAAGGTCACTCAGGTTGCTCCCCCGTTCCCTCGACACTGTTACAATCTATATGGTGGTCATGTTAAGCACTTGGTCAAGTCTCTTCTTGGTTGATAGGTACCAAACTGACACTTGTGGGTGTACTGATGTTAAGGATTTGGATTGGAGTTGGGATTGTGAAGATGCTTCTCCTATTCAGATGATTGTTTATAAACTGGATGAAGGGAAGCAAGAATGGACTCTAGTGGATACGATAGGTGATCAGGTGCTACAGACTTCTTTGGATGCAAGCCTAATTCCATATACTTCATGGATGTGGGAATCTTCACGGGAGATGGTGATGATGATCGTCCTGGCTTCGATGCGTGCATATATAACTTGGATGATGATGTTTTTGGCCCCATGTACTCATTCCCGAGCTACTCTAAGCTCTTTTGGCCTCCGCCAACTTGGCTCAATCTACCTTCTCAGTGATGAAGGTATCATAATTGTGCTACTCATATCCAATTCATTGATACTTACATTTTTGTTTTCCATATCTGTCTACTTTTGGTTGCACTATATTGTTCTTGGAAATAGAGAATTGCCCTGTAAGGTTTAATGAGCACACTAACAATGAGAGTCGATGATTTCTGCGAATTGTTTAGCTGCCTCAAGTAGGAATTGTTCAAGTTTACAGCCTCCTGTATCTTAATTAGAATTTTTTTCTTACAAATGCAAATGAATTGGTGGTTGGTATTGATGTGTGATGTTCTTTAAAGTGTGTGAAATACTCACAATATATCCAACTACTGCTTATTAACGACTCTCTCGTTCTCTGTAGGCGCACACACACCATGTAGCGTCTCACATTTCCACTGCCGAAGACATCCTATATCTCCATAGTAGTTAGTAGTAATGCTTGTTATATCCTACCTTCTTTTGGTCCAAGAGCTATGAAACTCTCAGGTTTGGAATACTTTTGTGTTGCTAATAGTAAAAGTTTACTGAATTAATATTGGAGCTGCTTATATTTTGGCAATGTGATATTTTGTCCGTTTATAACTTCTAAATTGATTTGCCGAGGAGATGCAATCAATATCAATCACTTAAAGTTTGCATTATGTTAATTGTTATGCTTGGAAGACTCCATTATGTTGCACTATTTGGTTTACATGCTTCTGTTTTGCAGGCAATCATGCTTTAGACAATATTTTGTGGTTTGGTTTAGAAAATGGTTTATTTTAGAAAGATACATCATAGATTACCCTATGCTGGGAATGTATTTGTTACTCCTCTCAAAGTATGTCTTACTTAAGTTGTTGAATTAGTAATGTTTATGGGTCAGTGCCCGGTGGAGTGGTGTTTTTTTGTCGGTAGGTGTAATTGAGTTTGAGTCAATATAAATTTAAAGATGAAATCATTAGTAATGGGAAAATGACCCATATGTACACCTGAATATACACTTTTGTCACTTTCATACCTCTTTTTTTTTCTTTTTTTTTCACTGAATTATATTTTGTAACACTTTACTCTTAAAATACTAAAAATATTTAAATTACCCTTCAAAATTAAATTTGGTCTAATCTGGTCCAATTTCAATCGTGTAAGAAGACGAAATTACTTTCAACTATTCATCAAATTTTCAACTGAATGCCACTCTCTCCACCTCCTTCCTCCTCCTCATACGCCGCCCTCTTCTCTTCCTCCCCCTCGCCTCTGTCCTCTCCTTCGCAACTGCCAACAACCACTTTAATTCTGTCGACACCACGATGGCGGTTCAAGCTACCCAAACTTGGATTCCGTCAAGCCCTCCGGCGAATTTCAAGCACGCCATGATGGCGGTTTCTCGCCGAAGAACTAACCACTTCAATTCCAGCTCCGGCGAGTCCTCCGGCGACCTAACATCACCGTTCCAGCTCGTGACTCGTCCATCTTGCTGCTCCTCCACCTCCAATTCGTCGGAAATCGAGAGTGAAATCGCAAACCCTAACTTTAATTGGGTCTCTCGATGGAATCAAAATGGTTGTTGGCGGTGGCGAAGGAGAGTACGGAGGCGAGGGTAAGGAAGAGGAGGGCAGCGGAGGAGGAGGAGGAGGAGGGAGGTGGAGAGAGTGACATTCACTTGAAAATTTGATGAATAGTTGAGGGTAATTTCGTCTTTTTACACAATTGAAATTGAACCAAATTAGACCACATTTAATTTTGGTTCCATTCAGGGGTAGTTTAGGTATTTTTAGTATTTTAGGAGTAAAGTGTCTCAAAATGTAATTCAGGGTACTATAAAAAAGAAAAAAAAGGTAGGGTATGAAAGTAACAAAAGTGTATATTCAGGTGCACAAAAGTGTCATTTTCCCTTTAATAATTTAGCTGATAACAAGTCTAATTTATCTAGAATTAATGGACCTGCGAGCTAGCTCATACAATATTTTTATTGATTATATATTTTTAGTATATTTAAATAAATTTATTAGTTTAAAATGAGTATATACTACAAACTAAATTAAGTTGGGATAAATTATCAATGTCTGCTCTCTAGGTAGGATGTATCCGCCTCTTTTCTTTCCGCGCGGAAGCTGCGACATGTACCCTACTTTTAGGGTTTGTTTCCCCACAATTAGACGAAGTCTGGCGGCGCCGATCTCCCACGGGTGTCGACGTCAGCGTGGTGCTGCGGTAGGAGCAGAGCTCTTGTAGAGGTAGATCTGGGTTTGATGGAGGCATGGTCGGGTGGTAGATCGGGTTTTGATGGAGGCGAGGTCAGGTGGTTTGGGGATGAGCTGAGACGGGTGAGGTGGGAGTTGTAGATGGGTCACGCCTACGTTGCGATGACGGAGCATGGAGGGCTGGGGGGTTTTGCTTTGGGTTGGTTGGTAGACCGGTACTGGGAGGGAACCCGATTTATCTGGCGTTGGTGGGCAGACTCATGCAAGCATACAGAACTAGGGGGTCTCGGCTTGCTCAAAATTCAATACGTGTCTTATTGGGATCGATACTGAAAGTAAACGGGGGGGGGGGGGGGGGGGGGGGGGGGTGGTCTTTGGTGTTGATGGGTTAATCCGGTTAAACCCAATGAACTGGGAGGATTTAAATTTCGTGATGCCCATATTGATCGCAGGGTTGATCGAGTAAACTGGTTTAAGTCGGTCTGGAGCAAGATCACGGGGTTTCTCCATCGTATGAGTTGGAGGTCATAGCTCTACATGATGCTAAACGAGTCAAGCTGAACAACTTTGGAGAAATCGTTAGCGAACGGTGTTGCGTACTATCCATTATCATAACTTCTGTATTTTGTTTTGCTAATCAAATGGCTCCCGAATTGACCATGTTCATTTTAACTAACAGTAGCTGGGATTATGGTGAGGGGTCTGTCCCACCATCTATAACTTCAGTTGTCCGGCTTGATGCCGAGTCAGTTGTTATTTAAGTAATAAAAATCGTTTTTCCTTCTAAAAAAAGTTGGGACAAATTTGGTTTTCAAAAAAAAGTTTAGATAAATTTGAATTTGACTATTTTTCTAAAGTTTAATTATACATGCTTGATGCTTGTTTTAGGAGTCTTAACCTAAACACGATTCTTCATATTTACACATCTACCTACTAGTATTCAAACAAATAATAATGAAATAATAATAACAGTGTAATAATTTTTTTTGAAGATAAATACAAATATTATTATTTAAATAGCAACTAACCCGACATCAAGTCAGACAGCTAAAGTTACAGATGGTGGGACAAACCACTCACTATAATCCCAACTACTATTATTTAAAGCAAATTTGGCTAATTCGTGAGCCATTTGACTACCAGCAAAATAAAGAACACATGTTCCGATAGTGGATAGTACGCAACACAATTCGCTAATGATTACTCCAAAGTTGTTCAGCTCGACCCGTTTAACATCATGTAGAGTCACGACCTCCATCTCATACGAATGGAGAAACCCCGTGATCTCGCTGAAAAATGCTTTACATAGGCAGTCATTATAACCCCGGAGATCAATCGAATCGGACCAATTAACATCATGCAGAGCCACGACCTCCACCTCATACGAATGGAGAAACCCCGTGATCTTGTTGCAGACTGGCTTAAACCAGTTTCTTCGATCAACGTTGCGATCAATACGAGCATCGCGAATCTTTAAAAACTCAAGCCATCCCAGCTTAATGGGTTTAACCAGATCAACCCATTGACACCAGAGACTCACTGTTTTCTTCTAGTATTGATTCCAATAAGACACCCAAGTGGCGTATTGAAGTTTAAGTAAGTCAATGCCCCCTAGTTCGGTATGCTTACATGAATCTGCCCACCGAAGCCTGATGACTCCGGTTCCCTTCCAGTACCGATCTACCAACCAACCAAAACAACCGTGTCCCTCCCAGTACCGATCTACCAACAGTTCTCGGGTCTCGGCCTGTCCCAGCTCAAATCCCATCTCCCAACTCCGTCAACCCTATCACCCATCTCCAAACCCAACTCCGGCCTGAATCCCTCAATCCGCACCTTCCCCTTCTCAACCTCCCTTAACCCCGAGTCTCCTCCCACAGGTTCAAGAAGTTTCTCTGCCCGTCGAACTCCGGCTGCCTCCACCACTAGGAAACCCCCCTTCCTCCCCCCAAATTGTGCCTCAAGCCCCTTCCCAAACGTGCCTCCATCTCCTCATAATCCGCCTCCTCCAACCCCTCTGCCTCCCTAACCCAGTCTCCGAAACCCAAAACCTCCACAATTGAAACCCTTACTCTCCGCACCTTCCAGAGCCTTCCCTCGCAGACCAGCCGCTGCGAGATTCGATCTGACAAGCCGGAATCGCTCAACTTGAAGCTCCCCGGAAGCCTACGCACCTCCGCCGCGCTGCCCAACCTTCGTCGCCGCCGAATTTCTCCCCCGCAGACAAGATCGTCGCGACTTCGTCAGATATCGACAAAAATCCTAACGCACGAGGCGAGGGTACAGACCGCTAAAAACATGTTTTTATTAACAGTATAATTATTAATAAAATATTTAATATTTATTAGAATTATAATGTTTTAATAAAATAAAAAAACTATTTCTATTCAAATATCACTAATGAATTTTGATGTAATTAACTTTTAGTAGTGTTAGGTTGGAGTGGAGTAATGAAATCACATTGAAACAGCTTTTAAAATGAAATCTAAGATCTTAACCTTTATAAGTATTTTTTAATATAACTGAATCCAAAACCCACCTCATTTGTAACCTAACACAGCATATAGATTCACCAATTAGAAAATTAGATGATCCTAAAAATGTACTCTTGAATTAAACAAATTCATTGCTACAGACCTACAAGAATTTGGATGTAATGCAACGACATACGAACAACCTTAACACGTGAACAGTGTGAATTTTTTTTAGTTCAAAATGTGCTGACTCATTAACGATATTAATTGTATTTAGTCACAATTTATATTTTATTTCAATTATTTTACACTAAAATAAGAGTGATTTATTTATCTTATGAATCTTAACCAGCTAAAAAACTCATCTAACCATCTCAAATATTATCATCATAACCATCTCTCGGCTTGACATCTCTTATTATATTGTTTTTACGTTTTATTTTTCATATATTTCTTTTTAGCTTTTTTTTTCCTCATATTCGTTCCAAAATTAGCTGTTTTCTACAATCTCACCCAACAACATAATAAAGCTCCAACAGTAAAAATAAATCCAAAACTACCTAAAACATGAAAGAACTCGAGATTAAATGAGGAGATTTTATTAGAGAAAGCAAAGAATTTTCTCTTATCAAATATGACCTTAACGGTTTTGACGGGACATATTTTAAAGCTACAATGTCCGCTCGTTGGTCACAATCGAATAGCTCACCGTCAAAAGGCATGTTTCAATCAACCTAACTTATTTAGAGTTGAATCCCAATTGCCTTAATAGAGACAAAGAGGAACGTTCATTCATCCCTATCATAATAATACGTCAAACCTCCAAATTTTGTATACGAAATTTTATTTGTATTTATTCTAACAAAAAATATCTTTTCCTTCCAAAAATATATTTGGTTCCGCCACCGCACTTCATTATATTGCAATCTATGCATCATAATTAAATTGTTTCATGCTAGTAATATTACCTATTAATCATATATTTTTCAACTATTTTGTTCAGTACACAAATTCTCTCTTTATATTTAGTACAATTCAATTATTAATAATAACATATTCCAACATGAGTGATTGTTTGACATGCTTATGTTTTGTCTTTAAAAATATTACTTAAATTTGCGTAAAAGCATAATCTAGTGAGAACTTCACCGGACCGTGAGAACCATGTTAACTTATGAACCAATAGGTGCATGCACGTGGGGTTAATGTGGCAGGCGTGAATAAAAAAAATTCTTTCAATCCCTTGTTACACTACTCCTCCATTAGAGTAACAATTCTCCTTCTATATTATAGTATGAGACCCGTCCCCTTGCCACATGACACCAATGTATTGGTTCTCATAGTTCTCAAGACAAAAGAACCTCAAATTTAAGTCTTTATTCAATGAAAGTGTGTGTGAACAATTGAGATTTTGGATGTCTAGTTATATTTTAATCTAAATTTGGATTGGATTTTGATGAGTTTCTTTTAATTCGAAGATCAAGTGGGTTTTTTCTAAGTTTGGAATCATTGGCTGTGTCGCTTTGTTTTTGGATTTTTGGGTTTGCAGAGGGTAGGAGAAAGGAGGAAGAGAAAAGAAAGAAAAAAATGACATTATTTTGAAATTTTGAAACGAAAATAGGGGTATTTTAGTCCTTCTGCACCCAAAAGTAATTGTAACTAATTAACATTATTGTAGCTATATATATGGGAAAAAACATTTCAGCATATTTATAGCGAAAATGTGAGTTGTAGCTAGGTGAGAAATGTGTCAAACCAACTAATTAATGTATTAAAGTGAAAATCGTGACAACAATATTATCCTTTAGTAGTTAAATGAAGTACGTGATTTTGGAAAAACCCTAGCGGCTCTTCTCTCTCCAAAAAAAAAGCTTTCAACTCTCGCGTTTATCTAGGTCATTGGAGTAGCGACCTCTCCGGACAGGCTCTCTAGTGACCGTTCTTTTTTATTTGTGATTTTAGCTCTTTGTTGTGTTTTTCGGAGGACTCCAAGCTGAATCGGACCAGAAAGGAGGAGGAAGGGCTCTTTGAGATCTGTGTTTTCATATATGGCTTGTCTCTCTCGGGGTTTTTTTGCAAGCGGAGCTCGAAGGAGGAGGTAGAGATGGTGGTTGAGCGTTCGGCAACAATCTATCATAGGGGGTGGATTTTTGGTTTGGGTTTCTTGTGACCATCTTGATGGCAGTGTTGTAGGGGCTGCTCGTGACCAGTTCAATGGCTTTACGTTGTTTTTATTGTTTCCAATTTTTATTTTTATTTTTTTTATTTCGTCTCTTGTTTAGGTTTTGATGTAAATTTCTGTATTTTTGACGTGTGCCCCACAATTTGCGGTTGTGGTGTTTTGTGGCAGCGAGGATTAGAAAATAATTCTCTGAGCAAGTCATGAGATTTCTCAATTGAGACGAAGTGAAAGCTATGGTGTAAGAAATTTTTTTTGTATGTTTAATCTTAATCTTTTAGTTTTGGAGTCAGGTGTGGAGTTGTCTGGAGTTGTCTTGCCAGCTCTTATTGCTACTCTTGGTCATGTTTATGGTGAAAAAAAAGTAAAAATGAATATTGAGCTTCGATAGTTGATGTTGATGATGACAGCCTATATGCAAATAAGTCACTGTATGTTGAGAACCAATTTGTAGTATTTACAGAAATTCAAAGTTTTATCTGTACAAGCAGACTGAATTGTTCTAAGAGATGCACCTCATTGAGTACATTGAGACTGGTGAGTCCGCGGGTGCACCGTACACCCTCGGGTGATCACTCTCCAGCCCGTAGTCCATCATCGGACGGTACTCCAAGTCTTCATCGTGGTCGTACACGTACTCCGGCATCTCGATCTCGCCCCTCCTCACGTGGTCCCACAGAAACGCCACCCTGTTCACGTACCTCACCTTCCCATACAACCTGAAAGGCAAGGCTCATGTTAGGAGTTGACGCTAACATGCGCTGCCCCGGAAGAGAAATTAATTAAACTCACCCTCCGCTGAAGATGAAGCGGCCGAATGTGGCGAGGAAGAGCCGCGCCTGGAGGCCTGGGTGGACGAAGAACACGGCCTCCAGATTCTCCCTCACGCCCTTCGGTATCGCCTCCAAGATCGACCGCAGGAACGATATTCCGGGGAAATTGTCGGCGCCGGTGTGGATATACAGAACCGAGAACTTCTTCTCCTCCAGCCTCGGGTAGATCCTCTCTTCCAGGTACTTCTTCACCACATCCACGCTCAGATTCGGAACTGATCTCACAAATTCAAAACAGAAACGATCAACAAATAATCATCCAGAAACAGACAGATCGGATCGACGATCGATGATGTTGAAGTGACTCACCGGCGAAGAACTTGCCAACGATGCGGAGGATCTTGCGGCCGGACTTGTCACGGCCTTGGATCTTGAAGATCTGGAGCTTGTCGAGGAGGTGGGGTTGTGAAGCGTGAGCGCACATATTCATTCACACTTGTTTTGGAATTGCAGAGAGAAAGGGTTTAATAAAGAAGGTGAGGACAAGCGTGAGTGATGGTGATGAGATTGGAGATGGAGAAATCAAACACTGCGAAACAGTATATTCTGAGGCATCTTCTATTCTATCTTTTTCTTCCTCATCTATCAATCTCAACCGTCCCTTTTATCACATTTAATATCTCCAATCTTAATTAGATCGTCTACACAAAATTATATTTTAATTAAATACTATATTTTTATATTAAATTAAAATAAAATATTTCTCAAATTGATTGAGCAAGCCCAAGAAAAGAATATTTGAATCGCATTGCCGTCCATCTCTTCGGATGGAGTGAGAAAACGAGGCGTGATGGGAGGTTTTGTTTATGTTATAAAAATCATGTAGTTGCAATAAAAAATTGTTTTTAATTTTTATTTATATCATCTATTGGAAGGAGGAAACAAATCTCTTTAGGGGGATAAGGCTATAGATTCTGACATGAATCTTGCACATATCTGATTTGTAAGGTTATATGTTTTTAAATTGATTTTATTTTTGAATAAATTTCTATTGGTACTCTTTTTACCATTTCGTTCTGATAGAAATAATGAGAGATATATTATTGATGTGTGTGTTGTGAATTACAAGAGACCTCTATTTATAGAGGTAATAGGAATTGAATAGGAAAGCCTAATACATGTGAGAAAGGAAACATAAATATAGGAAACCTAATATAATCTAACAGTCCACCTCAAACTCAATGTGGTGAAACAAGAATTGAGTTTGAAGCTTGATAGTATTGAGTTGTGGCGAGGGTTGCGGCTGTCGAGGATGTTGTCGAAGTGATGCGGCGAGGATTAAGGATGGAGGATGCGCGCTGCTCACAGCCGATGGCGGATCCCTGATGCCCGTGTGTGCTGAATGATGCATGATGCCAGATACTTGATGCCTGATGGCAGATGGCGAGATAGCAGTTGCCCGATGATGCCATATGGTTGGTGACGAGATAGCAGATGCCCAGTGATTGCCAGATGCCTGATGGATGATGGCGAGATAGCAGCTGCCCAATGATTGCCAGATGCCTGATGGCTGATGGCGAGATAGCAGCTGCCCAATGATTGCCAGATGCCTGATGGCTGATGATGTCTGATGCATGTTGGCTGATGGCGAGATGACAACGGTTGATGGCATATAGATGATGCCTGATGTCTGATGTCCGATGATGCCTGATGCCTGCTGGCTTATGACGAGATGACAACGGCTGATGGCATATAGATGATGCATGATGCCTGATGCTTGCTGGCTGATGGCGAGATGACAACGGCTGATGGCATATAGATGATGTCTGATGCCTGATGTCCGATGATGCTTGATACCTGCTGGCTTATGACGAGATGGCATATAGATGATGCCTGATGCGTGATGCTTGCTGGCTGATGGCGAGATGACAACGGCTGATGGCATATAGATGATGCCTGATGCCCAATGATGCCTGACGCCTGCTGATTGCCAAATGCTTGATGTTTGATCAAGTGTGGGTTGATTCGAGCAAGAGGGTAGAGAAAGAATAGGGATTGAAAGATTGAGATTGATTGAGTTACGAGATCGAAGTGGTGGAATCAAGATCAATTGATGACGATGAAACGAAATTGTGCGAGGAAAATTAATAAGGTAAAGAGTAAAAGAAGAACTGATTGGTTTGAGAAAGAAAATAACAGAATAAGGGAAAAGACAAAAAAAGGAGTAGAGACGGTGTTTGAACTTGGTAGAGGAGATTCGAGATCGTCAAGTTGATTGTTTGCGGAAGCGAGGGGCTAGAGATTGAGATTTGAATTGCCTCGCTCACCCGTCAGAAACACGAATCATCGACAAGTGGGCAAAGCGATAAATTCATAGAGATTTGACCAAGAATCGATTATGGCTCTGATACCATGCCTCTGATACCATGATAGAAATAAGAGAGGTATATATTATTGGTGTGTTTTTGTGAATTACAAGAGACCTCTATTTATAGAGGTAATAGGAATTGAATAGGAAAGCCTAATACATGTGAGAAAGGAAACATAAATATAATCTAACACGTTCTCACCATGTTTACATCACTGAGCGTGTTAAGATTACTTTCCAAAAAGATATTTTGATAATCAAAAGTATGACTAGTGGGTTTGCTTGTTTGATTTATATGGCATGAAAGGTACATAAAAGAAAGGGATTGATTATTTTTAAGGAAGAGCAATAGAATTGGTTATTGACTAATTAAGTATTACATTTCGATATCTAGTAGGCATTTATTGGGAAATAAGAGGAGTGAGCACAAAAATGTCTTCAAAGTTGATGAAGAGTTGGTATTCCCTATCTGATAAAGTGGGGAGAAGGACGAGATTATTCAATTTACTTTTTAACTATGCATGAGTCTAACATGAATCTATTTAAATACAAAATCAATCTAAAATGTGTCTTACGTATCAAAAAGTCTCACTAAAATACTGTTATTTTATTTAATTTTTTAAACTAAATTCGTTAACCTTTAAAAAATTTTGTTAACTTTTTAATGAAATGACGAAAATGCCCTTGTATCTGAAAAATTAAATAAACAAGTAAAAATGATTTTGACCTTTTTTTTCTAATTTTCTTGTTGTACAAAAAAAAGAATAAAATTATGTTAATAGTAAAAATAATTTTTAGAAAGTTCTTTCATAAAAATATTTTATTTTTAAACATCGTTTTTATTTTAATTAATTTTTATAAATAATTTTTTATTCTTTGATTTTGTAAAAAATTAGAATAAAGGAAGTTCAAAATCATTTCTATTTATTTATTTTAACTTTTCAGATACAAGGGTATTTTTATCATTTCACAAAAACTTAACATAATTTTTTAAAAAATTAACGGAAAAGGGTAAAATGAGACTTCTTGATACTTAGGGCAACTTTCAGTTTGATTATGTATTTAAGGGTGTTCGTGTGAGACTCACGTATAGTTAGTGAGGGTTATATGAAAAATTTTCCAAAAAGATAAGGACAAAATCATCGAAATCGCTCGAAACCTGCCAATTTGTCATCCCTACACAAGAGTAGGGTGACAAAATATTTAATCCTAACAACACTATTGTTTCTCTTAACCATTATGATCTCTTAATTATCCGGTCATACATTGAGTTATTATTCTTAATTGGTTTTTGGAAGTAGCCATATATAGATATGATTGTTGTTCTCAACAATCAATTCTTAATTTCAACCTCAAAACAAAAGTGAGTGTTCAAAATTCACTTAACCACTCAAGTGGTTGAAGTAGGGGTGTTTAAGCATCGGGGAATGCCATGAGCTAGCATTAATCACTAAGTATAGAATTGAGAATTTAAACAAACATTAGGCCGTGTTAATTTTGTTTCTTACCTAAATTCCACTCTATGAGACCGTGAAGGGTCTAACCACCTATTTGTCCCTAAAGTGATCAATTGTAGGTCAAATTATTAAGGTTATTAGTGTTACTACGTTTAGTATTGACATATTTTTTTAGTGTGAAGTAAATAGGTCTGACAACATGTTGCAACACAGTTGATGCGACAGGTTACTCGCAGGATTAGGCAAGACATCGAAGACTTTCTGTTTTAATCATAGAAGCCACGCGTGCAAAAGGATTAAAGGCCATGAACGAATTGGCAAGGTCCAGTTGTAAGAACGACACACAAGCAAGATTTAATGAAGGCGACAACGCCAACTTGTCACTTGCCAGAAACGAAAGGCGGCAAGGGATTCCTAATCGGAATAGGAATCCGATTAGGCAATGTGAGTTGCTATAAAAGCAGGCGTTACCCCCTTAGCAACTCAATCCTTTTCTATGTGCTAAATTCTCAGAGCTCTTAACCGTGTAAGACTAGCGGATTGAGAGGCTGATCTATTTAGAGATGACGCTGTCGGTTGCATAAATCAAGTCGAGGAGATTTGAGTGTCTGTAATCTATTGGGTTTTGTTCGTGATTGATGACTCACGAAGAAGATTGTCGAAGACAACACAACCGAGCATAAGCTTGCTCAAAGGGTGGAATTAAGAGGATCTCAAAGACCGGGGGAGTCCCTGGTCGAGGTTGTTCACGGTGAGATCTCTAGTAGCTTAGGACAATAGCTTGTGTGATAGCTAGTTGATGCTTGAAGTTGTACTATTGACTACCGAATAGTGAAAACCTTTCCACTGGCAGAGTGCCCCCAGACGTAGGTGCGGAGTCACCGAACTGGGTATACATATTGTGTGTCTTCTGTTTACTACTTTACTAATTACTGTCCATAAACTGTGAATAGGCAAGTTGTCGAACCAATCGTTACAACATTGTGTTCGACATCTTGCACTTGCTACTTAACATAATTTCAATTAGTCTTGAGAAACCACAAATAACTAGCATTCGGCGTAAATATCATATGTGTGTTGCTCTTATATCCGCCTTTTCTTATGAACAAATGTGTAAATTTGATTTCTATCTACTCTAGACCACCTAGGTCAATTTCTTATGACCTATATTTCTAAATTAGATCTTAATCAAGCCTCCCCAAGAGATTAAGCATTAAGTTGTGTAGTTAAAATCTCAATTTTAATTTCTCTAACCTAATTCATGCAATTAACCCTAAACTCATTCAATTATCTATAACTTGAATCACTAATTGCAAAATTAGTTCCATATCTTTATAGAACCAACAATTCAAACATAAATCATTACAATTTCCATAATAAATATCTCTGATATCAAAATCTCTATCAATTCTAGGATTAAATTCCCAATTAACCACGAAATTATACATAATAAAATCCAATTCATCAATTCACATTCACAAATTACAACCGACCATCAATCTCATGGAATTTTGTAGTCAACAATGAATTTAGCAAAAATATGAAAATAGTTGGAATAAAATATTACTCTACAAGTGCAAATGATGATTACAAGCTTCGCTCCTTCTTCACTCTCTAGATCTTCAGATCTCTACTTTCTCTCTATCTCCTCTCATAGATCCTCAAATCTCTCCCTAAATTAAACCTAACTAAGTATAAAGTGAGTCTAATCAAGTCTAATTGACAAATAATACAACTTAACATATTCATACCATCAAAATCAAGGGGTAAAATAAGAAAAACGGTATGGAACTATGAATCAGCGATAGGCTGATGGGCGAGTGACTAAGGCAGGGTTCGATAGTTGGGTCCGGCTCTCTGGCGTGTGATAAATCTCCCTTGAGCGTGACGGGGTCGGCCTGTCGGGGGTACACTCCGTCCTCTTAAGGCCTGTCGCTTAGGTATGAAAGCACCTCTCTGTCTGATCTTGTGTGTCAGAGCGAACATGCTCGTGTATGACATCCTTCTATGGACGGATAGAGGGGGTGGGTGTGACGAGGGTGATGCCCGTCACTCAGGTCCGGTAAACTGTCCTGCATGCACCGAGGGTAGGTTGACGGGATGCCTGACTTTCTAACTTTGCTCTAATTTTGACTTTTTTTCTTTCACTCCTTTTACCTTATTTCCCCTCTGAAAATAATGATTTTTTCTGTAATTTCACATGACAACATAATAAAGCTCAAATGATACGAATAGTCCAAAAAATACCTAAAACATGAATGAAATTGAGATTCAATACATGGATTTAACTATAGAGAAATCGAAAAATCCTTTATTACATGGAGGTAGAAAGTCTAAAAGATGGAAGGATAAAGGAAGTGGAAGGTCAAATTCTAGGAAGCGAACTCCTTCCAAGAGTATATCATATATGACATGTTATAATTGTTAACAAAATGGTCACTTTCGTAGTCATTATCCAAACCTTAAACAATGGAAGTAATTAGGACAACTCAGTGAATGCAACAGAAGAATTCGAAGATGGTGCTTTAATGTGTAGCGCAAAGAGTCTTGTTAAATCATAGATTATGAATTCATGTGCAACTTTCCTTGTCAGGCTCTATATGAATTTGTTGGTGAACTTTAGACATAAAAGATATAGTTCATCCAGCTAATGATCGGACAGAGGAGATCGCGGGCATAAGAGATGTAAATTTCAAGACTATCATGGGTATGGTTTGGACATTGAAGGATGTCAGGTATATCTCCAACATAAAGTGAATGTTGATATCGGTAATTCAGTTAGATAGTTTGAGATATAAAATAATGGTATTAAAAGAGAATCTAGTTACAAGTCGTGGTTGGAAGAGAGAAACTTTGTATATGAAAAAGATGCTAGTAGAAAGGGTTAATACAATCGCCGATAGGCCTAATACTTCAACTGATGGCACCACAGGCTTGGGAGATGAATGAAGATGTTAGCTTTAAAGGGGAAGATTCCATGGCGGAAGGATGTGAAAGCCGATTTACGTGAACCATGTGTTTTTGAAAATAAAAAAAGAGAGTAAGTTTCACGAACTCAAGTAAAGATCCTAAGGGGAAGAAGGTATAAATGGTGCACTCATAAGTGCATGGATCCATAAATGTCTCGTTCATATGAGGATCTTGCTACCATGATACCTTTATTGATGATTCCACAAAAAAAGTTATGAGTTTATTTTCTGAAGCACAAAGAAGAAGTATATAATACCGTTAAGAAATGAAAATATGTCGTTGAATATGAAGCCGACTTGAAAGTGAATTGTATAAAGTGTGACAATGGTAGTGTGTATAGTCGTGATAAGTTTGTGGATTATTGTGACGAGAATGGTATACACATGCTGAAGACTGAGCCCGAGACAACTCATGATATTGGTATTGCTACAAGGATGAAAATGATACTTAATGAGAGAACAAAGAGTATGAGGATACAAACAGGCTTGCCCAAGATCTTCTTGGAAAATGTCTTGAGTACAATATCATAAATCGCAAACCCTTAGTTCCTTTGAAATTCAAGATCGCTTAAATGGAATGATGTGAGAATGAGGTAAATCTTCAACATTTGAGAGTCTTTGATTGTGTTTCTTATGTGAGGATGAAACATTCTAATAAAGAAAAACTTAATATGAAAAGAAAGAAGTATGTATTTTTTGGATATGGTTCTAATGACATGAGATTCTAGGATGAGTAAAGTCGTCAGAAATAGAGATGTCACATTCAGTGAGAATGTTGTGTACAAGATCATTCTACGGTAAAATCAGACGTCACAAAAGAATTAGAAGACATGGAAGAAGTAATTTCATAAGACATTATTAAAGATGATCTTATAGGCCATAGTGGAAATCTAGTGCGCAAAAATAATAAAGAGATAGTATCGGCTACCTTAGTAGTTAAAGTGAGGAGATTGAGTAGAGTTACAACGCCTCCACAAAGGTTCTCTCCATCATTAAATTATTTATTATTAGAGGATGATGTGACTCGTTGTCATGCAAATTGATGTCATATGGATGAGCCAGTTCAGTGAGAGTCAGCCACAAACGATGAGAACACATGTCTTAAGAATAAAGACCTAGTACGTAAGCTGAGAAATAACTTGTTTTGGAGAAATCAATTAGAAATGAAGATATGATTTGAAAAAGGAAATAGCTTGTATAACAAACACAAGTTGGGTCAAGCAGTAAGGAGCTCACTTAATACATGTGAGCTTCTGAATTCGAATGTTAGTACATACTCCTAGTGTAAGATGTCTTCAATTATTGCCGATAAAAAAATAGTTTATATAGTTTGAAGCAACCACCAAGACAGTGGTACTTGAAGAAACTTCTAGGGTCAAAAAAGAATAAGTATTGACAAATGTGGTTATAACTAAAAAGCCAAATCGTGCAGATATATTACTACGAAGTTTGAAAATTTGTATCAGTGGAATCTTCTTTTAAGTGGGCAATGTACCTTCATGGGAACCGTGATCATAACTCTCATGGTTGTTGGTTTAGACTAGATGAAGTGAGCTTGTTAGGGATTGGGTAGAACATGTTTAACTTAAAGCTTGTTGGGAGAAGCATTGAGATTGTTACTAGAGTTACATTAGCAATGGTGATAAGATATTTGTGGTTAGTCTTCGAGTGGGAGATTATTGAGATGTGTAGACTTTCGTATCAAATATAGGGAAATCATAATATTATTAAACGCTTATGAGATGAGTTTCTTTTGTAAAATGTTTTAGGAAAAGTTTCCTAATGTACAAGAGATTAAGAAACCTACGCCTTTACTATTTCCCTTATATTTTTAATTATAAATATTATGTAATTGTAACCCCAAATCATTAATGAGTTGTGAGGGCAATGACACATCAAAAATCTCGCGAGAGACTTCTCAACAACTGTGTGATACGGCAAGTATACCGGTCAAGTAATACGGGAAAGCAAGTGTGACTCATGTTTGAGCTACCACCACTCCTTCCTAATTGATTATGGCTTTAAAAGGTTCCCACCCTAATTTTTCCGATGGTTTATGACGGTAATGACTACTGTAACAACTACCGAATCTTTCTCATTTTGCTCTGAAATCAACCTATTTTGGCTGAAATCACATTAGATACAACTTGAAAAAAGTATATGATAAAATAGGCATGCAAACATCCAAAATTGGACGAAATCGGGTCAAATATGAGAAGATTTTCTTCGAGATGGAAATCAAAATCCACTAGCATCTAACAATAATAATATAGTAAAATGGTTGTAGACATAGGTGAAATTCCGAATTTATTGATGGTGACACTTCAACCTGACAAGGTTGGCTGACTAGGTATGTACCCTAAAATTCTAAGCTCACTACCAAAGGCAGACATGGTAGGCTTGATGGGGCTGGAAACCCGGCAAGTAAGGGTCGGCAAGTTGAAATTGATATGTTGTTCGTCTGTTTCACTAAAAAATAACCATTTTTCCTGCAATTTCACATAGCACCCTTGTAAAGCACAAATGGAATAAATAAGGTTAAAACTATTAAAAGAATACATAATCAAATTTAAAAGCAGATTTTTTCCGATTGGGTATACGAGTTAGGGGTTTTAAATTAAGAGTTACTGGTATATGGGTTTTGATATAAGGATTGTAGGGTTACAATTGTTATTTACGATTTTGGTATTCCGGTGGTTTGAATTTCGATTACAGGTTTTGGGGTTTCAATTTAGAGACTTAGTTTTGTGTTATGCTTTTGGGTTTTAATGTAGTTTTTCGATTTAGGGTTCCAACATGGGGTTTCGAGATATAGTTTCATATTCAACTTTAGTACAAATATCATGTTTATGATTTAGGGTTTGATTCTGTTTATACATGTTAGTTTAGGGTTGATAATGATTAGGTTATTTAAGATTTTTTTTATGGAATTAGCCGAATCTCTCCCTCTCTTTCTATGTTACAAGATCTCTTAATAACCTACCCATTTTTAGTATCTTAAATCACCCCATGGATCATGTTCCGCTAGAATATCTTGTGATCTCATATCTTCTTCTATGCTAAACCAAACTTTCATCTCACCTTCAAAATCATCTAGTAACAATATCCAATACTTTTTTAGTTGTGTCTATAATTTACTCTTGTATGAGCCTTGTACCTATTGTGAGCCATACACTACTCTTTGTGGCAACAACAAATGACTGAGAAACTACAAACTCTTGAGAAGACTCGTACTTGGGAACTGTTCCTTTCGTTTGAAGACAAACTGATGGTGTGATTAGAGTGTTGTTCACACTTATGCTATTCATATTCACTATAAAAGTTGTGTTAGGGTATATAACAACGTGGAACACCTACCTGTCTAGCAAGAATTAACCAAAAAAAGTAAAGAACAATCAAACAAGAACAAAGGATTTACATGATTCGAAAATTGACATACGTCCATAGCTACCAGACTATATTATTATTGGTTGATGCGAGTGGATTTTTATATCCATCTTGATCCAATCTCCTCACATTTGACCCGAACTGGATGTTTTCTGTATCTATTGTATCCCATACTTACTTCACATGGTATATAGCGAGATTTCAACCAAAATAGGTTGATTTCAGAACAAAATGAGAAAGAGTCGGGAGTTGTTACGATAGCTATTACCGTCATAAACCATCGAAAGAAGCAGGGCATGAACTGTTTAAAGCCAGAATCGATCAGAAAGGAGTCACGATGACTCATACATGGGTCGTACCCGCTTCCCCGTATTACTTGACCGGTATACTTTTCGTATCACACGGTCGATAGGAAGTCCCTCTTGAGATTTTTGTCGCGTCATTTCTCTCACAACTCATTAATGATTTGCGGAAACAATTACACAATATTTGTAATGGAGGATAAGATGAAATATTAAAGGCGTATGTTTCTTAATCCCTTGTACATTAGTAAACATGTCCTAAACTCTTGTACCATTCCTTAAATGTTTAGCAATATTTTGGTTTTCCTAAATTAAATATAAAAGTATACATCACTTGAAGACTGACCTCAAATGTCTTCGCTCCTACTAATGTAACTCTAGTAAAACTCTAAATGTTTCGCCAAATAAGTTTCAAGATAAACATGTTCTATTCAATTTTTAACGAACTCACTTCATCCAGGCTAAATCAACAATCATGGTTCCTATGACAATACATTGTCTACTTAAAAGAAGAGTTCACTTATACATATTTACAAGTTTTGGAATAGTGTGACATCTTCCCTTCTCCAGTTCTCAGTTATAACTACATTGGTCAATATATCTACATGATTCTATAACTCGTAATTTTTCTTATTAGTTGCCTTAGTGCATGCATTAGAGTTCAGCCAATGCAAACTATTTCCCTTTTCAAATCATGTCTTCATTTCTAATTGATTTCTAGAGAACATGTTATGTATTTTAAATGTTATGCACATTTTTTTTATATTTCTAAACATGTTACTCCAGAACATACTGATTTCTCTTGAAGATTTTATAACGTTACGCATTTCCCAACACTACATGTTATGCACATTTTTTGTATGAACAAATTTAGTTCTCTGATTTATATGCACATTTTATATGTTAAATTAAAATTGTTAGGTATTTTTAAATTTTAAATTGTAGTTGTTTATTACTTGTTTTAATTACATGATATTAAATTTGTTTTACTTGTTTACTTGATTTTATTAATATTGTTTTACTTGTTTGTTAATATTGTTAATTATTCTTATTTTGCTTATGACTTGGTTAATCATGTTAATTGTTAGTTTATTAATTGATTACTGTTTGATTTTGTCACTATTTTTTATTGATCATTTACTTGCTTGAATCAAAATGTAAATTGTTTGTTTAAAACTATGAAATATTGTTTCAACTGTTAATGTGAATTATTGTTTAAAGTGGTGAATTATTAGAGTAAACCTGCGTGTCTAAAGTAAAAATGAGAATTCTTGGTTGAGTAAAAAACTGTTTTGGGCCTTAAAAACCAAAAATATACCTGACTCGGGATAGCATGAGAGGGTTGGGTAAAACATCCCAACCCGCTCGGATCTAACCGTCGCAACCAGTTTGGGTAACGGCCTCTCATATTTCTAACCTCTCCTTTCAGATTGGGTACAATAATCATTGTAACACTCCCCAAACTGACTCATGCTCACCCCTAATGACAATGACATGGGTTTTTATAGTTGTCTGTTTTCAGGTAATTTCAGGGAAAGTGGGAGCAATGTTTGTTAGCAACTGGTAGGTAGTGTGTCGTGGTCGTTTTTATAGCGTTAGGTTGTCTTATTGCGTATTAGGTAATTTCTCCAAATGATTAGTTTGTCGTTTGGTTGGTACTTTTATCATTTAAAAAAAAATACACATAATAATATACAAAAATACAAAGTTCATGCTCACCAAAAATAAAACCCATTGTACAGTTAATTCAATCACAGCAGTTAATTAATACATGATACATCCACGTGAAATGCCTCTGAAACAACTTTATGCAACAAAAAGATACACAACACAGCAGATCCCACTAGTTGATACAAGCCTAGTCAGTAACCCTCAGTCGTCTGTCACCTTTCTCTATACATCTAAATGGAAAATTGGAAGACTTCAAAATAAAAGCATCTAACAAGTCCAAATATGTTGTAGCAAATGGTATGTTTTATGACCATAGCCAATCAGTTTCTAATAGTTCTGCTCTTTCCAATTCCAAACGAGAAATCACTAAGAAAATAAAACAATAAATTATCCATCACCTACCTACACCACTTCTCCAACCTAAAACCCATTTTGTACACGTTGCTAGCCCAGTGAAAAAAAACAAGAGTAGAGAAAATACAACTCCTGGGTTTAAAAGGAGGGCAGGAGATAGCATGCACGCAGGTGATCTTCTGCTGGCAACTTACTATACACCACAATATCAAACACCAGATAGTCAATGGGCTCGCTACCATCAGCTTATAAATATATGTTCATAAAATAAAAATAAAAATAAAAACCAATCTCTATTCTCAATTGCTTTCCCAAAACCAACTTCAATGATGGTTCTTTCTGAGTGCTGAGAAAAAACCACCTGATGATTTTTCCTTGCGCCCGTCTCCCTCATTTCCAACCTGTTGCGTTGCCACCGAAATATGATTACAACTATGAACTGGGCAGGCAAAACTAAGTATTCATAAATTATAAAGGGAAAATTGCAAAAAGTCTCCTTATAGTTGTTTTTTTTGCACAAACTCTCCCTTCACTGTATTTTTGCAAAATCTTTCCCTCAATCTTGTTCATTTTTGCACTGTCTGTGCAAATCCATGAAAGTTAACGGAAGTGTCACTAAGTGTTAACTCAAACGTGCAACACTTGCGTGACACTTCTATTAAGTTTCATGGATTTGCACAGACGGTGCAAATTTGAATATGAATAAGGGAGAGTTTTTGCAAAAAATTATAGTGAAGGGAGAGTTTGTGCAAAAAAACAATTATGAGACTTTTTGCAATTTTCCCAATTATAAACTACCTCCTTGGCTATTTGCTGCAGTATCTCCAGAATTTCAGCAAAGTTGGGTCTTAGACTGGGATCTTGTTGCCAGCATCTCTCAAGCAATTGTGCAAGCTTCGGGTGAGTATTCTTAGGTATTGTAGGTCGTAAACCCTAATAGTATTAATTAAGTTAACTGCTGCTATTACTAATAAGAAAAATATGTTGGTAGGTTTTGTGTTAAGAAAGATGGATGGATACCTTTTGCACTACACCAACTGCTGCTTGCAATGGAGTTAAGTAAGAATAAGGGATCTGAAATTTGAATTAAACAGAGTAAATAATCATATATTTATGTCCATGAAGCAATATAATACTCACTTTCCCTTCATCCCAAAGCTTCCAATTGACATTTTGTTTTGGCAAAAAATAAAAACAAGTAGGTATTGGACTTTCCCCAAGCATCCTTATGTACTCTTACTGTAAGAAAACTCATGTACACTCACAAACTTGTTACTTGGGAATATTATTAGTAATACATGCATAACTACCAAACTAAGAAGGAAGGTGGGCTCTTGTTTTGAAGCATAGAGAATATTACTTCCTCCATTCCAAACTAGTTGTCCTACATGTTGCCTAATAATGGATGTTTTAAAGTATCTAAACTCCTTTTAAGCGAATCATTTGTGCTTAGATTACCGATAATATCCTTGCATGAGTTTATTCTTAGTACATGAATGTTTAGCATGCATGAGCGCATGAGGGCATAGTGGAAAAATGGAGTACTAACTTCATTTCAACTCGATGTCTGTTAAATATCAAACAACACACTTATTTTGAAACAGAGGTAAGTGTTGTTCATTGGATTAATAAAAAGAGAACTTACTTCTCCAGTTAGAAGCTCCCACAGTGATATTCCAAAACTGAATATGTCTGCCTTGTAGTCATAAGGTTTGTGTTCAATCACCTTCGTTCAGAAAAGGCCATGTCAGCAAATGTTTCCTCTCCAAAGATAGCACAATGAAAATACCTCTCCGAAAATAAGTGAAATGCCAACTAAACTAGTCAAGGTTTATATTAACATATGAAGGTTTAAAAGACAGTGCACCATAACTATAACTAGTTACAAGAAATAAAAAAATAAGTCAGTTTCTGTGTAACAGTAAAGGTTGCTCAGGTACCAAAATAGCATACCTAATTTTTATGAAAGCACTTCAAATATTCCTTTAAGAAAAACATCTGGTGACAAATTTAGGGATGCAAATTGCAAATATCATGATCAAGAAAGTTAAGTTAATATCTGGCAGCAATGATTACGAAAGAACTTCGAGTGGCCCTGGCAAAGAACTTCTCCTTAGCAAAATTGGCTATGAAAATATGATGGTAAGTAACTAAAATAAATGTGTGAGGGCTAAGTATCAAACCTCAGGAGCCATCCAGCGGTATGTCCCAGTTTCAGCTGTCATCACTCCAGAATGAGTCTGCACTCTGGCAACCCCAAAATCAGCCACCTTCACAACCTGTGCAGGAAGAATCTAGGATTAAGGATTGATTTCACTTTTAGAGAGATACTTCTGCCTCATCACACAACAACAGGCAATATTCAAACCTTGCAAAACCATTAATCCTAATTATTCTGACAACTAGTTGTATGAACTTTGATCAATTTCATTAGTTGTTCTACTCTACCTTAAGCAGCATACGACATGTAAAAGGTAACACAAGCCAAAAGAACTGATCAACCTATCATTTGAGTAACGGTCCTCTGAATCACAGAACAGCATGCATGAAAACTGTACTCACATTCTATGATAATGGAGAGTCAATTAAATGTTCTGCAAACAAATATTGGTTTGATTTATTCTCTTCCATCAAGATCTCGTACCACCATTGCCCAATGTTAGCTTACTCCAATCCAAATACTTAAGCTATTTGGTTGATCGTCCAACTAAGAGTTCACTTGATACACATTCTTCTAATGTGAGGCAACTTCAACACTCCCCTTCATGTGCAGGCTGGACAACAAGACGAGCCTTGCATGTGGATCAAGATTTAATGGGAGACACAAATCTAAAACATGCCCAATACTATATCAGACTTTGGTACCACGTTACAATCGGGATACATATAGCGGGTCGTGCTCCAACACTAAAAGGTCAACCTTTCATTTTTGGATTTGACTCTTCCCTTCAAATGTACCTCTTTTATATCTATATTCGATGATGGAATTCATACTTCAACATTCCTCTCACATATAGGACTGGACACACGTAGGACATATTAGGAAACAAGTCTGCATATGAACCAAAGAAGATATGGCAGGCGACGAGCCACGTGTCCAATAATCACTACAAGCTCAAATCAACGCTCTGAGACCATGTTGAACTCAATCCAACCAAAAAGTTAAACTATATTCATTGCCAGAATTCTAATGACGGGTAAGTGAACAAGGCATACACAATACATGACCTTTTGTTTCCTCTTTTTATTACCGTATCATTATGAAGCATGATGGATGTTTTAATGTGGAAAAGGGGGAAAATAAAATGCAATTACCATATGTATGTAGAAAAGGTATCCAAATTACTGATACCATGCGGACAAAATATCAAGCTATCATCAATGACATGTAGGAATTATATGGAAGTGTAAATAAATAAAACATAATTGTATATGCGGCATTCATGTAAGGAAGACAGTACATTTCAAATATGGAAACTCGCATGCAAGATGTTACAAATTATAATTTTAGGAGTATAATGCCATATATACTGACAAAAACATCAAAACATAAAGTGCAATAAGAGCAGGAGATTACATATAAACGAATGGGTTGTCAATTACTGACTTCTGCTTTAGTCAGATAGAGAACAGAGGAGTTAATTACTAGAAGAAACTTCAACCAGACAATCAGAATACAGGACAAAAAAGATAAAATCGGTAACATGCAAATTGAAGAAGTTCTCTTACTTCATTTTCATCCATCAGAAGATTGGCAGTCTTTAGGTCCCTGTGGACTATATTATTTTGGTGTAAGTAGTTCATTCCCTTGGAGACATCAATTGCCACTTTCAGTAGAGATGGAAGCTTAAACACACCGTTCTGTTTGTGCAGGAAGTCATATACACTCCCTCTGGACATGAACTCTGATAAAGCCAAAACAAATATCAAGACGTGGAGTGAAGGTAGATGAAGACAAGTTAACAAAAACTATAACAGAATGACTTGGATGTCTCCTATCATACAAAAAGAGATTTAGAATTTACCAGTCACAATGCAAAAATTTGGTGCCCGTGTACATGCACCAATTAACTGCACAACATTCTTATGCCTAACTTTCCTGTTAACAAAATAAATATTGTCGTGAACTGATACTGGCAAGGCAAGGATTTGATTAAATTCAAGCTGAACATAATTTACTAGCACGGGAAACTTTGTATGGAGCCCATTACATGAAACTCAAGAAATGTGAATTGGTTAAACTACATTGTGTTTTCAGAATATACACAGTGAAAAATTGCAATTTAACTCATGTCGTAAGGAAGTTCAATTTAAGCAAATATGCAATTACATGATAGAAGCCGGGATTTAGAAATCCATCAGAAGAATATATGACTGATTAGAAAGTCAGAATTAAATCCATAAGGTGCCTGCTCGCGTGGAAGAAAAAATGTTTTGCAAAGACTGTATTTAGTTCAACGCGATGGTTTTAAATATGTTTCTCACTATAAACATATTCTACAAACCTCATTATGTATACTTCCTGGGAAAATTCTCGCAACATCTCTGAATTAACACGTTCAGGCTTAAGAATTTTGATGGCCACTTCCTGACTACGATATGTGCCTCTATACCTGAAAGAAGTTTAAATTAAGTAAGTTGGTTTATTTCACATACAGAGATATCATTTATCCCAGTTACAGAACTTACAGATCACCATATGACCCTGATCCAACTTTATTATCAATTTGTAGCTGTGTGGAATCGATTTCCCACACATCAGTTCCATCAGAAGGAATTTCAACGCATCCAGGCAAGGGTTCAAACCCTGTTTCACTGTGCTTGCGGACAGAAGAAACTGACTGCTGCTTTGCATGGGACTGTTCCTGCGGAACCACCAGAAAGTTTTGCACATGAACATGTGCCCAGTAAATGAGAAGTAAGAAAATACAAGAAAATTACAGGTCCAAAACAAGAAGAGCTTACTCTCATAAACCAGAAAACAAGATAAATAAAAAATAATACGTTTTCTAGACTTTCATTCTCATAAAGTGGGTGGATGAGGGTTGGTGAGGTTGTACAAATAACAGAGGAAGTATGAGAGCAAGTAATAGGTCAAGGACAGATAAGTGAACCAAGTAGTGCCTAATACCTATGAAAAAACAGATGATGTCAGCTTAGTGAACTCAAAGATGCCGGACAAGTTTTGTAGACTCACCATTCCAGTGCAAAAGAAATAGAATACATTGAACCGACTAATATACATGGCAGTAGTGTAAACTTCTACTATGATGATAACCAAGCCATTCCCTGAAGAGCACTGCGTCTGGCCGCATGAATCATTTGGCAAAATTCCTTGGAATAATCTACTCGTACTGTCTTCCATGACATCCTATCTAAAGTTATCTCCTCTATTAAGTCATCCAATTCACTACTTCCCATCCTAACTTAGTCTACCCTTTCCACTCTTAGTTTCCCCAGGCTAGAATCTCTCACATTTCCTTATGGTCACTAACCTCCATAGCTGCAAATATTAATAGTGTTGCCCCCAATTCATTCAATGTCAGGTTATATCTTTCTTCATTAGATAAATACCACGAAACTGACTAGCTAACAATCTGGTCACTACTCTGGAATAGAATCAGCCAATCAGGAGAAAAAGCTTGATCTGTATGAACTGCAGAAGAGCTACAGAAGAGTTTTAGAAAGGGATGTTGAAATTATCACCTTATAAGGACAAGCATCAATTGTCTCATAGACATTTAGAATCACACTATATAAATATATGTAAGCAAAATGTAGTGTCTTTGTGCACACATGTAGCACTGAGAACAAAGGGAAAGAAACAAAATAAATTCGAATCCCAAACATTCACACACAATATGCAGTGCAAATCTATAAAATATCATTATAGTTTAGATTGTAAAATATAGGGACAAAGGCTACCTTAAATTTCAGGATTTCCTTTTCCAATGCACTTTTAAGCTCCTCGGTTTCCTAAAATTGAAGTATTATATCAAGTAGCATAACTGATAATAAACTGCAGGAATATATTATGCCTTTTGAATTGAAAGAAAATTTTGATATGGAAAAAGGAACTACCTCATGACGCCAACCTTCAACGACAAAGACATCAAGAGAGAACCCATCAACAGTAGAAAAGGCATGTGCTTCTTGGATATTCAATCCAATCTCAGCAAGTAAGGAAGTCAGCTGGAAATCAAAAGCTTACCATTCAGTTAATGCAGAGGGTAAGCAAATTCAGGGTGTTGGCAATTCATAAGTTACTTGCTAGTAACAAAATAAATTAACATATGAATCTACAGAATGCCAACATTACAGTGCTTGTGAGGAAGACTAATCAATGAAAGAATAAATTATCAGATGACTATTGGAGCATAACAAGCTCCCTGTCAAAAAGTTGATGTATACCCAATTCCTATTGAACCTTGTTTTTTTCTTTAAAAAGTTGGCATCAAATGTTGGTAGCTTTGAGGAAGAAAATATCAGAAATTGAAAAAAAAAACATAGAGAAAATGCTAACAATGTTAAAAGCATGTGACACTGACTCGGGAAAAAACCGGTTCAACTACTTGATAATATTCACAGATTTGGCGATAGAATCAGCATTAATGGTACAACCAAAGTTATATAATGTCATAAATAACATCAACTATTAACATCATGAAATATACAAATACAAATATATACCATACAATCATTTTCACTTATACACCATTCAATAGGTAACAGCAATTTTTTTTATAAATCTTACAACAGAATATTAGAAATCAAAAGCAATTTGTCATGTCATGTGTATAATAATAGCAGCAATAAAGACAATTAAAGACTCTAGACATTAATAAAATACAAACTGTCATTTTATCCAGCAATCACTTCAAAACATAGAATGGAAACTATGGCCCGCTTGTGAAAATAAGTTATTCACATACCTGACTAAGGAGTTTTGGTTTGTCAATTGTTGAAAAGGTGATCTCATGCATAGGCCTACAAGATTACCAGATCATAGAAATGTTTTGAAATATGATGAAATTTATGTTGTGAAGGGCCACCAAACATCATGCTGTGAAAGGAAGATGGAAGCCACAGCACAGAATAAAAGTAAGATATCAAGAGTTTACCAGCTTTATAAAAATTTCTTACCTAGGTGCTGAATTCACGGCACTATCTCCTTCTTCAATATGGTATCTATTTGCATGAATCGCTAACGCCTCAAGATTGGGTGATGAACCAAATGTAGGCGGTGGATGAAAGCTGGAAAGATAGAAAAGCAAAGTGTAAAACACCCAAAATAAAGGTATGTGATGTAGATAAATTGTGGACGGCACAATGTAAATAGCCCATACCTGGGTCTATTATGATTATAGGAACTTTGTGCATCTTCCCTCATTGGAGATCCGATTTCAAGAGGATCATCAGGATTTGCATTTGGGACAGGATAAACCTATTTGAGGAGAAATATATTAAATAAAATTGATCATGTATCCTAGCTCCAAACTGATTAAGAACTTCAGTGTGCCTGAAAGCACTGAACTGTTTTAAGCTAAACTTTCTTCTAAATTTAAGCCCATTACTTAGCTCAGACAAAAGAAACAATTGTGTTTGCAAAAAGAAAATGATGACAGATATGTTGCTGTAAAATAAAACTTCATAATCCTAATCACTCATAATCATTCTATCAGATATGTGTCAAGGATGGGATACAATTCATCAAAGAATTTATATTATTTTCATGTCTTTCCATCATTATAACTAGATAATGAAAATGGCAACTCAGACTTCCTCATTGTGATTGTGCCTGTATTAGCAGAATCATCCAAACCCACATTTGTCCAGACACGAGAGACAGAAAGTGGCACATCAAAGAATCGAAATGCACGTGATAGTTGAAATTACATGTTTCTTTCTTTTCCCCAATAGCTTTGTTCCTATTGCATCATCAAGAGATAAGCATCAAAAAAAGCTAGGGCCATTATAAATCCTACTAAGCCCAGACATATTTTACCTGCACGAGGTGAACTTCAAACACTGGCCTGTTGGCCGGGTCTTCTGCCAACTGCAGTAATCTCTTATGGGTGAGAACGTCTTCGGCCCTCTCCACATTCACATCCAATGCGTATCTGCATGTCAGCAACCAACCAGATATTGTTACAACTGAGAAAAGTGACAATTCAGTTAACCAAACACAAAGATACAATGAAATAAGCATTAATATATACACAACATAAACACATAGATAACAATTCATACACAGAGACATGTGCATGTACATACTATACACATAAAAGCAGTATTGTCAAGAGTGCAAGTGATTTGTTAGGAGATTAATTGAGGACCATAAGATCTTTTTGCTGTGGTCCAGCATGCAGAAGCTGAATCCTAATGGAGAAATTAATGAAGAAAGAGAGAGCAGAAAATGATAGTCCGGTTCATCAGATCCTCAGGAAACAGAAAATTCATGAACCTGGCGGGAAGTCGATTGAAGTGGAGCCAGAGCTGATCGTCGAAGCCAGGCAGATTGGCCTCCTCGTAATTGAATTCCTGGATTCGCCGGAGCACCTCGTTGTAGACTTCGAGCTTCTGGCGGTGGTGGCGGGGATTGCCGTGAGGCGCGGCGGAGTCCACCGCCCGGCTGCCGCAGCTCTCGAGGTCCTCTTCTATCGCCATCAACACAAACACAAACACAAATCAAACCAGGACTCTTGTATCGCCGATTGCAGATTCACACAGGAATAGGAAATTGGAGAATGCGATGAAGAGGAGATTGAGGATCGGTAATGGCGATTGGCGAAATTGATATGAAAATGGGGGAAAACTGAACTGCGAGAGAGATGCTGTTTTGTATTTGCTCTCTCTCTCTCTCTCTCTATCTCTAAAGAGCTAATAAAAAACGTTCCTTGGAGCTATACACGTCAGCGTAGCGTCCCCCAAGGTGGTGGGTCACACCGGACGCCACCATAATAGTAAAAAATTAAATTTATAGGATGGATAAATAATAGAGTTTTTAATTCGTAATTTTGAGGAAAATAAAATAATATTGTTTGGCACTGGAAATAGTGATTTCTTTTGATTGACGTATCCTAGAACTGGGTCAAGCAAGCTATTACACAAACACTAGCACTAGAGTAGTGGAAGATAGACAATTACGCATTTGCCCTCTTAATCAGGGAGGCTCGTCTAGTCAGCACATTGAACATAGACATGTATGTGATGGTCTAGCCTAGGCGGTGGTCTTGGCCTAATTATATTAGTATAATGACACTTTTATTACGTCTAATTATAATAAAATGGACATTTTCATATTCTAATTATTTTTTAGTATCTTAACAATTTTTTTGTGTATACCTACCTCTAAAGTGTCTAAAACACCTAAACTACCGTTAGTTTAAAAAATCATAAATTGAATTGGTTCAATTTTGTTTATCTCTGGTTCAATTTTATTTATATTTAAGACGCAATTACAATTATGCCCTAAAATCTAAAATTAAATTTGAACCATTTCAAATTTGGTTTGATAAATCAAATTGGACCCGTTCTATTTTGATTTCTTAAACCATGAGTATTTTAGTCATTTCAGCATAAGTTGTCACTAAAAAATTGTCAGACTACTAAAAATGAGAGAAAAGTAGTTAGGGCATGAAAATGTCATTTCGCTATAGTTAAGTGTAACAAAGTGTCATTCTCTCTTATATTTATGTATTAGAAGTAGGGATTTTGTCTCACCAAATTTTGTCGTTGTTTCTTTCAGCACATAGTTAAGCTTGTTTGCGTTGTAAAAATGAATGTTTTCAAAATAAAATAATAATATTCTTTAAGGGAATTTAAAAAAACTATCTCTTGAGGCGATTAAGTCATGGTTAAAATCATTATGGTAATAAAAGTTGGGGAAAATGACACTTTTGTGCACCTAAATATACAATTTTGACACTTCCATACCCTAACTTTTTTTTTCTTTTTTCTATACCCAAATTTTATTTTGGGACAACTGGCCATTTATATACCAAAAACGGCCCTAAATTTTTGTTCATTTCATGAGTATTTGGTTTAATTCATAGGTATTTTGGTTCAATTCATTTGTATTTTGAGAAAATGGTACAGAAGTACCCTGAATTTTGGTTCAATTCATGAGTATTTTGGAATTGTTGTCCCAAAATGAAATTCAGGTATGGAAAAAAAGAGAAGAAAAAAAAGTTAGGGTATGAAAGTGTCAAAAGTGCATATTTAGATGCACAAAAATGTCATTTTCCCTAAAAGTTATAAACTATAATCTCAACTGTTTGATTAACGAAATATATATTTAAGATTAAACTGAAGTTGAGGTCAATGTATAATTTTGGTAACTTTGAATTTAATTAAATGCATTTATTATTAATGGTGTGCTTTAATCTTAACCCTTAATTTTATCAATCCAATTTTTTTTTAAATGATTTCTAGTTTGCACTATAATAGAGGTTTTCACCTTAATAAGCTTATATCTTATCTTGAGAATTATTTAGATGAAAACCATTGTTGTGGTGAAAGGTAAGAACAAATCTCAATTATTGATAATTCACATTATTAAATGTAACATTGTGGATTTGGATAGTCGGTCTAACTTCATTGATTTTAAAGGAAATGAGAAAGGTGGCAACCACTAGAAGAAGACCCCTTCAAGAAAAAACTACACGACAAATTCACAAAACCATTGGGTTTGGTCAAGAAATCGAGGAATATGTTGTGTTTCGTCTATGTAAAATCGGGACACGAGATGTACACATGTACTCAATGTCGTGGACTTGATAGGCATGTTGTTGATGTTACTCAAACCAACATCATCGAGGATGACGAGATCATTTTTTATGTTAATATTAAAGCTAATTTAGTTGCAAACTCCAGTGACTAGATGTTGGAGTTTATCGTAATGTGAGAAGTCATGCATATGGGAAATCATTTAACTATTGCAGTCGCTAACTCCATGACAATTATGATGAAGCTCACTTTCGAGAAGATCTGGGTTTTTAAATGCTCTCTGTTTTTCTCCCCTTTACTACAACTTGATACTTGCCTATAAGGGTGCATTTGTAGGAAAACGTTATTTGAGTGTACACTATTTGTATTGAACGTTGATCATGTTATCAATAATAATAAATCTTCTACAACCACAACTATAATAATCTTAAATAATAACTTTATATTTATATAGTTTATGTCACTTCAATCATATTATTTATATTTAACCATAGATTGGTAGCTTAAAACCAACCGCTTACAGGTTTTTCAAAATATGAATAGAATCATAACTCATGATTTAAATAAGATGAAGTATTATTAGATAAATTTAAATAAGTATAATTATTCTTAACTTTATATCTATCAATTGAGATCATGTTATTTAAAGTCTATTCGATCATAAACTAACTCAAAGTCAAACCAACAACTCCAACTAACATAAAATCAAAATTCTAAAATTTATCTTAAATGCCTGCCTCATTAGTAAGATTATTTTTATAATCATAAATTTATAATATCTAATGAATGATATTATAAATGAAATATGTTTATTTTAAATATCTAATACTCTTTTCAAAACTTATTAAATAAAATGTATATAAATTATACATAAGAAATCAATTTATTATTAAAAATTAAATATATATTACAGAAATTTTATTGATCCGTTTATCAATACAATGATTCAAATCATGTTGTATATAATATTTTAATTTAAAAAAAATTATTTTGTGAAAATATAAGTAGAATAAAAAATATTATAATATTATAGAATTATGTTGCAGTAAGTTTTTGAAATTTGGGAAAAATAGGCCTAGATACATGGAGGGACATGAGTTATTAATTTGAGGATGATTACGACGTGGATTGTGGAAAAGGTATAAAATTGGATATACAGGGTTTTTGATCTTTGAGCCTAATGAAAAATAGAAGCAAAATGGCTTTTGAAAGTTGTAAAGAGATTGGCTGTAATTGAATATAAGTAGCCAGCCATCTCTTAACTATACTCTTATGCGGCATCTTGGGGCATGAGTTGTGTCCACAACCTTAGTTCTTTCTTAATTATACTCTCTACTATATCATTGGAAACTTCATTGATAGAATCTTCATTTGTTCGTATCCATAAATAAAACAAGTTTTTTCTAAAGGAAAAACAAGTGGTCATATACATCTTAAAGAATGTGTGGTCATATACATCTTAAAGAATGTGTATCTCTGGTTCTCGAGAAAGTGTAACATTTTGTTGTTTTATATAAATAATACACTACTTGAATGCTATGTGGTTCAAACCCACTAACAATAAAATAAGGTTTGTGTATGAATATCAAGAGAACACACATACGATGTTGCATTTAAATAGAAGATAATAGTTTTTTGTCAACCTATATTTGTAATAGTTAACTATCTCACATGTTTATCAAATATTCTTGTAATAAAACTATAATTAGAGCAAACCTCCAATTTTCTTATTTCTACATAAATCTAGTCATGTTATAAATGTTGAAGATGTTTTATGCTATCACAATTACTAGAACTTGTTGTACATTTAGTCAATGTAACAAAATTATCCTAATAGATCCTGCAAAAGGTATATATTTATATTCATTTTCCTATACTTAAGAATAATTGTGTTCACATAACTATACTTAACAATAAATTTGGAAATCAAATTTATAGGTACGTGAAATCTGACTATAATAATAAAGTACACTAAATTAGTATTTTGCTTATTTTTATTAATTGACGAAAATGGTTAGAAATAAAAAAAAATTATAACTAAAAGAAATAATGAAACTTTAATAAAAAAAGATAATTCTTAAATTCAAGGATAATTTTATTTTTTAAATATACGTAGTAAAAAAACAAAATTCATATCATATTTTTGTCATAGTAAGTTATACAACATCAATTCGCAAAGCGTAACACATTTTTTCCATTTTTCTATTTACAAATAAAACTTATCTCTTTTAAGATTCATACCTAATGATAAAAATATTGATTTACTTATTCTTAACTCTTTGTATGTCTTCCTTTCATAAAATATTTATATAACTTGTACAAAAATACTACTATTCAAATATAATTTATTTATAAAAAAAAAACTAAATACAACCTATAATAGAAACACATAAATTGACTTTGAAATTGTCCCTTATAAACAATGACCCGTAATTATTTAGGTCTAAACTACCAATGAACCACAAAAGGCAAACATGTCATGTAATTTATCTCCCAAATTTGCATATTACAAAAGAGATGATCATCAACTCATAGGAAGACTGATAAAAAAAATCCATACAAACATTAAACTCAAATTGTAAGTAAAACCAACATCAACCATAAATTAAATCAATTAAATTGTAGGATCATAACATAATGAAATAGATATTAGTTTCTATTCTGCATGTCATAAATTTAACTAGTTATGACAGGATCAATGAAACATGACAGATATTATAAGAAGACAAAAGGATATGTTACAAACTCAATTCACCTAAAAACTCAAGTTGATAAGTGGAGTCTAAAATATTTAAGCTTGTGAACAGATTCACGCCTTATAGATGTAATACTCTAAAACCCTCTTTCGCGTGTAATTCGAGTTGAAAAGCATGTGTAAAAAAAGAGCGGGATGCATGAACATCCTGAAGGAAATATGCCCTAGGTCAATCATATTTATGTGTAAACGTTACATCATCTACTAGCAATAAAGCGGCGACATCTTTATTATAATTGTGTTATGATAATAAGTTAAGTATTAATTACATTTAAGGTCATCCGAGGGGAATCTATGATAGTAGAACCCTTAGTCATAGAACATTGCACAATGCATTTTGTTAAGTAATTATGCTAAACATGTCCCTGGTCAAAAGGCTTTGTAAAACAACCAGTATGAGGATGACTGATGATCACACTCTACTGATCATAGGTAAAGGGTTATCAAGTCAGATAATAGATATCATTTAGAGAAATGATATTGGACGACTCGACATGAGTAATGTGTTATAAATATAGTCATGAGATATTCAGTTGTCGTAGTACCATTGAATCCTTAAGACTTTGGAGTCTTCGTTGATTCATATATGACAACTTTCATAGTTTGACATGCTCACCTATGTTGTCCGTAACAGGCTATAAAAGGGGTATGATTGGTTATGTGACAGGTTATATGAGGGAACAAATGACGGTCAAGAGATTTGTCCCTCATATACTTATGGGAACGTTATCTATATAAGGCTTATTGATGAGTGTGATTGAGAAGGAATGTACGGTCGTACTATTGATAAGGAGTTATCATTCTCAGTCATCTCAAGATCAATGAACATGATTGAATAAATAAGGGTGGCGTCTCTATGCCTTATGTTCAGTCAAGATATCTAGTGACAAATGGATTACGATATTTACAGCAAAAAGGTTAAGTGGAATAATCGAACATCATGATCACTGGGTTAATCATAATGTCTTACGAGAGGACACTTAGGATGAATGGACTGAATAGAGATTTCGGGCCATTTGCCAATAACTCATGAGCCTACATGGTCACACACAAAGAGGAAGCCCGAAATGATATGAGTTACGAACCCATTAGAAGAACAAGTGGAAAAGGATACGTGACCAAAGGTTGGCCACGGGGTGACTGAAATGCCCATAGTCCGTGACCAAAAGAATTAGCCACAAAACGGCCAAATCGGCACAACACCGTGGCGAATTCGTGACCAAGCGTGTTGGCCATGGAGCGGCCAAATCGGCCACAGACCCGCCTATTTTCTTTCTAGTTTCCAATTTCGAATCTGATCCGAAATAGGGAAATGGGAATTAAGGAATTCAAATTTTGGGAAAATTATTAATAGGAATTTAGAATTAATTAGGATTTTATTGGGAATAAAATCCTTAACCCAAAAGTCTATATATATGTGTGAAATTATGTTAAGTAGCAGGGACAAGATGTCGAACTCAATGTTGTAATGATTGGTTCGATAACTTGCCTAATCACAGTTTATGGACAGTAAATAGTAAAACAGTAAATAGAAGACACATAATATGTTTATCCAGTTCAGTGACTCCACACCTACGTCTGGGGGCACTCTGCCAGTGGAAAGGTTTTCACCATCCGGTAGTCAATAGTGCAACTTTAAGCATCAACTAGCTATCACACAAGATATTTTCCTAAGCTACTAGAGATCTCAACGTGAACAGTCTCGACCAGGGACTCCCCCTGTCTTTGAGATCCTCTCAATTCCACCCTTCAAGCAAGCCTATGCTCGGTTGTGTTGTATGTGACAATCTTCTCGTGAGTCTTCAATCATGAATCCAAAACCCAATAGATCACACACTTAAATCTCCCGAGTTGATGTATATGATCGACAACATCCTCTCTAAATTCATCAGTTTCTCAACCCGCTAGTCGTACACGGTTAAGAGCTCTGAGAATTTAGCACAGAGAAAGGATTGAGTTGCTAAGGGGGTAGCACCTGCTTTTATAACAACTCACATTGGCTAATCGGATTACTATTTCGATTAGAAAGTCTCTTGCCGCCTTGCGTTTCTGGCAAGTGACAAGTTGGCGTTGCTGCCTTCATTAAATCTTGCTTGCGTGTCTTTCTTCCAGCTGGTCCTTGCCTAATTCATCCATGGTCTTTATTCCTTTGCGCGCGGAGCTTCTGTGCTCAAAACAGGAAGTCTTCGATGTCTTGCCTAATCCTGCGAGTATCATGTCGCACCAACTGTGTTGTAACATGTTGTCTGACATCTTGACTTTGCACTAAAAAAATATGTCAATACTAAACGTAGTAACAATCTTCTCCTTTGACAATTTTTTAGGCAAGCACGGTTTGTCGAATATCTTTGGGCGAGCACCGTTTCCGGCTAGCAGCGTCTTCAGCAGCTTCAGGCGAGCACCATTTCTGGCTAGCAGTGTCTTCAGCTATGACAACTTCCTTTAGTTGTCATTCATCGTTCATGAGCGAAGCGTCGTCCTTTCGAGCAAGGTTGTAACATGTTGTGGCACATGTTCCAACATCTTCATGACATCTTCTGTAGCATGGTTGTAATATGTTGTGACACATGTTCCAACATCTTTATGACGTCTTCTATAGCATGGTTGTAACATGTTGTGACACATGTTCCAGCATCTTCATGACATCTTCTGTAGTAAGTCACATAACACGTGGTAACATGTAGTGACACATGTTCCATTATGTTGAGCAACAAGTCACCAAAATTTTGATGACCTGAAACTGCCTTACACATGTTCCTCTCCCCCTGGTTGCCTCAAAAATGGCAAAAGACAACATCAAAAAAGGATGGACACACAAAACATAAACAAAAAACAGCTCTAAACACGAGAAAACTAACCCCTAAACACGGAGCATAAATCCAAGCTCCACCAAGGAGAAAAAAGTATTCAAAATGTAATTAACCGGGAAAACCCCGGGGATTTAAAGAGTGTAACAGGAATAAAAGATTTTTGTTTTTCAGAGAGTGAGTTTCTTTACTATGTGGAGGTGGAATTAGCAATATCTTTTTCAGCATTGGGACCTTCTTAAGAAGCAACCAGGAGATCATGGAGGAGCTGTTCATAGATAGTTTTTCTGCTTGTCAAGGTAGCAATGATGCCCTCCAAATCTGTGATCCCTTCCATGAGCTCGTGCACCATTATGTATTTAATGGTCCATGCGGCTCTGGAACTGCTACGAGCTTCATAGGTCTTTGCCAGAAGGTCGTGGTACGTCCTTGACATGCTTCCCTTCAAATATTTTCGAGCTAATGCTGAGCTCCAAAGGCCTCTTCTGGACAAAGTCATTGTCCCGAACAATGTTGGGACATTGTTGAATCATCATACCACAGATAAGGGAAGGAAAGTCAATGGGTAACTTAACCGCATAGGATCATGCATGTCTAGTTAGATGTTTTATGACAAAAGACCCGAAGTCAAGAGGAGAGTCCACACCTATTTGATAGATTAGATTGGCTAGATCTACCCGTATGCTTGATCTATGAGAAGAAGATGCCCAGTTCGCCATGCATATTCGATAGAGAATGGAATATTTGGCTATGAGCTCCGAGGAAGCTATAATCCCTTTTGCTGGTCATGCCTTCTTCCTGCTACTAGTGATCTCTTGTGCTATCCGGTCCACGGATGGAGTGTGTTGAGTTTTGTAGACCACTTCTCTTTCTAGGTAGATGTTGATGGCTTTGGAGGAGAAGTCGAAACAATTTTCTCTCACGTAGACTTGTCTGTATTCTGGATTTGCAGGATCGTTGTATGCATCGAAGAGATTGACGAAGAATTCTTTTACGAGAGCTGGATAGTAAGTTCCTATATCTGAGACAGTCTTCATAAGTTTTGCACCTTGCAGAAACTCCATGATGACTTTCATTCCTTTTGTTTCAGTAGAAAGCTCCATTTCTGGGTATATGATGCGATTGCACACTTATTTCCATCTGTTGGCCCCTTCGACGCAGTGGAAAGAGACGTTGTCCATTGGCACATCAGGGACATCTTTTGGAAGCCTCTACCGTTTCTTGGCGTTGTGGGTATAGAACTCCTCTTCTTCTTTGATCTCTTCTCCTTCAGGAAACTCAGGCACTGTGGTCCTTTCCTTCTTACTTTTACCAGTTGTTGGGACAGAAGGTTCATCTTTTTTTGAAGCTTTTCTTTTAGACAACAATTTCTCGAGGGGAACATTGTCCTCACTATGAGATTTTGATTCCTCAGAGTCCTCACTGATAAACTCCATAGTGTCATCAGGGATGTTTGAAGATTTCGGAGTGTTCTGCTCCTTATTTCGCTCTTCTCCCTTTTTCGTCTCAAGGAAGGATTCTTTAGAAGTTGGAATCTGAGGTATAGATGTTGTAGGAGTTTTGGGATTACCTTTTTGATGAGCGTTGAATCGGAGGTTCGATTTGAGAAGGTTCAGATCCTTCAGTAGAGAGTTTGCCTCCTCGTAGCTTAACCCCATATTTGTTCTGACATTATTTTGGGGTGACATTCTTCCTTGCGACGTCCTTGATCCTCACCATTGTTCAGATGTTGTTTTGGTAGGAGGTTTAGAGGGTGAGAGATTCTTGATTGAGTTGTTTGTTTTAGATGTAGAGAGGAACAAATCGTGAGCAACAAAACCCTAACCTTTTGGTGAGTGATGAGTGAGGCCGAGAACTGTAAGGACCTCTCCCGGGCAGTTAGACTAAAATCTGGGAAAATTCAAAATTTTTGAATAGTGACCAAATCGAGTCTGAACCTGACCCCGAGAGTTGTTTTGGACATAAGAAAACGTTATTTTCGACCAAGCTAAGTTCAGGGCGACTAAAGACCACTTCGTGACACATTCGGGGAAAGTTGACTTAGGTTGACTTTTTGCCGGAAAAGTCAACCGAGGACGTTTTGGGCGATTCTGGACTCGTTAAGTCCCGAATCGCAAAACGGTCGATGCAGTATTCTTAGTTAGCCCATTTTAAGTCACTCGGGAGATTTTGCTGAAATCTCGATAAAAGTGCCCGTTCGGGGTCCGAAACGTCCGATTTTGGGAAATCTGATCCGTTTTCGGTTGGTGGAAAAGGTGACCGATGTGATTGATGGGTTAGGTATCAAGGGGACAAGGAAGTGACTTGTTGTGTGTGGGGTTTGGTGATGTTGGGAAAGTGGAAAAAGGGTTGATTTTTGGGTTTTCATTTTATTTAATTAAGTAATTAATTAAATAAAATGTGTTGTTATAAGGAGGGGGAGCTCCCATTTCATCCGAGAACAACCAAGAGAAAGAGAGGGAGAAGAGAAGAAAGAAGGAGAGAGAAAGAGAAAGAGAAAGAGAAAGAGAAAGAGAAAGAGGGAAGGAGAAGGAGGGTCCGGCCAAGCAAGGAGGATTTCCCGTCAATCCGTCCGTCGTTTCTTCGAGATTTTTTCGTATTCGGAATCCCGGCATCGAGGACTACAAGAGGTATGGTTCTCTTTTCGATTTGGAGTAGTTTGGTTCGTGGGTTTTAAGTAGAAATGTGTTGTTTTAAGTTTAGTTAGACACTAGAGATGATTAGGCATGTTTTAAGATAAATTTGAACAAATTCCGGTGACCGGAGGGTCGCCGGAGCTCCGGCCACGTTGGTGGCTGATTCCGGTGGCCATGCAACGCTGACTCAAAGTGCTTCAACCTTCATCTTGTGAGTTTTTCCAAAGGAGCAACGGTTTGGGAGCTAGAAGCCCGGGAAGTGACTGAACCGCTGAATCTGTCCAGCCGGACGGACAATCTGTTTTTCTCCGGACGGAGCCGTTCCCGTTCGAACTTGGTTCCGAGCAAAACATGAAGTTTGTAGAGGACTGGCAGAGCTACAACTTTCATGTTTACGTGTTTTCCAGACGAGCTACGGATTTGGAGCTGCAAGTCCGGGAAGTGGACTGTTCTGCCGAATCTGTCTCTGGACAGATTCGAAGTAAATCCCGTAGCTCGATTTTGTTTCCCGAGAATTAATGTGGTGGCTTGTGTGGGGCCCACGAGCCCGGGGCTCGGGTTTTGTGAGTTCGGGTGGTCCCGGGTGACCCCCGAGTCGATAACTTGCGTATTTGATAATTTCCGGATTTAAATTGTGAAAGACGGTTTTTCCACCAATAACTTTAATTGAAGTATTTTAACGCTCGGGTGTCGGAATTCGATTCCGTTAATTGCATTGGTCTTAGAATATTAAATGAGGAGTTTAGAAACAAATTTCGTAATTTTCGGAGTCCCGAGGGTCAAAAACTCGTTTCCGGGCAGATTGGGTGTTTCGGGGAAAATGGGTCATTCCGGACCCATTTTGGCTACTTTGATTAATTTGAAGTGTGTCCAAGTGTTAGGCACTTGTTGGAGTACACTTGTAAATTTATCGCATTCATTTCGGAGTCTGTTTGAGTTTTTAATTATTGAATATAATTATTAGTTGATATTGACGCTCGCGGGAAAGGCAAGGCGTGAATAGCTCGAGCGGGAGGCTAGGAGCGTAGGTGGAGCTTTCCTAAGGTAGGGGGACATAGCTACCTAGACTATATGGCTTGATGCCTTTGTTTGATTATATATGTGTGTATATATACGTGTGAGCATGATTTGGCACTATGGTAGTGCCGTGAATATGCTTGGTGTGATTATATGCGAATAGTGAGATTTGTATGATAATGTTGGGTGAATTAGTTTAGTATAACTCTGAACTGATTGTATGCACGGGATTGTGCCAGGTATTATATTATTTGCTTTTCAGACGATGATTTATTCCGTCTTGCACCTAGTATGTTTTCTGCATGAGTATGGTGTGATACTTGTGATACAGGTGGTGTGTAAGGTAAACCGAGTTGAGGGTGGATTCCCTTGATCGAGATCGGTTACCTTTATTTGTGGTAAGGGTCAACCGAGCTGAGGGTGGACTCCCTTAGTTGTGATCGGTTACCTTTATTTAGGTGTAAGGTAAACCGAGTTGAGGGTGGATTCCCTTGATCGAGATCGGTTACCTTTATCTTTGTGGGAAAGGTCAACCGAGCTGAGGGTGGACTCCCTTAGTTGTGATCGGTTGCCTTTATTTAGGTGTAAGGTGAATCGAGTTGAGGGTGGACTCCCTTGATCGAGATCGGTTACCTTTACCTAAGGGAGGGTGAACCGAGGCAAGGGTTGATTCCCTGGGCTGAAATCGGTTACCCTAGGGTGTAGTTAATTATGTTATACAACTACTTTTGCATTGTTATCATCTTGTGTATGTGCGATGTTTGAGTCTTGGAGGTAGCGTGTTCACCCCTACAACTTGTGCAGGTTATGGATGCGTTTAGATCTTTTGACTGGGAGCTTGGGGGCGTGTCGTGTCGACGTGTCTTTGCCAGTGGTGTTTGGTCGGCTGTTGTAGACTCTGTTGAGTCGTAACCTGTTTTGTTACTGCTTTTCATTATCTGGTTTATTACTTTATTTTGTAAAACACTCGGTGAGGTGGCGTTATGCCTCACCATTATGGTATTTATTTATGAGTTACTTGCTTCATTTTCAAAGGATGTTTTGATGGAATTGTTTTAGAACTGGTTTACTTACTTGTGCAATCACCTTTAAGTTAGGGACGCCTAAACTAAAGGTGTTGACTTTGTGCGAGTATAGTTATGATACACTCGAGGACGCTCGAGGTGTTTCATAACTATTTCGTATATGTATCTTCGTATATGTATTATCGATACTTGTATTTTATCGCGTGACGACTATGATTCGGAGAACCGGATCTTGGGGCGTTACAAGAACCAAGGGAAAGAGGCAGTGTCTCCTGGTGTGCATCCGAAGAGTTAGGATGGGATTGGTTGCACGTCTTGTCACTAGATGACAAATTAAAGATTTTGTTTCCTTTTGTTTATTCTTTTATTTTGGAAACCTAAAACGGGCTTTGGATAAATGAGCCCGGATTTGATTTTGTGGACCCTCCCAGTCCATCTAGAGAGAGAAAAAAACAAATCAGCAAAAGCTCTCTCTCTCTCTTTTTTCTTGAAGAACATTATTCAAGGTAACAAAGTACAAGGAAGGACCTCAGACTTTCAAACCAATTTGTATACAATGCCTTGGTGAAGATATCTGTAAGTTGTTTTTCTGTTGGAAATTACTCTAGCTTGATCTTCTTGTCTTCCATAAGTTCGCGAATGAAGTGGTGCCTGATGTCAATTGCTTAGTTTTGCTATGTTGCACAAGATTCTTTGAGATGTTAATGACACTGATGTTGTCACAGATTAATGTCATGACATCTTGTTTGACATCATACTCTGCAAGCATCTGCTTCATCCATAATAGTTGAGTGCAGCTACTTCCAGCAGCAATATACTCAGACTACGCCGTGGATAGGGCTATACAATTTTGTTTCTTGCTGAACTAAGAGACAAGATTATTCCCAAAATAGAAGCATCCTCCTAAGGTGCTTTTTCAATTAGGAGTGCTTCCTGCCCAATCTGCATCACAAGTAGTCATTCTAGAGAGAGAGAAAAACAAATCAGCAAAAGCTCTCTCTCTTTTTGATAGGTCTTTACTCAAGGCAGCAAAGTCCAAGGGATAACCTTAGACTTTCAAACTGATTTGCGTCCAACGCTTTTGTGAAGATGTCTGCGATTTGTTTTTCCATTGGGAGATACTCTATCTTGATCTTCTTGTCTTCCATAAGCTCTCGAATGAAGTGATGTCCGATGTCAATGTGCTTAGTTTTGTTATGTTGCACATGATTCTTCGAAATGTTGATGGCACTGATGTTGTCATAGAAAAATGTCATGACATCTTGCTTGACACCATACTCAACAAGCATCTGCTTCATTCATAAGAGTTGAGTGCAGCTACTTCTAGCAGCAATATACTCGGACTCCGTAGTAGATATGGCTATACAATTTTGTTTATTACTGAACCAAGAGACAAGATTATTCCCAAGATAGAAGCATCCACCAGAAGTGCTTTTTCTGTCAAGTGTGCTTCCTGCCCAATCAGCATTGCAATATCCTACTAGAGTAGAGGATGTGTCAAACGAGTATAATAAAACTAACTTAGTTGTACCTCATATAAATCGAATAATCCTCTTTACTTGAGTTAGATGGCTTGTTTTTGGATTTGCTTGGTAGCAAGCACATATTTTCACCGAGAAGGCAATGTCAGGTCGACTTGCTGTGAGATATGATAGGCTTCCAATGATGATTAGATAGAGACTTTGTTCTACAGGTTCACCTTGATCATCCTTGGTAAGCTTTACATGAGTTGCAATTTGGGGTTCTCTTCTGGGAAGCTTTCTCTAAACAAAACTTCTTCATAATATTCTTGGCATACTTTCTTTGGGAGATAAAGATCCCATTATTCATCTATTTGATCTGGAAGCCTAGAAAGTAGGTTAGCTCACCAACCATACTCATCTCGAACTCAGACTGCATTTGTTGGACGAAACGTTCCACCATTTTCTCTAACATTCCACCAAATACAATGTCATCCACATAAATTTGAGCAATCATATTGTTGCTTTCTTCCTTTTTCACGAACATAGTTTTATCAACTCCCCCTCGAGTATAGCCATTATGAACTGGAAACTGAGTTAGACGTTCATACCAGGCTCGAGGTTCTTGTTTAAGACCGTATAGAGCTTTCTTGAGCTTGTAGACATGATGTGGCGAGTTGTGGTCTTCAAACCACTATAGGTTGAGCAACATAAACCTTTTCTTTTAGGTATCCATTGAAAAAAACACTCTTCACGTCCATCTGGTAGAGTTTGAATCGAAGATGGAAAACAATGCTGAGAAGAAGTCTGATAGCCTCAAGTCTAGCAACGGGTGCAAAAGTCTCATCGATGTCTACCTCTTCTACTTGTGTATACCCTTATGCTACAAGCCTAGCTTTGTTCCGAGTGATGTTTCCTTGCTCATCAGACTTGTTCGTGAATATCCACTTTGTCCCAATGACATTGATGTTGTCTAGCTTGGGTACTAACTCTCATACATCATTTCTTTCAAACTGTACCAATTCTTCTTGCATGACATATACCCAGTATTCATCATTGATGGCTTCTTGCACATTATTATGTTCGATTTTTTAGATAAATCAGATATTTCCTATCATCTCCCTGTAGTTCACCGGAGCCTTTTATCGAGTTTGCACACCTTCATTCATATCTCCGATTACATCATGAGTTGAGTGATTCTTTTAAATTCTACTGAAAGGGATTCTTTAGTATGTTGTGGATGAAAATTCTTTATCATGAACGATGTCACTTTCATCCTCTGGTTCTATGTCATGAGCTTCGTCATTGACATCTAAAGAACTTGGAATTACTTCCTCGTCATCTTTAGGTTGTTCAGAGCTATCATCATCAACAACCACATTTATGGACTCCATCATGATATTGGTTCGTTTGTTGAACACCCAAAAGTCGCGACTATTTCTGGAGTATCCAAGAAAAATTCCTTTATCGCTTTTGGGGTCCATCTTTTGTCGAGGTTCCATCTCAGCTAGTATATAATATGTCGATTCAAATACACAGAAATATTTAACATCATGCTTCCTCCCTCTCCATATTTCATAAAGTGTTATCGAAGTACCTGGACGAAGGGTGACACGATTTTGAATATGGCAAGCCATGTTAAGTGCCTCTGCCCAGAAGTGAGAAGGGATGTCTTTGGCTAACATCATGACCCCAGACATTTCTTGAAGGGTTCAGTTCTTTCTTTCAACGATCCCATTTTGTTGCGGTGTAATGGGAGCAGAGAATTCGTGGGCTATTCCCTCAACATCATAGAAGTTGGCAAAGCATATAATTTCAAATTCCCGTCCATGATCACTCCTTATTTTGACCACTTTTCCAATGCTTTCTCCGTTCTTCCTTTGAACTCTTCGACATAGGGATTTGAAGACAGAAAATGTGTCTGATTTTACTCAAATGAAATCCACCCAAGTGTACCTTGAGAAGTCGTCTACACACTCAAATATATACTTCTTACCTCCAAGACTTTCTACTTACATGGGTCCCATGAGATCTACATGTAAAAGTTCTAGGACCCGAGAGGTGGTAAGATGTTGCACCTTCTTGTGTGACGTCTTGACTTGTTTTCCTATCTGGCATTCTCCACAGATTTTTCCTTTGACGATTTTCAGTTTTGAGACTTCAATGATGGCTTGTTCAGATATGATATTCTGCATGCTCCTCAAGTTTATGTGTCCAAGGTTTTTGATGCTAGAGTTTGGTCTCTTGTTCCTTGGAAAGAAGACATTTGGTAGGTAGAGGTGCTGTTGTTGGAGACCATAGATAACAGTTGTCTCGTGACATGAGTCCAAACATGACTTCCTCTAGGTGATTGTTTACTACTGCACACTTGTCTTTAGTGAAGTTGACACATAGGTCTAGATCACATAGTTGACTCCTGCTTATTAGATTGGCAGCTTCCTTTAGACAAAGTGAGTTTGGTAGGTTGAGTTTTCCTTTTCCTAGCAATTTGGCTTTTACCCCATCACCAAAAGTGACATAAAAATTTGATCATGATATTAGGGTAGTTAGGAACGAGCTATTACCAGTCATATGTCGAGACAAGCCACTATCAAAGTACCAATCATTACTGGTAGAAGCTTTCAGTGAGGTGTAAGCAATATTAGCCCGATAATGTACTTCCTTCACCTGCCATACTTTCTGTGGTTGGGGTTGGTGGTGTTCCTTTTTTCTCTATCCAAACTTGTTGAGTTAAAGCTCTGGGTTTCTTGTGTTTGATGGAGTTCTTTCCATAATGATGATAACAAAATGGTCGAATGTGACCTCTTCGTCCACAGTGATGGCATACCCAATTATGTTTCTTTTTCTTTGAGCTGCCATTGTGATGTCTCATATCTGGCCGGTTATTACCTGAAGATTGTGACATCTGTTGAGACATGTTGTTGGCAGCCTTTTGGGGAACGAAGATGGTTTGAGATGTTGAGGTTTCTTTTGAATACCCAAGTCCTTCCATATTTTTTTGCTGATTTTCCAATGGTTAAGATTTGATCCAAAGTATCAGTGCTCGGGTTCATCATCTTGATGGACTTGGTCATAAGCTCTAGTTCCCCCTTCAGGTGAGCGACTTTCTTTTTCAGATCAATGATTGCTTCAAGAATTCTTTTCTTGTCCTCATTAAGAGAGAGATTAAGTGTATTCTGTTTCTCAAGGACTTCAAATTCTTCTATCCACTTGATATACCACTCATTGTATGTATTGTTGAGAGTTTAATTTGGTAACTCATCATCTGAGGCGAGTTTTTTCAAGGGTTCAGTGGATGTAGAGGCACTGAAAGCTACATAGTTACTTGTCTGTTCTGTATCGCTGTCTCACTCCTCTTCATCAGAAAGTGATACATTAAACCCATTCTTTTGCTTTTTCAAAAAGTTTGGGAATTCCCTTTGTACATGCCCATAGCCTTTACATTCGAAGCACTGTACTCCCTTTCTTTTTCTCCTTTTTTGCCTCGTCTGCTTTCTTTCTCAAGCTTTCGAAGCCTTTGTTGAGGTTTGTCTCAGACATCTCGTGAGACATTCTTTTCCGCCATTTGATTGAATCTCTTCATAACTCGATTATAGTTTTTGGAGAGCATAGCGATGGTGTCATCGATTTCGCTATCAGTCTGAGAGTACATACTCCTTCTAAGCATGTGTTGAGCTTTTGAAAGCTACGCCCTTGTGTTTCTTATCCATGGTTAGAAGGGAGAGCTCGTAGGTCATGAGGGATCCCATGAGTTCATCAAATTTCAAGATCTTGAGATTATGACATTCCTCTATGGCATTGATTTTCATCTTGAATCTAAAGCTTAGAGCTATTAGGATTTTTCTGATAAGGTCTTTGTCAGTCATGGGTTTTCCAAGAGAATATGATTCATTGGCCAGGTCCCTAATCCGTACGTTGAACTTGGCTATGCTTTCATCCTCATTCACCGTGACAGCTTCGATGTTAGTGGTAAGGTATTGCAATTTCTGTTCTCTTACTTTAGAAGTTCCTTCATAGGCCACAACAAGAGTATCCCATGCTATTTTGGCACTTGTGCATGTTTTGATAAGTCTGAAGACATTCTTATCAACTCTGTTAAATATAGCATTAAGTGCACGAGAGTTACCTAGGGTTGCGTCATATTCTGTGGGGCTCCATTCCATCTCGGGTTTGGGACCAGTTACGTTGCCTGAAGCATCAGAGTATTGAGGTTCCTCTCTGCCATTGATTATTGTCTTCCAAGTTTTGCTATCGAGTGATTTCATGAAGGCGCACATGCGGGCTTTCCAATATCCATAGTTTGTCCAGTCAAGCACAGGTGGTCGATTGATCAATCCTCCTTCCTTTTACTCCATATCGACTACGCAGAGTTTTTTGCAGGAAAGCACCTAGAAGATAAGGTGTCTCCTCTGATACCAATTAAAATTATGAGTTGTAGCATGATCAAGATGTTGAACACAATGTTATGACAATTGGTTCAACAACTTGTCTGATCACAGATAAGTAAATAATGGAACAGTAAACAGAAGACACACAATATGCTTACACAGTTTGGTGACTCCGTACCTACGTCTAGGGGCACTCTGCTAGTGGATAGGTTTTCATTATTCGGTAGTTAGTAGTACAACTTCAAGCACCAACTAACTATCACACAAGCTATTGTCCTAAGCTACTATAGATCTCACCGTGAACCACCTCAACCATGGACTCCTCATGTCTTTGAGATTCCCTCAATTCCACCCTTCGAGCAAGCCTATGCTCGGCGTAATTGTCTTCGACAATTTCTTCGTGAGACTTCAATCACGAACAAATACCCACAGATCACAAACACTCAAATCCTTGCGAGTTGATGTATGTGATCGACATTGTTCTCTCTAAATTGATCAGCCTCTCAATCCGCTAGTCGTACACGGTTAAGAGCTATGAGAGTTTAGCATAGAGAAATGACTAAGTTACTTAGAGGGAAGCACCTGCTTTTATGGAAACTCCTCTTGCATAAGCGGATTCCTATTTCGATCAGAAAAACCCTTGCCGCCTTGCATTATTGGAAAGTGACAGGTTTGGCGTTGCCGCATTCTTTAAGCCTTGCTGACGTGTCTTCCTTCCTGCTGGACCTTGCCTAAATCATTCATGGATTTATTCCTTCGTGCGCACAGTTTCTGTGAATAAAGCAAGAAGTATTCGATGTCTTGCCTAATCCTGCGAGTATTATGTCACGCCAATTGTGTTGCAACATGTTGGCTGACATCTTGACCTTGCGCTAAAAATTACGCCAATACTAAATGTAGTAAGACAAGATATAGGGTTGTGATTTTCAAATTTTAAATTGTGTAATTGTTACACTAACTCTATTTTGAAAATCGTAGATTAAGGTTTGATTTGATCAGAAGGAGAATCCAAACTCTAGTGTTACGATTTTGGATTCGGAATGGGTAATTGTTACACTATATTCGAATCTGAAAAATACGCCAATACTAAACGTAGTAACACAAGATATAGGGTTGTGATTTTCGAAATTTAAATTGTGTAATTGTTACACTAACTCTATTTCAAAAATTGTAGATTAAGGTTTCATTTGATCAAAAGGAGAATCCAAACTCTAGTGTTACGATTTTGGATTCGGAATGCGTAATTGTTATACTATATTCGAATCTGAATTTTTTTGAAAATATGGTCGTGGTAGTGGCGACGGCCACGGGCCCGTGTCGAAAGCCACTAACAAGGGCCACAGATCCATGGCGTTTTTCACGGGACCGTGGTAAAGACTACAGACATGACCCGTGACCAAGTGTTTACTACATGGTGAAGATATGAGATCCTGCGATCCCGACTGTGGTATTAGAGGCTGGCTGCAATTTAAGATTAATCAAAATATGTATGATGGTATGAGATAATGTATGTATGTTTGATTTGGCAGATTTATGCTTGATTAGGAGTAATCGAATTTGCATGAGATTAATTGAATAGAGATTCAATTGAATAAATATAAATGAATAGTTGATTTGTATATATCTGTATGATCATGATCTTGAATAAAAGAGGTTATTCAAGATATAAGGTTGTGATTTTCGAAACTTAAATTGTGTAATTGTTACACTAAATCTATTTCAAAAATTGTAGATTAAGGTTTGATTTGATCAGAAGAAGAATTCAAACTCAATGGTTACGATTTTGGATTCAGAATGTGTAATTGTTACACTATATTCAAATCTGGAATTTTTTGAAAATCTAGTCGTGGCAGTGGCACGGGACCGTGGAAAAGACCAGAGACATGGCCCGTGACCAAGTGTTGGCCAAGGGGTGACCAAGTGTTGGCCACGGGGTGACCAAGAGTTGGCCACGGTCCTAGGCAGACGCCGTGGTGGTTGTAAAATCAACAATTCCAGACCCGATCATAATTTTATTAAATTAAAATTTGAGATTAATGTGTTAATCATTGTGCTTGTATACGAAATATAAATATCTATTCAAAAGTTACATAGCACAAAGCTAAAAGGCCGAGATCACATTAAACATATGAACGTATACTCAAGCGTTACCATCTTGATAGAGAGGTGACGTGAAAATCTGTAAGATTGATACTGATGATGAAACAACCGATCCTTTCACAAAGGCTCAGCCATAACATGAGGGTCATGATAGGTAAAGGGATTAAAATTGTAATGTGGATTGGAACTAAGGGAAAGTGTGAGACTGAAAGAAATATGCCCTACATCAATCACATTTACAGATAAACGTTACGTCAATTAAGTAGCGATAAATCAGTACATTTATTATCATTATGTTATGATAATAAGTTAAGCATTATTTCATCTAAAGCCATCAAATGTGTCGTCACTGATAGTAGAACCCTTATATAGTGCAATCGATATTACTTGAAATTATGCTTGGCATGTCACTGGCCATAAAGCTATATATATATGATCATGATCTGATGCGAACTAGGAGGTCTTGTGCAAATTTGTACCGTGATTCCGTTATTATGCCATGTATTTCCATTATTAAGTCATGTATTTCCATTATTATGTCGTGTATTTTCATACCCGTGTTTCCATTATTATGACATGTATTTACAGAACATTATTATGGCAGACGAAAAAAATAAAAATAAAAACTCTTTTTTTTCTTCTAATCCATCGTAACATCTCTCCCCTCGATGGGTAACACTTTACCTTCTAGGTTATTGAAAAATACACGCCCCTCGTTACATTTGTGTGGTTCTCACAGGTTCTCACGTGACTCTTGGTTCTCACTTGAATGTGTCCCTATATATATATACAGAACAAGGCGAGTCATTGGATAGTGAAATTCGGATTCGTAACCAAGTCAAGAAGTCGAACACAAAGTCGTAACTTTTGTGTCGACAACTTTCCTAAAACGCAATTCGTAGTTTAAACAATAAACAGGTAATAATAACGACACCAGAGATGATTACCCAGTTCGGTGACTCCGCACCTACGTCTGGGGGCACTTTGCCAGTGGAAAGGTTTTCACTATATGGTAGTCAATAGTACAACTTCAAGCACCAACTAGCTATCACACAAGCTATTGTCCTAAGCTACTATAGATCTCACCGTGAAAAACCTCGACCAAGGTCCTCTCCCCTGGTCTTTGAGATCCTCTCAATTCCACCCTTCGAGCAAGCGCCTATTCTCGATGTCGTAGTCTTCTTTGACGGATTTGTGAATCTTCAATCACGAACACAAGAACCCTAACTGATCAAACATTCAATCTTCGCGACTTGATGTTTAATCGGAGCAAAGCCGTTCTAGCAAACTAATCAGCCTCTCAACACGCCAATAGTGCACGGTTAAGAGCTCTGAGAAATTTAGCAAATTATACCACAAGAACGGACGACTGCTAATGGGGAAGCTTCAAGCTTTTTATAGCAGCTCTACATTCCTAATCTTTCTCGGATTAGGAATAGGAAGTCTCAGACTTCATAAACGAATTAGGCAAGCAGATTTGCCGCCTTTGCTGACGTGTTAGTGATAGCTAGAAGTCGTCTGGCCTTGTTGACGTCATTCTCTTGCGCTCCAAGTCTTTCAGTTGTTGTGACGTCATTCTTCAAGCGACTCTAAATAGGAAAGCTTCAGGCCTTTCCTAATCTGGAGCGTAAAGTGTCGCTCCAAATGTCTTGTAACTTGCTGCACTGACTTCTTACTTTTGCGCTAAAAAATTATGCCAACACTAAACGTAACAACAATCTCCCCCTTTGGAAATTTTTTAGGCAAACACTGTTTTAAGCACATCGTCATCTTGTGGCAGTTACGCACAGCAAGCGATGCGACTTAAACACCGTTTTAAGCACATCGTCATCTTGTGGCAGTTACGCACAACAAGCGATGCGACTTCTGGTGCGGCTTCTGGTTCGTCTTCTGGAGCGGATTCTGGAGCGGCGACTTTTTCGTCTTCTTTGTCATTTAGCCTATATCTCCTCTTGTTTGTCTAACAATATTGCCAAAGGCAATCATACAACGATATGCGAATAATAGCAGGGTATAAACCAGCTCAAACCATGAGCAAATATCCCAAAAACAAATGTCACAAAGTGCGGGAATTTAACTCGGACAGTCCCCGAGAATTTAAGCAGTTTGTTTGAAACAAATTATCAGTCTAAATCAGAGAAATACTTTAAAAAGAGGTGGAGTCATCGACATCATCGTCATCTTCAGCAGGAGCGGTGCGGAGGTCATGTAGGAGGGCTTCACAGTTCGTCTTACGGGCTGTCAGAACAGCAATCATCTTCTCCAAGTCATTGATCATCTCCACCAGCTCTTCCTCCATTCTGGTGCCTAGAGGTCCGGAAGGACGTGAGCTTGAACCAGCTTCAGATGTTTTGGCCAAGGGAGGAGCGAGATCTCTCATATGCTTGCCCTCAAAATTTTTGAGACTTATTGTGAGAGGCAGAGGCTTCTTCCCAGGTATATCAGTGTCTCGGAAAATGTGAGGACATTGTTGGAGGAGAAGTCCATTGATCAATGATGGAAAACCAATAGGTAGTTTGAACGCACATGACTTGGCATGTTTGACAAGGTGCTCAATGACATATGAACAAAAGTCAAGAGGGGATTGCGTACCTATTTGGTGGATGAGCTTTGCTAGTTCTATTTTGATGCTAGACCCGTGAGTGGAGGGCGCCCAGTTTGCCAAACCAATGCGGTATAGAATGGAATATCTGGCAGTGAGCCCTGCAGGCGCAATAGTATCCTTGAAAGGCCAGACCTTTTTTCTTCCTCCAGTGATCTCAAAAGCCACTTTGTTCAAGTGGGGGACTTCTGGAGTGACTTCTGGAGCCTCTCTGCCTAGATAAGCATTGATTGTGGTGGCGGATACCTCAAAGCACTCTCCTCGAACAAAGACCTTCATATACTCCGCATCTTCTGGATCATTAAACTCGCTTGAGAGATTGAAGATGAATTCCTTGACCAGAGCAGGGTAGAACGGTCCAATGTTGATGACCGTGTTGGTTAGGCTTGAGCCACGGAGGAGCTCCACAACAACGTTTATCCCTTGAGTTTCTGCAAAGAGTTTCCTCTCCGGGTAGATCTTTCGCTGGTACACGTATTGCCACTTGACTGCATTGTCTACCGAATGGAAGGAGACATTGTCTGTTGGGGCTTTCGGAACGTTTTTGGGGAGTTTCAGACCTCCCATAGACTTCTTAACCCGTGGGGGGTAAAACACGAGTTTCCTCCTCTTCTTCTGACTCTTCTTCTTCTGGAGCAGAGGTTGTTACGGAAGTGGATGACTTCTTTCTTAACTTCTTTACTGGCTTAGGAGCAGGTGCTCCTCCTTTCTCTCCAGCTTTTCTTTTTGAAGTTAGTCTTCTCTCTACTGGGGGTTCTTCCTCTTCATCAATCACCTTTCTTGGTGGATGTTTCTTTCTCTTGAGCCCTTCGGGCACAGACCTTTTCAGAGGCGTTCTGTCCTCTCGTATAACTTCTTCTTCCACAGTCTTGGTCGTATTGATTTCTTTTGTATTGACAAGTTCGTCTAGAGGTTGAGGAGCTTCTGGTATGGCTTGCGTATCTTCATTCATCCCTGAACTACTGTCCGGAGCGACGAGAGGACTGTCGGCTTTCTGCATGGCTTCGTTTAGTGGGGACTTCTCTGGTGCAGGCGTTGATTTTGGGGGCCTGGATCGATCCTCACAGCTAGCACCGTGAATCTCAGGAACGGGAGTTCCTAGAGCTTCTTCAGACATATTTTTGTCTACATGGTCTACTTCAGAAGGGACAGTAGGGTTACCTTGTAGGGGAGTCTGAGTAGAGTGAGGAGCCTCTTCTTCAACGCCACCAGTCTATGACAAGATTTTGTCCTTCTCATCAGTGGGGGTTGCCTCCATTGGTACTTCCTGAGGTCTCGCCGAACCCTCCCCCGAGAAATTTCTTCCACGAATCTTCACTCCATATTTGTTCGTTGTTGATTTCGAGGTCGATAACTTTTTGGCGATCACCTTCGCCCTCATCTTGGCTCGTAGTTTCTTGGAGGCAGATGGTACACGTCCACTTCTGGTTCCGACCATTTGATAGAGGGGCTTGATCGGAGTTGTTTTGGAAGGAAAAAGCAACTGCTACAGGTGCAGATTGAATTTGGTTTTGTGGTGCCCTAGCGGTTTTGGGAAGGTGGAGGAGGTGTGCAGAGCTTTTTCTGCGCGGAAGTTGAATGGATTGAGAGCTGATTGGTTGATTGTCATATTACAATCATTCCTTTTCTCTTTTTGAATTTTTAAAGAATTCCATCTGGGCTATGAAAACCTTTGGGCCCGGTTTGATTTTGTGGACCCTTGTTGGTCCTGGTAGAGAGAGTAAAATCAACTAAAAGCTCCCTCTCTTCTTTCTTGACTTCTGGTTACTCCAGACAGCAAAGTCCAAGGGATGACCTTAGACTTTCAAACCTGTTAGCATCTAATGCCTTTGTAAAGATGTCAGTGACTTGTTTCTTAGTAGGTAGGTATTCGAGTTTTATTTTCTTGTCCTCTACAAGCTCTCGAATAAAGTGATGCCTGATATCAATATGCTTTGTTTTGCTGTGTTGAACTGGGTTTTTCGAGATATTGATTGCACTAATGTTGTCACAGAACAAAGTCATGACTTCTTGCTTGACCCCATACTCTGCCAACATTTGTTTCATCCAAAGAAGATGAGTACAGCTACTTCCAGCTGCAATATATTCGGACTCAGCAGTAGACAAAGCAATACAATTTTGCTTTTTGCTGAACCAAGACACAAGATTGTTCCCCAGATAGAAACAACCTCCAGAGGTACTTCTTCGATCTGGTGCTTCCCGCCCAGTCAGCATCACAGTATCCAACAAGAGTAGGAGAGGTATCAAAAGAGTATAGCAAACCCAATTCAGAGGTTCCCGAGATGTACCTTATTATCCTCTTGGCATGAGTTAAGTGACTGACTTTTGGATTGGCTTGATATTGCGCACAGACTCCCACAGAGAAAGCGATGTCGGGTCGACTTGCTGTTAGATAGAGAAGACTTCCTATTACACTTCGATAGAGGCTTTGATCAACTGGTTCTCCAAGATCGTCCTTTGTGCATTTGACATGAGTAGTAAGATGTTGTCCCTTCTTGTGTGACGTCTTAACTTGTTTGCTTATCTGGCGTTCTACACAAATTTTTCCTTCAACAATCTTGAGGTTGGGAACTCCAATGATCGCCTTTTCAAAGAGAATCTTCTGCATACTCCTCAAATTGATGTGACCGAGTTTTTGGTGGCATAGCTTCATCTCTTGTGCTTTGGATAAAAGGCACTTGGTTGGCAAGGTTGTGACTGTTGGAGACCATTGATAACAGTTATCAGGAGACATGTGACCTGTCATGACTTCCTTCTGGTGTTCGTCTTTGACAGTGCACTTGTCATGACTTCCTTCAGATCGCATATTTGACTGATGCTGATGAGGTTGGCTGTAAGACCTTCTACTAGTAGAGCCTCTTTTAGGCATGGTGAATTAGGAAGGTTGAGTTTTCCCTTCCCGAGTACTCTATCTTTTACTCCGTCACCAAAAGTGACAAAGCTATTAGTGCAAGGTATTAAAATGACCAAGAATGAGCTATTACCAGTCATATGTCGAGAGGATCCACTATCAAAGTACCAATCATTGCTGGTTGAAGCTTTTAGAGCGGTGTAAGTAATATTTGCTCAATAGTTTACCTCCTTAACTCGCCATTCCTTACGTGGTTGGGCTTTCTTGATGGTGGTCCTTTGCTTGACGAAGCTCCTTCCATATAGACGATAGCAGAAAGGTCGAATATGACCTCTTCAACCACAGTGGTGACATACCCAATTATGTCTTTTGTTTTGTGTCCCAGAAGTGACCAGGGTATGAGGCTTTTTGATCGCTTGGTCAGGTGTGAAGTTAGTCGACATCTGACGGGGCTTGTGGGTGACGACCTTCTGAGGAACGAAGACGGTGTGTGATTATGAAGCTTCTTTCGAATATCCAAGACCTTCCATATTTCTAGCTGGTTTTCCGATTGAGAGAATTTGATCTAGAGTGTTGGTGCTTGGATTCATCATCTTTACATACTTGGTGACTTGGTCTAACTCGCTTTTTAATCGAGCCACTTCCTTTTTGAGATCAACAGTAGTTTCGAGAAGTCGTGACTTGTCTTCGTTAAGAGAAAGAATGAGAGCATTATGTTTTTCGATTACTTGAGAGTCTTCAAGCCACTTAACATACCATTCGTTGTATGCGTTGTTGAGGGTCTCATCGGATAACTCATCATCAGAGTCATACTTCTTTGAAATCTCGGATGGTTGATCTACTGTTGAGGAAGTAAAAGCAACATAGTTACTTGTGTGCTCAAAGCCACTGTCTTCTTCATCTTCATCGTCAGTTAGAGAGGCATTGAATCCCTTCTTCTGTTTCTTTAAGAAGTTAGGACATTCTTTCTACATGTGCCCGTACCCCTCGCATTCAAAGCACTGGACTCCCTTTTCTCTACCATCGTTATTAGTGCTCTCGAGCTTCTGGAATTTGTGCTGAGGCTTGTCTCTGACTTCTCGTGTGACATTCTTTCCTGTCATCTGGTTAAATCTCCTCATGACTTTATTGTAGTTTTTGGCCAGCATAGCGATAGTCTCGTCAATTTCACTATTCGAATCAGAGCCCACCAAGTTCTTCTGCTTTTGGGCAGAACTTTTGAAAGCAACATCTTTATGCTTCTTCTCGATGAGAGGTAGGGAAAGCTCGAAGGTCATAAGTGATCTCATGAGCTCATCGAACTTCAGCGTCTTTAAGTCATGAACTTCTTTTATGACCGTGATCTTCATCTTAAATCTGGGACTTAAGGCTCTCAGCGTTTTTCTGACTAGATCTTCATCGGTCATAAGCTTGCCGAGTGAATATGATTCATTGGCTAGATCCTTGATACGTACATTAAACTCAGCTATAGTTTCGTCTTCAAGCATGGTAAGGGCCTCAAAGTTGGTTGTGAGTGAAGGAATTATTTGAGGGTTCCAGTCAATTAATTTCATGCCTATACAAGAAATTAACCTCAAAGTTCCATGTTTTAATTTGGATCTTGCATGATCATGAATTGATCATGAGATCTAGACTAGAATAAATTCAAATATTTACCTTGAATCAAAATCTCCTTGTTACTAAATAGGATTTAGTAACCTCTAAAGATCGTCCACACAGGAAGAGCAATCTGGGGATACTCACAACGATCCTTACTAGAAGATCGAAGCAAGCAAAACGGACGGAGCAAGGGGGAAGGAGTTGGCCGAAATCGGAAAGGAGAGAGACAGGGTGACGGCTAGGGTTTTGAGAAATCAATCACTTAATTTTCAGATCTGAAAATTACCCTTTTATAACCCTTATTTGGACTTTAATTAATTAAAGGCCTTAATGGGCTTAAAGCCCAAAGCTTTTAATTAATTGTGTAGAGAAGCTCATTCTGGCTAGGCCCAGTTTAGCTAATTTAATTAAATCTATTAAATTAGATTATAATTAATTAGTCCTGCTAAACCGTTCTCGATTTTCGGTTTAATCCTAAACCGAAATCGGTCTAATCCGGTTTAATCCAAAACCGGATTTTTTCTCTCTCATGATTCCTCCATATGATTCAATCCGTTTTACTCAAACTTTAGTGTGTGACCCTCTAGGCTCACGACACTTCGGCGGACTGGTAAAATTACCATTTTACCCTTTCCATCATGAGTGGCCTCTAGCAAGACATCATGATTACCCAACGCTTGTGATTATCGAGATTTCGACTTAACCTTGTCGAACATGAATCTATCCTTTTATCCTCTTGATATCTTTGACAACCACGAGGCATAGACAAGTCATCGTCGTTCCATTGTCCTGTTTCTTGATTCTGAGTTAACTGAATTATAACTGATACTACGTATCGACTGCATGGCCATGCTATTGTATTTCAGGTGTACTCATCAAGTGGCCTAAACTGATATCTGCTCACACGTCCGTATGAGGGATTAATCCTTCAGCGATCCATTGAGTCAACTTATGTAACTTGTGATCGAGCCAATCACAGTTGTTATTGTAACCCTTTTACATGATACGTTAGACTGAGTCAAACTCGTCGCTCATTACATATTGACCTCAATGGTCCTTCCGTCTGAGGATGTGATTTCATGAGCCGACATATGAGCATGTTCATGACTGTGTCTATGTAACATTCTCACGATCGGGTCGTCCTATATCACCCATGACTGGTGATACTATGACCTAACTCTGGCCCCCTTCTGGCCATGATCAGTAGAGCGTGATCATTTAGAATTAGCCTCATACCGATCGCTTCTTATGAAGCTATTCTGATCGGGGACTGCTTAAGTAATATTTTATCTGATTTGTAGATCTACTATTGCTTAAGTAATGATACAAATCAAATCATACTTAAGATATTACTATAACACCTAGTAATATGAATGCCGATTTTATTTCAACTAATAATCTTTACTACATGATTAGATTGAAAATACATTGTGCTAGGGCACAAAAACCCAACAGTGAGGTATTGTAACTTTTGCTCTCTAACTTTGGATGTACCCTCATACGCAACAACAAGAGTGTCCCAAGCAACTTTGGCCCTTGTGCACGTGTTGATAAGTCGAAACACATTCTTGTCAACTTCATTAAATATAGCATTGAGTGCACGAGAATTACCTAGGGCGGTTTCATCTTCTTCCGTGCTCCACTCTTTTTCTGGTTTGATGCTAGTTTGATTTCCTTGAGCATCAGCATAGTGAGGTTCCTCCCATCCATTGATAACAGCCTTCCAGGTTTTGCTGTCGAGAGACTTCAAAAAGGCACACATCCGTGCTTTCCAGTACCCATAGTTTGTTCCGTCGAGCACTGGTGGTCGATTGACAGATCCTTCTTCCTTTGAGTCCATATTAGCTACTCGGAATTTTTTGCGGGAAAATCACCTAAGAGATAAGGTGCCTCCTCTAATACCAATTGAAATTCTGATTCGTAGCCAAGTCAAGAAGTCGAACACAAAGTCGTAACTTTTGTGTCGACAACTTTCCTAAAACGCAATTCAAAGTTTAAACAATAAACTGGTAATAATAAGATCCCTTATGCTTCGGCTGTGGGATCCATCATGTATGCCAGGATGTGCACGAAACTGGAAGTCTCGTTTGCACTAAGCTATAACAGCAGATTCCAATCTAACCCCGGCCAATTACACTAGATTGCTGTCAAAGGTCATACTCAAATATTTGAGGAGGACCAAGGATGCATTCCTAGTGTATGGGGATATAGATAGAGAACTAGCAGTCAAAGGACAAATCGATGCTAGTTTTCAGACATATTCAGTTGACTTCAAAATTCTGTCAGGATATATTTTGTGTTGAGTTGTGGCGCTTTCAGCTGGATAAGCTTTAAGCAAGCCAAAATTGCCAACTCTACAACGGAGGCTGAGTATATAGTTGCAACAAAAGCAGCTAAAGAGGTCGTATGGATTAGAAGCTTTCTAATCGGATTAGATGCAACGCCGCGAGCGTTTGATCCGATAAGCTTGTTGTGGGACAACACAGGTGCCGTAGCTATTGCTCAAAAGCCCAGATTCCACAACATATCCAAACATATACTCAACAGGAATCACCTCGTAAGAGTTATCACATATAGAGGTGATATGGAGATTAAACACTATTCAACTGATGATAATATGGCCGATCCCTTGACAGAGGCTCAGCCGTAGCCTAGGCATGAGGAACATGCAGGGTCTATGGGAGTAGATCAGAACTTAAAATTGGAACCAGGGGCAAGTGGGAGATTGTTAGAGTTATGCCCAGTCCAATATAAAAGTGATCTACAGATGTAATGTTTTATCATCTTTCCGAATAAATAAATCGGCATATATTACCAACGTGTTGTAGTAATATATCGAATGTAATTTGATCTATGTCATTATGTGTGTAACCACTAATAGTAGATCTATAGATCAGAAAGAATTACATTTGATGAGTCCCTGATCAGTTAAGCTTCTTTCTGAAGCGATCAGTATGAGACTAACTCCTTGTGATCATGCTCTACTGATCATGGCAAAGTATGTGCCGGAGTTATATCATAGATATCATCAGGTCGATGATATCGGACAACCCGATTGTGAGTATGCTGCATAGATCCAGTCATGAGATACTCACATATCGTTACTTGTCATTATATCCTAAGACCAAGGAATCTTTGTGTACACTATGTAACGAATACCTAAGTTTGACCTAGTCTAACGTTATCTGTAAAAGGGTAGCTATAACGGCTTCGATTGGCTTTGGCATTTATTGCACTAGTGAACTCGAAAGGCGTCTGAGGGATTTAGGCCACTTGATGAGTGTGACTGAAGAAAGAGCATGGCCATGCAGGTGATACCTTAGTATCAGTTTTCAGTCATCTCAGATATCAAGAAACAGTGATTGATAAATTAGGATGACCATTCTATGCCTATTGATCGATCTGAATATCGGTTTGATAAAAGGACAGTGACATGTACGATAACAGGTTAAGTCGAATAATCGACAATCACGAATATTGGATAATCATAATGTCTTGCTAGAGGCCACTTATGATGGAAAGGGTAAAATGGTAATTTTACAAGTCTGCCAATTATTCGTGAGCCTAGAGGGTCACACGCATTAAGCACGATACATGACAACAATTATGGATGAGAATTGAGAACAATTCAGTAGTTTTCTGGCCTAAGGTTTTAACCAGACGGTTGAAGAAATCAATTCGAGGAAATTGAGCCGTTTTGACTAAATCGAAATTAGAACTCAAGTTAATGGGTTTAATTTGGGTTTTAGTTAAACGGGCTTAAAGCCCATTTAGGGATTTAAGATAAGAGAGGGAACAAATGCAAATAAGAAAGAATAAAGGGATAGATAATGCAATTTTAGTTTTGAAATTCAATTTAATTTCAAATTAAAATCACATAATATCTATTCATTTTATCCTTGATTTTTTCAGCAACCTCTCCCTTTATTCTCTCCCTCTAATGGCCGAAAATTAGCTCCCTCTCTTCCTCCATTGTTGTTCTTGTTTTCTCTCAAAATTTCTAGCAAAAGATTGAGTGAAAAATCATTTCGATTGTGGTGCTTGTGTGGACTTGACAGAGAGAACACTACACTTGTGTTTTTGTCGATTACAAGAGGTAAATATCAGATTTATATTTATGTTTATAACATGTTCAAATGGCATTAAGATCTTAGCTTTTTACGATCACCACGGTTACATAAAGTCCGCTGCATGATATTCATCGTTTGGAACCCGTGGTGATCTCTTTCAGTAGTATCAGAGGCTGGTTGTTATGTTTATTTGTATATGTTTAAATCTGATATTTTTTATGTTTATATGTGTTCTTCATCATTAGCATGCATGTAATTGAAATTTTTTTTCAGATTTGATTGATTTTGGAAATTGGAAAATTAATTTTTTTTTGGGGTTTTTCGGGTTAGTCATGGCTTAGCCATGGCCGACCAGGTCGAGTCCCTTGGTGGACCATGGAATGCCCTAGGGCAGACCATGGTCAGCACCATGGGCCGACGAGGGTCGCCTACGGGCGACCATGGCAGCCCTCGCGGGCGACCATGGTCGCTGCCGCGGGCGACCACGGTCTGCCTATGCGGGCGACCATGGCAGCCCGTGAGGGCCACCTTGGTTGCCTCGCCGGCGACCAGGGTCTGCCCTAGGGGCGACCATGGCTTCCCTCGCGGGTTACCATGGTCGTTCCCGTGGCCGACCACGGTCAGCCCCGCGGGCGACCTCGGCAGCCCTCACGGGCCACCGTGGTTGCCTCCGCGAGCGACCTTCGGTTGAGCCGGTTCGGCTCGACCAGATTCGAGCTGAACCGGTTGGTTCGCGAGGATATTTGGAAACCCTAAAAATTTAATTTTCAGATTTGGTTCGGTTTCGATAAACCAGCGAGAACCGGTTCAAAATTCAATTAATCGATTAAACCGTCCGGTTTCGATAAACCGGAATTTTTCCACACTTAATAAAGATAAAATTTGGAAAAATTATTTGTTTGATCAACATGTTGATTGATAACATGATCTTTGATAACATGATGTTTTCCACATGATGCTAGCTAAGCCCATTAGATTTGCATTTTAATTTCGGTTTTGCAACCTGCGTGTTGCTTAATTTTGGGTTGTAGTAAATACGGCCTGCGTGTCGTGATTTGTATTTTATTTAATTTATTTTAATATGTAATCACGAAGACCGACACAAGAATCAAGCCAAGAGGGAGACACGGATTGGAGGAGGCTCGAAGCTAGTGGGAGTTCACAAGAATGGAGCAAGTTTGGATCTTGAAGACCATGTCTTTAGGATCGGTTTTGCTAGATTCTTAGGAACTTAAGATGGGCTTAGCTATGCATATTTTATCGTTACATTTATATGTTTGAATGTATGAATGTATGATAGTTTAAATATACAAGTTTATGTATGATTTGCTATCACCCACATGCAAAGATTAAAATCGGAATTTAATCAGACTCGCATGTAACCGGCTAAGGGATCATCTTTGCATGGATTTGCAATTGATTATTCCAGATTAAGATTGTATCGATATACAATCAGACTTTTATAATTCACTTAAACGCAAATAATTACAAGTCAAGCGTGATATCATCCAAGTTTGGGCACTCAAAAGGGCTTTGACCCTATGGATGTCGGTACGCCTCCGCGTAACATTCATAGAGAAAAAGTCTGGATGAGATGGGTAGTTCTGTGTGGGTGCGTGCGCCTCCGCGTAGTAGTCACATTAGTTCTATCCATAGTTCAAGCTTGGTAGACTTGTCTACGATTGTCTGCTAGGGCTGACCTAGGGTATCAGTATAGGGTATGCCGAGTACTTTTAGTACAGACCCTAACCAGGAATTACATGGTTTTGTAAATGGATGTATTCCTACCTTGATGCTCTCAATTGGAGCAGTGAGCCTCCGTTCACTTCAACTGAGGGTATGATAGGATCCTGGTTCAGATTCTAATGTTAGAATCAGACAAGTGTTTTGTAACTTAATCTCCAACTTGAATTTTAATTAATTTTACCATGTAGAACTAAAAGGCAAACACAACACAAAGGAGTAATAGCGCACTGAGAGTCCAGATTGAGGACAGACTCAAGGGCGTGAATTACTCAGATTGGAATAGAGACTTGAGGCTTGTACTCAAGCCTGAACGCAAGTAGTATATCCTTACCAAGGAACCTCCTGCCGAGCCACCGTTGAACGCCGCTAGGGCACTAAGGATACTTATCAAAGTTTCTTAGTAACCAAATCGACGAGTCATGCATTATGGCGGGTAGTAGGATTCCAGAGTTGCAGAAGCAGTTCAGGAACGTTTCAGATGACTCTCATACCTGTAAGGCAGAGGTCAAGGAAATGTTCAAGAAGAAAGCTCGTGTTAAAAGATATGATACTTTCATAGAACTTAACTCCTGCAAACTTAAGGCTGGAGCCCTGTTAGTCCCCATGTCACGAAGATTTAATGTCTTCAGTAACATCTAACCAGACTCGGTTTTGATGATCAGGTTGAAATGGCTGCAGATCTTATGTTGCAGTCACTTCCAGATACATATAGTGATTTCATAGTAAATTACAATATGCATGACATGGACAAGTCCTTAACAGAGCTTCATGGGATGCTTGTGACCGCTGAAAAGAACCTCAAGGGCAAGACCAAGGAGGTCCTTATGGTCAACAGGAAGGTCAGCTTCAAGAAAGCTGATCTGGGTAAGGGTAAGGCTCATGGGCACCTTGTAGGGCAGATCAGACACCCCGAGCGTCCAAAGGTTCAAGCAGCTCCCAAAACTGCTGTGAATTCTAAGGACAAATTGGAGGAGATCTGCTATCACTGCAATGAGCCAGGACACGAGTATAAGGGATTGCAAGCAATACAAGGATCATGTGAAGAAGAGTGGGTATCCACGTCTTCAGGATCAGATATTTACGTTGGTAAGCTTAATCGCTATAACATAAATAAGAAAAGGCTTAAATCTAATGATTTAAACCAAGTTATAATATGGCATTGTCATTTAAGGCACATAGGCGAGAAATGCATTTCAACACTTCACAAGTGTGGACCTTAAGTCTGTTTGAATTCACTCAAACTGAAAGATGCAAGTCTTTCCTAATGAGCGAGAAACGCATTTCAACACTTCACAAGTGTGGACTTTAAGTCCGTTTGAATTCACTCAAACTGAAAGATTCAAGTCTTGCCTAATGAGCGAGAAACGCATTTCAACACTTCACAAGTGTGGACTTTTTAAGTCCGTTTGAATTCACTCAAACTGAAAGATGCAAGTCTCGCCTAATGGGCAAAGTGACGAAAGTACCTTTCACAGTTTTATGTGAAAGGCGAGTGACTTATTAAGTCTAATACATTCCGACGTATGTGGACCTATGAGTACTCAGGCCAGAAGAGAGTTGAACTAATACTTGACTCTGGAAACGGCCGCATTCATTTTGAATCAGGCTCCGATGAAGACAACGATAGTACGCCTTGTGACAGTCATTCTGTCTCCCATTACTGTGGATGCGTGTGCCTCCGCGTAGTATTCATCAGGATGCGAGCTGAATAAGGTAATCAGTTCTATTTAGATGCGTGCGCCTCCGCGTAGTAGCCAAATAAGAGCTGGACCAGAGTCACAGAAGGTACACCATATGACACTCATTACGTCTCCCGTTACTGTGGATGCGTGCGCCTCCGCGTAGTATTCATTGGGATGGGAGCGGGATGAGATTGTCAGTTCTATTTGGATGCGTGCGCCTTCGCGTAGTAGCCAAATAAGAAAAGGACCATAGTCATATATGGTGTGGGAAACATCCTTGTATGTTTTTCCTAAAAGATTTGGGTAGCAGAGATGCATGCATCCAAATCAGACAAATGTGTCTTCGTAAGGTATCCTTAAGAAACTAAGAGATACAACTTCTACATACCCAGCAAGTACAAAGTCTTTGTTGCTCGAGGAGGGGTATTTTGGAGAAATATTTTATTTCCAAAATAGCTAGTGGGAGTCTCGTGCATCTCGAAGAAATTTGAGAGGATACGGAACAACCTGAAGCAATTCAGGAGCCTGCTATGCAAGATGTAGAAGTACTGGAGCCTCAGATGGTCGCCGATGAAGAATCAATCCCTGCAGAAATTCCAAATGGTCTAAGGAGGTCTGAAAGATCTCGTCATGTTCCAGACAGATATGGCTTCACAGCCACTAAGGGAAATGACGTGATGTTGGTGGATCAGGATGATCCAGAAACCTGCAGACAAGCTTTAACCAGTCCAGACTCCGAAAAATGGTAGAATACCATGAGTGAGGAAATGAAATCCATGTATGAAAACCAAGTCGGGTGCTTGGTGGATCAAACCTCTGGGATAAAACCCATCGGTTCTGAGTGGGTCTATAGGATCAAGACCGACATGGATGGAAGTCCTCAGACCAATATGGCTCGGATGGTTGTAAAAGGTTATCGTCAGATTCAATACATGGTTTATGATGACATCTTTTCACCAGTAGCAATGGTCAGATTGATCCGGATTATTCTTAGTCATAACTATGGCAGATGGATTTCAAAACCCCTTACTTAGCAGGAACTTACTAGATGGCGTGTATATCACACGACCTGTGGGTTTTGTAGATCCAAAGAATCCTGGAAAGATTTGTAAGCTGCTTAGATCCATTTATGGATTAAAGCAAGCTTTACGGAGTTGGAACATTCGTTTTGATGAAGCTGTAAGGGAACTCGGCTTCATCAAAAACAAAAGTGAGCCTTGCGTACATAAGAGAGCGAGTGGGAGTGATATTGTATTCTTGATATTTATTCATCGGGAATGACATCCCGAACTTGCCACCAAAGCTTGGTTAGGGAAGTACTTATCGATGAAGGACTTAGGTGATGCTACATTTAATGTAGGCATCAGGATCTCTACAGATCATTCCAAAAGGATTTTGGGCCTAAGTCAGAACATGTTACTAAGTCAGAACATGTACATAGGTAAAGTGTTGAGAAGATCTCAATGCTTGATTCTAAGAAAGGATACATACTCATGCGTCATGGCATTAAGCTCAGCAAGCTACAGAGTCCTAGTACTCCTGATACGCTGAGCAGGATGAGTAAGATCCCTTATGCTTCGGCTGTGGGATCCATCATGTATGCCAAGATGTGCACGAAACTGGAAGTCTCGTTTGCACTAAGCTATACCAGCAGATTCCAATCTAACCCCGGCCAATTACACTAGATTGCTGTCAAAGGTCATACTCAAATATTTGAGGAGGACCAAAGATGCATTCCTAGTGTATGGGGATATAGATAGAGAACTAGCAGTCAAAGGACAAATCGATGCTAGTTTTCAGACATATCCAGTTGACTTCAAAATTCTGTCAGGATATATTTTGTGTTGAGTTGTGGCGCTTTCAGCTGGATAAGCTTTAAGCAAGCCAAAATTGCCAACTCTACAACGGAGGCTGAGTATATAGTTGCAACAAAAGCAGCTAAAGAGGCCGTATGGATTAGAAGCTTTCTAATCGGATTAGATGCAACGCCGCGAGCGTCTGATCCGATAAGCTTGTTGTGGGACAACACATGTGCCGTAGCTATTGCTCAAAAGCCCAGATTCCACAACAGATCCAAACATATACTCAGCAGGAATCACCTCGTAAGAGTTATCACATATAGAGGTGATATGGAGATTAAACACTATTCAACTGATGATAATATGGCCGATCCCTTGACAGAGGCTCAGCCGTAGCCTAGGCATGAGGAACATGCAGGGTCTATGGGAGTAGATCAGAACTTAAAATTGGAACCAGGGGCAAGTGGGAGATTGTTAGAGTTATGCCCAGTCCAATATAAAAGTGATCTACAGATGTAATGTTTTATCATCTTTCCGAATAAATAAATCGTCATATATTACTAATGTGTTGTAGTAATATATCGAATGTAATTTGATCAATGTCATTATGTGTGTAACCACTAATAGTAGATCTATAGATCAGAAAGAATTACATTTGATGAATCCCTGATCAGTTAAGCTTCTTTCTGAAGCGATCAGTATGAGACTAACTTCTTGTGATCACGCTCTACTGATCATGGCAAAGTATGTGCCGGAGTTATATCATAGATATCATCAGGTCGATAATATCGGACAACCCGATTGTGAGTATGCTGCATAGATCCAACCATGAGATACTCACATATCGTTACTTGTCATTATATCCTAAGACCAAGGAGTCTTTGTGTACACTATGTAACGAATACCTAAGTTTGACCTAGTCTAACGTTATCTGTAAAAGGGTAGCTATAACGGCTTCGATTGGCTTTGGCATTTATTGCACTAGTGAACTCGAAAGGCGTCTGAGGGATTTATCACTCATACTTCGGTATGAGAAAGATATCCGTTTAGGCCACTTGATGAGTGTGACTGAAGAAAGAGCATGGCCATGCAGGTGATACCTTAGTATCAGTTTTCAGTCATCTCAGATATCAAGAAACAGTGATTGATAAATTAGGATGACCATTCTATGCCTATTGATCAATCTGGATATCGGTTTGATAAAAGGACAGTGACATGTATGATAACAGGTTAAGTCGAATAATCGATAATCACGAATATTGGATAATCATAATGTCTTGCTAGAGGCCACTTATGATGGAAAGGGTAAAATGGTAATTTTACAAGTCTGCCAATTATTCGTGAGCCTAGAGGGTCACACGCATTAAGCACGATACATGACAACAATTATGGATGAGAATTGAGAACAATTCAGTAGTTTTCTGGCCTAAGGTTTTAACCAGACGGTTGAAGAAATCAATTCGAGGAAATTGAGCCGTTTTGACTAAATCGAAATTAGAACTCAAGTTAATGGGTTTAATTTGGGTTTTAGTTAAACGGGCTTAAAGCCCATTTAGGGATTTAAGATAAGAGAGGGAACAAATGCAAATAAGAAAGAATAAAGGGATAGATAATGCAATTTTAATTTTGAAATTCAATTTAATTTCAAATTAAAATCACATAATATCTATTCATTTTATCCTTGATTTTTTCAGCAACCTCTCCCTTTATTCTCTCCCTCTAATGGCCGAAAATTAGCTCCCTCTCTTCCTCCATTGTTGCTCTTGTTTTCTCTCAAAATTTCTAGCAAAAGATTGAGTGAAAAATCATTTCGATTGTGGTGCTTGTGTGGACTTGATAGAGAGAACACTACACTTGTGTTTATGTCGATTACAAGAGGTAAATATCAGATTTATATTTATGTTTATAACATGTTCAAATGGCATTAAGATCTTAGCTTTTTACGATCACCACGGTTACATAAAGTCCGCTGCATGATATTCATCGTTTGGAACCCGTGGTGATCTCTTTCAGCACCTACGTCTGGGGGCACTTTGCCAGTGGAAAGGTTTTCATTATATGGTAGTCAATAGTACAACTTCAAGAACCAACTAGTTATCACACAAGCTATTGTCCTAAGCTACTATAGATCTCACCGTGAACAACCTCGACCAAGGTCCTCTCCCCCTGTCTTTGAGATCCTCTCAATTCCACCCTTCGAGCAAGCGCCTATGCTCGGTGTCGTAGTCTTCTTTGACGGATTTGTGAATCTTCAATCACGAACACAAGAACCCTAACCGATCAAACACTCAATCTTCGCGACTTGATATTTAATCGGAGCAAAGCCGTTCTAGCAAACTAATCAGCCTCTCAACACGCCAATGGTGCACGGTTAAGAGCTCTGAGAAATTTAGCAAATTATAGAACAAGAACGGACGACTGCTAATGGGGAAGCTTCAAGCTTTTTATAGTAGCTCTACATTCATAATCTTTCTCGGATTAGGAATAGAAAGTCTCAGACTTCCTAAACGAATTAGGCAAGCAGAGTTGCCGCCTTTGCTGACGTGTTAGTGACAGCTGGAAGTTGCTTGGCCTTGTTGACGTCATTCTCTTGCGCTCCAAGTCTTTCACTTGTTTTGACGTCATTCTTCAAGCGACTCTAAATAGGAAAGCTTCAGGCTTTTCCTAATCTGGAGCGTAAAGCGTCGCTCCAAATGTCTTGTAACTATCTGCACTGACTTCTTACTTTTGCGCTAAAAAATTATGTCAACACTAAACGTAGCAACAGATAGGAACTGTTAGAACTACCAAGATGAGTTAAGGAAGAATGGCGGAACGTCCACATCTTAAGGCATTTATGTTATAAAGATGAATCTGTCTACTTCTGATTTCTAAGTGTTGGATACTGCATCTGAATCACACACTTGACGTGTAGGGTCTCAAAAGTAGTAGAAGAAGTCTGACTAAGAAGAGAGAGATGGACCTACGAGCAAGCAATGACACAAACGTTGTGGCAATTGCTGTAGGAATCATCGAATTAACTATACCCAATGGGCTTAGTTTGATATTTGATAAATGTATATATGTACCTACTCTACTATAGTAGGAAGATAATTTCTAGTTCTTGTTTCGACAAGAAAGAATAAAATAGGATTTTTGAAATATCCACCGAAATGCCATTTTATTATGCAAATGCTCCAAGAATTATTGATCCATGTGTATTGTACATAGATGACACTAATCAAAAGTCAATCTATAATATAAACATGAAAATGTTTAAATATAATAATTTGCAATAAGCTCTAGCATCGTTGTTTAAACCACATGAATGAGAGATACATGTCAAAAGTTCACACATGTGGAATTTTGAGTTCATTTGAATTTGAATCAATTGACACATGTGAATCTTGTTTAGTGGGTAAAAATGAAAATGCCCCACATAAGGTGAAATGGCAAGTGACTTATTGTCACTTATACATTTTGATGTATGTGACCATTGAGTTCTGTTACTAGAAAGGATTCCAGTACTTCATTACATTTGTTGATGAGATCAGTAGATACGATTATGTTTATGAAACATGAGTCAGAAGCTTTTGAAAAGTTTAAAAGATTCGAGAATGAAGTATAGAGATAACTTGGGAAAGATATTAAAGCACTGAGATTTGATCTAAGTAGCAAATAGCTAGCCTGAGATTTTATCAATCATCTTGGAGAGAATGAGTTGATTCCTATTGAGTATTATGGTTAATATCATCATACAACTCGACCCTTTTGAAGCATAAAATTTAAGTACTTAAATTTGATGTCGCTACTGTTACATTTTGCCATGATTGCAAGCCTATTATAAAAGGAAGGTATAATTTCAAAAAGCACCCCTTAAAATATTTCAAATCTCATATAACACTTCCTAAAATTATTTTTCTCATATGCACCCCTACTCTAGTAATTTATCTCACTTGTTATTTTCCGTCCACTTCTGTTAGAATCTGTTAAAGATTACTATTAAAAAGACTAAAATTCCCTTGAATGTGTTTAAATTTTCAAACCATTCCACTTTGACTCTCCCTCTCCTGGACTTGAACGATGTTGTGCAGAGAAACAAACTGAACTTAGAAATAAACAAATCATGACGATTTGGACAAGATAATCTTCCAAGAAACAAAAGCGAGTTTATCATATCATATCAATTTCAATTCTAAACACATGATTTGAAATCTAAATATGAGCACACTTTGATAGTGAATTCGCACCATTAACTCGTTATAATTTCTATAAATTCTTAAGAAAATGCAAACCAAAAAACAAGCAGACACAATGATCTCACATATCGGCAGTGTTGCTCAAAATGTTGTGAAACCTTACCAAAAATGAAAACAAATTAAGGACGTCACAAACAAACAAATTGGATCTCAACATTACCAAAAGATCGGAACTAGAATTGAAATTGGAAACGAGAAAATCAAATGAGAGAAGAGAATTATCTGAGAAAAATGAGCATTCTTGGAAGCATATAGGAGAGATTTGCAGATATGTAAATATGTGACCTCATTTTGGATCTCAACGCGAGAAAGAAGAACCGCCGTCGGTGGCGGAGCACGCCGTTGTACCTGATTTGAAGCATATCAGTTTCCGCCGCGAGCGGAGCAGATCAGACGGCCGAATCCATTGTCAAAGGAGATCAGAGCGGCAAGGACGACTCTGATTTTGGTTCTGGTCACGATATCAAAAAAAAAGCGGCGACTCTCGCCTCTCGAGCAGATCTGGTTCTCGAGGCACACCAAGGACGCTCCGGCGACGATGTCAGTGGTTCTCCCGCCGTCGATGCTTAGGATCCGAGTCTTCCTCGTAGTGATAGAGACATTTATGCTCGAGCTTTGTGAGTGATCTTGCTCAACTCTATCGATTTCTAACTCTTCCTTTTCTCATATTCAAATTTGTCACAACAATGCAAATTTCTAAACAGAACGTGATAGCATTTGTGCCCTAGTCCAATTGCTATTAGCCTGTAAACGTCTATGTACATTATCATCGTTTGTAATATATATATATATATATATATATATATATATATATAACGGCTTTGTATTACTTATGTGTTGAAGTAATATGTTAAGCATGATCTGATTTATGACCACTAAAGTAGTAGAACCATAAATCTGTACGGATCACACTTAACGAGTCCCTGGTCAAAACATGCTTCCTTAGAAGCGACCAGTATGAGGATGGTTCTTAATGACGTAGTTCTACTTGTCATAGGGATGAGGGATCCCGGAATCATATCATAGATATCATAAGGTGATTGATATCGGACGACCCGCTTTGAATAGTGTTTTCATAGATTAAGCCATGAACATATTCAAATGCGATAGCTTGTCACGACATCCTTAGACCGAGGAGTCTTTGTGATCACTATGCAATGAACGTGCGGCTTTAACATCCGCCTAACGCTTTCTGTGACAGGATTGCAATAACGGGCATGATTGGGTGGCGGAACGGGTTGCGTGAGTAACACGAAAGACGGCTAAGGGATTTATCTCTCATACTACGGTATGGGAAAGATATCCGTTAAAAGGCCTCTTGATTGAGACTGACTGAGAGTAAGAGCATGGCCATCCCGGTGATACGGGTTATCAGTTCTCAGCCATCTCACATATCAAGTAATAATGATTGATTAAACAAGGGTGACGACTCTATGCCTTGTGATCAATCGGGATATCTAGAGATAATAGGATAGTGACTTGTACGCACAAGGTTAAGTCGAATCATCGATCGTCATGCACCTTGGGTAATTATAATGTCTTACTAAAGACCACTTATGATGGATCGGGCAAGAGCGATCTTTTGCGCCGATCTGCCAACGGTGGCATGAGCCTAGAGGGTCACACACATTCAAGACGGATAACTTGAGACAAGGAATCCTTAACGTTTCTTGAGGAGTAATACATGGACAAAACTGGGGGTTTTGTGCCATGGGTTCGGTTTGAGAGAATAATTAGCGAATCGAGAAAACTGAGTTTTTTCGTCGATGTCGGGTCGGACTTTGTTTGATAAGTAACGACAAAAAGGGTCGGGCGACTTTTGGACAAGGCACGAGACCACACGGGCGAGCCCATTGGGCTCGGCCCATGAGGTCTCATGGCCGGCCCAAACAAGGGCCCATTAAGGGCCCAACAAGCCCTCTTGGCCGGCCCACATGGTGGGTCCATGTGTGGGGGCCACACAACACCATGCTTAGTTGGTGATTGTGGATTAAGAGGTGAGTGATTTAAGGGGTATGGGTTAAAGCACCTTTAAGCCCATACCAATCACTTTAAGACCCATGCTTATGAGTTGGGTGATGAATTCAAATATGATTAATTGATTCATTACACAATATATCACAAGAACTCACAAGACACTCTCTTCTCTCTCTAGTGGCCGGCCACCTCTTTCTCTCTCCTCTAAGTTGCTCTCTTGTTCTTCATTTAATTGTTCTAGTAGGCAATTAATTAAGTGAAGGATCATCAAGATCATCCCCTTGGTGTGGACTTGCTTTAGAGAAGAAGATCCGAAAGTTCTTCTTTATCGATTCAACAAGACTTAAAGGCAAGCATCTTGTGGAATAGATTTTGCTTTGGGATTTAATGGTTTATGTTCTTGGACAAGGTTTGGAGTAGATTTTCTTATAATGCTTCTGCTATCTCGACGATCTAGAATGCTCCAAAACCTTACAAAACGTGCACATACAAATTGAAGCGAATCAGACTTAACTCGCTAAGTCAAGATTCGTTGGTGAGAGCAAAATCAGTGGCTACACAATTATGTATTAGTAAAATATTTGTGCGTCCAGTGACAGTGGAGTGTGGAGAGTGATGGTTGGTTATTGAAGGAGTTCAAGCTCAAGAGAAAGAAAGTGATGGAGGAGGAGAGAGGATCAGGAGAGAAAGAAAGAGAGTTGAAATGGCACGGTTTGAAAATTTAAACACGTTTAGGAGCATTTTTAGTCTTTTAATATTAATTTTTAATGATTTTAATGAAAGTGGACGAAAAATGACAGGTGAGGTACACTACCAAAGTAGGGGATGCATATTTATTTTATGAGGTATTATCTTAGATTTGATGAAATTATTCCTAAAAGAATTAAAACAGAAGTTGTTGTTTGGATTGGTGAATGGAGGACAGGTCCGGATTGTTACACATTTTAACCAATCCAAAAGATACTACCATTAAATTGTTTTAGAAGGTTCCGAAGAAAGAATGGGCACAATCTCATAGTAGAGAAATAAAATATTTTTTTCTTGAATCAATGATGCGATTCACCTTGTTTGTAGTGTGGGGCCCAAATAATGATTCTTAAAATGAATCTTCATGGGTCCACTCCAGGTTGCCATGAAACAGAAAATGAAGATGATTCCAATGAATTTTCTTGTGCAACAAGAAAGTAATATATACTAGACCCCAAGCAACTATTCCAAAATTTCCCTTCCCTCGGACAAGATGGATTACGGCAACTACGACGGGTCGTTCCTGCCGCGGAACCAAATACCGGACCAGGCGTCACCGGAATGGATGAGCAAAGGCGACAACGCGTGGCAGCTGACGGCGACCACCATGGTGTGCCTCCAGAGCATCCCGGGGCTCGTCATCTTGTACGGCAGCATGGTGAAGAAGAAGTGGGCCGTCAACTCGGCCTTCATGGCCTTGTACGCCTTCGCCGTCGTCCTCGTCTGCTGGGTCATGTGGGCCCACCGCATGGCCTTCGGGACCAGGATGGGCCCCATCCTCAACCGCCCCGGGTCCGCCCTCGACCAGTCCTACCTCCTCGGCCAGTTCGGCACCGTTCCTGTGGTCGACTACGTGTTTTACCAGTTCGCCTTCGCCGCCATCACCGTGGTCTTACTCGCCGGCTCCCTCCTCGGCCGCATGAACTTCTACGCCTGGATGGTTTTCGTGCCTCTCTGGCTCACCCTCAGCTACACCGTCGGCGCCTGCACCATCTGGGGCGGTGGCTTCTTGGACAAAGACGTCATCGATTACGCCGGTGGCTTCGTCATTCACCTCTCCTCTGGAGTCGCTGGCTTCGTAGCTGCTTACTGGGTATATATATATATATATATATTTCATAAAAACTGTAACAGAGTTTATAACATATAGTTTTCATTTACAGGTGGGACCTCGACATTCGCACGACAGACAGCATTTCCCGCCGAACAACATAATACACATGCTGGGAGGGGCAGGGTTTCTGTGGCTGGGGTGGACCGGATTCAACGGTGGATCTCCGTTCAAGGCAGGCTTCACCACATCTCTTGCAATCCTGAACACACATCTGTGCACCGCCATGAGCCTCCTCATCTGGCTCTCTCTGGACATGATCTACTACCAGAAGAGCTCCGTGATCGGGGCGGTCCAAGGCATGATCACGGGGCTGGTGTGCATCACCCCCGGTGCGGGGATAGTGGAGCCGTGGGCAGCGTTGATCATGGGGATCATGTCGGGAGGGTTCCCGTGGTACACCATGATGGTGCTCCACAGGAAATTAGCATTCCTACAAAGCGTAGACGACACGCTGGGAGTGTTCCACACGCACGCCGTGGCTGGCCTTCTAGGCGGTGTCCTCTCCGGCTTCTTCGCCAAACCCAAACTCCTCGACCTCATGTACGGCACCCACCATCCATATGGACCCGGCTTGCTGTACGGCCTACTACATGGCAGTGATGATCTTCACCGCAGCTCCATCCAGTTCCTCAACCAGTTCAAGGGAGCGGCTTTCATCGCAGTGTGGAACATACTCGTTACCAGCTTCATTTGCATTGCCATCAGCAAATTTGTGAAGCTCAGGATGAACGAGGAAGATTTGGAGGTCGGGGACGACGCTGTGCACGGAGAGGAAGCCTATGCCCTGTGGGGAGACGGAGAGAATGTGCCTACCACCATTAAGCGCCCGAGACTACCTTCTTTCTGCAGGGGACGAAGATAAAAAGTGTTCAATTTGGGTTAGTTGGCATCAGTGAAATTCTGATCGAGTTATGGATACAATAAATGTAACGTTGTGTTACTATATATGTAAAGGGGTCATATTGGTGCAGGGCATGCATTTACAAATTTATTCAATACAGAACCAGTACTAATCTGTGTGATTGTTGACATGGAAAAAGGTCCATGAATGATTCATTTTTTGTGGTACCTGATGGTAACATAAGAAATCAAAACTGGCCTAGAATCGCACACAATGTTCCAAGAGAGAAGATACCTTGTATTTGCTGACAGATGGAGATGCAGAACAAGATGATATTTACTAAGATTAATCATCCAATAGCACACAATATTGACCTCTTGGAACATCGTTTTGTGAGAATTATATATATACGAACAATTCGAAGTTCACTCTGGCAATAGCATCTCCATTTGGGGTAAAATTAATATTGTTAATGAGCTCATGTCAAGAGGATAAAAGTGAGCGTGCATTACCTCATTTCTGTGCCAATAAATCATAGTAACAGGATAAGTAGGTTCTGTTCCATCAAAAATACCTGCATTCCTCTCTGTTCATTTGTTTCACTAAACCAAGTTCCTCATTTACAAGATTTGGACCCTCTATGCATGGCACTCAACATGACCAACTTCTGCTTAGTGCTATAATTGAAAATACAAAACTAGAGCTCCCAAGTATGCAATATCAGTATCGATCTTTGGCGAAATACTTAACACTAGCAAAAATATAAGTTTTTAATGCTTGAGTCTGTTCTATGCAAGCATATATTTCTCAGTTAAAGTGGACACTATGTAAATATACTTGTCACTCAAGACTGTTAAAATATAATATTAAATATTTTTTATTCCTATTATATATTAGTTTTAGGGTAAATTCCACATGACCCCCCTTAACTATAAGCGTGTCTCACATGCCCCCCCTTAACTACAAAATCAATCTGTGAGGTGCCTTAACTATCCAAAAATCCCACTTTACCTTTTTTTGTTGACTTTTTTCAAAATTCTGTTAAGTTTTTTGTGAAATGACGAAAATACCCTTATATCTGAAAATTTAAAATAAATAAATAAAAATGATTTTGAACTTTTTTTTTCTATTTTCTCGTTGTACAAAATAAAGAATAAAAATAATATTTTAGTATTAATTTTTTATTTAAAAAAGATTATTTATAAAAATTAATAAAAATAAAAAACGATGTTTAAAAGGAACTTTTTATTTTTAAATTTTTTTTATAAAAAAAACTTTTTAAAAATTATTTTTACTATTAACAAAATTTTATTCTTTATTTTGTAGAACGAGAAAATTAAAAAAAAAGTTCAAAATCATTTTTATTTATTTATTTTAATTTTTCAGATACAAGGGTATTTTCGTCATTTCACAAAAATTTAACAGAATTTTGAAAAAAGTCAACAAAAAAAGGTAAAGTGGGATTTTTGGATAGTTAAGGCACCTCACAGATTGATTTTGTAGTTAAGGGGATGCATGTGAGACACGCTTATAGTTAAGGGGGGGTCATGTGGAATTTACCCTTAGTTTTATTACCTAATATTTAGGTTTTTCTATAGTCATTAGTATTTCCTAATTATCTCAATTCCTAGCCTATATAAAGGGCTCTCCCCTATTGTATTTTACACAACTATCAATTATATCAATAATATTCTCTACACTATTTCTATCATGGTATCAGAGGAATAACCGATCATTGGTTAAATCTCTAATAAAGTTTCGTTTTGCCCACTCATCAATGATTTATGATCCTGATGAGTGGGCAAAGCAATTTAATCAATAGCTTCAGCATAATAGCGTCATCTACCATCTGACGCCTATATACAAGTGCCTCGCGGCGCCTATCTACAAGTGTCTCACGACGCTTATCATCAAGTTTCTCACGACGCCTATCTTAAAGTGCCTCACGACACGTATCTTAAAGTGCCTTACGACTCGTATCCTCAAGTGTCTCACGGCGCGTAAGTGTCTCACGGTGCGTAAGTGTCTCATGGCGCGTATCAATCAAGCTCTACTCAAAGTGTCTCATGGCGCGTATCAATCAAGCTCTACTCAAGATCTTCAAGATAATCAAGGATAATCAAGTCTTTCCAAACTCAATTCAGCAATTTACAACTTATTTGAGTTTGAGGAGGGATGTTAAAATATGATATTAAATATTTTCTATTCATATTATATATTAGTTTTATTACCTAATATCTAGGTTTTCCTATTGTCATTAGTATTTCTTAATTATCTCAATTCCTAGCCCATATAAAGGGCTCTCCCCTATTGTATTTTACACAACTATCAATTATATCAATAATATTCTCTACACTATTTCTATCAAAGACAAGTAACCTTTTCGAAAGAAAAAAGTTCAATAACCCAAAAATGATTATATGAAGCAAAGAGAATTAGGTGCAATGGTACATTTAACTTGAAATTAGGATACAACGCAAAATGTACGCTGCAGAAGCTAATTAGATAAGCGTTGGCAAGCACAAGAGTGCAGCATCTAAAATGTGATGGTTACCTGGCTGCAAATTAAGATTTAATGTACATGGATAGTTCATAAAGTATCGTTTATTTCAGCAAAAATTTGAAATTGATAAGCTCATAACATCATGATAAAATTCAGTCTTGAGTAATAAATGGCCACCACTCCTTTGTAATCTGCACAATTTTGATATGTGAGAAAAATGAAAATAACTTACCTAGCTACTATGAAAGCTAGTTGGAAGTGTTGGGAAATGCGGAATCTCATACACAACAGTAGAAATAATATAAAAAAATTAATTAATCACGTTCCTAGCAAAAATCTACTGCATGTTTAAGCTTAATCGATGAAAGGGTTAAAATCAATCAATTAGCTCTTGTAGATTCGGCTTTACAAAGCCTTTGAGAATGCACATGTTCTTTACAAATCTATTGAAAGCGTCTCATTCGGGATGCGCTCTCTACCGGTATCCACTCGAACAAGTCTTGATCGAAGCTTTGAAAAAAATCAATCTACTAGAGTTGATCTTCTCAAATCATATATACTTAACAACTAATTAGATCTAGAGTTATTTGGTGCAATTGTTAATGTTGTGAATATCGCATCGATGCAACATATATATAGGCTTATGAGAGTAAGGATTTTATTCATATAAAATCTTACTTAAGAAATTTCGAACTCATAATTTCGTGCACAATATATCCGTCTTTCCAATTCTGAATCAGATCTAAAATTGGAATCAGGAAAGGAATCTGCGACGTCGCCACGGATCCCGCCATGGGGTCGTGGCCGATTAGCCACCCCGTGGCCAACTTGCTTGACCACGTATCCACCATGGACCCATGGCCAAAAGTTCATGGTCACGACTCATGGCTTATTGGCTATCCCGTGGTGGCCAACCAATGCCACGAGGTCGTGGCCAACCCTTGGTCACGGACTCGTGGCCCCTTGTGGTCACATGTCCTATTCTTTACTTGTTAACATCAGGCTTGCTCTTAGTGTGTGACCATGTAGGCTCATGAGCTATTGACAAATGGCCCAAATCTCCATTTGGTCTATCCATCAAAAGTGACATGTAGTAAAACGTTATGATTACCCGATGGTCATGATGATCGATGATTCGACTTAATCTTTTGTTGTAACTATCACAATCCCTTTGCCACTAGATATCATGTTTGAAGCATAAGACATAGAGTCGTCATCCTTATATATTCAAACATGTTCTTTGATCTCGAGATGAATGAGAATAATAACTCTTTATTAATAGCATGGTCATACACTCCCTCTCAGTCATACTCATCAAGAGGCCTGATACAGATATCGTTCCCACTGGTTCGTGAGAGACAAATCCCTTTACCGTCATTCATATCGCTCATATAGTCCGTTCTTAAGCCAATCATACCCGTTATGATTGTAATGTTATAGACATCATTTGTAATATGTCATACTTAGGAAGTGACCACATAGAAATCCACGAAGACTCCAAAGTCTTATGGATTCAATGATACTACAACAACTGAGAATGTTTATGATTGTATCTATGATGCATTGCTCATGCCGGATCATCCGATATGATTTCTCCAAATGATATCTATGATCCGACTTGATAACCCTTTACCTATGATCAGTAGAGCGTGATCATCAGTCATCCTCATACTGGTTGTTTTATAAAGCTTTTGACTAGGGACCTGTCAAATATAATTAGTTAGCAAAGTGCACTATATAATGGGCTATGTCTAAGGTTCTACTATCAGAGACTCCCCTGGTCAAGTCGGCTCGTCCTAGGTTGCTCCGGACCAGACCCCGTCTTCTCCAATCAGCTTGTTCCAGCTCCCTTCTTTTTTGACTAGCGTCTCATTCCCAATCAAAGAGAGCAGCAAACCTATTGTAGATGGGTGTCCGGTCAGCGATCCATGTGTGTTGCCCTCCTTCCCTTCTCATCTACTACACGACAACACCGAAGCCCTCATGCCGAAAATTGGTCAGAGACCTACCGGAAATAACCCTACCACCACATGCTGAGATAAAAGTGTTATAAAATAAGTGTTTCAAGTTTGTCTTATGTGCTTTCTCTTAATGCACTCAACACAAATACCAAAATCAGTCAAATCCAAGTTAAGTAGGATTTCATTCATTATTCATCTTTTCAATTTTCTTTGGATACATGACCCACTCATTTATGTCACACTGATCGACCTGAAAAAGCATCACATTTTCGGCTCAATTTCCTCTCACTTTTGGCTTGTTTTGTCCTAATCGGGTACATTTCACTCTTATTTTAGACCTATTGTACCTCACGGGTCTCTTGAGAGAATATTTCATATTTTGGGTCTTTTTGACCGCTTTTTGAAGATTTTTGAAGATCACTCATGAATGCACTAAACCACTTCATGTGGCCAACACAAAGAAGCCACCGTGGCCGCACCTGCAGAACTCAAGCCTATGCCTGAAGAATAAAAGAAAATTCCACCGTGGTCAACTGACCACAAGACCGTGTTCAAGACCTCAAACCCCTGTGTTCATCTCCGTGCTCGAACGAGCCCATGGTCAAAGACCACGACTCGTGGCCAAGTCCGTGACCACCCTTGATCATGGATGCTAGGTCTTGAACTGAATTGTGATGATTTTATAATTATGGATTGATTTTTTAACGCGTGCTTTTGGGTGAATTAAAGTACTTAATGCTTGTGATCGGTATTGAAGAACACTTTTTACTTCTTTGAGTCACGTTGTCGTGTCTGAGAGAGCCGGTGGGTGATAGACATCCTTTTATTTGCCGGGGTTCAACTCTTCGGAACTACAATTTCATTATTGTTGTTCTTATTTCAGACTTCTGGTGTTTATCTACCCGAGAGGGATAATGAACTTCTCGAGTGTAGGCTGCAACAATGCCGAGAGGGGGTGTCAATATAATTGTTTGCATATGATTCAATTGTGTGCATGAGAATTCATTCCGAAATTGTGACATGATTATGATTCAGTGGCCTAGCATTCATGGTTTTCTTACTGAATAGTCTCTCACAAGCGTTTCTACATTACAATGCATCAAAACACTTTACAAATTGCTTATTTTAAATTGCACTCGATAGCATTAATTAAACCGAATCAACTCTAATTGGTCTCTGTGAATTCGACCTTGTGCTTATCTAGAATTATTACTTGTAACGACCACGTGCACTTGTGCGTTATCGAGTGCCTATGGACAAGTGTCTACGGACCCAACACTAACAAATCAGTTCATAATATAGACATCTTATTAAAATATAATAATTATTCTCAAATAGCTTCATTCAATTTTAATTTGATGTCTATGAATCATTCTAATTTGACCACTTTGATGACTAACCAATTAATTCGTAATATAGACATCATATTGAAACTATGATAATCATTTTTAAATAGTTTAATTCAATTTTAATTTGATGTCTTTGGATCATTCTAATTTGGCCACTTTGGTGACTAACAAATTAATTCATCATAAGACATTAAATTGAAACTGTCATACTTGTTGTCAAATAAGTTCATTCAATTTGACATTCAATAAGTTCATTCTAATTCGCCCACTTTGGTCACTAATAAATTATTCATAATATAGACAATTATGCGAGTAAATAAATTATATTTAATTTGAAATCTACATACCTATATAACTTGGCCACTTTGGTGACTAACAAATTAAACCTTATTAGATATCAAACTACAATTGCATACGAGAATGAGTCTTTAATTCACGATGAGAACGAAAACATCTGATTGAATCAATAAGGCATAATATTATGGAACTCGTTCCCTAATACAATTTCCTTAACCATATAGAAACATAAATCATGATATAACCATAATGATGTCAATTCAATAACACATATATTTAAGTTTTAGAACTAGAGAATTGTAAATGCATAATACAATTTTTTTTCTTCAGCATAATAGAACCATCATTCATGACATTAACATTTTCAACATATACATAAAACCCATTAAATATATTATACACGCATAACCATCATTCACGACCCTTTAAGCATAACACACAGAAACATTATTCACAGCTCTTTACACGATTCTTTATCCATGAATTACTTAAACATATCATAAATAGGTACGCAAGAGAAGTGGCAAGCAATGCATCATAATATACATACTAAATAAGTGTTGAAGAATATAACTTTAATAAACATAAGATTAACATTAATTTATTTTCATAACCAAAATGTGAACATAGGATGCAACCTAAACATATTGTCATAGCGTTAATTAAATAACATCATACAAACAAAAGATGATAAAAAATAAATATCATTGTATTCACAAGTTTACAAATTTAAAGTCATTCTGAAGGTCTTAAGTCAAACTTTAATTTCAATTAAATAGGAGCAAAAATATGATCCATAAACCCTAGAACAAAATTTTAATTTCATTAATCATATGAGTCAACTTGTAGATCTTGATACAAAATTGACAATAAAAATTATAAGTCAAATTGCAAATTGAAAAATTAAACTTTAGGATTTGAACATAATTTCAAAGCTTTAAAAAACAATATTCGTGCTGAAACATTGTTCATCCAAATTACTCAAATCGAAGTATTGTTCAAACCAAAATAATTAAATTTGGGATCACTGTTCATCCTGAAAATACTATTCATTCCGTTTTTTTTTCAACCCAAATATTACATACAATCATAATAGTTGAGATCTTAGAACTGTTGATTTTTCCATGTTAACCCTTTAAGTTTAATGAGTTATCTGTAATGGCAAGAGAACTAACATAATGAGCAGAGTGACGACCAATTCTTAGAGTTTACTTTATATATACACACCATTAAGGTTTAAAAGGAAATTACATTTTTAATTAACTATTAAATTTTATCTTATTTCTCATAAGAGTTTTTTCCTAGTGAATACCATTTTTGTCTATAACCATATAAAAAAAGTATGGTTCTTTATTTGAAAAGAGTATTAGTTCAAAGAAACCAAGAATCTTCCTAGAGAAGCTCATGAATAGGTAAAATAATTTAGAATTAATTTTTATTAAAGTATTACAAAAGCTAATAGTTTGTTTTATTCGTTCCAATTCTAAGATGTTGTATTAAAGACTGAAACATATAGAAGTATGGAACAAAACAAACATGAACATGAGATAATGAGGCTAGGTTAGGAATACGCAAATACATCCGTCATTTATGCAAAAAAACTTTCTGTAAACTGAAGTGTGAGTACATAATTAAAATACATATGTTTCAAACTAGAACTTATTTTGTGATGCTTATTTAATGATAATTTTTTTTGAATTGAATGATATTCATTTATTCTCATGTTTCATTAGTTCTCAAATAATAAGTATTTGAATGAAAAATGTTAATTTTCAAAATTAAAAGATAAAAATGCCATTAGATGAAAATCTAATTTTAAAATCTGAATTTTTTTTAATCATCCATCACTTTTCATCTGCGTCTTCTTCAAAAACATGAAATCTGAACTCATGACCTCAATTCTCGTGATAGCTTTTCTTCCGGTGAATACTCTTTTTGTCTATAACTATATAAAAAAGCACGGTTGTTTACTTGAAAAAGAGTATCCGTTCAAAGGAAGCAAAAATCTTCCTAAAAAAGCTCATGAGAGGTAAGATAATTTATAATTGTTTTTTTATTAAATGTATTACAAAAACTAATACTTATTTTACTCGTTCAATTATAAAAATTTGTTTTAAAGATTAGAATATATAGATGTATGGATAATACGGCTCGTTCGAGCACACCCAATTACAACATGTCATGCCATATGTAAATCAGAGTAGCTAACCAGCATTGGCTCTCCACTTCCAAAAGTGAGTCTGTAATTAGAGGTACCTCGAAAATATTTCATAATCCATTTGACTGCATCTCAATTCTCTCTACCCGGATTTGACAGAAACGGCCCACAATACCAACTGCATGAGTTATGTCAAGCCTTGTACACACCATTGCACACATCAAACTTTCTACTGCTGAGGCATATGGAACTCTATCCATACCGTCCACATCCTTCTCCGTAGAAGGGATCTGTCGTGTGCTTAGCTTAAAGTGAGTAGCAAGAGGAGAGCTCACTACTTTAGCCTTGTCCATATCAAATATTGGCAAAACCTTTTTTAATATATCGCTCTTGTGAAATATGCAACTTCTTCGCAACTCTATCGCGAATATTTCTGATGTCAAGAATAGTTTTCGCATGACTCAAGTTCTTCATTGAAAAAAATTTACTCAATTATTTCTTCAATCTCTTAACTCTGGAGACATTCTTGCCACCAATCAGCATATCATCAACATATATAAATATTATGATAAAATCATCATCAAATAATTTCTGCACAAAAATACAATGGTTAGATTTTGTCTTCTGGTAGCTTTACTCCCTCATAACTGACTCAAACTTCTTGTACGCCTACTTTGGTGCTTGCTTCAAACCATACGGGCTTTTCTGCAGTTTGCACACATAGTCCTCTTTTTCATTTACTTCGAAACCCTCTAGCAACTCCACATAAATCTCTTTTTCTAAGTTACTATGGAGAAATGCAGTTTTCACATCCATATACTAATCTCCAAATCAAGACTAGCTGCTAAACCAAGAACCACCTGAATAGATGACATCTTAACAACAAGAGAAAATATGATTCTCTTGTTAGCAACTTCACTAACTCAAAATTATGATTCTCATACAATGATATCATCTCACCTTGCATGTCTTCAACCCACTCCCTCTTATTCTCATCTTCAAGGGCTTTACTATAACTTTTAGGCTCTCCCTCGTCAGAAGCACAATCACATGCTCTAAGCATCATCAAATACTCAAAATCCATACAAATCATCATTATCAACACATTTAAGCAAAACCCAAGACTAAAAAGTATTATATATCAAAATTCAAATTCAAATAGGTAACACTCGATACCAAAATGTATCAAAACTTCTAGATACAAGCTAAGAAATTCAATCTAGACTCACTTGCCGACAAAAATCTAATGGTTAACTCTATGTCTCCATGGATGGCTTCTCAAGCTTTTGAAGATCGTCAATCTTCTTCTCCAAACTTTCCCTTCCAATGATCTTCAATATCCCCCAAAGATTTGGAAGGAGAAAGGTCTTTACCTCCAAAACTCTCCCAAAAGCTCATTGGTCTCGTAGATATCTCCAAAGATGAGTGTGTCATGAATTGTGTGTCTTCTTCATCAAATATGAAATTTATTTTCAGAACCGACTCACGACACTTCAAGTCATTAAAAGGTGTCGTGACTCAAAAGTGTCGTGACTTATGCAAGTGTGTGTTGGGGACAGGCTATCCTGAAAGAGTAACGACTCCCTTGAGTCACGACCTGGTCTCGTGACTTGCTCCAATGGCTTAAGTCATTACTACTATATCGTGTCTTCTCTTCTGGACTTACGACTCACGAAGTCATGACAAGGTATCGTGACTCCTTCAGTCGTGACTGCTTCTACCACTTCTCATCTATGATCCTCAAGTCTGGTTGTCACAACACCCTACTCACGACTATGTGTCGTGACTCCTTAATTGTCACTCCATTATGTCTTCAAATCCTTCGGTTTGGTCCCGGTTTTGCTTTCAAGCTCCTTTTATGCTCCAAAAGACCCGTTTTCTGCACTTTCTCATCTAAGACTCATCAAATGCAATTTTTAGGTAAATCCAACTAAAAATACCTAAAATACAGGATGAAATCGAGTTGAAATGTGTGAACTTGACTCTGGAGGAGATGTAAAATCCTCCCACATCAGTTGTGAATAAGTGTGGTGTGTTTCATTTTAGCCAATAAGTAAGTTTTCTGTTTACTTTAATTGACATGTATATTTTCAAGGGATAATTCCAGATGACATACCCTGGATATGTCCCATTATCACATGACATACCCTAGAATTTTTCGTATTATAGTGAGTACCCAAGAATTTCATTTGTCTCACCGTTACTCATTCCGTCCAATTCTGTTAATTTTTAACATTTTTGACATGCGAAATGACTAAAATACCCTTAAGGGTATTTTGAATTATTATAATTGGACTGAAAAGACTAAAATACCCTCACATATTCATCTAATTTTCAAACTAATGACACTCCCTTCTCTCCTCTCTTTTGTCTCTGCTGGGCGTGGCCGAAGGTGCTAGGCGTGGTCAGAGATGGTGATGGGCATGGCCGAAGGTGCTGGGCGTGGCCGGAGATGGGGCTGGGCGGGCTAGAGATGGGGCTGGGCGGGCCGGAGATGGGGCTGGGCGTTGACAGAGGTACTGGTCGGAGCTAGAACAGTCGAGGTCGGAGGTCACTGGACCCGTCGAGGTTGGAGGTCACCTTGAACACCTCCGCTGGTGGTTTTCTCAGAGGTCCGCCAGTATGGGCATGGTCGAGGAGCTTCGGCCGTCGGAGTTCCATCGGAGTTCGAGGTGGAGGAACGACCATCTCTGACCTTGCTCTTTACAGAGAAACTCCTCCACTCTTCCTTCGTCTTGGTGAGCCTTGGACGACGCTACCTGAGTAGATCTGTTCGGTTCTCCCACAGGAGAGGGAGATGCGACAGAACTGGTCCATGTTCCATTCGGGATCTTTACCGGAGAGAAGACAACGGTCGAGCAACCCACCTCTTCCATGACTTCGATTCCAACCATAATCTAACCATGCTCTTCCCAAAAATAGATGGTTGTTCCTCCACCTCGAACTCCGACGAAACTCCGACGAAATGCCCAACACCTCCGTCCACGCCCAACCCCATCTCTGGCCACGCCCAGCAGAGACAAACAAGAGGAGAGAGAGGGAGTGGCATTAGTTTGAAAATTAGATGAATAGGTGAGGACATTTTAGTTTTTTCAGTCCAATTATAATAATTCAAAATACACTTAAGGGTATTTTAGTCATTTCACATGCCAAAAATGTTAAAAACTAACAAAATTTGACGGAATGAGTAACGGTGAGACAAACAAAGTTCTTGGGTACTCACCCTGATACGAAATTTTTTAAGGTATGTCATGTGATAATGGGACATATCCAGGGTATGTCATCTGAAATTATCCCTATTTTCAATGTGTCATTTCACCCGACTACCTCTAGAATTTTTTATTCCATCGTGGATCTCTGAATTTACAAAATTGTCATTGTTAGTACCCAATACACATTTATGTCCATTTCTTTACAAAACTCTGTTAAATTTTGAGGTGAAAAGACTAAAATGCCTCATTAAGTGTTTTAAACTTTCAAAATCTACCCTCTTCTTCCTCCATACCTTATCTCACTCTTCAATGGAGGAAAATTAGGGTTCCTTCTTGTACAAGACTCTCTGGTTTCAAATCATGCCCGTGGTCACCACCACCAGATTTACAAAAAGTGAGTCTCTCTCTCTCTCTCTTGTTCGTGCTTGTGCTAGTTACAGTACACTGTAAGTAAAGCTTACTCACTCAGTTTTGGGCCGTAAGTTCCCAACTGAAAACGTGGAGGTACTGCAAGCAAGTGAAAATCAGCCACGGCAGTGGCACGTACCATCACGAATTTATTCAAATTCAACCCCCAAAATCTACATTCTCTCTTTCAAAGCACCAATACCATCTGAGTATCTCCAAAAACTTTGGATAAGTTAAAGAAAAATCATGTTTCTACAATGTGGGGTTCTTTAGTAGGACCAATTTGAATAGATGGGAGGAGGGGTGGAGGGCATGGAGGCTCTGTGAGTGTATGGTGGTTGAAGAGAGAATATATGTGTGGTGCAGGCTTGGGATTGGGTTCTCAGCTTTTTCTTTCAAATAAAGAAATAAAAAGTTCAATTTTTTCTTTCAATTAACCAACATGGAAGTTGGTGGCTTTAGATTTCCGACAAATCAAACAAATCACAAACTCCATAATTCTGTATCAAAAATTAGGGAAGGAAAAACATGGTGATTTTTGGGAATGAAACTAAAAAAATTAACTCCATTGAAAAGTGAGTGAGGTATGGAGGAAGAAGATGGATTGAGGGTAAAATAACATATTTTGAAAATAATTTTTTTAGTATTTTCACAATAAAGTTTAACAGAATTATGTAAAAAATGGACAGAAATGAGTATTGGTACTAACGGTGAAAATTTTGCAAATTCATGCATAAAAAGGGGATAATAACAGTTGACTACACCTAACTATGTCACGTTTCAAATTTAATACCACAACTTCCAAAATTTCATTTCGGGTACCCCAATTTTCAATAAGCGACACCTAGCCCAATGTCCGTTAAATCTAACTGAATTGGTCTGTTAAAAAGTATAAAATGCCCTCAATAGTTTTGGTCTGTTAAACCGGTCTGTCTGGTTCAATTGATATGATTATGAAATGACTTTTTTACCCCTAATTGAAAAACTTATTTAATGATACATGTTTATTTCTTAAACGTATGAAAAAAATTTCATAGTACCTTGAAATATATATTGAAATTGAAACATGGATCATACTTAACTCATGAGAAATTATATCAATTTCAAGCTTGACCTTAAATTTTTCTAAAAGAATTAGATCTCTTGTGAAATATACGAGTCATTATTTGATATATGAAATTAAAAACTGTCCATGTTTGGATGCAGGTGTTTCATCATAAAAAATTGTCAGCTAAAATTTCAATTTCATGGAAATGATACTAAACTCGTGTTTACAGTGTTAAAAACATTTCTTCAAAAAATAGATCTCCAATGCAATATACGTCATTATATGTCATAATTTGAACCATCAAAATAACCATTATTCAATGAAAGTAGATGAAAACCAGTGCAAGATTCATGTTTTATACAGGAATAATGACACTTTGTTACACTTAACTATAATAAAATGACACTTTCATATTCTAACTATTTTGTCTCTTTTTTAGTACCCTAACAAATTTTTTGTGACAATCTATGCTAAAATGACTAAAATAACCCTAATTTAAGAAATCAAAATAATTAGGGTACTAATAAAAAAAAACAGTTAAGGTATAAAAGTGTCATTTCGCTATAGTTATGTGTATCAAAGTGTCATTATCCCTTCAATAAATGTTCCATGTATAATAGATGAAAATATGTGTTCCGTCATAAAAAAAGAGTCATCAACTTAAATTTCAATTTCATGAAATTGAACCATTATTTGATGTTTGACATTTGTGAAAGTATTATGTCATAAAAAAGTTCAGATCTAAAATGTACGAGTGATGTTATCTATGAATCGAGCCGCTAAATATAGAAATAACTCGGATTGTTCTATTGATTCGAATTGAGTTTTGGGAAAGAATCATGAGGTTAATGAGCTAAACATGGAAACAGATGCAAGTAAGATTTTGATAATCAATGATCTGATGCAATTACCGCCAATAAACATGGAAAATATTAGGGATCTTCACCCGTAAAAATTGCAATTACCGCTTTGTCCTCCTCATGTAGTAAAAAGACCAAATTAAATTCATACACTACAAAAATTACGTGAAAATGCCACTGAAATTTAGTATCAAGTAAAGACCCTGTAATCAATGATCTAATGGTTGAAAGTGGTTCACATTTCTCCTGCAAGCCACCTGTTCTTACTTGATTACAACCCTAAATATATATGGGGATGTCTTCCACTACAAACTAGTAGATTTTTACAAACCATATAAATCAATCACCAACCAATCTGAAGTGTTGTTTTATAGAAATCTGTGCGCACGCTTTTCTAGTGTGTTAATAAAAGCTGGCACGCAATGACTTTTGGAGTCGCAAAAATTTCCACATGCACCCAAAAGTTCTACCTCCAGTGCAAACAGTTCCACATGAGCTTATGTGGAACTTTTTGCGTTGATGGTGGAACTTTTTGTAACTCCAAAAGTCACTGTGTGCCAGCTTTCATGCACGCGTATGGACACGTGTTACGTAGTGAAAAATCGTACGAGCAGTTTCAAAAATCAATATTTGTGATTGGTTAATTATTGATTTGTACGGTTTGTAAGAACCTCAAAATTTGTATGTGATTTAAACTCTCTGTATATGCTTATGCATCATAAAATCAATTTAACATAAATAAAGCTCAGATTGGAAAGTTATATATATATGTATACGAGATAATTTAAACGAGCTCGAGCTCAATTATTTTTTGTCGAGCCGAACTCGAGCCAAAAGTTACAAAATCATTCGAACTCGAGCTGAATCCGAGCTTGATATAAAACAAGCGAGCTGAGCTTTAACAATTTTGGGTTTGACTCGATTACAGCCCTATTTGTCATCATCTATAATCTAAATATTGTATTTTAAACTGTTATTTGGAATTAGTTCAGTGATCAAATACTCTATAATTTTTTTCTTTATCGTATTCATATTTATATATTAGAGGAAATGACATACCAGTACATTCAAAATTGTGTCTTTAAAATATAGAAACACTTAATTTGAAATTGTTATTTTCAGTTCGCACAAGTTTCACTTTTTGTTCATGAAAATGAAATGACTCGAATCATGATTAAATGTGAGAAAATTAGAAACTTAAATACCAATACAAATTGGGTCAAGTATAAAGAGTTCACATAATACATGTTAGGCCCTGAGTCTTGGTACACACTCACTGTAAGATATCTTCAATTGATGTCAACCAAACAAAAAATTGGGAACCTAAAAATATAAAATTTTAGTCGTCTCGATGTCCTTTCCTCCTATATATTAACAATCTTTCTTTAATATAAAAAAATTACTAGCACATCAAATGAGAGTTTATAAAAGTAATCAAAAGTTATGGAATAGTTACAATGAATTTATTTACCCAAGTTATACCACGAGCTGTCAGGTCAGACAAAATCTAAAAGTTTATACCACTTGCTGTCAGGTCAGACAAGGTCTAAAAGTTTTCAATGAAAGCTTTTCAACAAAATATATTATTTATGTTAAGCGACATGAATATTACAGAGAAAATACAAAAAAAGGCCATACACAGCAGGAATTAATTTTTGAGTAATGATAGTTGACTACACCTAATTATGTCACGTTTCAAATTTAATACATCAATTTTTTAATTTTCATTTCGGATACCCAAAAATTAAATAAGCGACATTTAGCCCAATGTCGTGCTCGTCGTGCTCGAACACTGACTGCACGTCATGCTCGAACGACGATGCCGGACGATGGTGCAGCGTACTCCGCCAGACGATCTGGGCTCTGCAGAGGGCTCGACAACCAGATCTAGGCTCTGCAAAGGGCGCGGGCTCGCATCTGGTGGCTCTCATATATGGTGGCTCCGTCGGCGAGATCTGGTGGCTCCGTCGCCTCAGGAGGAGGCCACGACGGTTTCGCCGACAAGCCGTTCGAACTGTCGGGCCAGATCTGGCCTCGGGAAGCTCCTCACCCTGGATCCGAGCTCGCCCAAGCCACCAGATCCTTGCTCTCGACGAAGGTCGCGAGAAGCAATGTTTAGGGTCGCGGGGAGGTCTCCGGTCAGAGTCGTCGGTCGGGGTCGCCGGCCGAGGACGCGGCTGAGTGCGGCGGCGGAGATTGGAGTGGTGGCAAAAGTAGGTTTAGGGTTGGATTTAGGTTTAATTAATGATTAATAATATAATTAATAATTAATGATTAATAATCAATTAATGATAATATATTTATTTAATTATTAAAGAAATATAATTATTATTTGTGTAATTGAAAAGTCAATTTTGCCCTCAAACCATTAGTTAAATTAGTTGTTCAATTAAGGGTAAAATAGTCATATCAATTGAACCAATCAGACTGTTTTAATAGACCAAAACTATTGAGGGTATTTTAGACTTTTTAACATACCAAATCAGTTAGATTTAATAGAGTTTGGGCTAAGTGCCGCTTATATAATCTTTAGGTATCCAAAATGAAAATTTAAAAGTTGAAGTATTAAATTTGAAACGTGACATAGTTAAGTGTAGTCAACTGTCATTACCCCTTAATTTTTCACTGCAACAAAAAGCCAAAGACACATTTTGTTACCAAATGAGTTGGTAAAATATTTTGTTTATGGGACCTTATTTGGCTGACCACTAACTAATGGCTAAGAAAAGTGAACCTATCACAAATGGCCAAATTTTCATTCAAAATGATTTGTTTTGAAAATAGTAATGTAACACATACTTCCCTAACCCTTTGTCAATAAAGTCAAACTTTGATGAAACTCAAATTCAGAAGATGGTTTACAAGTGCGGGTTCAAATCAGTTTCAGCTACAAATGCAAGCTTAATTTACATAACAAACTTAACTAAAGCTTACAGTTGGCTCAACAAAGGAATGACAAACCTGAATAGGGAAGTGGCAACAACAAACCTTCCCCATGTAATGTTCAAATGGGTAGCTATTCACAGCACATTCTTTTCCAATCTGCAATATTTACACTATCAGAACTCACAATGACCAAGTCAACCAGCCCATAAATGTACCAAAAGAGTTGGTGATGACATAATGTCAAAGGGAAAGAAAAACACCAGAACCTCTATTTTTCCAGTATATTGAACAGAAGATCTCTTATTAGGTGGTGAGAGTATCGGGAAGCGAGTTGGAAGGAGCTCCGGTTACTTTACCACCCGTGTCCGGGAAATTCTCATGTCCCGGGAGGGAGACTACTCTTCCATCAGGTTCTACTTTCACGGGGTACTTGAGAAGATGGCCTCGCAGTGACATAAATTCATCGGCTGCGAACCTCCTCCAATTATCTACAGCAATCTCGTTCACTTTCTTCACACACTCCAAACTCTCTGGCTCCTTGAACCAATCCTCTACATGCGCAAGATGCTCTGCCCACAGTGACATTCTGTATCCATATATCTGTATACACATTGATCATGTCATACAAAAGCGGTCACAACCAAACAAATTCTGATTACAAGAAAGAGTGGATGTCTGGTTTTGGTTGGCAATCACATCAGCCACAAATTCTCCCCTTATGTGTTCTACTTCGGAAAACTGATCATTTTTTTTGGATCAGCAATAACACTATTATATTAAATGAGAGAGTCTATTCCCAAGGAGGGAACAGTACAAAGAAGGTGAAATATATGATTGGGATAAAAACACTTTACTTTGATACGTACTCTAAATTCTATTCCTTAGTATCTAGGAGGCAAACATAGATAACCAAACCATATGCTTTTCAACGTGTGATAAATTCTAAGCTTTTAGTTCTTTACAAACTAATAAAGGTATCTTTGAATAATAACCAACTGCAAAGAAATAAAAGCATTTTATGTTTCATGGAGTGTCTACTTCCAACACAATAGTTGAGGGAGGATGTCATCAATATTAAGACTCTCATTTAGACTTTCAAGTGGCTTGATTTCTGGCAATACTTCACATCAGATAGCAATAGGAAAGAAAGTAGCCCCAATTATGAAAATTCAGTTAAAGAAGAAATGACCAACAAATACTGACCTGACCATGAGGATGTCTACCATTAGCCCATGCATGATAAGGTTGATATGAACCCATAGCTATCTCAGTATCCTTAGTACCAGCCATCGATCTTTGATTAATATTCGCAGAACCCATTATCACGTACTCATCATCCACTATCATTCCCTTGGCATGGACATAGATCATAAATCGCCGAAATTTATACGAATCTGAAATCTGAAAAACAGAAGTTTGGTTATCGCTAACAGATATACTTTCTTCTCTCTTCTTTCAGAAAGGAACAACCTTATTGACAAGTTTATAGCCAAATAAAATGAACCCATGTTTCCAAAGTATTGTCATATGATTCTAACATATATTACATACGACAGTTTTCATGCATTGAGTAACAAAATTCAATGTCTCCACACCAAGGGCAAGAAGACAATACTATGCTTTCGCGAGGAAATACTTTTAATGGAATCCATACACTCATAATATGCCCTAAAACAGAAATATGAAGTCATGACTAGGAAGAAAAGCACCATTTTTATTCAGTTGAAAATTTACTACCTATATAGCTAGCAAGCTGGAACTTTCATCTCAATAAATTTGTATGCCTTATATTTTGAGAATTTTGAGCCAAAAATGGGTCTAGATAACAACCATTAAACTATTTGGGCCTTAGGTATAGAAGATACTGAAGTTTGTTGGAAGCAACTAGTGATATTTAATTTGTATGGATTTGTTTGTTTTTATAGCGGCAATATAGCGTTAAATCTAACATATGTTAACCAAAGGTTAACCCCTAACCTAATACCCCACCCCAGAATTGCTTCCAAGCAGGTGACCCACCCAGACTCGAACCCTGGTTCTCAAGAGATGTAGGATTCTATATGGCTTCTGATTTAGTTGTCTGGGCAGTTACTATCAGTCAAGTCCATGATATTTTATAAGAAAAATCTAGGGGCAAGAGATTAGCACTACAGCGGATAAACCATGTACATAATTTAGAAACAAGGGAACCAAAAGGCCAAGTTTCTATGTACATTATGCAAAAAGTACAGTAAGTTATAACAAAAGACACCATAAGAAGTTCCCCTGAAATGGTTACCATATTAGCATTAGTAGAAGAGTTACTTCCTTCAAGCAGGGTTGCCTCAGTCATCTCTTCACGGTTACCAAGACAAAAGAAGTTAAGGTAGTCCTCCGGATGTGAGTCCTCAATCTTCATTGATTTAAGTTCGCGTGCAATGATTCCATACATCATTTCCATGGTTTGGGACTGAAAGTAATAAGAATAGAACTCAAATTTGCATACCATTTATTCCACAGAACATTGCAGCTCACAGGCATTTATCTACAAGGATGCTTCCAATATATATATATAAGTTAGTAACAATACTTGACCTGCCAGTAGAGAATTTCTTGCATAGCGCCCGTTGTTGGATCACCCTCAGGCCACATTGGTACAACAATGTACACTGCAAATCTCTCGTTGGCTCTAATTTTATTGACAATCTTTAAAGCCAGCTCCATGGGGATTAGATTATCAGCTCCTGCTCAAATTATGAAAGAAGAACACTTAATCAAACAGATGGAAAAGGAAAACAATAGATCACAGATTATCGATACTAATAGGAAAAAAAATCTTGTCACTCAGATTACCAAACTTTTAGTTGAAAACAAATCTTAAAAGTTCATTTTGGCCATTATTAGGTCCTTACATGTTCAGGAATAGATGATTTATTAGGATATTGCATTACTAAAACAATGTACAATTGTTATCCGCTATACCAAAAATAAAATGAATAGAACACGTGATAAAGGCAAGTTCCAAGCATAATTGGTAAAATCCAAAAATGTGTGTGCGTGAATATCCACAATTCGTGTTCCATTCTGTACAGAAGAGTACCATGGAAAATGATAGTAACAGCTCTAAGGAAGATTTAATGTTAACCTGCAAATTTATATGATGGCCACGCAAATGATGATCCAATAAAATATTGGTTTTCAATGTATATGAAATGTTGAGCAGATCTTATTGCTTGGATGTATGCTGTCTGAATGCTTTGATCTATTACCAGATCTTTTGAAAATAAAAGATTCTGCACGAGAAAAATGTCAGTAAAATAAGGAACTAGAAAATGATGAGTTATGACAGTTTTGAGACTCAAGTTTCGGTCAGAGGAGTCACTCTTGATCAATATCATATTTGGTATTATTAATCTACCTAATATAATAGATTGAAGAAGCAAAGAAGTTCATGTAACCTGGGCTTTAGCTTCATGAGCATGCTTGGGAAACCCTTTGAGTGATCCTGAGTCAATGGACCGGAAAATCTACAACATCAATATATTCCAACGGAGGTCTAATTAAGTTGTTGCATTAAACAAGGAAACTTGATTAGTAAATAAAGTACATGATATTTCCAACCTGAACATGCCAGCTTTCGCAGTCATCTTCCTTTCTAACCCATGTTGAGGGTTCTTCCACTGGAACAATTGTCGTGTCATCAGGTGTAGTAGAGAGGGGGGGACTTATAAACCACGAGATCCTTTCTATCTTTATCAGAGAATCGTCATGCCAGTGAGTGTGTGCGGCCTTTTTGAGAAATAGTCCAAACTCTCTCAACCTTGCGGCTTTCCTCCATCGTTGTTCAAAGTTTATAAGAACATCATATGCAGCAGGCCCATCAATTCTACAGTGCCAGTCATGCCATGGTTCTCTAGGTGCCTTAGTTCCAGCCTATACAAACAGATAAAAATCATGAGACACAAGTCAGGTAAACAATGTCTATATCAGCCTTGCATGAGCACTCAAGTTAATACTTCTGGGGACTAACCACACAGATTAGGTTTCCTCAAATAAGAAATACAGAGATTAGCGAAATCTTGCAAGCCACTTAACATGTATCAAGTTTTCTAATGTGAGCGCAATTTGACAAGTACTGCAAAAGTGAAGTTAAAGTTCAACAAGTCAGTCACTCACAGGAAACGTAGGCTGGTGAACATCATCCTTAAATGCAGTGTCCAAATCACGAAACAGCCGATGCTCAGGTGTATCATAGCGACCATCACAGAGATCAAGACCTCCAAGAAATGTAGTTATCTTCCGATTATTACCATATGCCTGTGTATCCACAAGAATACATTTTTGATGGTGTGTGAAGAGGGTTCCGACAACCTGGACAAAATACACAATGAGAAAAACTCCACAATTTGTAAGCAAATGAAAAAATAAATTAAAGAACATTGAAGGACAAAAAATCACCAAAAGAAATACTAAAAAGAACTAGGAGAAGTGCACAAAAAAGTGCTATATCCCTCATAATTTATCTGCATTGAAGTACATGTTTGGTTAAATAGTTATGCATGCATGAAAGAATGAGTTTGCTTTTGCTTGTCTTTGAATCATACATGTGAGTGAGGATAATCAGGAAAACTAACAATAGACTACTAGGAACTGAAAATATTTAAGATGAAAAGGTTGAAGTTCCATCCTTATTATTCCCTTCATTCCAAAATAAATGTCCACTTTCCAATATTTGCAAGAGTTAAGAAAAAGTTAATTAGTGATGAATTTCCCCACCCTTCTGTGTTTTAACAAATCAAAGTTAGTTAACTTGTCTTAGGGATATTAGTGACACTTCATGCATAACTAACTTACTCAAGAGTGGAACCTGCTCTTGGCGCAGTGGTCCAAGTAGGCTCTTCCCTGACCCGAGGCCAGGGTTTGATACCCGCCGCATTCATGGATGGATGGGATATGGGTGGGGAAGGGTTAAATAAGGGTAGATAGATAGAATGTTAATGTAATACTAAAAAAAACACTCAATATTTATAAGGATCATGTCGCGGAAAGTACAATTAAGTGTCATACAGAAGATGGTTTATTACTAAGGAGAAGAAAGATAGAAACTAAATTTAGTCCAAACTATTTTAGACTTCCTTTCACTGCTTGATGATTGAAATGAGGTATAAATGCAACAAGCTTGAGACAAAGATCCTAATATGTCTTAGAAGGGCATGTTCAAGGCAACAAAATGATGTCGGTGCCTATAACAGAAGAGATTGGTAGAGATTTAAATAGAGATTACATGTTGTTTGAAGTAGCCAAGCTTGCTGCTGGCATAGCGAGGAGCTAGCACACAATTAACCGATGAGTGCTTAAAAAACTTCCTTGTTTCTTCATCATGGGTCATCATAAGTCCATTCTGCATACAATCACAATTCAAATTACCACACTCAACAAACCACAGTACAATGCAAAACATCCATAACAACAAAATCACAAGAAATTGCAGGTAAAATTTCTCACCGTGTTGAGGAAATACTTGTCATGGGAAGTCTTGTCATCCCAAACCAACAACAGAACTCGAACCCCTTCTTCGGATTTGTACTTTAGCAATTCGCCGAGATTCAAGTCCCCGCCTCTGGGCAGGGGCTTGGTCGGCTCCCTCACAAGCTTCACCTTATGGAAAATAGACCAACCCACAATGTAAATCAGATGATGAGCCTCCGAGATCGCATAGCATATGTCTTCCCAACAAGTTTGGTGTTCAAATGTCTTCCCTCCGTCTAATTCGATTTTGGGCAACATTCCTTTGGGGACATGAGCGTCCTGATAGAGCCTCACATCATTCCCTTTCCTAACTGGAAAATAGGTGTTCCTCGCTCCCCGCTTCTCGGGATCTCCGGCAATGCCATGCCTGTACGCCTTACTGTCGTCACAGGGAGTGAACTTCATCTCCAGCTTAATGGCTGTCTCGGGCCTCGGCGGCTTCCCGGACGACCCGAGCAGCGGGAACCAGCCGCTGATGAGCTTCCCGGACAGAACATCCTGAACCGGGAACTGGGCGGTGCCGATGAGCTCGGAGCCGAAAACGTCGTCGTCCTTGACCTGAACCTCGAGGTTCACGAGAGGGTGAGCAAGGGGAATATGGAAGCGCTCGTCCCAGACAGGGTTTTGGTTGCTCTTGATGACGCGCGTGCGCGCCACGGTGGCCTGAGGGACCACCACGGTCACGTACGGGTCGCTCGTCATGATCTTGGGCTTGCGGTGGCTCTTCTTCTCCGGAGGCGGCGCCGCCGTGCAGGCGTCGCAGGCGGTGAAGACGCGGCGGAGACGCTCGGAGAAAACGTCGGTGTTGGGCAAGCGCCTGGCCTCTATCACGTGCAATTCCAGGTCTCCGTGGAGGTACACGGTCTGGTCCGCCGAGTTCTCGCCCATCGAACAAAGCTCCACAGAAATCGGAGATCGATAAAATCAAAATGCACAGAAGTGGAAAGCGAAAAGCGCAAAATTGGAGAGGAAAAGAGAATCGAAAGTGACGAATTTGGGTTTTTTTGGTTGGGTTGGTGAGTGAGAGATGGTTCCAATGGTGTTTTGGGATGTTCACAACCTGTTTGCTCAGCTTCGCTGGAGTTGGGATTTACTATTTTAGATATTTTCTTGTATCTGACAGCTACATTTGTCTGCTAAAGCTTATTTGTCAAAAAGTGATGTTACGTTTAAATATGAGAAATTAAATGTCTTTTTATGTTGTGATTTCAGATAAAATAAGAGTTGAAAAGTTTTAAGTCTTTTTGAAATAAATATGTTTATTAATATGCAATTTTACCGGATTTGAGTTTGAATGGGAGTGCATGCTTGCGTGTCATCCATTTTACTCAATCATCTTGTCGGCATTGTTATAGTTATAGTCACCCACACTTGTATGCATATGTGGGAATGGATGTTTTATCCCCTACGCCATCTTCCATAAGTAGGGGTCAAGAAGAAAATCTATCTACCCGTCCCAATTCGTTTGTTACGAAATTCAATTGGGTGTAATCTTAATTGATAACGGTTTCCGCGGGCATCCCTAATTCAAGGACCTCAAAATTTCAAAATCACACATCTACATATCATTCTAACTTAAAGATTTCAAAATTATTATTACTTGTCATATGAATACAACTTTTTATTATTATAATTTTAAAATGTTTTCACGTACATTAGTTTTATATATTTTTTATAATTATAATTATTAATAAATTTTTACAATATATTGTATATGCAAAAAATTATTTAATTTATTTTATCAAAAATAAATATTATTCAATATAATTATTTAATTGAATAAAAATAAATATCATAGAAAATCACTTAAATGTATTAATTAATTGAGTTAATTAGATTTTTTCTTCAAAATTATTGACTTAATTGAAAAATATAAAGCAAATTAAAAGAAAATACGAAAAGCAATTAAATGGGTTAAGAAAAAAATATAAAGCAGATACAAATCAGTTGCAAATATAAGGAATCTCTTAATTGACTTAATTAATTGATTTTATGGTAATAGTAATTACTCATTAATAACCTTAAAATCATTATAATCTCTTCCGTTTTTATTCTTCTTCCTCACTTTCATGTATCCTTTCAATCTTTCTCTTCTTTCTCACACCCAAATTTCTCTCTCTTGATTAAAATACTATTATATTAAATATGAGAACTGCTACCGTGAGTCCTGAAATAAATATGGAGACCTATTGTAGCTAGACCTCAAATGGGGATGGGGTTTTACATTTTTGGGGACTGGTTAGAATATATTGGATCCCCAAAATTGGGTTTTGTGGCCTGGTTGAAGATGGCCTAATACTTAGGATGAATGGCAAATTGAAGATATATAATCTGGTCCAACTTAGTCTTCATTCAAATACAAATATATAGAGCTAATTAAATGATGTTTAAAAATCAAAACTTGTTTGTTTACTTAGAGGGAGGGAGGGTGGGAGAGAGAGATTTTTTTTGAAAATAAAATGAATAGTGAAGGGTATTTTAGTCTTTCATTCAATTTAAAAACAGTTATTTACCTCTAAAGGGTATTTTAGTCTTTTTACATGTTAAAATTGTTAAAAACTAACGGTAATGAACGGAATGAGTAATGGTGAGAAAAATGAAATTCTTGGGTATAATTAAATCTAGTCTAATGGAGAGAATCGGCCCAATTTTTAAAGAGTGTAAAAAGATGAAATTACCCTCAACTATTCATCAAATTCTCAATTAAATGTCACCCTCTCTTCTTTCTCCATTTTTGTGTCCTCTCCTCCTCCCCTGCCCCCTTCTCGTCGGCGTTTCTCCGGCATGCTCATCCTCATGGCCTTCCTCAACCTTGAAACCATCGTCCTTTTACGCTCGTCCTCATGGCCTCCTCCTCGAACCATACACCCAAATCCTCTTCACCACTCCGCCGTCCTCGGCGTAACCCTAACCCGCCCAGAACCATCCTTCGCCCACACCTGCCTCCGCTTTTTCGACGGCTCCACCACTGTATGGGTGTCTCCTGATTTGGGCCCTGGAGTGCCCAATTTAGGTTCGATTCGGTTGGGTTGGGTTTGTGGGATGAGTCCAATTTCAAGGCTAAGTATCGTGTTCATGGAGCTCTGGAGTGTATCAGGCCAGTCTCGGTGGTCGCCGGAGAAGGTCGCCTATGTCCCCGACTAATCCTCCGTCCGCCTCGCCCTCGACCTTGGCTGCGGCCGTGGCATCCTCCTCAACGATGTAACGCCAAATGCTGCCGGAGGGGACGCTGGAGGGCTGTCGAAGTGGACGCCGGAGGGGATATGAAGAAGATGATGAACAGTGAGGATAGAGGGGGCATAATTGTAATTTAATAATTTATTTTTTATTTTTTAATTTGTTATTTGAAAAGACCAATATACCCTTAAATTGTGTGATAAATTTGATATTCAATGTAGGGTAAAAAAATAAATTCATATTATTTAAATTATGGTTGGATCTGGTTGGAATTGAATCGGCTCAATTCCAAAGGTAATTTTAATATTTTTGGTATTTGGGATAAATTGTTCCAAAATGAAATTTAGGGTACTGAAAAAAAGAGAAAAAAAATGCTGAGTATAAAAGTGTCAAAAGTGCATATTTATATGCACAAAAGTATCATATTCTCTTTAATTTAAAAACTAAAGTTTCTTCCAAAAAGGAGGAGAAATTCCCCCAATTTGACCTGAAAAGGAAATCAGATGCTGTTTTTAAATACCTCCATAACATTTGTTTATTTATCCTCATTAAGCACTATTTTATAAATAAATTAGGTCAACTACACCACACATAGAAGCAACATGGCTTAATTTGTCCTTCTTTATGTCACATCGTTACCCTTATTAGAATCTTCATGCATTAATTTACGTCAAATGCTTGTATAGTTACGTATAAATAACAAAATAACTTTGTCACGAATACATATTGTTTGAAAAAAAAGTTAAACTTCATTATTTATAAATAAAGAGGACTAATATATTAAGATCTGTCATGAAATTTAAATCATAAATTCAAATTTTAATTCAAAAGACTTATTTGATTATTTGTGTATGTCATGAAATTTGTGAAATTACAAATTTTGAATTTGAATTGCAAGTCTTAGAACAAGTACCAATGATGTAAAACAATAATCAATAATTATTTTTATAAGACTTTCTTCCAATGAATTATGAAAATTATTGATTCATAAAGCTTCTTATATTTTTTAAGTAAGTGATATTGGATTCGTGTTTACCATGAGCACAACAAACTGGTTATGGTAAAATTTGAATGAAAACACACGATATCTCAAGATTGATCTATTCGGTGAGTCATGAATACACACAAAACAATAAAAAAAATACAATATTTCTATTTCTATTTATATTTTGTTAGAAAAATGTTGCATATATATTAGTCACATGGGGTGGGGCTATCTTATTGATGGGAGGTCCAGCATCAGAAGCTGGTGCTGGTGTGTCCCTCACCCTCACCACCCCTATAAGCAGATAAAACTCTAACTCCCATACTTCAGTTTTCAGAACCCATCCACCATCATCAACAAAGATTGTAATTGTAACCAAGAAAATGAGAAAAAAAGATCCCATGCTTTTTATCCAGCTTGGTGTATGTCGACAACACTTCTCACCAACATTTCATCTATTTTATTCCTATTCCTATTCTTAATATATTCATATAGCTATTTCACAATAAAACCTAAAAACCCATTTCTCATTGTCCCTCCCATTTCCTTTTCCCTCCGGCGAGTTGAAAGATTGAAACTTTTACTTTACTGGGTTAATGTGTATTCATCCATCAGTCGAGAAAATTCATTAACAAATGATTGAAAAAGAAATAAAGATATAAAAATAATATTTCTCTTACAAACTTGCGGTTATTGTTTAGAGCAATATTCTTGAGGCTATTGATTCCCTTATTTTTTTGGCCGCTCTACTCCCCACCAGCATAGATGTTGTACAGTAAATCAGAGAGCTCTGGAATGGATGAATGTGCTTTGCTCTGCTTTCATTCTCTCGGTTCATCAAAAGATTTCCTGCTGTTGTCTGTCTTTTACACATTTCACCTGCATATTCATTTCCATGGAACCCTCTTTGCATCTTTTTTTAGGTATAAATATAGTTGGTCTCTCTGGGTTTTCTTCATTGCAGTGCCTCCTCCTATTTCTATTGTCATTAAGCTGTGAACTTTTGTTCTTCGACCAGAAGATGAGCTATGCACGCCCTAATATTAATATGACATCTGGTTTGTCCCATTTTCCATCTTCCTTTGTCATTTGTTCATCTCTCAAACCGCTTTCAATTTGAACTCATATTGGCAAATACTAGCTGTTTCATTCAATTCAATCACTTCCTTATTTGGGTTTTTGTTCTGTGATTTCAATAGTGAAATTGTAGATGAATAATGGTTTACTGAGAAAAATAATACTGAGTTAGTCTGACTGTTGACCATTTTGGTGGAAACTTCAGGTGGAAGAACTGCTAGGACAGTCGAGTTTGGAAGGGCATATGTGGTTAGACATCAAGGTGATCACAAGGTCACTATAGTTTGGCTTCATGGTCTTCGTGATAATGGCTCGGGGTATTTTTTTATTCTCATATCATTGTCGTTCTTGCTTACGTTTGCGGGGATAGTTCTTTTAAGCTTTGTTGTGTTCAGTTCTTGGACTCATTGTTTCTTACATACAAAATCTGTTGTATTCATTTACTTTGTGTGTTTCTTGATAAGAGATGTTGTAAGCAGATACTTAACATAACACATGTTGTATAAGTAGATGATATTATTGGTTAGTTAGTTCATAATAGAGTTCAAGTACTATGGAAGCTGCTATGCTATCAGTATGAAGGGATCAAGGATATTTTATAACTGATGCATACTTATTCTGTTCCTTATGCACTTTACCCCAACCGAGTATTGGATAGCCGAAGGTTTTGGTCATTCAAGACAAAAAAACAGAACTTCGAGTATGTCTATATTCTGCCATGCGCTATATCATTGGGCGGTGTCAACTTTCTGATTTTGATAGTTTTTCTTTATAGATTCTCATTTGGACCGACTCCGTCAAGTGATATATATTATCTATTAGATTAAAAGGGTGTTACTAGGCATATAGGATATTCATTGTAATGTATAGCCGCTTGAATTCAACTTCATTTTTTCTCCCTTTTTGTTATATATTGTAAAGCATCTTTTTATTTTATAACATACACACATATAATATTTTCTCATCCTCTTTTGTTGCAGTTCCTCCCAACTCTTGGAATCAGTCCATCTTCCAAATGCAAGTATCCATATGTTTTGGATTCTTTATCTTGATCATTTATGTATGCATTTTTTATCAATTTGAATGCAAATTTATGATTGACTTGTGTCGGGTGCAAATCAAATGGATTTGCCCAACTGCCCCTAACCGTCCAGTAGCATTACTTGGTGGATTTCCTTGCACCGCATGTGAGATCATAACCTTGCTTTCATTTTATTTAGAAAAGCTTAGCATTATGTTTCATTAATCCTATGTCGAGACGAGAAAAAGATGATCTGAATTGCCTATGTGGTCTGATTCTGGGTTTGATGTGGTAGAGCTTTCAGAAGATGGTCCAGATGACGTGGAGGGTTTAGATGCTTCAGCTGCACATATTGCAAACTTGTTGTCAGCTGAGCCCGCAAATGGTATTTCTTATATGCAAAACCAATCAATTTTGGGGTTTGCATAAACTTGTATTGCAAGTGCAGATTCTTGGTATTGGGGGATTCAACATGGGTGCTGCAACAACACTCTATTCTGCAAGTTGTTGCACTATGGGCAAATATGGAAACGGCAACCCCTACTCTGTCAACTTAAGGGCGGTCATTGCTCTGAGTGGTTGGCTTCCAAGGTTTAGGTACCGATACAGCTCTAGAAGCATGTGGTTTTCCTTTATTTTTGCACTTACTAAAACTGCGCTGGTCTTGGTTCAGGAGCTTGAGGAACAAAATAGATCGCATGAAGCTGCCAGGCGAGCTGCATCCGTGCCTATTTTGTCTGTCACGGACTTTGTAAGTATCACTATCTACCTTAATCCTTATATTTTCTCTTGTGATCTCTCTCCCCAACCATGAAATTGTAGTTGTAGTTCACAAAGCATAGCTCCCTTTTCAAAAACCATTACCAAACTGATTCTTATTCTTGATGAATCCTATTGCTCACATTAATTGCCATAAAATACTGGTGAACTTTGGTTCGGAAAGTTGATTAAGAAAGAAGTCTAATTCAGTCTTACAAATTTTGAAATGCTCATTTTTATCATCTTTGAAGCTTTCTTTACAGTGACTTTGCTACCATGTAAAAGTTTACTGACTCGTAGTCCTGTTGCAGGCGATGATGTAGTTGCCTACAAATACGGAGAAAAATCTGTGCAATCCTTGAGTTCGGCAGGATTCCGGTATCTAACATTCAAATCCTATGAAGGGTACGTACTAAGTTTACGAGTTAAATAAATTGGTTGCAGAAAATGAACAAATGGATAAACTTTGGGCTGGGTCATTACACGGTGCGTAAAGAGATGGCTGAAGTTTGCAATTGGCTAAATTCAAGGCTAGGGCTTGAAGGGTCATCTGGCTAGAAAGAGACAATAAATAACATCAAGTAGCTAACATAATAGAGTGGCCGCAGGTATATGGTATAGCCCTAGTTCCTTTTTGTCATCTTGCCTGTTGTTGAGAAAATAAAATTTTGGATCCCTATTGGGAAATGAGTATCAGTTCTACTTACACAACATTTTGTTATATTCATTAATGTATTTGTAAATTAAGATGATGTGTGAGTGAGGTTCTTGAATGCGTACCTTAAATATCCTGAAGTTGAACAGACTGCTTAGATTGGTCCTGAACTGCTTTTCTTCTTATTTTTAAGGCTCTAACAACAAGAACAGAAGAGAAGAGAACAAAACCAACAATGATTTATGACAAAATTGGCGCTCGGCTTTATTTTTGAAATATATCATGCAACATGCCTTCGTGACAAACTGCAGCCTCCTGAAATACTACTAACCCTTTGTCGATAACTAAAACTAATGCCAGGAATTACCTCCTGATTCTTGTGATGTTCTAATCACTGATCGTCTGAACTACCTTCGTCATAACTTTCGTTTTCATTTCTGCAACTAGTGTATGCTCTGATCAAACTGAATTTGCCTCCACTTTTCAAGCTTTGCAAGGAGATTGAACCAAGTCCTTGTGATTCAAACTTGGGAGGGGACACATTTGGTGAGCTAGCTTTCACCGCCTTGATGTGGGTAGGAGGAGCAGGGAGCGTGTATTGTACTCTCGCATCCTCACAGTCATGACTGAGGACCTCATTTCTATATAATTGCTGCTGTGTAAAAGGGTTAGTTGGATATTGGGAAGTGTTGTCTCCAAGCAAGGAAGCGGCAATGGGGTGAAATTGCTTGTACTATCAAGCCCTTGTCGTGTAGATGACAAGTGTCCACCTCCATACCAATGACGCTATCGGTATTGGTCGATCCTGTATTCAATTTCTCACAAGACTCGTCGTTACATCTTTCAACTCTCCAGTAAATTGTTTCGGCAATTTCAATATACACCGACATCATAAATCGTAGAAGAATATTTGAAAAGATTATAATGAAACCGTGTAGAGAATAACTCATAATCATAGAATGAAGTTATCTTAGTAATTAGTTAAAATTATTATAGCAGAAAAAGATAATGCTTTAATATCATAAGACAAATTAAAATAGTCGAATTATCATATCTGCATCCATCAAAGCATCCTACTCCGGACTGGAAATGAAGCAAAACATGATAAATTAGAGACATTGCTTTTTTTAATGGAGACCGTGATTGTGTGTACTGAAGAAAAGAATGTTTGACAACATTAACCTGATAGCATTCACAATATTTTTTGAGACACTTGGACTTCTTGCAATTGCATCCTCTTTTGTGGCGCCTGGCTGATGTGTCTTGAATTGGAGAGGCGGTGACAACAACCTTTGGAGCAAAAGCATGTGGATTACGGGATACAATTTGCCGTCTTGCCTCCTCTACTGTGTCTTCGTATTCAGGTTTGTTAAAGCAGATTGCGCATCCGCACGAATCCACACAATATGTCTCTGATGCAAAGCACTCGCAGTAACTGCCAATGCTAATAATCAACAACAAACCTTATAATAATTGACCATCTTTCTAATATCTGATTATGAAAATGCCTCTCTACAACCCTATGAAATAGCCAAATATGTCTCCCCATAGAGTGTGGTGGATAGTCGACACTGTATTTATAATAGATATGGTTACGGACATAAGTATGCATGTTATATTGATCTCCTCATAAGGAGTGTCATGTCTCTCAGGGCATTCTAACCCGAATCTTAAAACCTCATATTTTTGGAGTTTTGAGGACTTTCATCTACAACGCGGTCTTTTAGATTACATTCTCATTTTTGGGGCCCTACTGTAGTAAGTCTCCAAAAATGAGGACTCATGGTAACAAGGTCTCTATTATTAAATATATATTTTTATTTTACTCATTTTTAGGGTAAATTCCACATGAACCCCCTTAACTATACGCGTGTCTCACATGGCCCCATTAACTACAAAATCAATCTGTGAGGTGCCTTAATTACCAAAAAATCACACTTTGCATTTTTTTGTTGACTTTTTTCATAATTCTGTTAAGTTTTTTTGTGAAATGACGAAAATACCCTTGTATCTGAAAAATTAAAATAAATAAATAAATATGAAGGATACTTGTTATAGACTAATGCATAGTCTATAGTACCATTTAGGTAACCAAGTACTCTACTAATAGCTCTCTAATGCTCTTTACCAGTCCAGTTTGTATATTTAGATAACTTGCCAACTGCAAATGCTATATCAGGCCTAGTACAATGCGTAACATACATCAAGCTACCTATTGCACTAGCATATTCTAACTGAGCAACAATTAAGTCACATTGATCCGGTAACTTGATACTAGAATCAAAAGGAGAGTTTTCTTCCTTTATCCTAAGGTGTTGAAATTTCTCCAACATTTTCTTAACATAATGAGTCTGATTCAAAGGATAACCACCATTATGTTTAATTATTTTAATACCCAAAATTGTATCAACCTCATTAAGATCCTTCATCTGGAATACAGAATTAAGATAATTCTTGGTTTCTTGTATGCTAGTCAAATTAATACTGAATATTAGTAAATCATCAACATAAATGAAATTTTGATTAGCTAGTCGTGCAAGATGTCACACACAATGTTACATATGAAGCTATAACACCGTGTATGACTTCTTGTGTCGATAATGCATGACAGTGAATATAAAGCTATAAACAATGACACAACAGATTGTTTACCCAGTTCGGTGCAACGTCACCTACGTCTGGGGGCTCTCAGCCTAGTGGAAAGGTTTCACTTATCAGTAATTCGTCAGAACATACAAGTACTTGTGATCATCCCTAGATCTATACTTTATGCTACGTTTTACAGTGCAACCTATCTCAGGGTCTCCCCCTGAATCCAAGACTCCGTCTTGATTCCACTCTTCGAGCAATCGCATTGCTCTATCGATTCAAGTCTTCGTTGAAGTTGGTGGTTGCGTGCAGTCTTCACTCACGCGATCAGCAAACCCTCAATCATCTAACTCTCAATAGTTATGTGATACACAATATCCTCAGCACAATCAGCAACTCTCAGCCCGCAAACCTTCACGTCTAAGAGCTTTGCAAATTATTGCTAGGAAACAAATAAAGAACCACACGATTGCTAAGGGGGTAGCCTAAGCTTTTATAGCAATCGAGGATGAGTACTAACCCTAATGGGTTTCCTCTTAATATCTGTCTTTCTCTTTCCAGAATCGGAGTCTTTCTGGAATTTCCTAATCTTCTTCGTACTTTCTGCAGAAACTGCACTTTCCTGATTTTTGTCGATTAGGATGTTTGCCGAGACGCCGTCAATAATGTCACACAAGATGTCGCATAGGATGCTTCGACATTCTTTGTGACATGTTCTCCAGTTCCTTTAAAAATAAGTCAATCTCTAAAACTATCGTAACTACAATAAAAACTGATGATTACAATATATTCTTTAGTATATTTTGAGTAAATGCATTTATCAGCATTATTGTGTTTGAAACCATTATTCAAAATGGTTTCATCAAACTTTTCATGCCACTGTTTCGGAGCCTGTTTCAGCCCATATAGAGATTTCATTAACTTACACACTGTGTGAATCTCCCTCTAATACAAATCTCTCTGGTTGATCCATATATATCTCTTCATTTAAATCACCATTCAAGAAAGCTGTTTTGACGTCCATCTGGTGAATATGCAAATTATATATAGATGCAAGAGATATCAAGGTTCTTATAGAAGAAAGCCTAGCAACTGGAGCATACGTATCAAAATAGTCGATCCCTTCCTTTTGCGTAAAAACTTTGGCAACCAGTCTTGCCTTAAAGGCTTGCAAAGTACCATTTGTACTGTATTTCTTTTTGAATACCCATTTATACTTAATGGGTTTCAAACCATGAGGCAAATCGGGTAAAGACGAGTCATACTCGTCATTAATTGCCTCTTTCCAAAATGATGCATCTCTTGAGCTCATAGCATCTTGATATGTTTTGGGATCATCCTCAATGTTTAAGACAATAGGAATTTTGTTCAAAACCTTATCTCTATTGCCTTCAACAAGAAAAGTAAGAGCATTTGTGCCAATAAAATCAGACCCAAATGATTTTTCTTTTCTTACTCTTGTGTTTTTCCTTGGTTCAACTTGAACCGACACTCTTTTCCTTTTATTTCTATCGTAATCATTGATTACAATGTTGTTATTGTTTTGAACACTAGAATTCACTTATATTTGTGAATCATTTAGATGATGAATCCTTGAAAATTTTATTTTCAAAGAAATCGACATAAATCGAGTCTATGATAACATTTGTCTCCAAGTCCAAAACTCTATATGCCTTAGAGTTTTCTGCATAGCCAACAAAAACACCTCTTTTACCTCTCGGACTAATTTGTTGAAGGTTTCGATAATTTTGTAATATGCTATGCAGCACTAAACTCTAAAATAATTTAAGTTTGGTTTACGATCATACCAAAACTCATAAGGAGACTTATGAGTCTTCTTTGTAGGAATTTGATTTCCCACATGGCAAGCCATTATAAGTGCTTCTCTCCACAAAGAATTAGGCAAACTAGAATTTACCATATCAATATAAGTTCGATTCTTTCTTTTAGCCACTCCATTCATTTCAGTACTATAAGGGGCGGTCCTATGGTGAATTAGACCATTGTCTTCACAATATTTATCAAATGATGTAGGAAAATATTCACCACCCTATCACTGCGAAGAATTTTAATCTTCTTTTCATTTTGATTTTCGACCAAAGCTTTAAATTCTTTAAATCTATCATATGCTTCATCTTTAGTTCTTAATAGATACACATAAGTGAAACGAGAGAGATAATCTATGAATGTGATAAAATAACGGTTTCCTCCTTTAGACAAAACACCATCAAATTCACAAATGTCAGTATGAATTGAGTTTAAAATTTCATAATTTCGTTCAACTCTAGTAAATGGTTTCTTAGTCATTTTTGCTTGAACACAAATTTCACATTTATCAGGAAAATCACCATAACAAGCAATGTAACCATATTTCGACATATATTTCAACATACGAAAATTAATATGTGCAAATCTAGAATGCCAAATAGAAGGAGAATACTCAACAACATAAGCAAGCACGTTATTTATTTCATTAATACTTAATTTGAACATGTCATCACAATTGTAGCATTTTCCTATATACATACCATTTTTAGTTATAATAACTTTGTTTGATTCCAATGTTATCTTAAAGCCTTTCTTGACATAATTTCAAGTTCATTCAAGCGAGAAACTAGAATTTGAAGTTTCATGAACTTTATCCATGATAGTATTTTTATCATCAGTCATAAAAAAAAATTGAAATACTTCATAGCAAGAAATTTGTCGGTACCTCTTTTTTCGTTCTTGTATTTCGCCTCCAATGCAGTCCATATTTCATTGAGAGAATTCAGGTTGCAGTATAAATCGTACAAACGATCAGTAGAGAATGTACCCACGACACACCAACTCGTCCTCCTTGCACTTATTACGCTCCTTCTTTAAGGCTTCAGAATCATCAGGTTTCGGATAAGGAATGATAGTGAGGCATGCCTTGAGTACGTAAAATATCTTGAGAGCGGTAAAAAAGAACACCATACGATCCTTCCAACGAGTATAATTGGTTCAATCAAAACGAGCCAACTTCGATTCTGCATGAATTTGGTCGCTTTGAATTTGAGCCTTCACGGTAGCAGAGAACTTCATTTTCATAGTAGAATAAATTCCTTACGATTGCTAGAGATATAGTATACTAAAACGGAACTGCAGTAAGGCGTTGACTATACTTTCTGTAAGGAATTTATGCCCCCATTATATTGGGCATATCCTTCAGGATAAAATACTGCATAATAAGCCTTTTATATGTATGTGGAGAGATGTTACTGATGGTAGTAATTTTGCATTATAAAGAATGTAGTATATATAGCATGAGAATGTGACCTTTCATGAATATGAATAGTCATATTGTTTTGAGCAATCGTGTCTCTTCATATAATAATATTTGTACATTGTATCTTAATTAAGATAACTAAATGTACAAGTGTCAAATTCTTAATTATTAATCATTGTGTCAGAAACAAGACAAATGAATGAACAAGTGTCAAGTTCTTGATAATCAATAATTATGATCAATCTATTATAGATTGTCCAACTTGGACTACACTCTATATGAATAGAGTACAAACTTATATTTATATATACATTACATCTTTCATCAATCCATGTAGGATAATCTACAATTAACAAACTCAAATGTTCCAACAGTATGAAATTTGGGAGGAGCATATACGATGCTGAGATTTTATGAAATAAGAGGATAGGTATGTATTATTTAGGATTCTAAATTTGTAGTAAATATTAATTTTATTCATCTATTATTTTGCGGTGTTGTAAATGGCAGCCGAAAATCACACGGGCGCAACGCCGTGATGTTTTGGCCGTTTTAAACAAGTTTTGTATTGATTTAGGCTGATTTTGGACCAATTTGGTTCGAATTTGTCCACACCAATTATTTTTTTTATTTAAAAAAGTTGAAAATATTATAACTTGTAGCATAATATGTGTTTTTATTACATATGTAAATTAATTTATATAAAAAAATTAAAATATAAAACGAAAATCCGCTATTACCCCAAAGGCCCTTGTCTGGTATCAGAAAGATGTCCGACATCTACAACCTTACTATTTTTTGTTGGAATTATGCTATAAACCCAATCATTGTGCATGATTGTTAAGCACATTACACATAATGTTTTATTAATAATAGAGATTGATAAATGGTTTATGGTGTTATCATATACAGATACGTGTTGATATCGATATGATAGGCCATTGATTAAGCTGTTACACACGACATTGTAATAGGGATTACGATAATGAGAGTCTTGTATTATAGACTTTGATCTAAAATGTTCTTGATCGTAGGATTATCGTAATAGGACTACGATAATACAGAAAAATCAATATATTTATGACGGTACTCATTGGATGAGTATTAATGGATCACATTTATTAAGTGATACATATATAGTATGCATATAGAGATATATTCATTGAACTAACCAAAAGTGAGATTTTCCAAATGGTGATATTACATGTACTGTCAATGTGAAAATTCTCTTTGATGTTGGACGCCTACTGTATAGGGCTGTCCATTTCTACCCGGGACCCGACTCACCCGACGACCCAACGCGACTCAAACCCGACCTCAAGTGAGTCGGGCCTCGGGTGTGATATTGAAAACCACCGAGTAACCCGACTCACCCGACATCACTTAAGAAAATAAAGCCAAACCCACATATCCCACGCAGGTCCACACCAGAGGGTTCAATCCAATAGAAACCCAACTCAGGTTGTGAACTGCAATGAAACAAAAAGGTTCATAAACCATAAAATTTCTTCATGCGTTTCTGATGTGGGATTCGTGAGACAAAATAAAGTGCTAAAGATGACGCGACGAAGTGGCGTCTTCTCCGCCTTCGATCTCGGTCGGTTGAATTAATCTCAGCCGTAGATTTTGTGAAACGTGTCAATATATATACATAGATCATATTTATATGTAAAAATCTACAAAAACCATAAGGGTCATAATCCAAAACCAAATCAGCCGCTGCCTCTTTCGCGTCCAGACACAAAACCAGCGATTCCCTCAGGCGGTGAAAATCGACGAGGTGGCTATTTCCCCCACGACGGCGATCTCCACGACGTCTCTCTCAACGATTCGACTCCTTCCCAGCAGCGGCGATTCGGAGATCCAGCGATTCACTTGGCGGTGTCAACGATTCCGCTTCGGTGAATCGATTCGTCTTCGCCGATTTAGATTCGTCTTCGCCGATTCAGATTCATTGCCACCCTGGACAGAGCCGCATCTACTCCCTCGATCGAAGCACGCCTCTGTGAATCCGAGATTGAAAATATTGGGTAATCGTCTTATTTTTATCACTTCCTTGGTTATGTTCATATGGAAATATGAACAATTATTATTTATGAATCCATACTAAGTTTGTCTTTATTAATGGTTGTCCTTGTTATTATTTGTTCTCAAAATCGCCATTCTTGCAGGGTATACCGCAACAAAAAATAATTTTCTATTTGAAAATGTATAGGTTATTGTGATTACACTTGGTCTATTTTAAATTTTACAACTTCTCTTTTGATAGAGTTTGGTCTAAGAAGATGAAATCCTCATACCATTATTGAGCATGTAAAACTGTTGTTGTTATTTTTGTCTCATTATGCAGCGTCTTCAAAAACTACATGTTTGGTAAGTTTGCATATTTCAAAACTTTATTGTTTTATGAATGGTGTGATAAATGGGGCATTGGGTTTCAATTTTTGTGGATCCTTGTTTTTTTTTCTCCGAATGAATCATATGTATCTATTCTACAACAAGAATAATTTATTTGATATGGATGCCGAAAGGGGAAATTGTTGAATGTTTTAATGTCAGTTCACGTTAGGAGGATGATCATTTAGCACATTGGACACTGGCAACTTCTGTATTTGAGGTTAAAGGAAAAATATATCTGATAAAATAGGAGAAATATGAATTATTATTCGAATTGGGAATTTTAGTTGCATTTCTATATCTTTTGGTTAACTTGCAATAAGATTATGACATGTGCTCTATTGCTAGCTATAATCAAAATCATAATGATCTTTGAACTTTCTTAGTTTTATTAATGAGTTTTAATAGATTTTGAGTTGTGTTCTATTATAATCAAATTCATAATGATTATTGAATTTTCTTGACACATTTTCTCATCCATGAAAATTTGGAATTATATGTTTGATAAGCACAAGATATGTTTTGGTTAATTTGTTAGCTTCTTTTCTGTTTTAGGATTTGTAGTTTACACACTTGACAAAATATGTGCCAAGTAATATTTAAATTTTACACTTTTGCCTCTCTGAGAAAAATGATATATATATATAAATTAAAGGGGTAATAACAATTCAAGTAATTTACCATAACTTATTATCAATTAATTACATTAATTTTGATGTTTTTACAGAGACATATATATGTTTTACATATTCACATAATCAGATTATAGAGACATATTTACCTAACTTATATAGATGTATATGTTTTATATAATTTTATTTATATATGGGAGTTGCTGGTTGATTTACATGCTTACTTTGTGTTGATTTCTTTGATAATGCTTACTTTGATTTAAATCATACTAGTGATGATGATTTACATGCTTACTTTGATTTCAATTATACTAAACTACTAGTGATGATGATTGATTTCTTTGATGTTTATGGATTACAATTTACTGCCTCTGTTTTTGGACAGTACCGTTTTTAATTTGTTTCAGCATTTGGTAGCTGTTGGAGTTTCTGTAAATGGAGGAACTGCTGGAGACATTCTCAAAATTAAGGAGCTAATAGATTTTATGTTTTTTGTTCATTTTCTTAAGGTTTAGTTTTTAAATGTTTTAATTTTAAAGTAATTGAATCTGTTTTTATAGTTCATTATTTTTTTCGTAACATTTATTTGGGTAGATTCAGATTGTATTGTATCAGTGTTAAAGGTAGAATATGTTTTTTGTTTTGTTTATGATCTTGAATCTTGAAATATGAATTGGGCTGAAGTAAAAGAAATAACTTTGGGCTCACTTATTGGACCTTTTATTAAGGCCCATCGGGTCTGTTGGGTTTGACCCGACTCACCCGACACCCGACACCCGACCGAGCAAACCCGACGACCCGACCATGAAGTTGGCCCGAGTCTCGGGTACAACCCACTGGACCCGACAGCACCCGAGTCGGGTCCAAACCCGGTCGGGTCTACCCGACCTGATAAACACCCCTAGTTGGGTATGATTGAGTACTTATATAATTAGTGGCGAGTCAAGAAGGAATCCATCAACTCTAGGTAATGAGTTTGAACTCTATATTGACAGTGTAGTTACTGCGTTTTTAGTGATTGGCTTATTTTTAAGGAACTAGAGCAAAATGTCATAAAGAATGTCGAACATCATATACGACATCTTGTGTGACATTGTTGACGGCATCTCGGCAAATATCCTGATCGACGCAAATTAGGAAAGTCCAGATTCTGCAGAAAGTACGAATACGTTTAGGAAATTCCATAATGTCTCCGATTCTGAAAAGAAGAAAGACGTGATTATTAGGAAACTCATTAGGGTTAGTACTCATGCTCGATTGCTATAAAAGCTTAGGCTACCCCCTTAGCAATCGTGTGGTTCTTTCATTGTTTCCTAGCAATAATTTACAAAGCTCTTGGACGTGAAGGTTTGCGGGCTGGGAGGTTGTAAATTTTGCTAAGGATATTGTGTATCACCATAACTATTGATTGTTAGGTGATTGAGGGTTTACTGATCGCGTGAGTGAAAACTGCACGCAACCACAACGTTCAACGACGACTTGAACTGACAGAGCAAGACAATTGGTCGAAGAGTGGAATCAAGACGGAGTCTTGGATTCAGGGGGAGACCCTGAGATAGGTTGCACTGTAATAAGTAGCATAAAATATAGATCTAGGGATGATCATAGATACTTGTATGTTTTGACAAATGACTGATAAGTGAAACCTTTCCACTAGGCTGAGAACCCCCAGACGTAGGTGACGTTGCACCGAACTGGGTAAACAATCTGCTGTGTCATTGTTTATTTAGCTTTATATTTATTGTCCTGCTTTATTTACACAAGAAGTCATACACGGTGTTATAGCTTCATACATAACATTGTGTGTGACATCTTGCACGACTAGCTGATCAAAATTTCAGACAGTAATCATATGGTTAAACAAGTACCTTGGCTAAGGCACGAAAATAATTTAAGAAAAGAGTTTCTTAAAGTTATTCCACAACCATCGAGATTGGCGTGAAGTATAGTAATTATCTATTAGAGTTTGACAGACATAACCATACCCTAGGATGATTTGGAGTTGTAACGATAGAAGAAATCGATACATTACCCTTTGTCGTATTCGTCTTTATTAGATATTGACATTCACGTTATCCGTTCGTTGAAAAATGTTGTCAGGCAATAACCTCAATTAGTAACTAATGAGATTAATTACTCCCGGTTTAATATTGAACTTATATAGTTACACATAAAACAAGGTCGAAACGTATCGGGTTTTAGAAACCCGAATTATAATATGAATTTGAATTCATATATTTATTATATTTCGAATATAATAAAGGTATAGTTTAATTATATATTAAATTAATTAAGATAATGTTCTCTTAATAATTTATTTATTTAACTTAATATTATATTAGATATACGTTTAATGTTGTATTAATTTAATCAGTAATATTCTAATATGAGTAGGATTGATCTGATTGTAGTTAATATAAATAAAGACCCCAACCCTAACCTAATTAGCCACGGGAGCAGAAAAGAAAATGTGTTCTTTTCTTTTGGGCTTACGAAGCCGCCACTCAATATGAGAGTAACGGCGTATACATGAAGAATAACGGCGTATTTTAATGCGTACGCCGTTACTACCGTTAATTAGTAACGGCGTATGTAGGTAAATACGCCGTTACAAGATCTTACCGTTTTGTTACCGTTCTGTCGTTGTGTTACCGTTAATTAGTAACGGCGTATTTACCTAAATACGCCGTTACAAAATCAATGTATAAATCTTCACAGAACCATCTCCCATTCTCCTCACATTTTTCTCCCAATTCTCTCCTACTTTATATTTCCCGACAAGGGCATTTCCGTAATATCATCTCCATTTTTCGACAAGTCTCTCTCAAAATACTACGGTTCATATCATCATTCTCCATATTAGTAGGTACGTACATTTATTTTTATTATAAATGCATTATGTAATGTATTTTATTCATTTAGGTTAAATGCCCGTAGATTATTTCATTAATTTTGTTGCTATAATGATAATAATTCGGTTTTTGAATTGGTGTTATAGTTGATAAATATAGTAAATTGTAATTGATTATTAACCGTAGTTATTTGTATAATATATAGAATGGATCGTGGGTGGATAACATCCCGTAAGATGAGTGAGGAGTGGATGAACGGATTAAGTAGTTTCGTCAAATTTGCGAGACGAAACGCGCAAACAGATGGCGTGAGACGTTTCAAGTGTCCGTGCACTAGATGTTGTAATTATTCTTGGCACGATATGGACACCATTTGCGATCATGTATTGAAGAAAGGTTTCCTTACATCGTACAATGTGTGGGTCCATCACGGCGAAGCTAGAGGGGCTAGTTCGAGTCGGCCTAGTTCGAGCCGAAATCTAGATATGAGTCTCCCGTCAAGTTCGCATAATCCCCCTTGTTCGACGTCGGTGCACACTCCAGAGTACGTTGATCCGGTGCATCAGTTCGTGAATGATGTAGATCCATGTAGAGATGTAAGGATTGACGAAGATGAAGGCGAGAACGACAAGGATGAGTACGAGGACGAGGACCAGGACGAGGACCCACAATTGGAGATAAGTTCGGTGACCGAAGTCGAGGCCAGACTTGCTAAAGCGAAGATGACGGCGTACAACCGGTTGGTGACGGAGTCACAACAACCGTTGTACAAAACCACAAGCGCTGTCACTAGTGAGGATACTTCTTTGGAAGCGATGTTGAGGATGTTGTGTATCAAACAGAGCACCGGGATGTCAGACGCGGCTTTTACCCAGGTCGCGAAAGAGTAATGTCGTATGTTACCACAACCTAATTCGTTTCCATCTAGCTACGCAGCTGCGAAAAAGATAATGAAGGCCATCGAAATGCCACACGTGAAATACGACGCATGTTTGTACGGATGCACTTTGTATTACAAAGAGTTCTCCGCTCTGGACAAATGTGGAGTTTGTAAAGAACCACGGTTTACTATGGAAGGGAAAAAATTAGTTCCGCAGAAGACGTTGTGGTACTTCCCATTGACTCCTCGACTTCAACGGTTATATCTTGGGGAAGAGACGGCTGAGTGGATGCGATGGCACGGTGAGAGGGAGAACGAGGACGATGAAGTATTAGTACATCCATCAGACGGTGCTGATTGGATTCAGTTTGACAAGAAATATCCTCAATTTTTGGAAGAAGTCCGAAACGTGCGGCTGGCCTTGTCATCCGACGGGTTTTCTCCATTTGGGCCTAATGCTGGGAGTTACAGTTTGTGGCTTGTAGTTGCTGTCCCGTTGAATTTTCCACCCTCGATGGCTATGCGAAAGGAGTATAACATCCTCACCATGTTGGTATCAGGTCCAAAATCACCTGGAAAATGTTTGAACAACTTTATGCGTCCATTGATTGATGAGCTGAAGCAATTGTGGACGAACGGAGTTGTCACGTGGGTGATAGCATTTGTGCCCTAGTCCAATTGGTATTAGCCTGTAAACGTCTATGTACAAATATCATCGTTTGTAATGTATAAATATAAACGGCTTTATATTACTTATGTGTTGAATTAATGTGTTAAGCATGATCTGATTTATGACCACTAAAGTAGTAGAACCATAAATCTGTACGGATCACACTTAACGAGTCCCTGGTCAACCTATGCTTCCTTAAAAGCGACCAGTATGAGGATGGTTCTTAATGACGTAGTTCTACTTGTCATAAGGATGTGGGATCCTGGAACCATATCATAGGTATCATGAGGTGATTGATATCGGACGACCCGCATTGAATAGTGTTTTCATAGATTAAGCCATAAACATATTCAGATGCGATAGCTTGTCACGACGTCCTTAGACCAAGGAGTCTTTGTGATCACTATGCAATGAACGTACGGCTTTAACTTGCGCCAAACGCTTTCTGTAAAAGGATTGCTATAAAGGGCATGATTGGGTGGCGGAACGGGTTGCATGAGTGACACGAAAGACGGCTAAGGGATTTATCCCTCATACTACGGTATGGGAAAGATATCCGTTAGAAGGCCTCTTGATGGAGACTGACTGAGAGAAAAAGGATGGCCATGCAAATGATACGGGTTATCATTTCTCAGTCATCTCGCATATCAAGTAACAATGATTGATTGAACAAGGGAGACGACTCTATGCCTTGAGATCAATTGGGATATCTAGAGATAAAAGGATGGTGACTTGTACGCACAAAGGTTAAGTCGAATTATCGATCATCGTGCACCTTGCGTAATCATAATGTTTTACTAGAGACCACTTATGATGGATCGGGCAAGAGCGAGTCTTGCGCTGATCTGCCAACGGTAGCATGAGCCTAGAGGGTCACACACATACAAGACGGATAACTTGAGACAAGGAAACATGGATGTTTCTTGAGGAGAAGTATATGGAAAAAACTGGAGGTTTTGTGCCGTAGGTTCGGTTTGAGAGAATAATTAGCGAATCGAGAAAAATTGAGTTTTTCGTCGATATCGCGTCGGACTTTGTTTGATAAGTAACGACAAAAGGGTCGGGCAACTTTTGGACGCGGCATGAGACAACACGGGAGGGCCCATTGGGCTCGGCCCTTGAAGCCTCATGGCCGGCCCAATAAGGGCCCAATAAGGCCATATGGTCGGCCCACTTGGTGGGGCCATTGTGGGGGCCACACAATGCCATGCTTAGTTGGTGATTGTGGATTAAGAGGTGAGTGATTTAAGGGGTATGGGTTAAAGCACCTTTAAGCCTATACCAATCACTTTTAACTCATACTTGTGAGTTGGGTGATGAATTATAATGCAAGACTTTAATTCATTAATTCATTAAGTAAAAAAACACACAAAAATCCTCTCTCTCTCTCATTGTGGCCGGCCACCCCTCTCCTCTTCATCATCTTGCTCTCTTGTTCTTCATTTAATTGTTCTAGTAGGCAATTAAGTGAAGGATCTTGAAGATCATCCTCTTGGTGTAGACTAGCTTTAGAGAAGAAGATCCGAACGTTCTTCTTTATCGATTCAAACAAGACTTAAAGGTAAACATCTTGTGGAATAGATTTTGCTTTGGGATTTAATGGTTTAAATGTTCTTTGACAAGGTTTGGAGTAGATTATCTTTTATTGCTTCCGCTATCTCGACGATCTAGAACGCTCCATGACCCAACAGTGGGATGCTTCCAAGAAAGAGCCGTTCATAATGCGGGCTGCTGTGATGTGGACAATCAGTGACTTTCCGGGTTTGGGAATGTTGGGTGGCTTGACCACTAAAGGCTATAAGGCATGTCCTTTATGTTTGGACAGCATCGACTCTTCACGCAGTAACTCAAGAATATCTTACCAAGGTGCGCGTCGGTGGTTACCTGCGAAGCACCCACTGCGCTTTGTCCCAGAGGCATTTAACGGGCAGATCGAGACTCGTAGAAGGCCTAAGCGGTATTCAGGGACTGCTATACTGAAGGCTATTAGGCGTCATACTTATCTCGAGCCTAGTCTACACCCGAAGCACAATAAACGAACTAGTTTAGCTATCTGTTGGTCTCATGAAAGCATTTTCTGGCAGCTGCCCTATTGGAAAACTCACAGAGTGAGACATGCGTTGGATTTAATGCACATAGAGAAGAATGTGTACGACAACGTCATAGGTACAGTTCTCGGTCTAGCGGGGAAGACTAAAGATGATTTGAAAGCGAGGAGAACGTACGAGGAACAGAATGTGCGCCAAGACCAATGGGTGGGCCAGGACGGGGAGCTCCCTGATGCGCCTTATGGGGTCAAGGGTGTACACCGGAAGGCCGTACTTGAGCATATCCGAGCAGTGAAGTTCCCCTCCGGATATGCGGGAAATTTGAAGATTAAGGTCAATCCTGATGAGAAAAAGTTCCTCGGACTTAAGACCCACGATTTTCACGTGCTCATCCAACGCATCTTCCCACTTGTCATTCGGAAGTACGTTCCGACTCATGTAGCAGAAGTATTAGCAGACCTCGGCAGGGTGTTTCAGGTGTTGTGCACGAGAGAGCCGACGAAGAAGACACTAAAAAAATTGCACGAAGATATGGTGGTTTTAGTCTGTAAGTTGGAAACTATCTTCCCTCCATCATTCTGTACCATTATGGTTCACCTGCTACTACACCTACCGGATCAAGTTATTCGGACCGTGCCAGTTCATTTCACTTGGATGTTTCCAATTGAACGGTATGATCCTTCTCTTCAGTAATTTCATTTCTAATTACCATTGAAATGTATAATCAAATATCACATTAAATTCACATTTTGAATGTTGGCAACTTGGCGTGTACAAGAAAAGTGTGCGAAACCCTCGATATCCAGAAGGTTGTATAGCCCAACAGTACTTGATGCACGAGTCTGTCACCTTCACTCAGATGTACCTAAACCGCGCCACTTCAGCCAGGGAAACATTTGTTAGTCCAGCTCTAGGTTTACACTTATCAGTTGTTTCCCCACATGTACAAGTAAAAAGCGTGGTGCAGAACGAGAAATTGAGCGTTTCTGAGATGTTCTGGGCGAATTGGACTGTTGTTGAGAATTGTGACGAAGCAGATAAGTACGTCGAATCACATCAACCAGGATTTGTTCAAAGGTTCCCTAGAAAATCTCTGAAGGACCGAGTTATGTCATTCATGTTTGAGTGGGGAAAAGTTGTAAGTACATTATATCTCTTATGCTACAATTCATACAACTTAATTACTGCAACTAATATTAGAATTTAATATGCAGATTGCCGGTCGAGGGGAAAAACGAGAGTTGATACTACTATCTGCAGGTCCTCGTTCTTTGGCGATTTATTCACAGTGTACTGTGAATGGTGTGAAGTTCTTAACGTTGCGAATCGATCAAGGCCGGAGAAATCAAAATTCAGGGGTCATGATTGAAGCAAACGGAATATATTACTACGGTGTTCTTATGGACGTCGTTGTCCTAACATATTCCGAAAGCATGCCAGTCGTTTTGTTCAAGTGTCGGTGGTACGACGAACGAACTGTGAGGAAGGATGCCAATGACTTCATTTCCGTAAACACTTCCACGGATTGTCATAAACAAAACACGTTTTGCCTTGCTATACAGGCGAAACAGGTGTACTACATCAACGACCCGGATGTGGTGAACTTTACGACTTCGTGGAAGGTTGTCAACGTTGTCTCTCATAGAGGTCACTACAAACCGAGCAGTTTAGCTCGTGCAGGTGATGAAGAGTCAGAGTTCAAAGTAGATGAACCGTACCAAGAAGATCGAATTGACATGGTGCGACCGTGTGGTGTAAGGATCGATTTGAGATTCTTACACCAAAATCCACGGCCTGTCTCTACAGCTGATTCAGAGGACAAAGAGAACGAGGACGGAGACAACGAGGACGAAGAGAACGAGGACGAAGACAACGAGGACGAAGACAATATGGAAGGGCACTCAGATTACGATTCGGCCAACTCAGATAGTTAGACAAAATTGTATTTAACGACATTTAACCGACTATCAATAAATTTGTTCATTTCCGTAACGGCGTATTCATGAAAAAATTTATGCATTTCCGTAACCGACTATCAATTAAAGAACTTGTGAATTCGGTTTTTGAAGAACAAAGTGTAGGAGAAAAAACCACAAAAAACAAACTCTATCATCAAACCAAGCCCCTGGGAAATTTTTTTTCAAGTTTTAGGATTAGTAACGGCGTATATAGCAATAATAAGTCGTTACTAACCTCTTTTAGGGATTAGTAACGGCGTATTATTGCTATATACGCCGTTACTAATCTTCAACAATCAGAAAGTCAAGATGGTTGACTTAACGGTTGACTTCAGTATTGACTTGCGGTTTCATATACTAAATGACTACCGAATTGGAAATAAACATTGTACACTACCTACGTATCATATGGTTAGCACCGACAATTAATAAAAAGAAGAAGAAAGATGATTGATATATGAGTTTTGATGCATTTAATCCATGGAGTCAACCCTGACGCTGAGACCTTCTGTCCACAGAAGCACTCTCTTCCTCAGCCTCGAAAGCGCGTCGGTTAAATACTATGAGCCTCAAATGATAATGTAGCAGTGGCACCAACACTTTGTTTGGTCTCCTCCATAACCAGTCGTCTACCACAACTTGGAATCGGAGACTAATCTCAATCTCAAAGTGGGCGGGAAATTAAGAAAACACACTTTGTTTAGGGTATTTTCAAGTTTTTTTTATGAAGTGATTTTGTAACGGCGTATGTGGTATATACGCCGTTACTAAATTTAGTAACGGCGTATATACCACATACGCCGTTACTAATGGTCAACAATCTTGACCATCAGACCAGTCAAGATTGTTGACTTTCGCGCTTGACTTCGGTATTCATTTCTCGTTTCCTATATTGAATGAAATAAAAATAGAAATTAATCATTGTACACTACCTAAAAATCATATACGTTAATCAAAATTGAAAACCACGTAACAATTTCTACCCGGAAATGCCATTCTCGGAGGTTTGACCGTTACTTACCGACGTGTTTACGGGTGATCGGTTTAGATCGAGGTTTATACGTGTTCAAAATTGACTAGAACTTTGGCCTATGAGCGACAACACTATTACGCTTCAATCTGTACGGTTGGATTAAAACACGTTTTTTGACACCACTCACTTTCGGTGAAAGCGTGAGTTTAGGGTTTAGGATGGTAAACCCTAAACTATACCCTAAACGCTAACATCATCGAACGTTTAGTTCAATTCAATATTTTTATAATAATCCAAACCGTTGTAAATGTTGGAAATGTCATTGAAGTGATATAGTGAAATTTTCAGAAAAATCAAACCACGGGAACACTCCCAATCAATCATGATCGGTCGAACCGAATAAAATATTAATTTAGGGTTTGAAATAGTAACGGCGTATGTGATGAATACACCGTTACAAAGTGGGCGGGAAATGAAATTTTGGCGAAAATTTCAAATCCGCGCCAAAATTTTCATTTCCCGGGCAAAACATTAGTAACGGCGTATATGGATGATACGCCGTTACTAATTTTACTTGTAACGACGTATCTTCACCATACGCCGTTACTAATTTTAGTCCGTTGGGTAACGGTCAAAAATCTTGCCGTTACGATTTTTGCCCGTTGGGGATTTTGTAACGGCGTATTTAAGCTACATACGCCGTTACTAATTTAGTAACGGCGTATGTAGCTTAAATACGCCGTTACTAGGGTTGGGTATATAAAGACCCAACCCTCTTCTTCTTCCTCACGCTCTCTGCCTCTCTTCTTTCTGAATATTCACTCCCTCACTCACTGCCTCTCCCTCACTCACAGCCTCTCCCTCACTCTCCGGCCAGCCACCTCCGTCGCCGTTTCCGGCCAGACACCTCCGTCGCCGTTTCTGGCCAGACACCTCCGTCGCCGTTTCCTCTTCCAGATCAGGTAAGTAGTGTTTTAATTTTTAGGGTTTAGATTTTTGTGAATATGTTAGAAATATGAATATGAATATGTTGAATTTTTAAATATGAATATGTTAGAATAGATTTTTTTGTGAATATGTAGAATAGAAATTTAAATATGAATATGTTAGAATAGAAATTTAAATATGAATATGAATATGTTGGTTTAGGGTTTAAATTTTTGTGAATATGTATAATAGAATTTTAATATGTTGAATTTTTGAATATGAATATGTTGAATATGTTAGAATATGAATATGAATATGTTGAATTTTTGAATATGAATATGTTGAATATGTTAGAAATTTAAATATTAATATGTTGAATTTTTGTTAATTGAATTTAGAATATTTGAATTGAATATGTGAATTAAATTTTTGTGAATTTGAATATGTTAGAATTGAATTTTTGTTAATTGAATTTAGAATATGTGAATTTGAATATGTTAGATTATGGTAATTTTTACGGAATTGCCCCTTAGGGGCATTTTTGTAATTTTGAAGGAATTGCCCCTTAGGGGCATTTTCGTAATTTATACGGAATTGTCCCGTAGGGGCATTTTCGTAATTTTGAAGGAAATGCCCCGTAGGGGCATTTCCGTAAATTCTTAAAAAAGGCCCCTAAGGGCAGTTTTGTAATTTATACCAAAAATGCCCCTAAGGGCATTTACGTATTTTGTTAAAAAATGTCCCGAGGGCAATTTCGTAATTTCTACCGAAATTGCCCTCGGGACATTTTCGGTACAAATTACATAAATGCCCTTACGAGCATTTTCTTTCACAGTAATTAATAATGCTTTAATCGTATTTAGATAATGGCCTCCTCGTCAAGCGATTCAAACGCCCGACAGAAGAAGCCTCATGCTCGTGCACCGAGGCATGAGTTGATGGACCCAAAGTTCTTCCAAGCCTACGAGGAATCGGCGCTCGACACTCCGCCTCCGTCACCGCCTGTTGGTTGGGAGTTCCCTGATCACGGGGATTGCTACACTCCCTTACCTCCACAGCCGACTCAGCCGACCCCCGATTTCGGTTGGGGATACCGGGTTGTGCCGCCTACATTCACGGGTTGCGAACCCTCGAATGTAGAAGCATCCTCTACTCCTAGTCCGCCGGTGAACGAATACGGATTCGTTTCCCTAGACTGCGACGAGACGCCAGAGAAGGAGTTGTACTTCGACTTCAAGCTGCAGCCGAATTGCTTGACGACGAAGAGCTGGATGGTCAGGAAGGACGTCGAGCCAAAACAAGACGTCTGCCTCGACTTGGAAGAGGAGGCAATATCCAAGAACGGGGGGGCATTGGGATTGTTTTGGGACGCGGACTTACAGCGTCCGTGGAGTATGTTCCCCCCCGGAATGAACGATGCCTGGAGTGTGTTGAAGATTAAACATATGGTAGGAAAGTTTGCACGCGAGTGCGACGCTTCCTACCAGCTGTTTTGTGATCTTCCTATGTCCGAGTACAGGAGATTTTGGCGCAAAATTCGGGTAATTTCAATACTTTCTCAATTTATTACCCGAAATTAAATAACTTGGATATTGACAAAATTTTTTTAATTTTGTAACAGCGGTATTATGAATTGCCGGCTGATTCAGTTCCACTGTAAAAGTGGATTCGCGAGACGGCATGGTCCGCTTATAAAGAGTGGAAATCAAATATGAAGCCATGGTACAAACTGTACGTCTCGCCTGATTATCTGAACCGCAATGACATTCCCAACATATTTAGAGGGAAAAAAGCACAATGGCGGTGGCTCGTCAAACACTTTGATGAGAACGAGGTATTTCCTTATTTTCATACACTTTGTATGAAACATATCTCTAATTCAAATTCTAATTTTGTAATCATTTCAATGTGTAGAGTGTAGGGAGTCTTGGAGAACATATGAGTGAAGTACGCTTGAGCGGCAACAAGATTAACCATCGATCTGGCCGGAAATCTTATCGGACTCTTTGGACGGAGAGAGAGCAGTCGGGAAATACTAATATCTCCGCCAAGATTGAGACTTGGCTTCTGGTTAATCGGGAACCGGACCAGGATGCTTCGGAGGTCGAACTGTTACAGGATGAGGACAACAAGGCGAAATACGTAAGTTTTTTTCATAATATTTTTTTTCAACTTTATTATTTTTCATTAATTTAATATTTTCTTTTCATACAGATATACCTTAAGACGGCGTTGCAGGATTGGAGGATGGACCCGGCCAATACAGACTAGCACGGAAACTTAAGAAGAATGACCAAAGCGGAGGAGGCTGAAGTGATAATGCAGGCGAATCAGCATTGTCACGACCTCAAGCTTGCCGCGGGACGAACAGATGCCCAATTCCCCCGAAGACGCAAAATTCGGGGATTTGGAGATGATTTCCAGGTCCCGGCCAGACCTAGAAAACGTGGTCAGTCCTCTAGCGGACCGTCTGCAGAGCGTTTCGACGAAATGGAAACTAGGCTCACCCAGGCTCAGGAGCATATTGCGCGGCAAGAGGAGAGGTTCGAAGCTCAACAGAGAAACATGGAAGCTCAACAAAGAAGCTTTCAATGGATGTACGAGCAGATGCGAATAGCCAATCCTTCTATGCCGCCCTACGACCCGAGCATGTTCTCCAACTTCGGTCCTCCACCCTCGTAGTTTAATTTATGTAATTTTTATTTGAACAATTGCTATTTAAATTTATTTGGATTTGGATTTGGATTTTAATTTTAATTTACATCTGTAAAAAATAAAATATTGTAACGGCGTATTGTACATAATACGCCGTTACAAATTTGAAAGAAAAATTATTATTTTAATACCTTGTAACGGCGTATGTTGTAAATATATACGCCGTTACAAACTTAACGGCGTCATCGTCTGTTACGCTGTTAACGGCTCGTCAAAACGACGCCGTGTTGGTGTAGCGGCGTCTTCTGTACGTCGTTACAAATTGTAATAGCGCTTTAGTAACGACGTATCGTCTAACGGCAGTTTGTACGCCGTTACAAATTGTAACGGCGTATTTTTGGGTGCAGTGATAGTGAGGAAGAATCAATCGTACGAGACGAAATGGAATGGAATTTATGTAAACTAAAATATTAGTGTTGATCGCGACGTTGTGTCAGACACTGATACAGAATCTATTTACAAAGGCTCATTTAAAGCATGAGTGCCGACTGCCGAAATGATGGGCCAACAACAGCATGGCAATTTAATATTGCCAGTTTTTGTTATTTTATAAATTGTTTGTAATGGGAGATCATATATATATATATATATATATATATATATATATATATATATATATGTATGTATATATATATTTCAGAAATTAATTTCTCATGTCATATGTCTATGACGAGGATTATTTAAATAAAAATCACTTTTATAATAAGAATTAATTTTTTTAAGGTACAAATAAATTTTATTAATTAAATAGCAACTAACCCGACATCAACCCAAAAACTAAATTAAATTTATTTACTTATCAATAATGCCTAATTTAATTATAATTATTCATGATACAAAGATTATGTAAAAATTACGAATTTCCACTATAGTAGATTTTTTGAATAATTCTTATTTATGCTATTTATAAAAGCACAATATATAAATGGATATGTAAAATAAAATTTTCATTTCACATAAAATTCAGTAAAATTTGACTAAAAATTGTTGAAATCTCAATAGAGTACCATTTCTTGGGTAATGATGGAAAATTAGAAATCCTCATAATTAAAAACACATACAATGATACACATCTTTATTTATAATAATTGATGATATTAGAATACCCAATCTCATCTACAAATAGACGTGATATTTTTTTATTATGGCATTCAAATATCAGTTAGTAACAAATAACAATCAATAACTTGTAAGCAAATAGAAAGGATAACAAAAGTTTAATAAGTTGAATTAGTCTAATTATTAACTTGAAATTTAAAGTTTATAAGGTGGTTGAGTCCATAAGATATTTAAACATAACGCCATAACATTATTAAGGAATGGGTAACTCTACGTAAATCCTCCAAAAAATTATTTGTGAGCCCCCTCAACATTATCAAAGTCTCAAAATACCTGATCAACACTACTAACATGAAATGTCGAATTTACCCTCAATTATCTATAAAATATTCAAATTGATGTAATTATTTGTCAAAGTATTCATAATTCATAAAATTATAATATTTATTAATAATAAATAATTTTTATTAATAAAAATTAATTTATTGTTATTGTCCTTAATAATTATTATAATAATTTAATATTTATTAATAATAAATAATATTTATTAATAAAAATTAATTTATTATTATTGTCATTAATAATTATAATTATTTCATTAAAAATAATAGTAAGTCAATTTTTGTAAATTATTGATTATTAATAAAAACAATATTAAATAATAATACTAATACTAATTATAAATAATAATATTAATTATTAATAATATATTGAAACTTTGAAAAAACATAACTCTCTCATACGAGTTTCGTTTCGGGCTCATAATATATCAAATCGAAGAGAATCGGAAGATCAACAACTTTCAATAAATAAGTTTTGTCTGTATATTATTAATATTGATTTAATTTTAATTGATAAACAAATATTATCAAAAATATTAATAATGTAAATAGTCAATGATTAATAACGTTTTAAAACATTTTTCTCTAACACTGTTAAATGTTGGACGAAATTTTTTTAAAGAGAAATTTTTTTTGTTGTTGGATGAAATTTTGGACAAAAACCTTTTTCTTGAAAATTTATGATCTTATAATTCTCTTCGATTTGATATACTATGAGCACGAAACAGAGCTCGTATGAGAGAGTTATGTTATTCAAAAGTTTTAATATATTACACTACAAGAGTTTTGTCACAAGGACGGCGCACCCAACGCGCAGGCGGGAGGCAAAAAAACGCAGGTATAAGCTAAGGACGGCACACGGTGCGCAGTCGTTAGCGTGCTGTCGGTAAGACGCAGTTAGAAGCTAACGACTGCGCACAATGGGCGCAGTCAGAAGCTTATAACTGCGCTCATATGGACATGCGCAATCATTAGCTTCTGACTGCGCACGACGGTGTGTGCTGTGCGCAGTTGGAAGCTTGTGACTGCACACAGTTATGGTGCGCAGTTGGAAGCTTGTGACTGCGCACAGTTAGGGTGCGCAGTCACAAGCTTATTGCTGCGCACATTCATAAGTGCGCAGGTTTTATGGGCAGAGAGGTTTAAAAAAAAATTTGGCAGGAAATTGGTATCCTGATATCCATCCCGATATTCAATTCCCTGCCATAATATTTTATAACATGAAGCATTCACACCATATGAAACAACCATTACCAAATAATTCATATCAAACAACCATTAGCAACGAAATCCATACCAAACAACCATTACCAAAACGAAATTCATACGTGTCCAAAGCCAAAACCATACGTTTGCAATGTTAAACGTTATCCCGAAATTCATACATATTATAAAAAAAGTTTGAGTACGAGAGTATAAAAATAACCTAAGCATCTTCATTTTCATCCTCCGAGTCGGTCGGTGAGTCGGGCATTGGGAATTTGGTCGGATCACGCATGTGTTGGCACAATTTTCTTCCAAATGCTTTACGCTTCTTCTCCTTCTCTCTTGCCTTTGCAAATTTTTGGGCCACTTGTTGGGCAACTAGTTGGGCCATTTCCTCTCGGGTTTGGGTGAGTTGTGTAGCTAGCGTTTCATTTTGTTCTTGGAGTCGTTGAATTTCTTCATCTGTCCTATGTACAAATGCTGCAGTTTGCGAACTCCCCTCTCCCTGTTGTCTAGCCTTAGGTGGCCTCATAGTAGCTCTGCCGAACCCTCTGATATACCGGCCCCTAAGCGGACGGCCGTATGTTAGTATATGGGCTCGGTTCATCAAGTCTTCCTCCTCTTCCAGCGTCATCGGGTCGGTGTGGGTGTCACACCACTCATTGAACAATTTCTTGACGTTTTTCTGAAAATAATGAAAACATTAATATGATTTAAAGCACCCTTAATCTAAAATAAAATACATTATTAAAATTACCTGGTGCTTCTTCAATTCTTTGTTTTTGACGTTCGAGTACCGTTGAAGGTGGTTCTCTATATTCGCCGAAATAGGTATGAGACCTTCTTTCTCCCTCACTCTCGACAACTCCGCGGACGAGCTTCTGAATGATATTGGACTAGAGTTGTGATTTGGCTTTTTCTTTCGGAGCTCAGCCATTTCCTTCCCCAACTCCTAACCAAATACATAAAATAGATTTCGTTTTGAGACCTTCTTTTTTGAGACCTTCTTTTTTGACGTTCGAGTACCGTTGAAGGTGGTTCTCTATATTCGCCGAAATAGGTATGAGACCTTCTTTCTCCCTCACTCTCGACAACTCCGCGGACGAGCTTCTGAATGATATTGGACTAGAGTTGTGATTTGGCTTTTTCTTTCGGAGCTCAGCCATTTCCTTCCCCAACTCCTAACCAAATACATAAAATAGATTTCGTTAAACATAGTAGGTACAATATTTAAATATAAGTTTACAAGTTAAAGAGAAATACTTGCATCAATTTGGAGTCATAATGCTCCACGAGCCACCTCCACTGGTCCTTCTTCCCTGCCAGCTTGTATGGGATATCATTGCGCTGAAGCACGTCACGGTAGACATTGTAGAACCTCTTATAATCATTTTTCCGCTGCTTATTTGTGGCCCGTGCTCGCTCATCTATCCATTGCAGCAGTGACGGTGAGCGAAAGTCTACATCGTATGTGCTCTACATGAGATAAAAAAAAACAAAAAGTCAATATATTTGAAAAATAATAAAAAATTGTGAATAATAAATATTTTTAAAAAAAAATACCTGCAATTTCTCCACGAACTCCATCCTCAACTCCTTTGGCACAGCACGCCACTGTCGATACCCAATTGGGACAGTGGACCGATAAATGGACCCCGTGACATTCACGAGTCGCTCATAAGTATTTCTCTGTGACTTCCAGTCCTTCACAATAGGAAGTTGCAGATTCTTCGACCATTGAAGTTTTAAATTCTTCCGTCCCAAACTATCATCCGCGTCCCGTTCCCAGTCAGTAGAAACATCACCCCTCCTTTTCTTCTGAAGTGTCCACCCGTCCACGACAGCCTCAGCTGGTGTGTGTTTACATCAAAATACAGCTCCCTGTCAAATACTTCCGGCTCGTCTAGTCGTTGCCATCTTGACGGGCCGAGATCTTGTGGGGGACCCACAGGAGGGCAGGAATGGATCGACTCGTGACCAGAGTCGGCAGCAGTCCCGGGGGTACGATGTTGGGGAGAAGACGAGGGAGACTCGTCAGGCTCATCTAGGAGGCCATCTGCCCAGAAATCTAGACCCTGCCTTTGGGCCTCGAGCTGGTTGCGTAAACCGACCTCATCTTCCCACGAGAATGTGGGTGTAGGTCTACTCTGACCTATGGTTATTCCAGGCAGAGATCGCCTGACTCCTGCATCCTCCGCATGTATGGCAGCCACAGCTACCGCTGTGGCTGGGTCGAGCTCGACAGTGTGATCGAAACCGTCATCTCGAACAGACGAGGCACGAGAGGACGAATTTTCGACACGAGAAGTTCTCTTATACGGCTGCGAGAATCCTACAAATCTCTACTTCTTGACCGGCTCTTTCTCTATTTCCTTACCCTTTCCCTTATCTTTTTTTCCCATCTTCTGAAAACAGGACCAATACATTTAAGGACGTTAACAAAACCAACAATATCATCAACATTGAACATCTAGACAATATAATCGTACATTTGCTATAACATATACAAATTGTGCAAATATACAATTTCATACACATTTAAAGCTTATGCTGCGAGGCCCGAACATATACATTTGACTCGAACATATGTATTTAAAGCTAACAATTCCTATAAAACATATTATACATATACATTTAAATCAAGACCAATTCATTTAAATATTATACAATGTAGATATTATACAATTCTTAGTAAATGTACATATTAATTATACAATTAATATTAATATTAATATTAATATATTATACAATTCAATGTAGATATATATTGTACATATATATTGTACATATATATTGTACAATTCAATGTAGATATATTAATTATACAATTCCTAGTAAATGTAGATATATATTGTATATATTAAACAATTCAATTATTACATATTATACAGTCAAGACCAATTCAAGACCAAATCATTTAGACATATTATACATAACATCTTATATAAATGTAGATATTATACATTTCATACATAACATACTAATATATTTTGGGATTTATGCCCTAGCACAATGTATTTTCAATCTAATCTTGTAATAAAGATTATTCGTTGAATAAAAATCGGCATTCATATTACTAAGTGTTGTAGTAATATCTTAAGTATGATTTGATTTGTATCATTGATGTGTCAACACATAATAGTAGATCTACAGATCAGATAAAATCTTACTTAAGCAGTCCCCGATCAGAATAGCTTCATAAGAAGCGATCGGTATGAGGCTAACTCTAAATGATCACGCTCTACTGATCATGGCCAGTAAGGGGCCAGAGTTAGGTCATAGTATCACCAGTCAGGGGTGATATAGGACGACCCGAATCATGAGTATGTTACATAGACACAGTCATGAACATACTCATATGTCGGATCATAAAATCACATCCTCAGACCGAAGGACCATTGAGGTCAGTATGTAATGAGTGACGAGTTTGACTCAGTCTAACGTCTCCTGTAAAAGGGTTACAATAACGGCTGTGATTGGCTCGATCACAAGTTACATAAGTTGACTAGATGGATCGCTGAAGGATTTATCCCTCATACGGACGTGTGAGCAGATATCAGTTTAGGCCACTTGATGAGTACAACGGAAATACAATAGCATGGCCATGCAGACGATACGTAGTATCAGTTATAATTCAGTAAACTCATAATTAAGAAACAGGACAATAGAACGAGGATGACTTGTCTATGCCTTGTGGTTGTCAAAGATATCAAGAGGATAAAAGGATAGATTCATGAACAACAAGGTTAAGTCGAAATCTCGATAATCACAAGCGTTGGGTAATCATGATGTCTTGCTAGAGGCCACTCATGATGGAAAGGGTAAAATGGTAATTTTACCAGTCCGCCGACGTGTCGTGAGCCTAGAGGGTCACACACTTTAGGTTGAGTAAAATGGATGGAATCATATGGAGGAATCATGAGAGAGACAAAATCCGGTTTTGGATTAAACCAGTTTAGACCGATTTCGGTTTAGGATTAAACCGGAATCAAGAACGGTTTAGCAGGACTAATTAATTATAATCTAATTAAATAGATTTAATTAAATTAGTTAAACTGGGCCTAGCCAGAATGGGCATCTCTACACAATTAATTAAGAGCTTTGGGCTTTAAGCCCATTAAGGCCTTTAATTAATTAAAAGCCCGATTAAGGTCTATAAAAGGGAAATTTTTAGATCTGAAAATTACACAATTAATTTTACAAACCCTAGCCGTCTTCTCTCTCTCTCCCTGCCAAGTTTCGGCCGGCCCCCTCCCCTCCCCGTGCTCCGTCCGTTTTGCTTGCTTCGATCTTCTAGCAAGGTTCGTTGCAAGTATCCTTTGGATTGCTCTTCATGTATGGACGATCTTTAGAGGTTACTAAATCCTATTTAGTAACAAGGAGATTTTGATTCAAGGTAAACTTAAATTTTAATCTAGTCTAGATCTCATGATCAATTCATGATCATGCAAGATCCGTATTTAATCATGGAACTTTGAGGTTAATTTCTTGTATGGGCATGAAATTAATTGTCTGGAACCCTCAAATAATTCCTTCAATATATACATATGTACAGTTTACATGCATTATACATATTAAATATGTATATATAATCTATATTAAATTATACAATTCAATCCTATACATATGTACAATTATACATATGTATATATAATATATACATATTAATTAAATTATACATGCATTACCGGAGCCGGAGCCGGAGGCGGAAGCGGGGGGAGCCGGAGGATGAAGCGGGCGGAAGCGAGGCGGGCTAGGGCGAGGCGGGCGGAGGCGAGGCGCGCGATCGGAGGCGAGGCTGGCGGAGGCGCGGAGTCGGAGGCGAGAGAGATGAGAGTGTGTGAGTGTATTAATTAGGTTATAATTATTAGGTTTTGCAGAATAAGAGATAAATGACACTGAAATCGGAGTTAGAACTCTTTATGACTGCGCACATTGCCTTTGTGCGCAGTCATAACATGTAACGCCTGCGCACTTGCCTATGTGTGCAGGCCTTACATGTTATGACTGCGCACAAAGGCAATGTGCGCAGTCATAAGCCATTGAATGGTTGACTTTATGTTCGGTCGCCTCATCGACTAGGATCCCATGGTTCGATTTGTGTAAAAATTGTTGTGTATATGTAATTCATGATTCTCTATGTATCCTACGGTTTCGATTTTTTTAATTCACTTTTGATACGTTCGGTCATTGTATATTGTTAAATCGTACAATGTGAACCCTTATTTTCAATATACATAAACTTGTACATTTGAAGACGATTCAATGTTGGCAAAAAAAAAAAATTTAATCCAACCGTACGGATGAGACCGAATATATGATTCTCTTTTACTCGTAAAATATTGAATAATTTTATTGATAAATCAACATCGATCAAGTACCCGATGAGTCGTGGACACGTGTGTATATACCAAGATCATCAATTTTTGCTACGTTTTCTGATGATATTGAACAATTTTATTGTGCGCAGTGAACATCGATAAATTTTATTGCCAAATCAAGACCTACGATTAAAAAAATTATTAATCGAGAGCATAGGAAATTGAGGTCAAACATAGATTTGACCTAAATAGTCAACGGTCAACAACTTAAGGACGGCGCACAGTTACATGTGCGCAGTCCTTAACACTTACAAAATTTGCTAAATGTTAAGGACTGCGCACATGTAACTGTGCGCCGTCCTTAACACTTAGAAAAATTTTCTTCCACTTTTTTGAACACTTTTTTTTAACTAAGCACATTTTGCAAACTTTGAATTTTATTATCAATTCAAAACAAAATTACAACACTTTCAATCAGATACATAATCTTCATGTCCTTCCATATCGCTATTGTCGGATGCACTACTACTATATTCTTCTATGTTTGGTGGTATGTCGGCAATTTGAACGGGCGGTATATTTGATTGGAACTGAAAACTGCTAAGATCTATTTTTATTCCTCCCGGCCTGTCAATCTCAATTCTGTTCGTGTTTGGCTCTTGGTAAGGCTCGTTCACCTCGTACGTGGGGGCTTCGGCTGTACGGGCTAGTGTCTTCGGGTTGTAACAACCCCTATGGTTGACAAAGTTCACAACTTTTCACCCGCGACCAGTTCTCGGATCTTCGACATAGAAAACCTGTTTCGCCTTTAAGGCAAGACAGAAAGGGTTCTCCCTGTGACAATTGGTTGTTGTGTTAACCGCATCAACCCCCGATCATGCCTTAACCTGCTCTCATCGTACCATCTACACTTGAACACAACCACATGCAAACTCTGGGAGTATTTAAGTACGCATACGTCCAGAAGAACACTTAAATATGTCTTTTCGATCGCTTCTAACATTATTCCTGAATTCTGATTCACTCTCCTTTCGTCTAATCGTTGACAGACGAACTTCACGCCATTTACTATACATTGCGAATATATGCTCGAACTCTGGGGTCCATGAGAAAGCAACGTCAATTCATTCTTATACCCAGTATTTTGCATCTATAATAACAATAAAAGTTGAGTTTAGTCCAAAATATTGGCAATAATTAATACACGCCATTTTAGATTTGAGCACTTACACATTTTGCGAATTTTTTGTTGAAGGAAAGGACCCGATCTTCAATGCTGCCATTGGGTTGTTTTCTTTTGAACCCGTTTTCATGCGTGTCTACGAATGTATCCATCTCTGCACAATTCTCCGTGACTGTCCATTGGGCCCAAAACAACTCATCTCTTGGCAATTTTGAATTGCGAACGACGCTACGCAATTCAATCAACTGAGACACTACCGAGAGGTCATGTACCATGGTTGCATTCACCGCGCCGGGAATGGACGAGGTACCCCGATTTAGGTACATGCGAGTAAAAATAACTGACTCGTGCATCAAATATTGTTGCGCTATGCACCCTTCAAGATATCGCATGTTACGCATATTTCTCTTGTACTCACCGAGTTGCCTGCACGTTAAAGTATAAATTCAAGTTCATTGATGATGAAATGAACTGTACTAGCCGATAACTTAAATGTCACATACCTTTCAATCGGAAACATCCACGTGAAGTGAACTGGTCCAGTTCGCAAAACCTGATCTGCAAGATGTATAGGTAGGTGCGCCTGTATTGTGAAGAATGCCGGGGGAAAAATCATCTTCAACTTGTACTGAATCATACCCACTTGGGTACTTGACCATCCTAAGATGGTCAAGTACTTCTCCACGATCTTTTGGCTTCACAACATACCCTGCCTGAGGGAGAACCCATTTTCCGTCATTACCATGTACAGGCCAAAGATGCGGTCGCACGTTCAAATCCTGTAACGTGAATCGGGCCTTCTCATCATCCTTAGTCTTCCCACCAACTCCCATAACGGTGCTCATAACATTGTCGCACACATTCTTCTCTATATGCATCACATCAAGGACATGTCTCACTTGATGAGTCTTCCAATAATCCAGCTCCCAGAATATGCTTTTGTGCGTCCAACAATACTTCTCCCGAGTTTCCCTGGGTTTCAACAGCGGGTCCAAACTCTGTACTGGATATTCATTTTGCAATATGAATGAAAATACTTCCTCCCCAGAGCAGATACGAGATGCGTCTCTTTCTTCAACTGTTCCATTAAAAGCTTGTCTCGCCCGACGCAATCGATGCCTTCGATTTAAGTACATACGTGCACCCAAGTACGACGTTCTCCCCCGTTTATGAGTGGAATCAATGTCGTCCATGCATATAGGACAAGCCTTGTAACCTTTTGTTTGAATTTCGCCCAACATGCCCAGCCCTGCATAGTCGCTAATAGTCCACATCACTGCAGCACGCATTTGGAAAGCTTCATCCTTAAACCCATCCCATGTCAGAACACCTTGATGCCATAGTTCATGCAACTCATCGATCAATGGCCTCATAAAATTATTCAAACATTTACCTGGTCACTTTGGACCAGATATCAACATCGTCAGCAGATTGTATTCTTTCTTCATTGTCATTGATGGGGGGAAATTTAGCGGGATAGCGACGACGGGCCAAAGGCTATAAGGCGGTGTGTTTGGTCCGAACGAACAGAAACCGTCAGTTGCAATGGCGAGGCGCATGTTACGAATTTCTGCTGAAAAACTCGGGTATGTCCTGTCAAACGTAATCCAATCTTCTCCGTCTGCTGGATGTTCGAGTGTATCATCGTCCACCCTCTCCCTGTCCCCGTGCCAACGCATCCACTCAGACGTTTCGGGTACGGCAAATAGTCGCTGCAAACGCGGTGCCAATGGAAAATACCATAATGTCTTCTTTGCCACAGTCAAACTTCCAGCATATTCGTACCGACAATCTCCACATACTGGACACTCTGTGGAATGTATGTGCTCTTTGTAGTACAATATGCAACCGTGGTAACATGCATCATATTTCACCAACGACAATTCTATTGACTTCAATTTCTACTTCGCTGATGCGTAGTTTGCCACATGCGCATTGGGTTGCGGCAACTTGCTGGAAACGTACGCAGCTACATCGTCAATTGTCGTGTCTGTCATCCCCGTCTTATGTTTGATTGACAGAATTTGCAGCAGTGCGGCCAACGCTGTATCATCGCTACCATCATACAATGGTTTCTCCATCTCTGTCACCAACTGCTTGTACTTTCTCGTCGTTGCTCTAGCAGCATCAGCATCTACTTGAATCGCCATATCAGTTGCTTCTCCAAGTGGTTCAACTCTAACATCTCGACCTGGGTCTACATCATGCACGAACTGATGAACATGATCAACCACGGGACTATGAACAGGGGAATAACGAAGACCCTGGTTACTGCTCTCCCCGACTTCTCCCACTTCGCCATGTTCGGTCCATATTGTATAATATCTCATGAACCCTTTCCTAAGTAAATGTGTACAAATGGTTGGCATCTCGTGGAAACGAAAATTACAACATGTCAAACACGGGCACTTGAATCGATCTGGGCCGTATTGTTATAACATTTTCTCTCGCAAAAATTACGAAACTGCTAACACCTCTCTTGAAAGCATTTGTTGACCTATCCATTCCCATCCACGATCGATCCATTTTTTATCTACGTTTTCAACAATCACTAATTACTAAATCACACTACTATATCTAAACTCTATTTCGAAATAAAACGATATGTATACTTACAATGGACACACGTACATACCTTACAATGGACGAATGATGTGCACATACGATGTCTTCAGATTCTTGATGGGTTTATTTGCCTCTACAAGTTGTATATTTGAACCCTCAATTTGTAACTCCCAACACAACATCAACCATCCAAAATAACTCCCACAACACAACATCAACTTTCCGCAATTTATAGGCAGAAAGTTGATGACTGCGCACCCACAAAAGTGCGCAGGCACAAGCTAAGGACAGCGCACATTCATCGTGTGCGCTGTCCTTGGCAACGGTCTCATGTGTAACGGCTATACATCCGACCGTTGCCAACGGTCGGTCAATTTTAGTCAAAATGTACAAACTGCGCACGCACATGTGTGTGCACAATCCTAAGCTTGTAACTGCGCACTTTTTTGTGCGCAGTCCTGGGCTTGCCTTATGCCTGCGCACATATACGGTGCGCAGTCCTGGCCTTGGCTTAGGACTGCGCACGTTCTCTATGTGCGCAGTTGTCAAGACAAAATAGTGTAGTGTTAATAATAATTAATATAATTTTAGTTTTTTCGATTTGATATACCATGAGTCCGAAATGGAGCTCATATGGAGAGTTATGTTACTCAAAATTTCAATATATTATGAATAATTATTATTATTTGTATTATTAATTAATATAAATAATAAAAAAACTGATTTTAATATTAAAAGTATTTTTTTTTAAATGAAAAGTTATAACATTTAAAACGATGTTTAAAATCGTTTTTAATTTTTAATATTTAAAAAATATATATTAAAGTCAGTTTTTATTATTTATTTTATAAAAAGTACATTGAAACAGAAGCTGAATTTGAAAATAATATAATATAATCTGAATTTGAACATTAATATAAAAATAAATTCGACATTTCATATCTTTATTAACACGGTTAGTTAGTGATGAGTAGAACTTTTAGTAATGTTCGTGAAGCTCACAAATAACATTTTTCATTTCATAAAATGTAAATGAAACTTTGGTGAAAATTGAGAAATTTACGTGAAATTACCCCTTAAAGAATAATGACTCTCACCATTCATTTATAAAATAATAAACAAAAGAATGGATAATTAATGATGTTATTATTATATATCTGGCGCCACAGCGGCAGTACCGTGGACATGAACCCTCCAATCAAAACCTGACAACACGCCGCGCCCACTCGCAAACCTCCTCATGTGCTTTAGAGACGGCACCGACCTTTCCTCAACCGCCTTCTTCACATCACCGACATCGGATCGCCGCCTCTGCACCAACTTAAGTGATCCCTTGCTCTTGCTCCTCATCATCATCCTGCTCTTGTTCTTATTCTTGATCTTGACCTGCCCGATACAAGACACTTTGGGAGACCCCGGCTCGCCCCGGGACGAGTCGAAGCTGCCGTGCTTGGCCGCCGGGATAATGGAGGGGGCGGCGGTGGACAGGCGGGCCCCGCGGGGGCTGAGCGGCGGCGGGCTGTGGAAGGTTAAGGCGGTGGTGGGTATCATCGATGCCAGTATCATCTTCTTGCTCTTCCTAAGCCACTCCATCGTCACTTGTTGTTGCTCTGTTTGCGTGGTTTCCATCTGCTCATCATTATATAACAGCTCATGGGAATCGGGCAAGGTTTCTTTATTTTCCTTGTTAAGATTAATGTTGTTGACTTGCGGCGGTAGTGGTTGAGGAAATAGTCTGGGGAACCTATTTAAATGAGGGATTGCCGGCGAATAGTGGATAAATACTATTTTTTGGCCAGTTGAAGTTGGTTTATGACAAGAGCTGAAATGAAGAAAATGTGACATTTGGAGGGCTGGCACAACTCCATTCGGATTTTCTGTGATTTGATGTATAAACAATCAGTTTGTGCACTCCAAATGTACGAGTAGAAAAATGAAAAAGGAGATGCATAACAGTTCCAAAAGAGCATCCAAGGAAAGGCATCTGGATGTAATAATACAAGTGAAGATGCAAACATGTAAACTCTAATTTAGAACCTGAAGGGATGTGGTATACTCAGCTCGATTTGTGTAGAAATGGGATAGTAAATTTTATTTCTAATTCTCGGAACCCTAGTAGAGGGTGAATGGGTCACTGAAGTTGATCAGGTTCGAAAACTGGCTGTTGAACACTTCGCGGACATATTCACGGCCCTATTGATTTCGAGGCCAGAGCTGCCTGCCCTTCCCTTCATATCCCTTTCCTATGACCAAGCCGATTTTTTAGAGTCCCCGTTCACTAAAAGGGAGATTATGGCTTCAATTAAATCTTGTAAGTGGAACAAGGCTCCCAGCCCGGATGGCTATGCTCTCAAATTTTTTCAGAAATGTTGGTTTGTCATAGAAAAGGACTTCATGACCTTCATCAACGATTTTTACCAAAATGGGAACATTGGGCGGGAAATAAATGCAGCTTTCTTATGTCTCATTCCCAAGATTGAGTCACCGCAGGTCTTTAATGATTTTAGACCCATAAGTTTAGTGATTGCTGCTTATAAAATTCTTGCAAAAACATTATCCCGCGTGCTAAAAAAGTGTTGCATTTCATAGTTAATGATGTGCAATCAGTTTTTTTCAAGGGACGTCATACTCTGGACGGAGTTATCATAGCTAATGAGATTCTGGATCTCCTGAAGAAAAGGCACAAGGAAGCAACAATTATAAAATTAGACTTTGAAAAAGTTTTTGATAAAGTGGACTGGGGCTTTCTCATGGGAGTTCTCATGAATATGGATTTCGTAATCAATGGATCGGATGGAAAGACTCATGTCTCAGATCGAACACCTCGGTTCTTGCTAATGGCTCACCCACCGATGAATTTTTAGTTTCTCAAGGGGTTCGCCTGGACTGCCCCATGTCACCTTTTTTGTTCATTCTTGCGATAGAGGCTTTGCATTTACTCATACAAAGGGGGCTCATGTTCGGAGAGTTTTCAGAAATTGATATCCGGGATGGCCTTTCGATCTCCCATCTTCAATTTGCAAATGATACTATCATTTTTCTTTTAGCAGATGCTCAAGGTCTTGTTAACATGAAGATGCTTCTGTAAGAATTTGAGTCCTTTTCTAGTCTCGAGATAAACTACTAAAAATCCCAACTTATATGAGTTTGCTGCAATGATGAGAGACAACAAACACTTGCTCAGGCTTTTGGTTGCTCCCAAGGCTTTTTGCATGTCCCTTATCTCGGCTTCAATCTGGGGTCTAGTCTAGTAAGGATTAGCTCGTGGTAAAAAATAATCTCGACTTATGAAAATAGACTATCTTCATGGCAAGCAAGAAAACTCAGTCTCGGGGGAAGAGTCGCACTTATAAAATCCACCTTGGTATCTTTACCGCTATACTATATGTCTCTTTTTAAATCCCCATCGACAGTTCTGAAAAATCTTGAGGCTATACAAAGACGGTTCTTGTGGACGTCAGATCTCGAGAAGAGACCTGTGCCCTAACTAAACTGGAGCACGGTGTGTCTACCTAAATAGCAGGGCGGTTTGGGTATAGGGAGGCCTTTTCAAATGAACCAAGCTCTTCTGGCAAGATGGCGGTGGAGGTTTGCAACAGAGCAAGAATCCCTTCGAAAAATTGTGTTATGTGCCAAGTATAGTTGGAATCCCCGAGAATGAGATCTTGGGAGGCGGGAAACTCATTCAACATCACTTCTTTTAAAACATTTGTTTTCCTTGTCTCGAGACGAGCAATTTCGTTCTTTATTTGGCTTTGAGGGTCTTCGATGGAAGCTTGGTTCTAGGACCAAAATTCTTGTTTGGGAAGATCCTTGGGTTGCCTCCGAACCTTTAGCATCTCTCTTTCCAAACCTCTACGGGCGAGAATCGTCTCAAGAACGAGATGGTATTTTCATTCTGGAATGAAGGATCCTGGGAAATTGGTTTTGAGGGTAGGTTAGGCGGAAGACGTGTGAAAGACGTCAATACTTTGGTTCAGCTTCTGTCCTTCGTAAGTCCCAATTTGGAGGATCAAGACTCTCTTTGTTGGTAGGGTAATCAAGCAGGTTTCTCAGTCAGGGATACGTATAGGGTATTGGCAGATAATGGAGCTTCAGCCACTTGGGCGACAAAATTATGTAAAAGCAAGACTCCTCCGAAAATTTAATGTTTTGTTTCGCTGGCTATTTACAGAGCCATTCCTGCCTGGTTCTTCTTGGAAGACATGGGGGTCCCAATTTCCATTTCGGCGTGTCTTTTCCCTTTATGTAAAAATTGTTAGATATATTATATTAGTTATTAATATATGGGCCGAGGCCCACTACACTTGTATCTCTACTTAAACCCTAGCCGTCATAACTCATGTAAACCCTAGCTTCTCAAGTCTATACATAGAGGCTTTTGTATTCTATTGTAATCATGAAGTATTCATCAATATAAACACTTTCATGGTATCAAAGGTTTAGGTGTGATATTTGGTTCAACTTTTCTTCGAGTGTGGCTTTGCCCACTCGTTAATTTTGATTTAACGGGTGGGTGAGGCATTGTTTCTATTTTTTATTTCTCTCCAATTTATTGAGTGACACTTTTCTACATATTCTTCAGAATTTTTTTCTTTTCCACTACAATATTATACTTATTCATCACTGTATTTCAATTACAAAACTTCCACTGTGTTTGTTTATCACTCTCTCTTTTGTCCTCTCTTCTCTTATGTCTTATTTTTCACTATTATTTGCTTTCAACCCTTCTTGAACATTCAACACCACATATCTCTATTTCTATCTCTATTTCTATTTCTTATTCTCAAATTAATTTTTCTTTCATCTATTAATTAATGTCTTCTTCTTTTCTTTCCGTATCTTCCCATCTCTTTTAACTCTTTTTTTTTCCTTTTCTTTGAATCTCTATTCTATTTCTATATTAGCCTCTTACATTATTAAATTAAGTTTCTTAAATATTCTCTATTATTCTACTCTACTCTTCCAAAAAAAAATTATTTTTACTTTTTTTCTTACTATAATATTGCACCATCGTAATTGCTTGAAATTGTTTCGCACCAATGTAGTTGCTTCTTTTGCACCGTCCTTATGCGATGTCGTTGCCGCACCGTCATATATGACGTAGTTGCTTTTCCTTCCTATTTATTTTTATTTCTTTCTCTATCAATCTCTCTTAGTCAATCTCCCTTTCTTTCACTCTCTCTCTCTCTCACACATATTTTATTCAATCTCTCACTCTCTTCTAATTATTTCTCTTTACTTCCCGTCTCCTTATATTTCGCATCTCCCTCAGTTTTTTTCCTCAATCTCGATTACTACAATGGTTCAAGTTATTGCAGATCAAGTTCATCTCTCAGGTGTGCAGATATATTCATCAAAAGCTTTTTGACTGCTCTCTTTGAAGACTTTTGCTCCAGTCAAAGCATTCGGCCTCCTCCTGCTTTGACTGCGGGGAGTGTTAGATATATTATATTAGTTATTAATATATGGGCCGAGGCCCACTACACTTGTATCTCTACTTAAACCCTAGCCGTCATAACTCATGTAAACCCTAGCTTCACAAGTCTATACATAGAGGCTTTTGTATTCTATTGTAATCATGAAGTATATTCATCAATATACACACTTTCAAAAAGTATTTCGAAGACACCCACCATTTTTTCTTCATTGTCATTGGGCTAGAGTTGTTTAGAACATTCTATTCCGTTGGTGGTGAATATTGGTTACGCTTTATAGACGAATAGTTGATTTCCAAGAGATATGGCATGCCCTGATCTCATCCTGTCAGCATATAAAATTTTGGAGGCCACTTTTTGGTATTACTCTTTGGCATATTCGGCTAGCTCGAAATCCCGAAGGAGCTTGTGTTTCACCAATGATCATCTTTCTCAAAATCAAACACTTGGGTACCTCAATTCATCTCATGTGCTCCTCTGAATCAGAAGCAACCCGACTCACTCTCTTGGCTTGGAATATCTCTCATCTTCATCAAGATCTGAAGACTCTGCTCCCGCATGACCTTTCTTAGACTTTTTTTCTATTCTAGATTTTTCTTGGAGTTTTTCTTAATAGGCGTGGCGTTTTTGTTTTCAGTTTTATTTTCTGTTAATTTTGTCTTCTTTGTTTCAACTTCTTTCATTATTGTATTTCCCTTTTATGCAATAATATTTCAGCTTATAAGAAAAATATTTCTAATCTATTTATTCTATATTCATATATAGAATGTTGTAATAATAAGTCAAACGAAACTCGATATTTCCAATTGAAACCAGAGCATGAATCAAAACCCAACCCGTTGTCATTTTACAAACAATTGTCTAATGTTCATGGTAGAAGGTTGGTTTAAAGCCATCAGGCCAAGGCGACTTCCCCATATTCATATCAAACAATGCATCATGCACCTCTAATTTCAACATGTACATAAGCCTGATCAAATATGCTTCTTCAATCACTTAATCGGATCAAGCTTAGGGAAAAGATGAATGTGATTCAATTTGTGAGTATCAAGAAAAAAATTGATTAAAAACTAACATAATACGAATATATTAATGATAATAATAAATATTTAGGCTTTTTAAATGTGTAATGATATGATTTTAACACAAACCACTTGTAATTTAAAAATGACTATTAAAAGAGGTTTAAATTATGCGGGTTGTGCAAAACCGTAACTAATCGTAGACTCATGCGAATTGTATTTTGTGTGATTCGCATTCTTATGATTGGTTGATAAATTTTACTTTCTCAACTTAAACTCTTATAAACGGGTGAAAAAATTCTATATGAACGGTTGACCCGCCTATAAACACTTCTAGTGCCATGGATGTTATGGCAGACGCCATTTTACAACACTTTATAATATACGCTTAATTTGATAAATGGAAACTATAGGCAAGCAAGAATAAGGTTGTCTTGTTTCTTAATTCTTATGGATGAAGGAAGCAAACGTCTAATTTCCGTTACAAAATGACCTTTTTGTCCTAAAAGTAGAGACAATCCAGATTCAAACAAGGCGGCTCCACCGTTTATTTGTTGACCGTATAGGAACATAAACACCACAGCAGGTCTGATTCTGAATCAATTCAATTCAATTCAATTCAATTGCATTGCAGTGATGGCTTCGATATACAGCTGCTCGGAATGCGGAGCGGAGCTGAACCTGAAGACGGCCCATCTCTTCCCTCCCGACTTCTACTTCGAAGCCGGCAACAAGGGCTCCTTGTCCTTCTCCTTCCTCGACTCTTCCAAGCTCCGCTTCGAGGCCGAGGACAAGATCAGGCCCTTCTTCGAGACCCTCAACTACTGGGGCATCCAGCGCCGCCGTACCAAGATCAAGTGCGCCTCCTGCGGCCGCCTCCTCGGCCACGTCTACGACGACGGCCCTCCTCTCACCGACTCCCCCGGCCAGCTCCACTTCGGCCCCAGCCAGGCCTTTCCCAGAGCCCCTCGCTACAGGTTCAAGACCAAGGCTCTGAGGATCGACTCCCACACCTGATTCCTTGAGGTTTTGTGCTTTTGCCTTCTCTCTCGTTTCTGGGTTAGTTTGGGAAAAGGGTTTTGGGGGTTTTCGACTTTTGTGTATACAATATACATATAGACTGATTTGAAGGGTTTTTGTTTACAATCAGAATAAACCCAATTGTTGTTCAATTGATTATGATATGTGTTATAATGTTTGATAGTATTGAGATTCTGTTTGGAGATTTGGCCAATGGTGTGTATTTCAACTTTACACCATGTTTCTGCTGCTACGACTGATTTTGGGATGTTTGTTGTGAGTGAATCTTTTGTGTTTCTTGTTTCTGAGAATTCTGCAAGAGCTCTTAGAGGACTGGCAGTGTAGAAGGGGAATGGGAATTGTTGATTGGTTCTTCTGTGTTTCAGGAGGGTTGTTTGAGTTTTGAAGCAAGAATTTAGGGGAGGAAATAGGTTTTGTGATTGACCATTGTCCATATGATTGATGCTAAGAGATTGACAAAAAGGGAGCTTTTGTAAGCAAAAATTATTATGGTGAATGATGACACTGCTAATGCACTCTGCAGGCAATTTTAACTATACATCCTTTTTTATTTTCTTCTCTTCAGGTAGGACTACAGAAATTGGGGCAGAGCTCAGCTATTATGATTTTCTTTTGTAATGACTGTATAAGATTAAATATATTTTATGATATTCAGGTCATGACTAACAGGCATCATATGTAACATTACCCAACCTTATTGTGTAATACATCTGTAAAATCATATTGATGAATGAAGTTATTTCTGTTTATATTTAAAAATCAAAATTTGGCTGTTATTTCTGCATTTAATATTGGATTTACTAAAATAAGTGGCACGCGTTCTTTTTTAGAAGATAATTAGATATGAATTTAAGAAAAAAACAATTGTGGTTTGACATTGTTATGGGGTAGGAATGGGGAAGGAAGATGCTCGGGAACTAGCCCAGACAGCAACAAAAGTTGTTGTGTAGCTTTCTTTAATTCCTATTTTCTGTTTCCTTTCCCACTTGGATTCTTTTGCCTTGTACTTTGTACTCTCTTGCCTTTCTTAACCATCTTTGTCCTGCCATCTCTTTGGCCGAAATGACCAAGCAAGCGCGACCTCCCCTAGTGGGATCTTGCTCACCCTTATTAATGTATTGTCTCTCTGCTGATAAAAACACTTAATGGCTTAGCACATTGAGAGTACAAGATGGAACAGAAGATTTAACATCATTGTTCATTAAGTTTTATTGAAGAGTAAATGAGACACTTATTTTGGAACCAAGTTTATGAAGTAGATGAACTTCATGGTTTTGTTTGATCCTAGGGAAAAACCTTCTATTGATGAAGTTGAACAAACTACTTGTTTGGAGAAAAACAGGACAGTCAGTTATGTACATAACAGCACAAGACATGACATCAATAAGAAGTTGATTGGACTGGTTGTTTGAGACAACCATAGAAACTGTTGTGCCTAGTTTTTCAGGTATGAGTTGCTGCAGTGATGTCATCTTATTGGAATTTCAGGTAACATCTACCGGTCAACTTGCTTTGTCTTTGGCTCTTTACATACAATAATTGCAAGATTGTAATATTTGCTATGCATATCTTCTTCAGTTGAAAGGTTTATGCATGAAAAACCAAATCTACCATTCTGTTTGACAGGTAGGTTGGATCAGTAGCTATGCATCTGTGGAGCAGAATTGGATGGATATACCTTCATATTACTTCTTCTGTGATCTCTACTGAGTTTGAAGATTGCATCAGCAGCAACGATTCTGAAGATAAAGCAAGTAGAGAATGAAATCTAAAAGTGTTGTTGAGATAAAAATGGCAGTACCCGCACCCCCACCGCCTCCCCTTCCAAGATTTTGGGTCAGGGGCAGCAACAGCGGCACAGAAAGCGTCACGAACCGAGAAATTGCCAAGTTCTGGCGGCAGAAGCGCATTGAGGAAGAAGAACACCTCCTCGCTGCCATCAAAGCTGCTGCTAGTATCAGAGCCCGCAATTTCACAGTAAGATCTTCCTTCCACTACACATTTGAGGACTACTGCCATGGTTCTTTCTTGTAAAGAAGTCAACTTAACTTGTTCAATTCATATGTACAGGAAGAGGACTACAGGCGCTTCAAAGAGTCGCTGGAGGACGAAAACACCGAGGAGGAGAAGAAGAAAGCATCCAGCATGACCCAAGATGCAAGCAAACAAGGCCAGACCAATTGTGAAGTGCGGGTGGGAATTAAAGACTGGTAAGAAATAAGCACGAGGTCGCTGGTTCCAATCCTTCCGCATAACGAGTAAAATGTTCACTTGTAGTTAAATCTGGAAACATAATGTGCAGGTGGACAAAGAGCAAGTATGCGTATTTGAATGAACCGGCTGTGGATGTTCCAAAGAAGAATGCATCAACATATGTTCCCAATTGTTTCACTTACAAGCCCACTCCCTTGTATCCTACTTCAGTCTTTTAGACCATCTCATACTTTAAAATGGCAATGTGCTCTGTTGTGCCTAATTTGTGAGTTTACTGCTTCAAAAATAAGTGGATGCTGCTGTTAATAAATATGATATTATGTATGTGTCTGTGGCGCGCGCTTATATAAATTTGCAATTTCTTTCTGTTTTGTGGATTCTAAGTCACCTTTTTCGGTTTACCCATCTCATCAATACATTCTCTAGTTACCAACGGAATTTCCCAATTGCATTCTAAATTGATTGGTATAAATTTACATACACCAGAAATACTTAGTTTTATATTCTGAGGTCAACTTATTTTCAGTTGATGGTTGTCTATTCTAACCCATACTCTAATAACTAATTATTAGGGATAATTCCATATGGGTACCCCTGGTTATGTTCCATTATCACATGCCTAGAAATTTTCGTATCAGGGTGAATACCCTAGCATTTCATTTGTCTCACCGTTAGTCATTCCGTCTAATTCCGTTAGTTCTTAACATTTTTGACATGTGAAATGACTAAAATACCCTTCGGAGTAAATAAACTGTTTTTAAATTGAATGAAATGACGCAAATACCTTTCACTATTCATTTAATTTTCAAAAAAATGTCACGCACACACACACTCTCTCTCTCTCTCTATTACCAGAACCTCCCCAAAGGGTTGGGGCTTCTAGAATCGGACCACGCAATGAATCAGGACGCGAGGACGAGGCCGTTCGTGGAGCTCTACGCCAAAGATCAGAGCCTGTTCTTCGCTGATTTTGCCAAGGCGATGTAGTAGCTCAGCGCCTATGGAGTCCAGACCGGAAGGAGAGGAGAGATCAGGCACAGGTGCGACGCCATTAATTAATTTTTGAGCTCTTAGAAGTGAAATCGAGAAGCTGACAATGGTGATTTGGATTTAGATTTAGATTTGGATTTGGATTTGAATTTGGATTTGAATTTGAATTCTTTTTTTTTTGTGAGAACCGAACCTCTACGTATACATACATGTTTGAATCGATTTGATTGATGTTTCGTGTGGTTGGGGTAATTAAATAATTAGTTGAGTTTTAGACATAAAAATGGGTGTTTGTGATAGGCAGGTGCTGGAGTTACTGAGAAATGTTTAATTTAATCAAAACATTTAAATAAGATTTTATTGTATACTGATAAGGAGAAGATGCTTCTCGAGAGGAACTGACGATGAGAGAGAGAGAGAGAGAGAGAGAGGGAGAGGCATTTTTTTGAAAATTAAATGAATAGTAAAGGGTATTTGCGTCATTTCATTCAATTTAAAAACAATTTATTTACTCTGAAGGGTATTTTAGTCATTTCACATGTCAAAATGTTAAAAACTAACGGAATTGGACGGAATGAGTAACGGTGAGACAAATGAAATGCTAGGGTATTCACCTTGATACGAAAATTTTTAAGGTATGTATGTGATAATGAGACATAACCAGGGATACCCATATGGAATTATCCCTAATTATTACGTATATAAAAGTAAAATTCAGGGATGCTATTTGGGGTTCCCAATAATTTATATGTTCTCAATCACTAAGAAAAACTATTTTCTCAAAAAAAATTATAAATTAGTAAGTAACATATTTTTTTTAATATATGATATAAGCCCATGTTTCTTTTTCATATATATATCACAAACATTTCATATAATTCTTGTTGAAAATTAAAGTCAATTATCAGGGGAAGCTGTTTTCGACTTATGTTCGAAAGTCTTTAGTTTACCAGGTCTCTCCTCCGCGAGGTTGTTTGAAACTATATATTGGCAGAAATGTTGATGTGGGTGCTTAAAGTCAGGATAAGAATTTGTTACGTAGAATTGGTGTGGGAAAATTTAGGAATGTTTCTTGAATGAGATTTGCATTTTTATTTGAATCGGTCAGACAAGTCTTATTTTAAATAAAAAATATTGATTGTCTTTTAGACTTTTTAACAAATCAATTCAATTAGATTTAACTGAAATTATATTAAGTATAACTTAAATATTAATTTTGAAAAAGTGACGTTAATAATAAGTATCTCTAATAAAACAAAACTTACATGTTGTGGTGTAGCAACAAAGGAATGGATAGAACAAGACATGCAATGAATGATAATAAGAATTAGAAACGGGTGTGGTGTAATGAATAATATATAGAATGGATCCGTTTTAGTTTTGCCGTGAACTGGTCGGCCGTTCCGTTCGTACACAACAAACCATACGTCGTCGTTTTGATCATTCCCAAGCACAGCGTACGCATTTCTGAGTGAAACACGAACAGAGAGACTCTTTCGTTTTCTCTGTAACGATCCATCGTCTCATCAACAATGGCGAAGGCGAGGCAGTATCGATTCCCAGCTCGAAAGACGTCTTCAACGACGCTGGTCCTGACCATGCTCGTCATGTTCACATTCGTCATCCTCATTCTTCTCGGCCTCGGAATCGTATCCATCCCCAGCCACTCCACCGGTTCTCCCAAACCCAACGATCTCACCTCCATCCTTCACCAGACCGTCCACGGGTACGATTTTTATAACTATATGCTCTTTTAATTTTTGTCCAATTGATTATTGTTCTGCGATTTTGCAGAAGCTACGGGGACGAAGGGAAAGGGGAGAAATGGGTGGAGACCATCTCCTCCGAGCCCAGAGCTTATATTTATCATAATTTTATGGTGAGGTTTTTATTTCATTGTCATTCATTTTTTGCATGCATTTTTCTGTGAATGCTTCAAATGCACAATAATTCATATCACCAACTTTCTAAATATTCAGCTTCTCTTTTTGTCAGATACAAATTCGTTTACTTCTAACATGCATTTCCTCTGCATATCTATGTCTATTGCTCTTTAGTTGGAGAACATACTCGAAAATAATAATGTACTTTTGATAACCATAGAGTTATATTATTTCAATATAGGAGGGCGTCATTTGGGTGATCAAATTGTAAGAGGTGTATACAATGACGAGACTTTTGGTTTCAGATGAACTTCATGTAACAAGGATGGTAGAACATTTTAAAGGGGTAATTTGTGTTTCTTTTTAAAAAAATATAGGACAGTATCAAGGGCTGGCATTATGTGTAAAATGCACGTTTTACCTTAGAATCAAGCCTCTACTTTTCTGTGGCACTTGAGGATTGGGTCGTATAAGTTGAAAACTATTTAATAGCAGAAACCTCAAGTTGAAAAGGCTTAGAAACCATGGATATCATCTCAAGCAACAATAGATTTTAATGTCAAGTTTTCTGATATACGTGAACAGACCATATGTATGAGCAACTGTCGACTGATAAAATGATCACTCGTATCCAAAATTCTTTCCCACTTCAAGACAATGGTTAATATTCTTGTTTAGGAAATTTTGTTTTTTCCTTACTCCACTGAAAAATTAGATCCAAAACTTCAGAGTTTATCAAAATTGGCATTGTAGTGGGAAAGGATAAAATCAATGTTAAAACGATCTAGTAATAATCACGGCATTGAATATAGCATTGAACCAAAAGGCTCTAACTTGGGAGAATATGGGGGATGGAAAAATATATTGGATGAGGGCTGGGCCCAATTAATTTTATTTTTATTTCTATTTATAAGTCTCAATCTTTTTCTTGTGATAACCTTTTATCTTCTGGCAGAGCAAAGATGAATGTGATTATCTGATTAATCTTGCCAAGCCTTATATGAGAAAGTCATCAGTTGTCAATAGCACTACCGGAGAGAGTACATTTAACAAGTAAGCAATTATGACCACCCGTCTTTTATCTCATATCAGTTGAGCCTGGAAGATGATCTTCTTTATCCCTTCCCAACTTGTTATATTACATGTAGAATCTCTTGTGCAGGGTACGCACAAGCTCGGGTACATTTTTGACTAGAGGCCGGGATAAAATCATCAGGGGCATTGAGAAAAGGATAGCTGATTTCACATTTATACCTGTGGGTATGCACTTTAAGGAATTCATCGTGCTCTTTTGGTCTCTTTCTGGTATAATTTGACCCAATATAAAATAAGATGTCAATGCCAAAAAGACTTACAATAGGCAATTACTCTTCTATATCCAATCACCAGTCCTGTCCCGTTGGTCATTTTTAGTGATTTGTTGCCTAGTGGTAATGCTGTACTCATGATCTACCCTGCTACTTTTGATCATTAACCAAACCAAACACTAATATTTTCTATGATAGTCTGAAAACTGTTATTCATGTACAGAACACGGGGAAAGACTTCAGGTTCTTCACTATGAGGTTGGACAGAAGTATGAGCCTCATTATGATTACTTCCTAGATGAGTACAATACTAGGAATGGTGGACAACGTATAGCTACAATTCTTATGTACCTGTATGTGACATAACTTACTTAAGTAGCTCTTGATTTGCTTGCATTTTCTTTCTTGACACAGTCTTTTTCCTGCTTACAGTTCAGATGTTGAAGAGGGAGGAGAGACTGTGTTTCCAGAAGCAAGAGGAAACATCAGTGATGTCCCTTGGTGGAACGAGTTATCTAAATGCGGGAAAAAAGGCCTGTCTGTGAAGCCAAAGATGGGCGATGCTTTGCTTTTCTGGAGCATGCACCCAGATGCCACCCTCGATTCTTCAAGCTTGCACGGTCAGTAATAGCTACACCTTATTTACATTATGCTCAAATCACTCATCACTTAAATGTATTCTCCAATCCTAATCCAGGTGGCTGCCCTGTGATTAAAGGAAACAAGTGGTCAGCAACAAAGTGGATGCGTGTCCATGAATACATGCCATAGAGGTAATTTATACCCAAAAATGATAATTTATCATCTATTACTGACCTTATTTAGTTGTTGTCTAGATTTCCTAGCTGCACATAAGCAACTCTCCTCTTATATTGGGGACCTGTTAAAAACAGTGCCCTAACAAACGATATGCGCTAGTCGGGCTAATAGGGTCTTTGGAGACTAATTAGGGATTAATTAGAAAATTACGGGGAAAAGTAGAGGACTAATCAGACCAGTTAGAGATTTTAAAACACTGGTTAAAATTAGATGATGGTAACACTAAAAGTCCTACTGTCTTATATTCCGGATTTGACCAGAATTCGTAGCTCTTGAATATTGGATTTGAGTGAAAAGTTAGGTTTAGTCTCTTGCTTATTGGTTATTTCCTCTGCTAAACTAGCCTATATTTCTCTCATTTTCTTTCCCATTGGGCAGATTAGCAGTAAGTAACTATTGCCGAAGTCATTGCATAATGACACTCCTAAGAGACTGACCCAGAGACCGTCTATTTATTGACCTCTCCTAACTTGTACTTTTTTGCCCCCAAGTTACCTGCATGCTACAGTTGTGAGAATAAATATGAAATGATACATCCTTGTTCCTTCGATTCTCAGATGTAACAGACTGTTAATTGAAATATACTACAAGCTTTCTTCAACATGTTGTAAGCCTTTTCTGATTTCCAATTCAATCAAATGTCAATGAATTGGATGTTTCTTATTTGGTGTTTTCATTGTAATCCACAATCATGTACATAGTTCCACAAATGTTCTTTAAGAAAAAAAAAAGCATGTCTTGATTAACAATTCTTTTACACCTGTTACCACACATTGAGAATCTCATATAACCATTGTTTAGGATAGTAAACACTGTGAAATCTGCACTAACCCAGTCATGTAAATTTCACAAAAGCTCATCACGGTTTTGTGATCGCTATTATATCACAAGTATACTCTTATTCGCCATGATGGCACAATCAACCTGAGCTTAAAACAAAGACGCTATTATATGTTCCTAGACCGAGTTAACATTTGAAAAGAGCAAGAGCTGCTCTTCTTTTGTCCATTGATCAATTTTTCATCAAATTTCTGATGACATATTGCAGAATGCCTCAGTATCAAATCTGACAATGCATGTGAATGACTTGAACAGTAATGACCAGGTCTATTTCACTTGCACTACTTGGAAGATGAATGCTGAAGCATTCTGTTAAAGTCCCAACGAACAGATATAGATAGGATTGGGCTAGATAGTTATAATTTTCAATTATTTGATTCGGGTTAATTTCAATTCGTAGTTATCAAATTATATTTGCATATATGATATTTTGGTTTAGTTTAGTAGCTGGGAAGTATTCAATGAAAGATATTAATCAATTAAGAAGAAAATTAAAAGTGACTGGTTGGCGATGAGAACGAACCCACCTATCAACATAAGACCCATAACTCGATCCAAAGTCGGGACCATATCGCATCATCCCAAGCCTTGAAACACTTACACAGTAGAACAATACCCATATATACCCACCAAATTACTCCCATTCGACGGAAACAGGAACAGTGATCGAGCTCGCTGGTGGTTGTCGAATCCGGATCGAGGTCCGGTTTTGGCATTTTTTAAATTTGTTGAGGAATGAAATAGAAAACGAGCAAGCACTGAAGTAAAGTCCCTCTACACTGTACGGATATGCGAAGATGCAATAATGATGGGTCAGCTGCTTTGTCGTATATTCTGAATCAAATTTTTAGTTCTGCTAAAATTACCGTACAATTTCATATTAATTGAAATATATTTCAGATTATTATAATTCCAAGCATGTGAAATAGTTTTCTTGTTTGCTTATTTCAAACCACATGAATGCTGGGAATAATTTCTTAGAATACATCACAAGGCATTATGTTTAATCCTCGGTCAACTTTGAATTTGTATTTAAATTCTAAAAACGTGTTAATCAAGTTAGAGGGGATCACACGTATAAACGGCTAAGATTTTGTGTGTCGACAATGTGCAATGATATCATGTGTTTATTTGATTTTGTATGATAAGTGATTATAAGCAAATACATAATGATTATATTTGTATTTTAAAATATTTTCATCATATACTTTCAATAAACTAAAGTTTATTTTTAATAGCAATGCATGATACTTTGAATTTGGATGATTTTGGTGGAGGGTTTGAAGTAGCCAATGGACTAGTGGAGTAATTCGATTGACTACACTTGCATGGACACTGTATCACAATTCACTGCTTAGCTTACCAACCAATACAAATTAGTTCTTGAAATCAGTAATTTCTTTGGTGGTTAGAAATATACTAATATTCTCGGATTGTAGATCATGATTGCTCAGCTTACGAGAGGAAAAAGTTTGAATTCCACGTGAAATTTAGATACAAAGAAAATGATCAAGTCCAACTAACAAGCTTAAGTTTTCAATAAATATAAACTTAAGAATACTCCATATTAAAACAAAAGAATCAATTTAAACATTAAGATTTAATTTATCTTAATTACATAAACATATCAAGAAACATAAAAAATCAAAGATATCACAGCCCACTACGAAGAAAGGGATTGATGAATGATGATCATAGACACCAGGTCACAATAATTGTATAATCTTATGCCGAATGAGTTATAATTGGTAAGGTCTTGTCCACATAGAAGACTAACATAACAAATGAAAAGAAATACGTGCTTATGTATTAAAGAGAGACTTAATTAAGTTGTGAGAACATACATAGGCAATTGACCGTTAGATGGACAGCATCTCAAATGAAATGGATAAATCGGACCGCAAGTGAAGTGAAATAGGCAAGTGGGGCCCAAATGAAGAAACCCATACATTAATGTTATCCATTTCCGCTGCTGCCCACACAAAACTGGATGGGATTGGGATATATCTATATCTATCTCTATTCTCTAGTAGTAGTAGCTGCACCAAACTCATCTTTATAAATGTCAATAAACCCAACAAATAATAATGCATAGAGGTAGGGGTGAGCAAAAATGTCCGGACAATCCGGTCCAACCTGTGAACCCGGACCAACCCGTCCATTCTTATCCCAACCCGGAGTGACCCGGGCCGGGACGGGCCGGGAACGGGCACCATAGAGATATCACAGGCCGAGTTGCGGACATGAAGTGGGGTGTCCGGACTAACCCGGCCCAACCCGCCCTAATGGATTTAACCAACAAATTAACTAAACACACACAACCCACACTAATTTTGAAAGGGTCATTTTAAGTTTTTTAGCAAACAATTTCGAAAAACACAATTTTCATATAAACTACTCTAAATGTTAGTGACAATATATTTTTGTGATATTGAAGTATTAGTTTTGCAATATGTTTTTGTGTACATAACTTATTTTTGCAATAAAATTTTGTGTACAATATGTTATTTTTTTAATGTTATGGACGGGTTGGACTAACCTGGAACTCGTCCGGGCTCAACCCGCCCACTTGTCCATCGGACAACACTCTTCATGGGCCAGGAATGGACATGAAAATAGTCAACCCGCTAAGTTCGGGTTGGGCCCAAAAACAAGTCATGGACTGTCCAACCCGGCCCATGCTCACCCATACATAGAGGTGTTTGGATATTTATATGATATCCTAAATTTGGTAAACAAATTTTTGTTTGGGAATATATTATTTTAATATGTAGAATGCACATAAGAGGTATATATATATTCATAGTTGTACAATTTCTAAAATCGTAGAAAATGATAATAGTGAGATATTACGTGGGATAAATCTAATACACTCATTCAATTAGAACTGGAGAAAGGTGGGCATTCAGGAAATTGGGTGAATCATTGTTGAAATAAACCCTTCGTAAAAAATACTAGTGTATTGGAACTCAGAGGGGACATAATGAACGCAGATCGTGCCAACCCGAATTTTCTCACGGACAAATTGTATATCTAATTTAACATGTTTGGTTATTTAGTGTTCGACATGATTTCCCGAAAAGTACACAATAATAGTATTGTCACAATAAATCAACGAAACATGACCCAGAAGAACATGAAGCTCAAGAAGTAAATTCTGTAAGTAGTTGGTCTTGACCACTGCATTTGCAACCCCACGATATTCAAACCTCGACACTGGAACGAAGATGATCAGCTGACATTTGGAGGACCTGGTTATTAGATTGGCACCCAAGAAAACACATAGTCTAGGATAAAGGTTTAAAAGTTGGGACGTCCAACCTAATTCGCTTCAGAATAAGCGGTTAAAGTAAGGAAATAGTAGCTGACTTGACAACATTACTGAAAGTCCCATCGTATTCAATATCAACCTATTGTAGTCTACCATTTACCACAAGTAGCGCCTTCTAACATTGCAAAGACATGTCAGACTGAAATTTGTGGCGAAACAACCACATACACTAAATGGTGGTGGTATGAATCAAATGTCGGGGACGAGATTAATAAAAATAATTAAATGACTTTTTAAAAGTTGATATAAAATAATTAATAATTTAAAAAATGGAAGAAGAAGAGTATTTATGAAAAATGAGATTTACGAACTAGCTAAGTATACTTTCACTAACAGTAGTTGGGATCATAGAGTAAGATTTGTCCCACCAAACATTGTCTCAGTTGTCCGACTTAATGTCGATTTAGTAACCTAATAAATAACATGAGTTTTCCTTAAAAGAAATTATTTTTTAACATAGTATATGAAATTTTTTTTGGTAAGTTGAGCGTGCGGAACTAGTGAGTTTAAACTTGAATGAATTAAAATTAAAAATGTAACTCTTTAAGTGTATCAAAATATCATTTCCTTATTATATATTAAAAACTCTATTTCAAATTTTAATTTCCATTCCCGATATTTCTTTTGAAATTTGAACGAAATGAGATTAATAAACATAACACAAGGATGTTACATCTCACATTATGTTGGTTTTGAATGTAATACGAAATAATAAAAGTCACAAGTAGATGTATTTATATAAAAAGTCAAAAGCACACGTGGAGACGAAAATAATTAGACGTGGCGGTGGCGGAAATTGTTGAAGACGCAATGAATGTGGAGGCAGAGATATTTTTGGCTTGGGTGGTCTCATTTGTTCACTACTAAATCGAAACGTGTAATTTGTTAAGCTCTTGGATCGTGATCATTTCAACCATCTCATCACCTCCACGCTACGTGATTGCCTCTTTTTCTGACCAATATCATATAAGGAAAAAACAACACGTCTTCACATAACTTGTCTCTGTCGTTGAAAATTCATTTCAATTATTTTTATTTTCATTTTCATTTTCAGGAGAAAAAGGGATTTGTATGGGAGCAGAGCAAGCCATTAAAGCTGATGTGTTTGTTTTCGTCTTCTCTTAACGACTAAGCATACCATCGCTTCTCTCTCTCTCTCTCTCTCTCTACAACTACAAGTATTGTCCCAAATTCCTATTTTTCTCTGCACATCAAACAAATATTCAGATACCCTTTTGTCCGCAATCCTTGATTCTGTTTCATTTGTGAGCTGGATTATGGAATTTCTTGCATACCCATCTTTTGGGAATTCTTTTGAGAGGGTTAGGGGAATTTGCAATTTTGGGCCCTCTGCGTTTTTTGGCAACATTTTATCTGCCATCTTCACATTCTTCTTTGCATTAGGTTTGTTTCCTTTTGTTTCATGGCTTAAATCTGCTAAAGTTTATTGCTTTTCATTGCGTGCTTCATGCATTTCTTCATGACTGAATGATCTATCATTCTGTTCTTTCAAAAGGGTTGCTTTCTTATATGGGTTTCTGGGTTGTTCTTGGATTTGAGTCCTTTTGCTGTCTCCTGTGGGTTGGATTAATAGTTAATAGTATAACGTGTTCTTCGTATTGTATGTCTGCAATGTTTGCGTGTATGATTCCAGTTAGAGATCAATTTATAATTTCATATAACCTGGAGACAGGCAAGGTAGTGTTATAGAAGATTGCTTTCTTGGTTTAAAGTGAGTATATGTTTTTATTTTTCATGTACACAATGCAACATTGGGATTTTTTGTTCTCACATATGCTTGATTCATTGGAAAATTTGTTGGTCAAAGCACATACATTGCAAGTAAAAGCATTTGAATTAGCACTGATTACAAATTTGTTTGCAGTGGGTACCTTGTTAGGTGCTATGACGGGAGCCTTGATCGGCCAAGAGACCGAGAGCGGGTTTGTTCGAGGGGCTGCTATAGGAGCAATATCTGGTGCTGTATTTTCAATTGAAGTTTTCGAATCTTCTCTCCATCTTTGGCAGTCCGATGAATCCGGGATATGCTGTGTTCTCTATTTGGTAATTGCAATTTCATGGAAAGGACTTATTTTTTAACTTGGGTGATCTGGTGAATTTGAATTGAGTTTCTGTTATGTTTGGTATTCTACAGATTGATGTCATCACAAGCCTATTGAGTGGGAGGCTTGTCCGCGAGCAGATTGGCCCGGCCATGCTAAGTGCAGTGCAGAATCAGGTATATTTTATCAGGCAACTATCATTTATTTTGATATTTTAAATGGAAATGCTGAAATTTGGGTTGCTTTCGAATTTAAACAGATGGGCGCAGTTGAAACGAACTTTGAAGAAATTCACAATCTGTTCGATACTGGCGGGTGCAAGGGTTTATCGGGAGACTGTGTTGAAAAGATCCCAAAGATGAAGATAACTAGCAACAACAATGTAGATGCTTCCGGGGAGAAGGTCTCTTGTTCGGTTTGCCTTCAGGTTGGGAGTCTTAAAAAATAACCATAGTTGCTTAAATTGGATGGAAACTCCCATAATTAATACCAGAAATTTTGTGCAATAACAGGATTTTCAGGTTGGAGAGACAATCAGAAGCTTGCCTTATTGCCATCACATGTTTCACTTGCCTTGCATAGATAAATGGCTTCTAAAGCACGGCTCTTGCCCGTTATGCAGACGGGATCTCTGATATTAACAAGGTTCGTTACCATGTACATTGTAACTCCATCACACTTGTATCTCGATTATGGTAGTACATATTCTACATTTATGTATAAAATTTTGAGCAGCAGTTAATTTTGTCCTATCATCATCTCATACTTAAACTTGATATCCAAAAGGCAGTGTAGTGTAGTTGCAGAGATTGTTTGTACTTCTGAAAATATTGTTCATGAATTTGATTTCAGTTTTGTAGTTGGTCACCTGTAGCCTTCGTGACTTTGCTGAAAGATCTTACAGGAAAGCTATATAGCCACAAAAAGCACATCTTCATTACATTTATTGACTGGCCATTCAATTTAAATTTCTAAACATTAGGTGCATCAAATTTCAGGGAGTTGACAAAATAGTTCTACAATAACAAAATATACTAATTGCAATAATAATTCAATGATAATGACTTCTTCTGCAAATACAAGTATCACAATTCAAAACTTCAGAATTTAATACTTAGAGCCACAGAGATGTTCATAATTATGCAGCATATATAATGATTCATCAACCAAGGGACAATCTGCTGTTACCTTGTTCAATGGTTTGAGGGAAGGAGAATTCTGAACATATTAATAGGAAATTTGACTATGTTGCATGATAAATTTCTTCCACCATATTATGCGCAAGTCAGTTCCAAAATTAACAATGATGTTATTGAACTCATGAAACTGATCATGAATATATCACCAGTCATTAGACCATCCAAGAGGAATGATTACAGAGATAAATATGAAAACTATAGATCTCTAGAAAATTTAAATTATTTTAAAGTTAAATAAATATAAAGAACATTAAAAGTACAATCAAATTTTAATGAAGAAGGATATGAATATATGATAAAGAGATGATTTTATTAGTGAACCAAAGATTAACTGACCGAATTTTTGGCAGTTAAGCAAACTAAATTGGTCTAGTTTGTGGTGAGGTCGAGGGTTCGATCCTACTAGGAGGGTGGGGAAGGTTTTATAGGTAAATGATGCAGCGTACGTGGCTAGGAAGAATTCTTTATCAAGATTTGTTGATTCGCAAAAATACCGAAGATGATAGATCTGAGGAAAATCTCGATTTTTTTTAATTAAACTTCAAAACTAAATAACATAAACGTATAAGAGTGCTTAGACTTATTGGAAAATGAAAAAAATTATTAAAATTGCGAAAAATGTCCGAAACTTCTAAAAGTGTGATTTTGACCCCAAGATGACCTCGGATAAACGAAAAACACTAGTCTTTTGTCGAAATCCGACATTTTTTCAATTTGCACTACATCAGTAAATGGGTTTTGATGTAACTTTTAAAAAATTAATAAATAAATAAATAAGACGGACACAAGCTTGAAAAACAACACAAGTCAAAACCCTCTTATTCTAATTTCCATTTCCATCTTTGTCGCTGCTCTACCTTCTTGCCCAACCAACTGAGTTTGTCAATCCTCCAAGTTTGTTTCGGTGCATACCGATTGATCACCGACCAATATTTCACACACTCCAAATTCAGTCCTTCAAGGTATAGACCCGGAACTTATGATATATTAAAGACATATTATTGAGATTTGATTCAGGATTTTATGATAATATTATAGGCTCAAAAAGATTTGCTCTTAAACTCAGTCTATTCTACTTGTATTATGAAACTATAAGGCTCAGAAATGTTCAAAATGTCTATTACATGGTTAGTAGATTGTCATTGGACAACATTTCCATTGAATGAAGAGAAAATGTCTCTTGAGTAAGACATGAATTTTGTAAAACAAAATTGTATGTCTTATTTACATCTACGCACATCACAATGTGCAAGATAAGTTGTACATCTTATTTAGATCAATGCACATCACAATGTGAAAAATAAATTGTACGTCGTATTTAAATTCATGCACATTACACTGTGAAAAAAGCACGAAAGATAATTTATTAGTAAATTATTGCAACCAATTGTCTGAATCATTTGTTGATATATCAATATAGGGTAAATTAGATAAATGTACAGTTAGTTATACACATTTTATAGCCGAATACAACTATCTTAAATTCCACATTTTTAGATCAGTTAACTTTTTTTTCGTGGCAAGTTAGATAAATGGTTAACTTTCTGTTAGTTTTGAGTGAAAAGACCAAAATACCCATACTTATCAATCAAAATTTCAAATGCATGCCACTTGAAGCTTTTACTTACCACCGCCGGCGTCGAGGTTAGGGAGGTGAGCGTCGCTGGAGAGCTTGTTGGAGTAATTGCCGGAGAGCTTGCCGGAGTCATCGCCGGCCAAAATTGCCTCTGTTTTTTTCCTGCCATAAAACAAAGTTTTCTCCTTCTCTGTTTTTGCTCCTAGAATAGAGTAAAACAGAGTTTGTTGCTTTGCTCCAGCAACCGATTCCGGTGCCAAACCGACCGAGAATCAGGACCACTTACGCAGTTCCAGCACCTCCACGCGTCTTACCCTCGTGTCGTCGTGCCGCCTCCTCCATCTCCGACGATTACTCCGCCGCGAACTCGCCATCACCGGCGTCTCCTCTCGATCCCGTCTGGCGACTCTTCTCGGCCTCTTCCACCGGCTATGCACGCAACCTCGACCACATCCGATCCTGCATCATCCTCGCCGCCTGACTCTATGTCGTGTCTGTCTCGATCTAGAGCTCGCGGCCATTTAATATCAATTTAAACTTCAATAAGACTAAACAACGTGTGCCCTTTTTTTCTAGATTTTCAGCTCCGGCAAGCTGTCCGGCAAACGACTTCGGCGACCACTCTGGCAACGGTGGGTCAAATATGAGAGAATGGCAAACATTTGAAAATTTGATAGATAATGAGGGGCATTTTGATCTTTTCACACTCAAAACTAACTGAAAACCTAACCCTTTGTCTAACTTGCCACGAAAAAAAAGGTAATTGATCTGAAAATGTAGAATTTAAGTTAATTGTATCCGATTGCAAAAAGTGTATAACTAACTGTACCTCTGAATAATTTATCCATCAATATATGACAATGTCATATATGGATGTTATCAATACACACCCATAATTAAATTTAATGACGATAGCCCAAAAAGATATAGTTGATTCATGAAACATGGGAGGCAAATGAGAGTAAAAGATATTGTTGCGTGAAAATTAAAGAATCAAACAGAAAGATAATTTTAGAAGAACCACTGTTCTATTAAAAACCATCAATTTGTAGAGCAAATTGTTAGTTCGTGAACGACAATTGAATCTTCAATAACCAAATTTTAGAAAGATCATTGATTCCAAATTCTTATATAAGAATTGATTTTAGAAGAACCATCCATTTCATTGGTTCCCGTAAAACATCATGCAATAATTCTAATAAAAACAAGGTTCGAAACTCAGACCTCTTCACTAATAATGTGAGAATAAAACAAGGTTCGAAACCCAAACCTCTTCACTAATAATGTGAGACTCAAAACAAAACGTTATGGTATCACTCAAATACATAAATATATATTTAAAGCATGATTTGTAAGAAAATGCATTCCTTATATTATTCACATCTACGAGTCTGTCTGGTCCTTGCAGCTGCCATAGATATTTTTAACGGCCGATTTGACTTCCAGAATTGTGATGTTATATTTATACGGTGAAATGAATAGCAGCCATGAGTTGAGGTTCAAGTCAAGTCAATACCTATATACATATTGCTATCAGATCGGACAAGTCGTAACAATGGCTTCAAAAACTATTGCTATGAAGTGTTTAAACTGTCTGATTAAGTAGCAAGTGGCTTCAGCCTCAATGGTACAAATGAATGGAAAAAATCTTCATCTCACATACTTCTTTGTAGGGTAGACGTTACTTAGTTGGTCTATTTTCAATTCATAACAATTATATATATATTTGTTATGAATTGAAAATAGACCAACTAAGTAACGTCTACCCTACAAAGAAGTATGTGCGATGAAGATTTTTTCCATTCATTTGTACCATTGAGGCTGAAGCCACTTGCTACTTAATCAGTAGGGAATTACGAAAATGAGCCAGTAACATAACATATGATCAATTATTGTTTTATAAGAGAGAAAATATGAACTACAGGCCACTCCAATCACATCCCATTTATTTTGAATCATGGATTTACACAGTTTAAAAAAGGGTTAATTATAATTTGCTCATACTATACTGGTGCATTTTACACTTTACTCCAGTTATAATAAAAAGTTCAAAATAAAATACACTAATTGCATTTTTTTTACACTTTGCTCTAACACCGTTAAATTTGGACAGAAACCCTGATATTTTTCAAAAAAGACAAAAATACCTCTGCTTCATCTTCTTCCTCACTCTCCTCGCGTTTCTCCGGCAAGCCACTACCAGCTTCGGCGACGAATCCAGCCACTCCTCGCAGCTCCAACCACTCCTCACAACTTGTCAGTTCCGACGTCGAATCCGGCAACACAGGAGTTGGCCTCCGCCCCTAACTCACCTCTAACCCTCAACGACACCACCCTTCCTCCACCACCACCGTCCAACGAACCACTCATCTTTCGTCGAGTTCTCCGGCGAGGAAGCCATATCTGGTCGATTGGCCGAATTTGTAGTCCACCCAGGCTCAAAGCTCGCCGGTCTCCACGAATTCCGGCAACAGCGGATCTAGGGTCCTCTCGCAATCGACGAATCATCCCTCAACGACACCGCCCTAGGTCTTTCATGGCTTCTCCGTCGACCCCGCTTGGGTTCGACCCTCTCTTTTAGTGTCGACGAACGCGTTGTCGGACGATGACGCGAGCCCAGATCTGAGTTTCTCTACAAATCAGTCGCGAAGATTTGGGCTTGTCGAGGTCCGACATATTTTTGTATGTAAACCTACCTGGACGCTTCAGCTATCAAACTCGAGTGGTGATGCCCGGAGCAGCGGTTGCGGAGGAGGCGGCGACGACGGGCTCCTACTCTTGTGTGTCAAACTCGTCGGAGTTGTGGAAGTGGGAGGACTTGAGAGGGTGTCTGCGGAGTCGAAGAAGGAATCGAAAGATACTTGCGGCCGGAGGGGAGCTCGTCGTTGGTGGAGGAGAGCTCGCCATTGACGGAGACTCCGGCGAGCATACAATCCAATTTTGGATTTGACCGGATGGCATTATTTTGAAAATTTAATGGTCAATGGAGGGTATTTTTGACCTCTTACATTAAAAAAACCTAATTCCGTTAAAATTTGGACGGAATCGTTGATTTTGTAAAAAAAAATGATTCTAGCGTATTTTATTTTGGAATTTTTATTATATCCGTGATAAAATGTAAAACGCGCCTGATAGTATGAGCAAACTGTAATTAAACCTTCAAAGAATAAAAATAAACGTTTGATTTTTGATCTCACAACTCAAGGACCTATCATTTATAACAGTATTTCACATATATAAATTAATTTGTATAAACTATTAATCTCTTACAGTTTTGTTGAAATGTTAAATTCTACTGCATGTATCTTCTTATTCTTTGTAAATAATTAAAAGTTATTAATTCATATAAAATAAATCAACATGTACAGTATTTTAGCAGTACTAGTTCAATCTACCATCTGTCCAAAAAAGCAAATTGTTTTTTTAAGGAAAAAAAACAAACTGTTATTCACTGTTAACAAAAATTATAGTTCTAAGTTTTAAAATTTCATGCATTCACACGTTTTGTAGCTTAATTGACACCTAAAACCCGCATATAAAAAATATACTAATTAAGATGTAATCAAGTTATTTCCTTTCAATATTTTACTATTTAATTTTGTTCCTTCCTGATAGAATTATAGAAATGTTTTGTGTGTTATATTCAAATAAGGATAGAGTATATATACAATTACTCTACAACAATAAATCCACAATAAACGGAAATTCAGTTTTACAAAATTTGATTTGTTTTGACTGGATCTATTACCCTCATGCAGTCAGAACGGGAGGCTCACGAACATTGAGACTGGAACGAAAATCATCGAATAGAACCCGAGGAATCTCGTTGGTGAAAATGTCTGCAATTTGGGAGCGAGATGGAACATGTAATACACGCACTTGTCCTCGAGCTACCTTTTCACGAACAAAGTGAATGTCCAACTCAATGTGTTTGGTCCTTTGATGTTGAACTGGATTGCCGGATAAGTAGATGGCACTGACGTTGTCACAGTAGACCAGAGCGGCCTTAGAAATAGGACAATGAAGTTCCAGCATAAGATTCCGGAGCCAGCAAGACTCAAAGACCACATTGGCAACCCCACGGTATTCAGCCTCGGTGCTGGACCGTGATATTGTAGGTTGACGTTTGGAAGACCAAGATACCAAATTATCACCCAAAAAAACACAATATCCAGATGTGGAGGGTCGTGTGTCAGGGCATCCAACCCAATCAGCATCCGTATAAGCAATCAATGAAGAAGCTGATGAAGCATATAAGTGTAAACCCAAATGAAGAGTGCCTTGTAAATATCGAACGATACGTTTGAGTGCAGCCATGTGACTTATTCGAGGATCATGCATATGGAGACACACCTGTTGTACTGCATAAGAAATGTCAGGGCGAGTAAAAGTAAGATACTGTAAGGCGCCTGCCAGACTCCGATAAAATGTAGGATCACCATAAGGAGCACTGTCAGATGCCGAAAGCTTGCCTTGTGTGTCAACTGGGGTAGCAGAGGGAGAGAAAGAACTCATTCCTGCACGATTAATGATGTCTTCAGCATATGCGCGTTGAGATAAGAACTTCCCCTGACGATAACACTGAACGACCACTCCCAAAAAATAAGATAAAGGACCGAGATCCTTCATTCCAAACTCAGAGTCGAGTAGGGTCATAATAGATAACCGGAGGGCATCACTAGAAGCTGTAAGAATTATATCGTCAACATACAACAAGATATAAGCAGTTTCAGGACCTTGACGGAGAATAAAAAGGGAATGATCTGCCTTACTGTGAGAAAACCCAAGCGTTGACACATAATCTGTGAATCGTTGGTACCAAGCACGTGGAGCTTGTTTGAGACCATACAGTGACCGCCGAAGCAAACAAACATGATCAGAAAATGAAGGACTACGAAAACCCATTGGTTGATACATATAGACCGTTTCATTGAGATGGCCATGAAGAAACGCATTCTTCACATTTAACTGGTGAATAGGCCAAGATCGAGAGACTGCAATGCTGAGCACGGTACGGATTGTAGTAGGTTTAACCACATGACTAAAAGTCTCTTCACAGTCCACACCAATCTGCTGAGACCTGCCATCACCTACAAGACGAGCTTTATACCGCTCAAAAGAACCATCAGACCGGGTTTTATGACGAAATATCCACATGGAACGAATCACATTGGCATTAGGAGGACGAGGAACCAACTCCCATGTCTTATTCTGAATTAACGCATTATATTCGTCAAACATGGCATTCTTCCAATTAGGGTCAAGTAAAGCTTCTTTAGGGTTCTTTGGTAGTGGTGAGGGGGATGTAGTGGTGTGGAGATCGAATAATAATTTTGGCTTGAGAATGCCTGAACGACTCCGAGTGCGCATTGGATGGCGCGGTGGAGGAGGAACAGGCGGTTGGGGAATAGAAGGTGATGGGCTGGCTTGTGAGATTTGTGGGTTTGGACGGGTGGATTGGTTTGGAGAGGGAGACCGTGACCTGCATTGGTCAACCGAACCAAGAGTGAGTGGTGGAGCTGCAGGGGTAGAAGTTGCAGGTTTTGTATCAGGCGGGGTCGAAAAGTTAAAACAATCAGAAGGAATGGTAGATACTAGTGCATCTAAGAAAGCATAATCACCTGCAGTTGGTTTAGAAAACGAAGCATATGAAAATACCGATTCATCAAAGATAACATGCCGCGAAATGAATATTTTATTAGCAATGTGATCAAAGCATATATAACCCCGAGGGTGTAAAGGAAATCCTAAGAAAACACATGGAGTGGAGCGTGGTTGTAATTTGTGAGTGCTTGTAGAGGGAATAAGAGGAAAACACAAGCACCCAAAGATACGAATGTGAGAGTAAGTGGGTGTACGATGAAACAAGTATTCAATTGGAGATTTGTAATCGAGCAGTTTAGATGGAAGAATGTTTAGTAAATAAGTGGTCATGGCAAGAGCGAAATGCCAGAAAGAGGCAGGAAGAGATGAGTGAAAAAGGAGAGTACGAACCATGTTATTGACAGTTCGAATTTTGCGTTCAGCCCGTCCATTTTGAGATGATGTGTATGGACAAGAGAAACGAAAAGTCATCCCTTTAGAGGAGCAAAAATTGTGGAAAGGTGTGTTATCGAACTCCTTCCCATTATCACATTGAAAACATTTTATGTTCCTGCCAAACTGAGTACACACATAATTATGAAAGGCAGAGAAGACAGAAAAAACTTGAGATTTAGGACCCAAAGGAAACGTCCACAAAAATTTAGAATAATTATTATGCAATAACAAATAATACCGATGCCCAGAGGAGCTAGGAATAGGAGTAGTCCATAAATCAGCATGAATAATATCAAAAGGTGCAATAATAGAAGATAAAGACGAATGAAAAGGGAGTTTAACGTGCTTCCCAAAAACACATGAAGAGCAAATAGAAGTCCTAATGTCCTTATTACACGAAATGAAATTATTGTTTTTTAAAGAATTAAAAACCGGAGCACCAGGATGCCCTAAACGAGAATGCCAAATCCTGGAAGGCAACGATACCAAAGCTGAATGGGAGACATGTGGAGTGGGGACTGCTGGGGACGTGACTGGATACAGATCACCCGAACTGTCACATATCAGAATATGACGTCCGGAAGTCCTTCACAAAGAAACCAAAGGGGTCAAATTCAATCGCAGCATTATTATCAGTAACGAATCGGCGAACTGAAACTAGGTTTTTAACTATTTTAGGTGCATGGATAACTTTATTAAGAGAAAGCTTTGGATGTGAGTGAAATAAAGAAGTTGTACCATAACCCAAAATAGGAATATGAGAACCGTTGCCAACAATAACATGACCAATATTGCGAGAATCAGAATAAGAGTCGAGAGTACCTGACTGAGATGCCATATGAGAGCTAGCACCCGAATCCATATACCATTGTGAGTCCTGTGGAGATAACGTCATTGTCTGAAACGCAGCATCAATAGCAGTCGGGACAGGTCCAGGGGCGCCCGAATGAGAAACAGCGTGAGCTTGAGGATTAGCGCCCAAAATACCAGTTTGAGGGACTGACACCTGCTGAGGAGGGCCTCGAGGTTGGGCCCAAGGTCCCGTGGAATAGGGGCAGGGCGGGAGTTGCCATGTCGGGGACCATGGTGTCGGGCCGGGAATGGGCCAGGCCCATGGAAACTGTCCAGTGTGTCCAGGGCGAGCTACATGAGAATGGTTGGATGAGCGTGCACCTCCACGAGATGAGCGACCCCGACCTCGTCCTCCTCGACCTCGATTGCCTCGACCTCGAGACGGTGTAGGTGAATGGTTCGAGGTGTTGTTTCCAGATTCTGCATCAATTTCACTGGAGGAACGAGCCATTAAAGCAGCATTAGACAAATTGGAACCCGTTGTGGCTTGTTTAGCCTTTCGAGCCTCTTCTAAAATAAGGCGGGATCGCGCCTCATAAAATGGTGGCAATGGATTGCTTTGCTGAATAATAGTTGCAATACCGTCATAGGCTTCAGATAAGCCTGCCACAAGCTGGAGAACTAAGCGGGTGCTAGAAACCGGAGCACCAACATTAGACAACTGATCTGATAAATTTTTTAGTTCCTAACAATAAGCTGAAATATTAGGAAACGAATCCAAACAAGTGTTGAAAAATTTATTCTCAAGTGCAACGGCCCGAGAGTGCATATTATCCAGAAAAATATTACGGAGGGTGGCCCATGCTCGGGCAGCAGTCGTATCAGGTTCGATAATAGTCTGTAATAAGTCACTGGAAATTGATCCATATATCCATTGCAAAACAGTGGCATCAATTCTAGACCAAAGGGCAGGAGAAATAGTTGTAGTGAGAACCTGAGTCACCGGGGTCGGTGACTGAGCAGTGAGTGGCGGAGCGGTCGTCGTGGCCTTCGTAGAGGCTGGAGATGACGCAGATTGGGTTGTTGTGGCAGCAGCAGCATAATAATCAGCACCTGGAGAACCGGACGTTAGTGGGTGGTCCGGGAGAATGTGATGTAGCACATCAAACACCCAGTAATGAATCTTGAAAAGCTCTGACCAAGAGGAGTAAAGGCCCTTGTCCATTTCCAATGTAATCGGAATTGCTTGCCGGATATTTGTGACCGTGAGAGCAGGATGGAGAAAACGAGAATCACCCATTAATGTAAAATTTCAGATCTGAGTGAATAAACAAAAAAAAAACTTTGGTCGGTTCTCGGTGTTGGAGCAGTTATCCGGAGATGTCTCTGGTGCAGCCGGAGAGCGGCAAACGGCGGCGGCGAGCAGGGACCGGCAGTGGCTGCGAGCAGGGACCGGCGGTGGCTGCGAGCAAGTGCCAGCGGTGGCTGCGCAGGATGTGTAGTCTCTGTTTGTGAGTGGGAAAGCCAAAAAGGAAAGGGAGGGGCTGCTGGGTAGAGAAGTAGGGAAAGAAAGAATATATATATATATATAAATTAGGTTGAGAAAAAATCTGATACCATGATAGGATTATAGAAATGTTTTGTGTGTTGTATTCAAATAAGGATAGAGTATATATACAATTACTCTACAACAATAAATCCACAATAAACGGAAATTCAGTTTTACAAAATTTGATTTGTTTTGACTGGATCTGAAATTTTGAATTGTAGCCGAGTCAAGAAGTCGAACACAAAGTCGTAACTTGTGTATCGACTACTTGCCTAAAACGTAAACCGTAAGTTTAAACAGTAAACAGATAATAATAACGACACCAGAGATGATTACCCAGTTCGGTGACTCCGCACCTACGTCTGGGGGCATTTTGTCAGTGGAAAGGTTTTCACTATTAGGTAGTCAATAGTACAACTTCAAGCACCAACTAGCTATCACACAAGCTATTGACCTAAGCTACTATATATCTCACCGTGAACAACCTCGACCAAGGGCCTCTCCCCCTGTCTTTGAGATCCTCTCAATTCCACCCTTCGAGCAAGCCTATGCTCGGTGTCGTTGTCTTCTTTGACGGAGTTGTGAATCTTCAATCACAAACAAAAACCCTAACCGATCCAAACACTTAATCTTCGCGACTTAATATTTGATCGGAGCAAAAACCGTTCTAGCAAATATAATCAGTCTCTCAACACGCCAATGGTGCATGGTTAAGAGCTCTGAGAAATCTTGCAGTTTAGTACAAGAACGAATGACTGCTAATGGGAAGCCCAAGACTTTGTATAGCAGCTCACATTCCTAATCCTTCCCAGATCAGGAACAGGAAGTTTCAGACTTCCTGAACAAATTAGGCAAGTCGTTGCCGCCTGACAGGCTGGAAGTCGTCTTGCCTGTTCGGACTTCCTGAATAAATCAGGCAAGTCGTTGCCGCCTATTGCTGACATGTTTCTGACAACTGGAAGTCGCCTGACTTTGTCGACGTCACTCTCTTGCGCTCCAAGTCTTCGTGGCGTCTTTCTTCCTTCGTTCCAAGCTTCGTCGAAATAGGAAAGCTTCAGATCTTTCCTAATCTAGATTGTAACAAGTCGCTCCACATGTCATGTAACATGTTGCACGACTTCTTACTTTTGCGCTAAAAAATTATGCCAACAATTAAACGTAGCAACAATCTCCCCCTTTGGCAATTTTTTAGGCAAACACCTTTTTAAGCACATCGTCACCTTGTGCCAGTTACGCACAGCAAGTAAGTCATCTTGTGGCTGTTACGCACAGCAAGTGATGTGACTTAAAACACATTTCAGACACATCGTCACCTTGAGGCAGTTACGCACACAGCAAGTATGTGACTTCTGATGTGACTTCTTGTGCGTCATTCTGGTTTATCTTCTAGAGCGGCTTCTGGCGCGACTTCTGCGCGCAGCTTCTGGTGCGACTTTCTGGCATAACTTCTGGTGCGACTTCTTGTGCGTCTTTCTGGTTTATCTTCTGGAGCGGCTTCTGGCGCGACTTCTGCGCGCAGCTTCTGGTGCGACTTTCTGGCGTAACTTCTGGCGTAACCTATCTATCTCCCCCTGTTTTTCTAACAAAATTTCCAAAGGCAATTATACAATGAAATTCGACTAACAGCAGGGTATAACCAGCTCACACCATGAGCAAAATAACCAGCTCAAACATGAGCAAAATATCCCAAAATAAAACAAGTGTCATAATGTGCAGAAAAGTAACTCGGACATACCCCGAGAATTTAAGAGTGTGTTTGGAACAAGTTTATCATAGTGAATCAGAGAAATACTTAAAATGAGTTGGATTCATCAACATCATCTTCAGCAACAGGTGCAGAGCGGAGGTCATTGAGAAGAGCTTCACAGGCGACTTTGCGGGTTGATAGCATAGCAATTGACTTTGATGTGGCTTCTTACCCGGGACATCCGTCTCTCGAACAATGTGAGGATATTGTTGGAGAAGGAGACCGGTGATCAATGAAGAAAACCCGACAGGAAGCTTGACAGCGCATGATTTGGCATGCTTGACTAGATGTTCAATGACATATATGCCAAAATCAAGAGAAGATTGCGTACCTATTTGGTATATGAGTTTAGCCAATTCGGTTTTGATACTTGACCCATGTGTAGAAGGCGCCCAATTTGCCAAGTCAATGCGGTACAGAATTGAGTATTTGGCAGTAAGCTCAGTAGCCGCAATGGTGTCCTTTGATGTGCCAGACCTTCTTCCGTCCTCCAGTGATCTCGACCGCTACTTTGTTCAAGTGCAGGACTTCTGGAGTGACTTCTGGGTCTTCTCTGCCAAGATAGGCATTGATAGTTGAGGCAGATATTTCGAAGTATTCTCCCTGAACGAACACCTTTCTGTATTCCGCGTCTTCTGGATTATCAAACTCGCTTGAGAGGTTGACAATGAACTCTTTGACCAGCGCTGGGTAGAATGGCCCGATGTTTATGACCGTATTGGTCAGACCTGCTCTGCGGAGAAGTTCCACGATTGAGTTTATCCCCTGCGCTTCTGTGGAGAGCTCTCTTTCTAGATAGATATTGCGCTGGTATACATACTGCCATTTAACCGCGTTGTCTACAGAGTGGAAAGAGACATTATCCGTAGGAGCTTTAGGAACATTCTTGGGGAGTTTCTGCCCTCCCATTGCCTTTTTGACCCGTGGTAGTATAATGCGGGTGTCTTCTTCTTCAGATTCCTCTTCTTCTGGAGCAGAGGTCGCTACAGAGGTTAGTGACTTCCTTCTAGACTTCTTCGGTTTTTTGGAAGCAGATGCTCCTCCTTTTTCTGTGGTTTTCCTCTTTGGGGTCAATCTCCTCGGTATTTGAGGTTCTTCTTCTTCATTGACCAACCTTCTTGTTGGTAGCTTCCTTCTCTCAAGCCTTTTGGGCACAGCTTCTTCTTCCATGGCTTCATTTTCCATAGTCTCAGATTCGGCTAAAGTGTCGTCCTTCTCAACGACGGAAGTTGTTTCTACTGGTGTGATAGTTAGAGGTGAGATCGTTACTCCTTGAGGTGCTGCCGAACTTTCCCCTGAGATTTTTCCTACTCGAATCCTTACTCCATGTTTGTTTGTCGAGGATTTTGAGGCTGATAACTTTCGAGCGATCATCTTTACCCTCATCTTTGCTCGTAATTTGGAAGCAGATGGTATGCGTCCGCTTCTTGTTCCAACCATTTGCTCGATCGGTTTTGGTTTGGAAGAGAAGAGCAAAATCTTACAGTTGCAGATTTGTTTTAGCCTTTTCGAGGTGCCCTAGCAGTTTTGGGAAGATGGAGAGGATTGTGCAGGCTTTTTCTGCGGAGTTGAAGGGGGCGATTGCTGATTGGTTGATCATCAGAACGCAATCATTCTTTTTGAATTTTTAAACAAATAATTCCAACTGGGCTTCTGATAATGAGATTTGGGCCCGGCTAGATTTTGTGGACCCTGCCTAATCCAGATAGAGAGAGAGTAAAAATTCACTCAAAAGCTCTCCCTCTTCTTTCTTGACTTCTGGTTATTCCAGACAGCAAAGTCCAAGGGATGACCTCAGACTTTCAAACCTGTTAGCATCTAATGCTTTGGTAAAGATGTCAGTGACTTGTTTCTCAGTAGGTAAATACTCGAGCTTTATCTTCTTGTCTTCTACAAGCTCTCGAATAAAGTGGTGCCTGATGTCAATATGCTTTGTTTTGCTGTGTTGCACTGGGTTTTTCGAGATATTGATAGCACTGATGTTGTCACAGAACAAAGTCATGACTTCTTGCTTGACTCCATAGTCTGCCAACATTTGTTTCATCCAAAGAAGCTGAGTACAGCTGCTTCCGGCTACAATATATTTGGACTCAGCAGTAGATAAAGCAATACAATTTTGCTTTTTGCTGAACCATGATACAAGATTGTTCCCTAGGTAGAAACAACCTCCAGAGGTGCTTCTTCGATCTGGTGTGCTTCCCGCCCAGTCAGCATCACAATATCTAACAAGAGTAGGAGAGGTATCAAAGGAATATAGTAGACCCAATTCAGAGGTTCCCGAGATGTACCTTATGATCCTCTTGGCATGAGCTAAGTGACTGACTTTTGGATTGGCTTGTATCGAGCACAGACTCCCACAGAGTAAGCGATATCGGGTCGACTTGCTGTTAGATAGAGAAGACTTCCTATTATGCTTCGATAAAGGCTTTGATCAACTGATTCTCCCATCTCGTCCTTTGTGCATTTGGTATGTGTGGTAATAGGAGTTCTCTTGTGTGAGGCCTTTTCTAACCCGAACTTCTTGACAATGTTCTTTACATATTTGCTTTGGGAGATAAATATTCCATCTGACATCTGCTTGATCTGGAAGCCTAGGAAGTATGTGAGCTCACCGACCATACTCATCTCAAATTCAGACTGCATATGTTGGACGAAACGTTCCACCATCTTGTCTGACTTTCCTCCAAATACAATGTCGTCGACATATATTTGAGCAATCATGATGTCCTTTCCTTCCTTCTTCACAAAGAGAGTTTTGTCTACTCCCCCTCGAATATAGCCATTCTGAACTAGGAATTGAGTGAGATGTTCATACCATGCTCGTGGAGCTTGTTTGAGACCGTAAAGGGCTTTCTTTAGTTTGTAGACATGATGAGGAGAGTCATGGTCTTCGAATCCCTTTGGTTGAGCCACATAGACTTCTTCGTTGAGATTTCCATTAGGGAAGACACTCTTTACATCCATCTGATAGAGTTTGAACCGTAGGTGGCATGCTATGTCGAGCAGAAGTCGTATGGCTTCCAGTCTGGCTACCGGAGCAAAGGTTTCTTCAAAGTCGACTCCTTCTACTTGTGTGTACCCTTGAGCCACCAGTCTTGCTTTGTTTCGAGTGATGTTTCCTTGCTTGTCAGACTTGTTTTTGAATATCCACTTTGTCCCGATGACATTGACATTGTCAGGCTTGGGTACTAGTTCCCAGAATTCATTCCTTGCAAATTGGACCAATTCTTCTTGCATGGCACAGACCCAGTACTCATCATTGATGGCTTCTTGTATATTCTTTAGCTCAATTTTGGAAATAAAGCAAATGTTACCTATCATCTCTTTGTAGTCAAGAGATGCCTTTTGTCGAGTCCGCACTCCCTCATTTATGTCTCCTATCACATCCTGGGGTGGATGATTCTTCTGAATTCTTCTTGACGGAGCTCTTTGTCTTATAGAAGATGCCTCTTTGTCCGGGATGATTGGGCTTTTGTCTTCAGATTCTTTGTTGCGCTCATCGCCACTGACTTCTGGTCTGTCTTCTCCTCTGACTTCTGGTCTGACATCTCCTGAGAGATTTAGGACTTCTTCGTCCTCGTCACTAGGTTGCTCGTTACTGTCATCGATCACGACATTGATATATTCCATGATAGTCCGGGTGCGTTTGTTGAATACACGAAAAGCTCGACTATTTCTGGAGTATCTGAGGAAGATGCCTTCGTCGCTTTTAGGATCAAGTTTGCGTCGAGGTTCCCAAACTGCAAGTATGTAGCAGATCAATCCAAAGACATGGAAATATTTGACATTTGGCTTCCTCCCCCTCCATATTTCATAAAGAGTGAGCGAAGTTCCAGGGCGGAGGGTCACTCTATTATGAATATGGCACGCCGTATTCAAAGCTTCAGCCCAGAAGTGTTGCGGGATGTATTTGGCTAACATCATGACTCTTTCCATTTCTTGAAGAGTGCGATTTTTTCTTTCAACGATCCCGTTTTGCTGAGGAGTGATGGGAGCAGAAAATTCGTGTGCAATTCCTTCAGCATCACAAAAATTTGCGAAGCTGATGTTTTCAAACTCCTTTCCATGATTGCTTCGAAGTCGGACGACTTTTCCAATGACTTCTCCTTTTTCTCGTTGAACTCTCCGACATAGGGCTTCAAAGACTGAGAAGGTGTCTGACTTCTCTCTGATAAAGTCTACCTAGGTGTACCTCGAGAAGTCGTCTACACAGACAAATATGTACTTCTTCCCTCCTAGACTTTCTACTTGCATAGGTCCCATAAGGTCAACATGAAGAAGTTCTAGAACACGAGAAGTAGTAAGATGTTGTACCTTCTTGTGTGACGTTTTGACTTGTTTTCCAATCTGGCATTCTCCACAAATTTTTCCTTCAATGATCTTGAGGTTGGGAACTCCAATGATCGCCCTTTCAAAGAGAATCTTTTGCATGCTCCTCAAATTGATATGACCAAGTTTTTGATGCCATAGCTTTGTCTCTTGAGCTTTGGATAGAAGGCACTTGGTTGGAAAGGTTGTGACTGTTGGAGATCATAGATAACAGTTATCAAGGGACCTGTGGCATGTCATGACTTCCTTCTGCTGTTCGTCTTTGACCGAGCACTTGTCACAAGTGAAGTTGACATCCATATTTAAATCGCATATTTGACTTATGCTGATGAGATTGGCTGTAAGACCTTCTACCAGTAGAGCCTCTTTCAGACATGGTGAGTTAAGAAGGTTGAGTTTTCCTTTCCCGAGTACTCTAGCTTTTACTCCATCTCCAAAAGTGACGAAGCTATTTGTGCAAGGTATTAAAGTGACCAAGAACGAGCTATTACAGTCATATGTCGAGAGGATCCACTATCAAAGTACCAATCATTGCTGGTTGAAGCCTTTAGAGCGGTGTACGCGATATTAGCTCGATAGTTTACCTTCTTAACTCGCCATTCCTTACGTGGTTGTGCCATTCCATTTCTTGACAACAGTGGTTTCGAGAAGTCGTGACTTGTCTTCATTAAGAGAAAGAATGAGAGCATTTTGTTTTTCGATTACCTGAGAGTCTTCAAGCCACTTGACATACCATTCGTTGTATGCATTGTTGAGAGTCTCATCGGATAGCTCATCATTAGAGTCATACTTCTTTGAATTCTCGGAAGGTTGCTCTATTGTGGAGGAAGTAAAAGCAACATAGTTACTTGTATGCTCAATGTCACTGTCTTCCTCATCTTCATCGTCAGTTAGAGATGCATTCAATCCCTTCTTCTGTTTCTTTACGAAGTTAGGAAATTCTTTTTGCATGTGTCCATACCCTTCACATTCAAAGCACTGGACTCATTTTCCTGATCGTTCTCCTCGTCTTCCATCGCTATTTGTGTTTTCGAGCTTCTGGAACTTGTGCTGCGGCTTGTCTCTGACTTCTCGGGTGACATTCCTTCCTGTCATCTGGCTAAATCTTTTCATGACCTTGTTGTAGTTTTTGGCCAGCATAGCGATAGTTTCCTCAATGCCACTATCCGAATCAGAGTGCGTCAAGTTCTTGTGCTTTTGGGTAGAACTTTTGAAAGCCACACCTTTATGTTTCTTCTCGATAAGAGGTAAGGAAAGCTCGAAGGTCATTAAAGATCCCATGAGCTCATCAAACTTTAGTGTCTTCAAGTCATGGATTTCTTCGATGGCAGTAATCTTTATCTTGAATCTGGGACTTAGTGCTCTCAGCGTTTTTCTGACCAAATCTTCGTCAGTTATAGGTTTGCCAAGTGAATATGATTCATTGGCCAGATCCTTGATGCACACATTAAACTCCACAATAGTTTTTGGAACTTGTGCACGTGTTGATGAGTCGAAACACATTCTTGTCTACTCCATTAAAAATAGCATTGAGTGCACGAGAATTACCTAGGGCGGCTTCATCTTCTTCCGCGCTCCACTCTTTTTCTGGTTTGATGCTAGTTTGATTTCCATGAGCATCAGCATAGTGAGGTTCCTCCCATCCATTGATAACAGACTTCCAGGTTTTGCTGTCTAGGGACTTCAAGAAGGCACACATCCGTGCTTTCCAGTACCCATAGTTTGTTCCATCGAGAACTGGTGGTCGATTTACTGAACCTCCTTCCTTTGAGTCCATATTGGCTATTCAGAAATTTTGCAGGAAAATCACTTAAAAGAAAAGGTGCCTCCTCTGATACCAATTGAAATTCTGAATTGTAGCCGAGTCAAGAAGTCGAACACAAAGTCGTAACTTGTGTATCGACTACTTGCCTAAAACGTAAACCGTAATCTTAAACAGTAAACAGATAATAATAACGACACCAGAGATGATTACCCAGTTCGGTGACTCCGCACCTACGTCTGGGGGCACTTTGCCAGTGGAAAGGTTTTCACTATTAGGTAGTCAATAGTACAACTTCAAGCACCAACTAGCTATCACACAAGCTATTATCCTAAGCTACTATAGATCTCACCGTGAACAACCTCGACCAAGGGCCTCTCCCCCTGTCTTTGAGATCCTCTCAATTCCACCCTTCGAGCAAGCCTATGCTCGGTGTCGTTGTCTTCTTTGACGGAGTTGTGAATCTTCAATCACAAACAAAACCCCTAACCGATCCAAACACTTAGTCTTCGCGACTTAATGTTTGATCGGAGCAAAGACTGTTCTAGCAAATATAATCAGCCTCTCAACACGCCAATGGTGCACGGTTAAGAGCTCTGAGAAATCTTGCAGTTTAGAACAAGAACGGATGACTGATAATGGGAAGCCCAAGGCTTTTTATAGCAGCTCAAATTCCTAATCCTTCCCGGATTAGGAACAGGAAGTTTCAGACTTCCTGAACAAATTAGGCAAGTCGTTGCCGCCTGACAGGCTGGAAGTCGTCTTGCCTGTTCGGACTTCCTGAATAAATCAGGCAAGTCGTTGCCGCCTATTGCTGACGTGTTGCTGACAGCTGGAAGTCGCCTGACTTTGTCGACGTCACTCTCTTTCGCTCCAAGTCTTCGTGGCGTCTTTCTTCTTTCGCTCCAAGCTTCATCAAAATAGGAAAGTTTCAGATCTTTCCTAATCTAGATTGTAACAAGTCGCTTCACGTGTCATGGAACATGTTGCACAACTTCTTACTTTTGCGCTAAAAAATTATGCCAACAATTAAACGTAGCAACAGGATCTATTACTTCCGTTAAGAAAAAGAGCACAGTGACAATACTCCTGTATTATTCAAATAAATTGAATGAAAACAAATTGTATATTTAATTTTAAAGTAACAAGGGGTAATGACAGTTGACTACACCCAACTATGTCACGTTTCAAATATAATACCCCAATTTATAATATTTTATTTAGGATACTCAAAGATTAAATAAGCGACACTTAACCCAACGTCTGTTAAATCTAACTGAATTGATCTGTTAAAAATTCTAAAATGTCCTCAATAGTTTTGGTCTGTTAAACTAGTCTGATTGGTTCAATTTTACCCCTAATTGAACAACTAATTTAATTAATAGTTTGAGGGAAAAATTGACTTTTCAATTACAAAAATAATAATTAAATAAATATATTATCATTAATTGATTATTAATCTATTATTATTAATCTATCTCTTCTTCTTCTTCACATACATGGTCGCCGGAGCTCCTCCGCTGGCTCCGCTCCGCTTCGCTCCCACCCCTCCCCTCCCGATACCATAATCTTCGATTACTTCCTCAGGTGGACCAATTTCCTGGGCCTCCCCCGAATCGTCTTCTCCTCCTCCCTCTCCTTCTCCGTCTGGCGCGACATGCCCAAAAAAAATCGATTCCTCCATCTCGTTTCCTTCAATCCCGACTTCTCCGATATACGAATCCTGGGAGCTTCCACACCGCTACGCTAGTTACAATGGAGGTGATTTCGATTGGGATTTCGAGCTCATTTTGATTTGGGTTTGAGGTCGATTTCGATTGGAGCTTGACCAGGAGGAGGACGACAAATAGAGCCGGAGGAGAGCGACGGCGACCCCGCATGGGTCTGGGTCTTGATTGAAGTCTGGATCTGGAAGTGGATCAACGAATCGTTCTCGAAGACGAATCTGAGACGCGTGAAACGATTCCGATTTTTTTCGGAGGAGGGAGCGTTTGGGAGTGCCTGGACGCGACTCCCAGACGAAGGGGAAGGCCCCGGAGGCGCCGTCGTTCCGCTGTGATGGATGTGGACGTCTCCGCCGAGAAGAAGCAGAGAGATGTCTCCGTAGTTCCGCCTCCCATTTCTTTCTTTTTTTTTCAAATTTTCCATTTTTTTGTAATTTTTGTATTTTTAATAATAATGATAATTTTTAGTAAATGATTTAATAATTATATAATTATTTATAATATAATATAATTATTATTATTGATTAATAATATAATTATTTAATAATTATTACTGATATTATTGATTAATTAATAATAATAATATATTTAATTAATTAATTATTAAAAATTATAATTATTATTTGTATAATTGAAAAGTCAAATTTGCCCTCAAACCATTAGTTAAATTAGTTTTCAATTAGGGATAAAATAGTCATTTCATAATTATATCAATTGAACAATTCAGACCAGTGTAACAGACCAAAACTGTTGAGGGCATTTTACACTTTTTAACATATCAATTCAGTTAGATTTAACAGACGTTGGGTTAAGTGTCGCTTATTTAATCTTTGGGTATCCCAAATGAAAATCTGTGAAGTTGGGGTATTAAATTTGAAACGTGATACAATTGGGTGTAGTCAAGTGTCATTACCCCAAGTAACAATAATGAAGAAAATGGAATATAGATACTATTAATGGATAATTACATGTCACTACACCTGTTCAAACCTCATTCTAGATGTTATGGGCCGAAAGGATGTCATTTTAAAACATTTCGCCCAAAACTAATTTGTTTACGTCGTGATTAGTGCTTATGTCAAGTCACACTAGGAACTTGTGACTGTGGGGAGTTTATGGCATGTGCACGAGAAATGCGAGAAATAAGCTCTTAATTTCGAGTGTTGAAACGGGATGGCTTGGCATGCAAGAAATGGGGTCAGCAAGTCACTCTTATCGGACCTCTGAAGCGGAGTCCCGAGCGGAGTCGATTTCTCCTTCCTCTAGTTACTCCGTAGCGGATGTGCAAGGGGAATCAAGCACCTGAGAGCACCTCTGGTGGAGACTCCGTAATAGAGTCCAGAACGAAGAGCCTCTCAACCGCCATCCCGTCAGATTCTCCGGAGCGGAGGTGGATCCGGACAACTTAGAGTGTCTCCGAGCGGAGGGGGAGTTTGAGTTGCGACTATAAAGCATATTTGAGTTCTAATTTTTGGGGATTCGAAAATTTACACCTCACAATCCATTTCTCTCTCACTTTTGAGCAACTACACCATTAGAGAGGCCTTGCTAGAGTTTGAAGAGACAATGATTGAACATCTGGAGAGCTTGGAGCTAGCTTGGTAGAGAGGATCTAGAGCTTGAAGAAGGAGTCTACACTCATCTCATGAGCTCTTCTCTTCTCTTTCAATTTTTTTTGAACTCATGTTTAGTTGTAATTTTGCATTTACACTTTCGGATTTGGTATTTGTAGCCATGGTTGAGGGCTAAAACCCTTGGCCATGGGTACTGGTGCGCCCAAAATGTAACACGCAAAAATATGCGGTTTGTTTTGGACTCCCGGCAGTGTACCGGTCGCAAGTAGTACATGGTAGTAAATTACGACCCCGAGTTTTTCGAACCCAAAGGACATTATAATTTTTTTATCAAACTTTATTGACTCTAATTAAATCTTGTGATAAATCTTTATCGATCGAAAATTTGGTTTGGAGGAAAATGATAAATAATAAAAATAACAAGACGGCCATACAAGATTATAAAATAATTAAATTCAATAATCTAAACATCGGTTGAGGTAGATAAAATAATTAATAAATATATTCGGGAATTAAATTAAATTATAAATATGCTCGAGGGTGTTTCCATGATTGGGAGTTAACAAGAATTCATAATCAACCTAATCCCCTAGTAAGTAGATAAAAAGTTTATAACTCGCTAAGATAACCAGTCTACTTAAAAGTTAGATTTAACCGACTTACTAGCATTATGTTATGTGAAAACTCTGGATTTTTGGTGTGTGTCCCCTATGGATGCTACTACCGTATCAACAAGCCTACTAATAGGTCGGATTTAAACCCGGCTTCTTTTACTCATTTCATTTACTAACTCCCTTTTATATTTTATTAGTAAACTTGGGCAATCTATTTGGAATTAACGGAAGAAAGCATTGTGTACAAATGTAAAAGAATCTCCATACTCGGCGCTACAAGTATAAATAAATAATTAGCTAAATTTCTCTAATTCATTCCAATTAATTAGTTCATTGCCTCAATCCTGAAACGAACTAGCCTAACATTTCATGAACACAAACAAAATAGGCATACTGATAATGAAATTCAATTCATACATATGAGGTTTTATTCATGTGATAATTAATTTATCATTAATTAAACAGTTATAATACTAACATACATTGAATTGCAAACACATCATGATTAAATTGAATTGTAGTAAACATATGAATTAGGATTTATTCACGTGAGAAAAGTAACAAACAGAGAGAGTTAAGAATGATAAAACTCATAATAATTCTCTATATGAGAATTTCAATACCTAGGAATAGAGATTTTGATCCTCCTCTTCAAGCTTGGCTTCTAGGAATTTCTTTTATTCTTCAACGTAGCTCTTTGGACTCTCTCGTATTTAATTGTGAATTGTAATCGATGCCTCTTTCAATTTCAGCATAGCCCCTTTTATACTAGAGAGTTTCAGACCCGCCATGGGGTGTGGTCGAATAGCCACGGACCGTGGCGGTGTCGTGCCTTGTTTTTTAGCGCTCACGAAGTGTCCACGAACTCTGAGTGAATGACTCATCGACTGGCCACAGAGTGGCCACGGATTGTAGTGACGACCACAATCAACTTCTTTCTTTGCAATGTTCGGTTCACCACTTCTCCACTTTATTAGGCTTCATTATGTAGCCACGAAGTGGCCCTTTATTAATCATGGTTTAGACTCTAAAAATCTTCAAAAATAGCATGTTTTGGTTCGAAAATCTGCATTATTTGCCAATAGAGTTTGTGAAGTAAAAGAGCTAAAATATATGAGTTTTTGTACCCAAACAAAACGAAAAGAGGGTGAAAATGTGGGGATGAAGCACTTAAAAAGTGGTGTTTTTTTCGAGTGTATCAGATAATAGACTTTGTTGGCTTTGTATTTGCTTAATTTTGAGTTACTAGTTCTAGAAATGTGGTGTGGTGATGATTGATTGGCTTACTATGCATACAAATTGTTCTAGTTTGGCAAATCATAATAGTTTTTCTAGGTTAGTGATTCAAATTTGAAAGAACCGAACCTAATTGACATAGACATCACTGGTAGTGGAAGTTCGAGACCATGTCAGACACTTTCATTAGCTAAAAATCTAGAATTGTGGATCGATTGCGGTGTGAGTTGTGATTGATTCTGAGAGGATAAAGATCAACTCATTACTAGGCTAATCTCAATGTCGAAAGGCGAGATTAGTACTCAGACATACATTATCTTCACACTTACGCTTAAAATTTGTATCGATTGTTAGAAAATTGGGGTTAATAGGGTTTGGTACCCGTAGTGTTTCACATTGCTAAGAAAATTCATTTTCTAGTTGATTCGTTTGCATGATAAACCTTGAAAAAACATAAAAAGTGTAGTGGTTCTTAACTTTGCTACGTGTTTGGCATTCATTTCTGCCTCCAATTACAAGCTTAGACACATCGAGACCCTATATTATTTTGTTAGATTATGTTAGGTTTATATTTAGTTTCACATATTTATGTTTCCTTTTCTCACATGTAGTAAGGTTTCTCCTATCACTCTATAAATAGAGGTCTCTTGTCCATCATAATACATAATCAAAAATAAATCTCTCATTATTTCTATCATGGTATCAGAGGTATAAATCGATCATTAGTTAAATCTCTACGAATATTTCGCTTTGCCCACTCGTCGATGATTCGTGATTCTGACGGGTGGGCAAGGCAATTTAATCCCAATCGTTCTGTCAATCTCTAACATACTGCTTCCGCAAACAATCACCTATCGCGTCCGACGGTCTGTGAAATCGGATCTGATTGCCATCGCACGCGCTCTCACGCGCCTCATCCACGCGCCGCCGCCTACTGGTCACGCGCCACCACCAAAATTTTTCAGATTCCATTTTTTAATTTTTCGTTTAATTTTTTAAACTGTTAACATGGAAAATCAAATATTTCTAGGCCCATCTTAATGTCGGAACCTCGTAACTCGGACATCCGTAATCCAGAAATCTCGTAAATCAGAATCCCGTAATCTGGACATCGCACGTGAGAGGAAAGCATTGACTAATTCAGCCATCAGCCCACGGGCATCATTGGTCTGGAATCTTTGGGTATTTGCTATCTCGTCATAAGCCATCAAGCATCTGGCATCATTAGGCATTTGCTATCTCGCCATCAGCCATCAGGCATATGGCATCATTGGGCATTTGCTATCTCGCCATCAGCCATCATGCATCTGGCAATGATTGGACATCTGCTATCTCGCCATCAGCCATCAGGCATCTGGCAATCATTGGGCATCTGCTATCTCGCCATCAAACATTAGGCATCTGGTATCAGTATGCATCTGCTATCTCGCCATCAGCCATCAGACACCTGACATCATCGGGCATCTGCTATCTCGCCATCGCCATCAGCAAGCGGGCCGTATCAAGCATCAAACATATGTGCATCCTCCATCCTCAATCCTATTCGTATCATCTTGACAGCATTCTCGGCAGCCGCGACCCTCGTCACAATTCAATATTATCTAGCTTCAAACTCAATTCTTGTTTCACCGTATTGACTTTGAGGGGGGCTGTTAGATTATATTAGGTTTCCTATATTTATGTTTCATTTTCTCACATGTATTAGGGTTTCCCTATTCCTCTATAAATGGAGGTCTCTTTTCCATCATAATATACACATAAATTATATCTCCCTAATTGTTTGTATCATATTTATATGATTCGGATCATCGAAGCCAGACCAAGTCCGCATCGGTGAATACCATGGCCATCAAATCTGAAGGCGCATCTGGGCGTTGACGAACTGGAGGACCAGGTCATCATGTCGCTGGCGGCGACATTGCAAGCTCCAGCTCGCCATCTGTGCCGAAGGACGAAGAAGATGAATCTGGGTTAAGACAAATTCGGCTCGCCACTTCTAATCGGTCTGACGATAGTAACGATGACGAATCTAGGTTATGGAGGAAGGGGACGATGCCGTCGGCGGGGTTTCCTTAATTTTTGAAGGGAGGAGCTTGAGCACCGATAGCACATCCCTCTCCGGCTCTACTTGATTTGAAGCTGTCAATTTGCATATCCAGTGGCGTCGAGATCGTCATTTCCAGATCTGCTCTCGTTCTCATCTTCTATGGCGTTAATGGCGATACTCCGACGTCGGCCTTTGAGAAAAGTGAATCGGGAGAGGGTTGTTGTGGCCGGAGAGTCTTGCCCCACCTCGTCGGAGTTAAATTTGTGTGTTTCGGGTTGGGGGAGGTTGAAGGGAGGAAGGGAAAAGTTGTATTGTCAATTTTAATTATTTAATTTTGTTTACATGAAAAGACTTACTTGTCCTTGAAGTGAAAGTTAACTATGTTGAAATTTTGATCAGGTAGTTGTGCAAACCTTCACCCAATTGCTAGGAAACCTTCACCGCAAACCTTCACGTTTAAGAGCTTTGTAAATTATTACTAGGAAACAATAAAAGAACCACCCAATTGCTAAGGGGGTAGCATAAGCTTTTACAGCAATCGTGTATGAGTACTAACTCTAATTGGTTTCCTCTTTATCACCGTCTTTCTTCTTTCCAGAATCGTAGACGCGCTGACACTTCCACAAGTCCTAATTGTAGTCGTACTTTATGAATAGCAGGGACTTTCCTGATTTCCGTCGAACAGGATGTTTGCCGAGATGTCGCATACAATGTTTCGACATTTTTTATGACATCTTTTCTAATTTCTTAAAAATAAGCCAATCACCAAAAACATCGTAACTACATATGTTGTCAAATTATGGGTAAATTAGTAATTTCTTAATTATCTTAATAACCATATAAGAATAAAAATTATACCTTGAAGATATTTAATCATTAAAAAAGTATTGATATTAGATTTAGCATAATTTATCTCAAGTGTTAACTTTAAAATTTTTAGGTATCGAAGAAATAAATTCAAAACTTAGGTGTGATGACTGTAGAATGAGGTTTGAGCTAGTATTCTGTATAGTACATAAATTGTTTCTACTATTAAATCATATATCTAAAAAAAAAAAAAAATACTTGCTCAATTGTTGACTCTACTGGCTCCTTGTCCTCTTTCCCGGAAAAAAATATTTCTTTTTATTCAGGAAAAATAATTTATTTTATATATTCTTTTGAAATTAGGAAAAAATATTCATAATTTTATTGATAGTCTATTTTCACACATTAGTATGTAAAAAATTCACCTAGTTTTGAATATCTCATGTACTACTTTGACTTTATTATTAGACTATTTTTGTTATTCAAAGATTAATTAGGTCATTTTCGACCTAAAATGTGAAGAAAAACTTTATTTATTACGAATTCGACAAAACTCCCACGTCATTAAAATATTCGTAGAAAATTTAGCATGGAAAAAAGTGGTTACTTTAAAGACAGTTAGATTTCTCTTAATCTATCTTATGGGTATTGATCAATTACAAACATAGATTTTTGCTACAAATTTTAGAACACTTCTAGCCCATTAGATGAAATAATTAATGGCCAGATTTAATGTTTAGTCATCCATGGCATATTAACGTAAATATGAATTAATTAAAATTTTCTTTTGGTCATTTTATACCATCAGAAGGGTATAAACGTATTTTTATACCCTTATTTATTTTGAATATTATTTCCTTAATTAAATATCTTATTTTGAATTTTGAATATTATTTCCTTAATTACATATCTTATTTTGAATTTTGAAATTTATTTGTATCATATGATATTTCTTAATTAAATATTTTATTACTTAATTAAATATAACTTGTAAATCGTTTATCGGTTCAATGCAATAATTTCATTGGTTTATATGATATATTTAATCGTCAGATTCATCTAATATGTTTCATCTTACATGTGTCATTTCAGATGAAATGTTTAATCTGAGATACTTCATCTGATATGTGTCATTTAATATGTTTCATCTGTTATGTTGATCTCATATGTTTCATCAGATATATTTTATGAGATATGTTTTATGATTAATCTAATATATTTTACCTAATATGTTCTATTTGATATTCTTCAATGTCATCAAAGGAAAGCTCTCATGACGTGGACTTGAACAAATCAAAATCCAATCAAACTTGATAAGTAGAAGAAATTAAAACAAAGTATGAAATTAGATTACTTGGATCAATTTTAATTGTCATCGGATCGGTCGAAAAGTTCAATTGTTTCATTGGTTCAATTGTATTCAACTAATATGTGTCATTTAATATATTTCGTCTAATATGTTTTATCTAATACATCTCAAACCCATTTCTCAAATACGTTTAATGTAAATTTGAGAAATAACCATACAAATCATTTCAATCATTCCCCAAATCCGTTCGTTCTAAACAGTTCAATTAATATTGTTTCATCGAATATATTCCTTCCAATCAATTTTGGAGAAGATCACATTTTGTTGGTTAAACTCGTTTCATCAAATCCGTGTCATGTAAATTTGAGAAATAACCATAAAAAATCGATTCAATTTTTTTGTGATTAATCTAAAACATTGAATTCCTTGATGTTTAATCTATGAAACATTTCAAAGGAAAAAAATGGGAATGAAGCAAATAATTAGAAAGCACATCAACAAATACATGGACCTATTCGACATCGACATTTAAATTTGGGGTTGGAGCAAACACGTAATAAACAAGTCCAGCAAATACATTGAATCAATTGTTTTATATGTTCAATTTTTCCTCCTCACACATTGCACCAGTAATAAAATTGATTGTTGCTTTATCATCTAAATTAGTATCTTTGCAAAATTACATAAAAATAAATTACAAATGCATCATACTAAAACCAAATCCCAATCAAATTTCAAAACAAAGCAAAGCCAAAATCGATGAAATTAGCACATAGATGATTATCGCTCTATCGTCTAGATCAGTATCTCACATTTTTAATAATTTCTCGGAGGCCATATGCCTACAATTGATAATTAAACACAAATCTTGTGCTGATCTACTAATAACAAAAATTTTGCATTCTGATTTAAGTCAAATAAAAAAATCAATCGGCTAGCAATTGAAACAATTAAAACAGGCAAAAGTCCCAATTTCAAGTTAATGTTCAAAAGATCAACGATCACCATCCAAATTTTACCGATTAGAGTAGATCAGAGGAGGCGACCGTTTCTCTAGGGCTGCTTATGGAAGAAGAAGGAGCCACACCTGGATGGAATCGTCGTTGCGTCCAGTAACCTCCTGTACAAATTGTACAGCTCCGGCGAACTCCAGTAGGAACATGACCGGCAACTTTCGGCATGGAAGGGACGGGCCAAGAAAAAATCTGAAACACAGGGGTGCCGTCGACTGGGGGAAGCACAGGGGTGCCTCGAGCCGTCGTCGCATCGCCTCACGTCTCCGGCGAACTCCAGCAGGAACGAGACCGCATCGCCGTCGAATATGGAACCATCGTCGGGTCACCGCATCAACGTCGCTGTCACCATGTTTGCATCGCCGCATCAACGTCGCTGTCACCATGTTTGCATCGCCGCATCACCATCGCTGGAGTCGCCGGGATCTTGTTTGCATCGCCGCATCACTCGATCTCCGCACATCTTGCTTGTTTTTGTGAGAGAGAAGCAAAACATGAATGGGTAGGGACACTAGGGTTTGAACTTTGATGATGGTATATATAATAATTAATATATATTTTATTATATACATAATGACTACAATACCCAATTTAATTTGTTTAATTTGTTTCATCTATTAAATGAGTCAATTAATTAGAAACGTTGATTAAAATCCATCTAATGGTGAGTAGGTGTTCTAAAATTTGTACTAGATAGATGGTTTGTAGCAGAATCTTTCCCCTATCTTATATAGCTACATTTAATTTCATAAAGTATCATTTTATTTGTTGGTTCTTACCCTAAAGATGTTGATTTTAACATTGAAATGAGTATCGATATAAATTTTTAAGTTTTTAACCGAAACTGAATGTTCGAAACCTTTAATTGGAAATTTCAAAATAATGGTTTGATTTTGATCAAAATTATTGTGTTATTTATAAAATAAAGATAATAACATTTTGTTACACTTCACTACGGCGAAATGACAATTTTATACTCTAACTAATGAACTCTTTTTTTTAGTACACTGACAATTTTTTTCTGACAACTCACCTCCAAAATGCCTCAAATACCTAAAAAATTTAATCTCGTTGAATCAATTTGGTGATAATGGTCACGAGTAATGATTCAACGAGATTAAGTCTATTGTTGAGCCTATGTCCTAAATACCAATCTCGCCTCTCGGTATTAAGATTGGTCTAGTTTTGAGTCAACTCTTTCCCTCTCGGGTTCAGGTTCGTGATGGACTCGAGACCGCAATGGCCCGACAATGCTAGGCTAAGGGTTGATTTGAGGTGTCAAGACTCGGTCTCGAGCCTCCAACCCTCGGTAGTTGCTATTTCCAAGACTATTCGTCCCTCTCGGGCTCGGCTTAGTCTTCTAAACATGCATTATAAGTGGACAACTAAGAATACAAGCATTAATTCAAGCATACTACATAACAATTCTTCAATATCCATAATCAATAACTCATTTAACTATAGAAATCACTTTATACAATGTTTAGCATCCATGGCTAAGGGTTTTAGCCCTCAACCATGGGGCTCAAGTCACAAATCATCACACACATTGTCAAACTAATTGTAACTACAAATAATAGCATAAAAGAAGTAGGGGTAGGGAATGCTCTATTGGAGGTAATGTTGAAGAACCCTTGTAGCTTGGTAGTTGATGATTCTTGAAGCCTTGGAGTTGTAGTGGAAATGAAGCCTTCAATTGCCTTCTAGTGATCTTTGAAGATAAATCTTGTAGAGAATCCTCTCTTGAGCTACTTGAAGAAGATAATACTATGAAGATGCTTCAAAAACACCAAGAACACAATGTTGGCAAAGAAAAATGCTGATGGAGGTGATTGTGGTAGGTAAGAATGTGTCCCATCACTAGGTCAAAGACTTTTATACTATATGCTTTTTTCCTTGGTTACGATCGTGACTTAGACTGGGTCACGATCGTCCCTGGGCAAGTTACGATCGTGACTCGACGTTGTGGGGACCATTCACGAGCTACAGTCTTCTCTTGATGGGCACGATGTCTCTAGCTCTGACTTGAGTCACGATCGTCTTGGTCACGATCGCGCCTCGATCGTAACTGAGATCCTATGAACTCTTTGTAAATTTGCAGAAATATTCAATATGGATATTTAATTCGGCACGATCGTGCCTTACACCTTGGTAAGGCACGATCGTGTCTGCTTTTGTTACAATCGTGTCTATTGTGGGCACGATCGTGCCTAATGTTAGGCTCTTCTTTCTTTGCTTCCCTGCCCTCCAAGACTCGATCTGCCCGTTCCTCGATTCGATCCCTTTTTCCGTCAATCCCTGCATATGCTCTCGAAACACCAATACACATAAAATTGTCACTATTTGGCCCGAATTGGCCACTACAAGGCAAAAGAGCACCTAAATGGGGGTTGATCGGGGTCAAAACGAGATCGATCAACCCTACAACATGGAGTGGGAGAGATCGTCGTCGGGGGCGGTGGACATGGCCATGTCGAGTTGCTCGAGTCGGTAGGGGCAGAGGACTGGACGATGTACCCCATAACGACAAGGATTTCGTCCATGTCGTCATCGCCGTCGGCGAAATCGACCTCTCAAACCATAATTGTAGCCGGAGAGAGCTTGGTCTGAGATGATTGCTTCTCCGGTGACAAAGCGAAGAAGAATGGCCTATTGGGCCGGTCTAATTTAATTAGATGACGGTCAAACCGATTTTAGAGTATTTTGGTATTTGAAATTAAGGGTATTTTGGTCATTTTAGAGTATGTTATCATAAAAAATTGTCAAAGTGCTAAAAAGAGAGTTCATTAGTTATGGTATGAAACTGTCATTTCACTATACATAAGTGTAACAAAGTGTTATTATCCCATAAAATGGTAATTATAGATAAATTCAAATTCGCTAAACTTCCCTTCTCTTAACTAAAATACAAATTTAAAAAGGGATGCAATCAGTGGAAAACAAGTATTAACCTGAAAATTGGGGAACCAATTAAAATCACCAGATCCATACTATCTTGCGTCATCAATTTATTTAATATATAATTAACAATTTATTAATTTGTTAATATAAAAAGTTATTCTTGTAAATGAACAAATCCATACTCAAACCGTCTTCTGCGGTTACATCCCACACTCGTATATAATAGCACATCTTGTGCTATTAAATCCACCCAGTGAAACAACCCTACATGTTCTTCATTTACAAGAACAGTCACTCGCTGTTCTTAATGGATTTTCCCCTCCTTGTACTTATAATCAAAATTAAAGAACCATTGTCAAGCAACAAACGGGCTTCTGTCAAGCGATTACTAGTCTTTAGATCGATGGAATCCAGTCTTCACGAGGCATTAACCGGTGCTCTGTTTCACAAACTCATCATGTCAATTCAGGCCTGCTCCCTTCAAAACCGACACTCTGATCAAAGCCACGTAGATCATCTTCAAGCCTCGTATGACCCAAGATCATCTGGCAGCCAAAGGTCCCTCCCAAAATACAGAGCTTCAGCTGGCTCTGAGGCCCTCCCCACCAAGAGCTTTCTTTTCAAGACTGCAATCACCTATTCTTCTTCACTGTCCATGGAGTCAGTTGGTGTGGGCTCACTTTCTCTCATCGAAAAGTTGGCTGGCCAGAAACAATCTGACTTTACTGTCTCAACATTTAATCATATTATCGGCAACAACCTGGACTGGAAGCAACATTGCTACCACGCTGCATGATTGATTCTTGTTCGTGAATTATTTATTTAGCTTTACGAATCCAATTTAACATAAAATTGCTTCTGTTTACTTATTTAACTTACACGTCAAACTCGTGTATGGCTTTTCAAAACACAATTATTTCGCCACTTGTTTGTGATTTATGAATATAGCTTCAATTTCATCACCAACTGCCTTGAAATGTGTATGTGAATTAAATGTGTATAATCCATTTTTCAAAAATAAAAATCACCTACACTTGAAACCCATTCCATTCAACTGCAACTTTAATCCATTTCATGAGAATAGAATCTGATTTTAGTAATGCATAATTTCATTCCATTTCATAACCAACTGCCTTGCATTTCAAAAAACGATTTTTTGAAACATGCATATGATTTAATTATATATATATTCCAGTTTTAAAAAATAAGTAACACTTTCTGCAAAAAAAAAATTTACTTTCTTAATTGAAAATTGAAACTCAAATTTCACATATATGAACACATATTTTTCAAAACAGACTTAGTGTTGTCTGCAACAAAATATGGACAAACATACCAACACCAGCATCAGCTCATGATGCATCATATATTGTTAACCATTTATCTCCGCCAACACATAAAAACCATTATCTGGGAATAGGTGAAAACTTACTAAATGCATAAATGAAAATCACATGGTTCACAAATAATGGAGAAGGTTTCAGTGTTTGGTGTTAAAAATTTATGAAATAAAAGAGTTGAAAAAATTGAGTTAATAATGACATAAATGAAAAGCACACTATTCATGAAAGTGGGAAGATGTTTCGGTGTTGCATTTTAATATTTGCTTAAAGTATTTGCATGTAAATGAAAAACAATAAATGTGGGAATGGAAAAGTGAGGAAATAAATAAACAACCATGCATGGATTTTTTGAGACAAAGAATAGAAAGGTTTATATGGTGAAGCCTTCATTGATACATAGCAGGGAGATTTACAGAGATCATACAGTGATTTGAGATAAAGAAAGAGGGTTTTAGTACCCAGAAAAAAAAATCAGACAACGATTAGTTAATCCCATCCATAATTACTAATATCTGATGGGTTAATCCACCTCATCCCCACTACGATTAGTTAAACGTAGCGGGCGGACCCATATCCCATACATAATTACTAATTCACCCCTGTCAGACGAAAAATTATAATTATGAGCTCCAAAATTATTCACTTACTAATAAATAACTGCCATCAACTCAGACAAATCTCATCCGCCCATTACTTAATCTAACGACTCACAACCATTCCCCGTTTTGCAATTTAACAATTTGTTTTCTATTGATTATAACCCATTAGATATAGTTCAAGGTGTACTTAAACTTTTTTTTTTAATTTAAGAAGTCACCTAAATGTTTTCTGTAATTTGAGAGGTCACCTGAAGTTAAAACCTAGTTTTTCCATTTTTTTATTTTAAAAATTTTCGAAATGACCAAAATAATTTTATTATTTATTACTTAAAATTAGTTCAAGTTTAAATTATCAAAATGCTATTAATTGAACTTCAAATTTCTAAATAGTTGTCATCCAAATTTATTAGCGGCAATTCTTGGAGTTACTAATCAATATTTTTTATTAGAGCAATATACAACCGAGAAATTTTGTTATTCTTGAATTTAACACGTCACATACGAATTGAAATATCACCAATGCCTTGTTCAAGAACACAAAAGGCAAGAATTCATCACAATCAAACCCAAATTTGAATGGCAGTTATTTGGAAATTTGATGTCCAACTTAGTACATTTTAGTATTTTAAATTTTAAATATTGTTCAATAATATATAGAAAGGATATTTTGATCATTTGGAAAATTTTAAAATTGAAAAACTAACAGTATTATTAACGATGACAAAAAATATGATTTTAGTGACCTCCCAAATTTTTTCAAAAGAAAAATTAGGTGACCTACATGTGAAATGGATGCATGTGTGTCCACCTCCCTTAAAATACTATCTAATACCTACTATAAGCATGAGTTAAATAAGGAGTTGAAAGAAAAAGTCTCTAAGTAAGTGTTGGGATTTTACTTTTAAATGTGTTGTAATGAAAATTGCATTTTTATTACGGTACCACATGGAAAGATTCTAATTTTATTTTTAATTTTATATTGATTTGCTCTCGGTTTGTATGAGCCTATTAAAGATAATCTGAGGCTTAACCTATATCCAAATGTGCGTCACTGACTTCTGAGACGTGGGCCTTTCTAAAAAGAAAATTTATATTTATATTCTAGTCATATGATATATTTGCTCAAACCTTTTAAATTTCAAAAGAGTCATTATTACGTCGATTTTTTACATTAATCTCGAGTTTTAATGTGTCGGTTTTAGACTTACATCTCGTTTTTCAATACCTTCTTGAATGACTTGTCTCAAGGAAATATGGAGAAATCAACCAACTCAACCCAAAAATAGAGAAATATGATGTGTTAGGTTTGTGGCAAGGATGATCCCTATTTGAACAAATGCTCTTAGAGTTATTCAACACAGAAGCAAGCCACTGGTCACGTCAATATGGTTGAAAGTGAATATAGTATTCAGGGCTGTCCATTTCTATCCGGGACCCGACTCACCCAACGACCCAACCCGACTCAAACCCGTATTACCCGAGTCCCAACAAAACCAAGAGAAATTCGGGTCGGATGGACCCAAACCCGACCTCAACTGAGTCGGGTCTCGGGTGGAATTTTGAAAACCACCGAGTAACCCGACTCACCCGACACCCATATGACAAAATAGGCAAGACCCATTTTTACCCCAAGCGTCCTGCCCAAACAACGCTTTTTAACCAATAACAAGCCCAGCCCAGACATTGGTTTTTGTTATTTAGTCTTGCACAGAAGCTTATAAACATTACAAATGGTTTATACGCTTCCGATGTGGGACAAGAAATAGGCAAAGAGAGCTCAGCTTTCAACTGTATACGTGGCGGCTCCGTGACCCTCCATCGCGAACCCAAAAATTGATCTCCGCCGTCCGTTTGTTGGTGACGTGGTCGCCTCTTCTCCACCCACAATCTCAAGTCTCAACCCTTTATCTCTCTCCTTCCTTCCTCACATAATTTGTTCCGATTCCCACTCTCCTCTCACAAATCGGTTCAGGATCTTGAGGTCGTGTACGAAACAAAGCACGAACCCATCATTCTCGTGCTCTGTTTTCGATCTCCACGGCTACGGCGAGGAGAAATTCTCAAGTTGTCTACGGTTGCTCTCCAAGGCTCGGCGAGGAGCAGCTCTCAAGTCGTCCTCACCTTGCCGTCTCTAACGCCGATCATTCATCGCATGATTTGTGTCCAGCCTCTCACTTACAAAGGCTCGATTACATTTTTGGGTTAGTCTGGTATTTGATTCGTGGGGTTCCAGGTCAGTGTTCGATTGGGGGTTAGGGTTTGAATTTAAAATTTCAATTTAGGAGTTAGGGTTCATAGTTAGAAATTAGGGTTCTGATTTCATTTTTCATTTGGGAATTGAGGGTTTTATTTCAGATTTTCAATTGGGGATTAGAGTTCTATTTTAATTTGGGGGTTTAATGTTCTATTTTAATTTTTAGATTTAGGGTTTGAATTAAAGTTAGGGACCCCGTCTCATAATTGGGGAATTAGGAATTATGAAATAGGGGGTTGATTTCTATTTAAATGTGTAATCATCATTTTTTGTAATGTATCATTCTGTTAATATGTGATTGTGTGTTTCTGTTTTCGTTTAATTTTCTCTTTAAATGTGTAATTAATTATCACTTAGTCTGTTGGGTTGAACCCGAGTCACCCGAACCCGACCACCCGAGTGCCAAGGCGAGTCGAGTTTTGGGTCCAACTCCCTGGACCCGACATGAGCCGAGTCGGGTCCAAAACCGGCCGGGTCCATCCGACCCGACCCGATGAACAGCCCTAATAGTATTCATGTTGTAGTGTCGAAGAAAAATGGTTGCAAACTACATTGATCGGGTATTGGGATAGCTGTAATTAGACACATGGGTATGCACAATGAGATGTTCATTGATTTAGTGCAGGCTACATCTGATGAAGTCGCCCACACATGACATGATTCAAGTGCTCCAATCGTTGGCTTGAAAAATATAGTGTTCAAGGTGACTTATAAGAAGACGCTCGCTCTCAATAAAGTTATGTACATTACCTCTCTAAGTCGCAACTTAGACTCAGGTCCTATACTCAACAAAGTTGGACTAAAGATCGTTATTAAATTTGACATAATCATTTTCAGTTTAAAGAGAAACTTTGTGGCAAATAGGTATAATAACATTTGACTTTTTATAATCAATGTTGATTCAGTTATGAATATAATAAAATTTATACATCCGCTTACAATATTGAATTGATCTTTGGCATGAAAGACCGGGACGTGTTAATGTAAAATCTATCTATAGACTTAGAAAACATGTCTATAATTCATGCTTTACCAACCTCAAAATTGTCTAAATTCCAAATTTGTGTTGAAACCAAATTTATAACAAAAACATATAAACATGTGACACGGAGACACTCAAATATTAGTATTTGCAATTATACATTTTTGTTAATATTTTAATTCAATTTATTTTCCTATTAGTTCATCAAATATGCTCTATACCAATATATTGTTTAATTTTTTATAACACTGCCATGGAAGGATATGAACTTGTTGTCACGTCGTAATTAATATTAATTAAAAAATCCACATTGTCTAAATTGAAAACGTAATTGTCGGGGTGAACAATGTTTTGATTTATAACTATTTAAAAGAAAATGCATGCTTATTCGAAAGGGACCACCCATTTACGAGAAAAATGAATCTTCCAAGAGAAGCTCGTGAGGAAGTAAAATTATTTTTATTAAATAATTACAAAAATAATAGTTTGTTTTTATTCTTTTGATTGTAGAAAGAATTGTTCATAATGAAAAGATGAAAATGTCATTCAATAAAAATCTAATTTTAAGATTTAAAAAATCGGACACTATAACTTATTTTGTGTTGTTTTTTCAATAATACTATTTTAAAATTTAAGTCATTCATCTACATTCATGTTCATAAATTGCTAAATTATAGGTTTTTGGATAAAAATGTTAATTTTGAAAATGAAACTGTCCTTATGTTAAAATCTAAATTTCATATTTAAAAATATTTTTTCAAACCTAAAAATCTATTTTCAAAATAAAAAACTAAAAAAAACTCTAATAGTAGATTATGAATGATGTGGTTTAAAAAGTTTAAATAAAGAAAAATAAACACTTGACTAGTTAATAAAATTAAATTAATTTGGTTATTAATTTTTATATTTTCTTTATTCATTAACAGATGGTGATCCTATAGTTATTGATGCAAAAATGGAATATGATATTAATCATAAATATGTGGATAATGATAAGTCAACATGTGATCCACCACTAACAGATAGAAAATTCTTAATTGGCGAAGTAAGTGTTAACCACATTTTCTAGAATATATAAATTAAATAATTTTAATTGGGTAATATATATATATTAAATGGTGCATAGCTATGGAGATAACTTTCATTTGATTCACATTATGCTAGGACATGTAGTATCACTCGTCAATTGATGCAAGACGCGGTTTGCAATCCAAAATTCCACAAGTCATTAATTTATAATCTATCATCTTAATGGTAATAAATTATCTCGTGATATGCTCTAATCGTTTACGGAAACACACTCATAACAAAGTCAAGGAATTGAAAAAAAAAAACAGTTGTCGGGTGATCATTGTTTTGGTTTATAACCATGTAAAAGAAAAAAGTTATTTATTCAGAAGAGACGAGAAAAAAGAATCCTCACAGAGAAGCTCAGGAGGAGGTAAAATAATTTATTGTTAAATAATTACAAAACAAACATAGTGGTTTTATTCATTTGATTGTAAGAAGAACTGTTCAAAATGAAAAGATGAAGAGATAGAGGATTTGACTTTTGATATGGTAATTATGTAGAAGAGATAGAGGAGGCGGACGGATGCGGATGTTGCCTGCTAGACGCGAGAAGGATGAAGGACTCAGATGTTTAGAGCTAAGCAAAGAAGGGGCAGAGAGATTGAGGCTGGAAGATGAGCAGAGAGAGGGGTTCAAGACTAAAGAGAGATTGATGGACAGAGCGTTTTAGGGAGAGATCAGAGCGAAAGATGAGCAGAGGTTTTTATTAAATAATTACAAAAATAATAGTTTGGTTTTACTCGATTGATTGTAAAAATATCTGTTCAAAATGAAAAGAGGAAAATGTTCTTAAATAAAAATATAATTTTCATATTTAAAAAAATCTGAAACTATAACTCATATTGTGTTGTTTATTTAAAAATATTATTTTAAAATTTAAATCATTCATCTACACCCATGTTTCATAAATTGCCAAATGACAAGTTGTTGGATGAAAAACGTTAATTCTAAAACTGAAAATGTCTTTATATTAAAATCTTATTTCCAAATTTAAAAAATATATTTTTTCAAACCTAGAATATATTTTCAAATAAAAAAAGTTAAAAAAACTTTTATCGTAGATTATGAATCATAGTTGTTCAAAAACTTCAAATAAAGAAAATTAAACACTTGACCAATTAATAAAATAAAATAAGATTAATTTGGTTATTAATTTTTTTAATTCATTAGCAGATGGTGATTTTATGAATATTGATCTTATGGATGTTGATGTAATACTCGAATTTGATCTTAATTATAAATATGTGGATAATGATAAGTCTACATATGATCCACCACTAATTGCTTAGAAAATGCTTAATTGACGAGGTAAGTGTTAACAACATTTTCTAAAATATATAAACTAAATAATTGTAATTGAATTGTACATATATATGATAACATTTGGATGCGAAATGCATCTGAATGTCCATAATATGCGAAATCAGCTGAAACCGTCCGATTTGTGAGATTCCCCCATAATGTGATACGTGGAAATACACTAGCTAAAAGGTAACATTACTTAAGTAAGTGAGCAGTTCCGTATTTTTGTACACGCATGAACAATAGACCTTTTACTTTTTTCAGCACAATTTTGCATTTCCATAACTTTCTACTCCGAACGTTGAATATTATATTGTTCACGCGCATAGAGAAATACGAAACTGCCATTCACTTAAGTGCACAGTGCGTGCGCGCCATGTGTCGTGCACTGTGTTTAATCTCTCAGATGAGCGGCTCACACACATTCACACCTAACTCAGAAAATTTCGGACATAATGGATTTTGCACTGAAGTATGCCCTTATATATATATGGGCATGTTCAAGTGCGAACCAGACGGCTGGTGCGAACTGCTGCTCGCACGTATTTCCTTTATTAAGTCATTTTTTCCATTATTATGATATGTATTTCCATAACATCGGGAGAATTGTGTAGCGAGTGGTCCCCTAGTGTAACGAGGGGTCCCCTAGTGTAACGAGGGGGTCGTGTACTTTTCTATATCCAATCAATGAAACCTGTCGGGGAAATGGTGTAATAGGGGATCCCTTGGTGTAACGGGGGTCCCCAGGGTATAACTGTAGGGTTATGGAGCGTTCAAGATCATCGAGATAGCGGAAGCATAAACATTAAGAACTCCAAAAACTGTCCAAGAACATGAACCATTAAATCTCAAGGAAAAATCTATTCCACAAGAGTTTACCTTTTAGTCTTTGTTGAATCAGGAAAAAAGAACTAGATGATCTTCTTCTCTAGAGCAAGTCCACACCAAGAGGATGATCCTTAAGATCCTTCACACTTAGCCTACTAGAATTAATGTGTGAAGAACAAGAGAGGAGAGAGAGATGTGGCCGGCCAAGGTGAGAGATTGTGAGAGTGAGTGAATTAAAAATCTATTTGTCTACTTCATCAACTCATAAGCCATGGTTGATTAAAGTAACAAATGATGAAAGCATGGGTTAAAGGCAAATCATCACCTAATCCCCTTAAATCATTCTCCTCTTAATCAACATCACCAACTAAGCATGGTGTGTGGCCCCCACACATGGACCCACCAAGGTGGCCAGCCATGGAGGCTTATTGGGCCTTTATTGGGCCGGCTTGTTGACCTCATGGGCCGAGCCCAATGGGCTCGCCCATGTGGTCGCGTGCCGTGTCCAAAAATTACCCGACCCGTTTGTCGTTACTTATCAAACAAAGTCTGACGCGACATCGACGAAAAACTCATTTTTCTCGATTCGCTAATCATTCTCACAAAACTGAACCCATGGCCTAAAACCCTCAGTTGGCCATGTCTTGCTCCTCAAGAAATGCCAACGTTTCCTTGTCGCAAGTTATCCATATTGTATGTGTGTGACCCTCCAGGCTCATGCCACCATTGGCAGATCGGCGCAAGAGATCTCTCTTGCCCGATCCATCATAAGTGGTCTCTAGTAAGACATTATGATTACCCAAGGTGCATGATGATCGATGATTCGATTTAACCTTGTGCGTACAAGTCACTACCCTATTATCTCTAGACATCCCGATTGATCACAAGGCATAGAGTCGTCATCCTTGTTTAATCAATCATTGTTACTTGATATGCAAGACGACTGAAAACGGATAACTCGTATCACTGGCATGGCCATGCTCTTTCTCTCAGTCACTCTTGATCAAGCGGCCTTAACAGATATCTTTCCCATACCGTAGTACGAGGGATAACTCCCTTAGCCGTCTTTCGTGTCACTCATGCAATCCGTTCCGCCACCCAATCATGCCCGTTATTGCAATCCTGTTACGGAAAGCATTAAGCGCAAGTTAAAGTCGTACGTCGACCGCATAGCGATCACAAAGACTCCTTGGTCTAAGGATATCGTGACAAGCTATCGCATTTGAATATGTTCATGGCTTAATCTATGAAACACTATTCAAAGTGGGTCGTCCGATATCAATCACCTCATGATATCTATGATATGATTCCGGGATCCCACATCCCTATGATAAGCATAACTACATCATTGAGAACCATCCTCATACTGGTCGCTTCAATTAAAGCGTATATTGACCAGGGACTCGTTAAGTGTGATCCGTACAGATTTATGGTTCTACTACTTTAGTGGTCATAAATCAGATCATGCTTAACATATTACTTCAACACATAAGTAATACAAAGCCGTTTTATTTAATACAAACGATGATTAATATGCATAGACATTTATAGACTACTGGCAATTGGACTAGGGCACAAAAATGCTATCAATAGCAAGGGGTTATAACGGGTCATGGAAATACATATCATGATAATGAAAACACCGGCTGACTGTTTTATGAAAATACATAGGTTAATAATGGAAACACACGCGCATGTTTCACCACCTAACTGATCACGCCTCTATATATATGGAGAACACTATCATTTGATTCCCCTTATGCATAGACATGTAGCTATCACTCGATAATTGATGTATGGCGCAGTTTGCAATCAAAAACACCATAAGGTATTACTTAATAACCTATCATCCCAATAGGTAATAGATTATCTTGTACTATACCCTAATCGTTTACGAAAACACTCATAAAAAGTAACAATAGGTAAGTAAAAATTAAATACTCAGGGGAAAAAGACTTTTTAAGCACCCTATACTCAGGGTCGATCGAAGGTTTGTTAAAACATTACTAAATTATATAAAATAGTAAAAAGAGGAGGAGAGTATTTTAGAGAGAGTTGATTTAGGATAATGGGAATAACAAGATACAATAATTGATAATCATGCATAGAGTGGTGTTTCAATACTTATAGATCTAGCTGAAACTCCTAAGACACCCAAATACGCCATGGGTCGGATCCTAAAAGGGACTAAGTCAATTACATCGACATATCTATCTCTAGTATAGGTCTAGAGGGTTGAGTTGCATGAAAATTTGTGACTTTCTCTAACTTATGGTGGTGAACCTATGGTTATTGCACTTGTGTTAGCCCTACTAGTTACTGCTTTTTAACCCAAGTTCCAATTAACTTAGTTTCACTTATGAATCCCGACTACGATCGACATAAGCTCATAAGGTAGATTAATTATCAAAACAATTAAAAAGATAAAGGGTTAAGATTAATTAATTGAACTCTCTAACGCGATGCTATATGCTTAAAGTAATTATATCAATGAATGATTGATGAATTACAATATGAGGTTCCTTTATATAAGAAACAATATAATATAATAAGAAAACATAATATTAACCCCAAACACTAATATAACAATAGGAAACTATAATAATAATATAATATCTAACATGCTCCTGCAGTCGGAGCAGGAGGAGACTGAATGCTTTAACTGGAATAAAAATCTTCAAAAAGAGTTGTAAATAAATCTTTGGTGAATATATTCGCAAACTTGAGAGATTGTGGTACATGAGGCACGTGAACTCGACCTCTTTTAGTGACTGAGATTGAGAAAAGAAATTGAAAATGGTGAGAAATATAAAATGAGACGGGAACTAGAAGAGAGACTGAGAATTAGAAGGGAACGTGAGAGATTTAATAAAAGTTGAGATAGAAAGAGAGATTGACTAAGAGAAAATGTTATAGGAAAATAAAAATAGATAGAAAGGAAAAACAACTATATCATATAATGACGGTGCGACAACTACGTCACATAAGGACGGTGCAAAACAAGCAACTACGTCGGTGGGAAACAATTTCAAGCAACTACGACGGTGTGATATCATATTAAAAAAATTTAAAAAAAGAGAGAAGAATAATAGAGAATATTAATGAGATTAAATTTAATAATATAAGAGATTAATATAGAATTAGAATAAATGGTGTGAACGAAAGAAAAAAAAAAGAAAGATAAAAAGGGAAAGAAAATCACGATAATAAAGAAGAAGAAACAAGTGGTGAGAGAATGTAGAAAATGAGATTAATAGATAGAAGAAAGAAAATCCAATTTGAGAATAAGAAAGAATAATAGGTAAAGAAAAGTAATTTAAAAGAAAAGGAAAATGAGAAGAAGGAAAAAGAAAAAAGAAAATTGAGAAAATGAAGATAAAGACTAAGAAATAGAAATCGAGAGATTTAGAGAGTTTTTTTTAGATTAGGAGATGAAAAAAGAATTGCAGAGATAAATATGAGACTAGAATTAGATTAGGAGATGAAAAAGAATTGCAGAGATAAATATGAGACTAGAAGAAGAAGAAGAAGAAGAAGAAGAAATGGAGATTGAGACAAAACAAGGAAGAAGACGGAAGGGAAAAAAAGTTTTAAAAGAACACTCATATATTGGTGCGGTGAAAGAGTAAAAGGAGAAGAAAATAAAGACAAAATAGAGAGGAAGTTGGGGTCAAGCATAAGGCAAGAGAAGAGAGAAATAGGTTATGAATAAAAGGTTGAACAAAAATTTTAGATGGAGAAGACATGAATGTATGTTGTAGATTTGCGGAAAATAGAATGTAGAAAACAATTGTCTCGCCTACCCGTTAAATCATGATTAACGAGTGGGCAAAACCACACGCATCAAAAAGGTGTAACCAAGATTTAATTTAAACCTCTGATACCGTAAAAGTAGTTATATTGATGAATTACAATATGAGATTCCTTTATATAGGGAACAATAGAACATAATACGAAAACATAATATTAACCCTAAACTCTAATATAACAATAGAAAACTTTAATAATAATAATATAATATCTAACATATGCATGTATAACCGATTAAATTATTTTTGTGTTACCAATTCATCTGCTTCGGTCCTGGTCAATGGCTTCCCCACGAGCCAGTTTGACATCAGGAGAGGAGTCAGACATGGATGCCCTTTATCCCCGCTCCTGTTTATTATTGCAGCGGAGGGGCTACACCTCATTCTTCAGTGTGGAGAGGAGGCTGCGCTTTTTAGGGGGATCCGGGTGAGTGATGAGGAGCGAGTCTCACAACTACAGTTTGCAGACGACACCCTTTTATTTGTTGAGGTCGAGCCTCATCAGTTGTTTCAGCTCCGGTTGGTTTTACAGTATTTTGGGTGGGCGTCAGGCCTGAGGATCAATTTCGACAAGTCGGTCTTGTTGGGGTTGAATTTGGAGGAGGGTGGTGACGGACGCTTAGCTAGAGCTTTCGGTTGTGTGGTTGGGCAGCTTCCTCTACCTTATTTGGGTTTCAGCTTGGGGGCAGATTACCGACGGGTAGTGACTTGGGAGCCGATTGTGGCCAAGTTCAGGACCAGGTTAGCTTTATGGCAGGCGAGCACACTCTCTTTTGGAGGACGGATCACGCTGATTAAGGCGGCTCTTTCGAGCTTGCCTATTTTCTACATGTCCCTTTTCCGGGCTCCCAAGACTACTATTGATGTGATGGAGTCCATTATGAGTAAGTTCCTGTGGAGAGGCAAAGGTGGACGTCGGGGGTTTGCGAAGGTCAGGTGGGAGTGTGTCTGCAGGCCGATCAGACAGGGAGGCTTGGGCATCCGTCGCCTTCAGGAGGTCAACAACGCTCTGCTATTGAAATGGTGGTGGCGATTCGCGACAGAGCCGAATCCACTATGGAGGAGGATTCTGTGTGCGAAGTACGGTTGGGACAGGTCGTCGTGGAACTTTTCCTCCCTACCTTTCCCTGGACACTCAGGGTCGAGGGCTTTGCAGGATATTCTTGGTCTCTCGTCTCTTCAGGCTTTTCCTAGGATTTTTGGATATGGGTGTGTCCGTTGGAGACTTGAGGATGGCAGACAGATCAGATTCTGGGATTTTTGCTGGTTGGGAGAATTCTGCTTAAGGACCAGGTTTCACAGACTCTACAAGCATGTGAGTCACCCGGGCCATTCAGTTCATGATGCATGGGTTCTTGGGGGATGGTCTATCCCCTTCCGAGGGGTACTGTCAGCTAGAGCAGGGTTGGAGTTTGCAGAGTTACTTTCGGTCCTTGGCACTTTCAGACCGACAGATGGGATTCGCGATCAGATCTAGTGGACATCAGATAGGAAATGATACACTACGAGAAGGGGTTACCACATGCTGTTGGGGACGGATCAGGCAGTTTCAGTAGACTGGACTTTGAGACTGTGGGGTATGCCAGTTCCGCCAAACTTCAGGAGTTTCGGATGGCTGGTTCTTCAAAACAGTTTATCGACTAGAGGCATTCTTGCTTTCAGGGGGGTTATCCCGATTGGTCATCGCATGTGTGCTCTATGTGGTAGGAGGGAGGAGACGATGAAACATCTTATGCTCTCCTGCAGGTAGAGCAAGAGACTCTGGGGGGAAATCCACATATGGTGGGATATCCAGTTTCCTTCTACTTAGACAGTTCACGATCTCTTCATGGGGTGGAGCGCCAGAGTTACAGACAGAGGAGCGAGGAGGGCATGAAGCAGACTTGTCACGATGGGTTTCTAGTACATCTGGGTCACCAGGAACGACATGATTTTCAGAGATGAGGAGCGATCACCTGGAGAGACACTCGGACTACTTCAGATGCGTTCTTATACTTTGGTACAGGCAGACGAGGGGCGGGACATCCAGGCTTGGACGGGGGAGCGCACTTTAGCCGCCTGGTGCGCGAACCCGAGGTTGGTACTCCAGTCTATCCTTTCTTAACTTCTCTTTTTTTGGGCGTTTTGGGGCTTCGTTTTTCCCCTTTTGGTTTGGGGCTCGGTTTTCCCCTTCTTTTGTTCCTTTGTACTTTTCTCTTGTCATTTATAATATTTATTATTGTTGATAAAAAAAAAAGAGAATTAATTAATCATAGCAATATAAAACAAGTTCACCATGAGATAGTAACTACTCAAAAGAACAAAGAAGAGATTAGAAAGATAAAACCCAATAAAGAATTAATCTTCATAAATACTTCATATCTTAATGAGCAATGTACAAATAACCATTAAATCATTGCTTCTATACTATCCCTCTCATATAATGGACTTATTCTCTTAAAGTTAGAATGTTGACAAAACTAAAGCGTAAGCCTACAAGCAGAATCGACTTCTCGTTTATAAGACTTCTCACCTATGGTTTGTGGTAAATTCCCACGGGACCATGGGTCTAAATTATTTCTTGTTCTAACTAGGGTTGTAGTGTGCATCAAAATTCAACTTGAAATTGGTCTTCAAGGCTGGACCCTCGGGATTGTGTGTCCAGTTTGTCTTTCTTTTTCTTTTGTGAAACTGATTTTCCTCTTATGTCAGGAGGTTTTTTGGGTTTTAGGGGATGGTCGTGGTTTGCTCTTCTAGTCTAAAGATGATTTGTTCACAAATATCTTCTTAAAGTATTCAAATATCGTCCGAACTCACTCTTTTTAGACCAAAAACATGTAGTCTGCGTAATACGAACTCATAACACCCGTAAAGTATAAAAGATTAGACATACCGCCAACGTTTATCATGAGCCAAGATCGAACCCTCAATGATATTTATAGTTGCATTACATATAACTTGCTTCGTCTGCCTAATTCCTAATTAATGAATTAAAACTCACGATTTAAGAATTGTGAATACAAGGCATATGCTTATAATTATCAATTAATAAATATGGCCTTTCGATACTAAATAGGAACAATAATAATGAACTAAAGTAAGAGGTAAACATGCCTAGTTCACTTTGTTTTGGAGTGAGAAAATACTTGCTACAGATTTTATTTGTTTTGAGGTAGAAAATGCCCAAAATATAAAATCAAATTAATGGACCTGAAATATTTTACTGAAAAGATCTGGAATTGAGTGAGCCCAACCCACCCCATACTCTCTCCCATAACTAATACTATGTGAAAAACGCGGGGCCCACAGGTATGAACCTTACAGCCGCGCTTTTCTTGGTCGTCGCAGTGAAGGAAGAAGAAAGAGAGACAAGACGAGTCAAGTCAATACTCTCTCTCTCTCTCTCTTCTTTTTATTATTGTTTTAATTTTCCTTCATATCTGCTCCACATTCTCTTTCCCGTCAAACACTCCATTTTCTCAGGAAAATTGATTTTGCCGCCAATTACTCCTCCTCTGTTCTGAGCTCCCTTCCTCCATGGCCTCTTCTTCGTCTCTGTGCTGGTTATTGATACTTGCCTTGGGCTTCAGGAGCTGCTGCGGGTTCGGGATGTTCGGGTTCGATGTCCACCACCGCTACTCTGATCCCGTCAAGGGGATTATGGCCGTCGACGACCTTCCGGAGAAGGGGAGCGTCCCCTATTACGCCGCCATGACCCGCCGGGACCACCTAATTCACGGCCGCGGGCTCGCCGCCGCCACGCCGCCGCTCACCTTTGCCGACGGCAACGAGACTTTTCAAATCAGCTCTCTCGGATTGTATGTTCGCTCTTCTCTTTGTTTTTCACTTTGCTTTCTAGCAATGATTTGGTGTTGAGGAGCTGGAATTTAGTTAATTTAAGGCTCTATGCTCTGTTTGGGTGCTGAGAAAATGGTCGGAGGAGAAGAAAAGGGGACAGCTGTTTTTTATCTTTTGTTTGTTCTCTTTTTCTTTTCTTTTTATGAGAAAAGTGAATTTGCTTTCGTTTTTTCAGTTCAGTGGATATCAATAGCGGATAAGTCGCCTCAATTATTTGCTTTATTTCTTGCCAACTATTTTGTGTTTCTTAAATTCCAAGTACCTTTCTGCTGACATTTTATTTTATTTATATCTTTTTGGAGTTTCTCACTTCATTTATTGATTACTGGCATTTCACTAGAATAGGAAAGAAAAAGTAGTGAATTTAAGAGAAATCTGGAATTCAATTCACATGAATTTTAATTTGCAGCTAAATTCAATTTTATGATTAAGGCTTGAATGTTGGTAACTGATTATCTACTATGTTGTTTGGATTCCAGTTTGCATTATGCAAATGTTTCTGTGGGGACTCCGAGTGCATGGTTTCTGGTGGCACTTGACACGGGCAGCGATCTGTTCTGGTTACCATGTGATTGTACAAGCTGTGTACATGGCCTGTCCACTTCTTCCGGAGATGTATGTTATTTATCATTTTTTCCATTCATTGGAGATAATGCCAGTCTAGGGCCCTGAATCGATTTTTTTCTCATGCCATTTTGCATCTTATTTGAACTAGTTTGACTGCCACTACCTCTAGCAATTGTAAGGACCAAATCAGAGGCTTTTTAAACACATGTAGAATCACTAAAATCCACTGGTTTTCTAGCATGAGCTCTTTTCCTCGTTTTTGCAGCTAGCGGCTTTCATAATAGCTCAAAATGCGACTCCGGACTTTACAGAGATCTGGAATAAAATTCCTAAAACAAAATTGTAATGTCTTAATTTTTATATGCAAGACATTCACGGCTAAACTCGCACAAAATACTCAAATTAAATATTCTTAGAAGTTGAGTATTGCTTCTTAGCTACACTATTGAATGTCAAAAGGATTTTATACTGGCATTGGCAACACAGTCTAAACAACATTAATCACCATTTTTTTAATACATTGCAAGTTGTGCAGAATATTTAGTTGTGTTTATTACCTATAATGCTATTTGACATTCTTCTGTTGAACAGACATTAGACCTGAACATCTACAGCCCTAATACATCATCAACAAGCACAAAAGTTACCTGTAACAGCACCATGTGTGCACAACAAAGAAGATGCTCCACAGCAGGCAGTGATTGCCCTTACCAAGTTTTGTATCTATCTAATGGCACTTCATCCACTGGGATCTTGGTAGAAGATGTATTGCGCTTGACAACAGATGATGCTCAGTCAAAAGCTATTGATGCACCTATTACATTTGGGTAAGTAATGGTGAAACTGGTATCTTTCCATACAATTATTAGCAATAGCAAGAAATTGCACCTGCATAGACAGTCAGTTTTAACTATGGATCTGATTTTTTGTTGTTCCTATTGATTGTTTTTTAAAGCTTGTGTAACTTTATATTCTTGTTAATTTGAAGTGGGTAATGAAAAAAATATATTTAAACTGAGAATTCCAACTCGATAAATTACTAGCACTAGTCTTATTTTTAGCTTTTCACTTAATATCTCAATTGAGTAACTCCTAAGGGTGTTTTATGAATGCAGGAGTCTGTCTTAACAATTGGCAAATTTTCTTGTTGTGTACCCTCTTGATCTTAATATGCTACTTTGTTGCAGTTGCGGAAAGGTTCAAACTGGATCATTTTTAGATGGTGCAGCTCCTAACGGGCTATTTGGACTTGGCATGGAAAATATATCTGTTCCTAGCACACTAGCAAATAAAGGGCTTGCTTCAAATTCTTTCTCGTTGTGTTTTGGGCCTGATGGGACTGGGAGAATCAATTTTGGAGATAAAGGCAGCTCGGGCCAAGGAGAAACGCCATTTAATGTTAGGCAACTGAAGTAAGTTTCAGCTATTAATCTGAAAATGTTTAATTTTCTGAGCACAACATATTGACTACATTTGACCGAAGTTTCATTCTAGCTGTACTGATAATTTCCCTTTAAATTGTTTTGCCAGTCCAACTTACAATGTCAGTGTCACCCAAATCATCGTGGGAGGAAATGCTGCTGATCTTGAGTTTGGTGCAATTTTTGACTCAGGCACTTCATTCACTTACTTGAATGATCCAGCATATACTCTTATTTCTGAGAGTGTAAGTGGCTTAATTCATGTGATTTACCATGTACTCTTAAGATTTTTTTTGTGTTACATTGAATGAAAATTTATAAGTTTTGGCAATTTGCAGTTCAATTCATTGGTCAATGAGAAGCGGAGTTCTTCCAATCCTAATATTCCATTTGAATATTGTTATGATCTAAGGTCCTTTCATCTCCAGAACAACTCATCTTTTGATTGTTTTTTGTTATTCCATTTCAAAACCTTAACCCCTTACATCGACATCATATGCAGTGCCAATCAAACCAGTTTTTCAGTTCCCACAGTAAACCTGACAATGAAAGGCGGAGACGTCTTTGATGTCACTGATCCCATAGTAGTTATTTCTTCTCGGGTAAGCTATCGCCTAGGTGCATTGGTAAAATCCTTTTCCTGCATCTTGAGTTGATCTAAAATTTGCTCTCATTATTTACAGAGTGGAAGTGGTATGTACTGCCTCGGTGTTGTTAAAAGTGGAGACATCAATATCATTGGACGTGAGTATCATTTAGTATTTTGAAAGCTTCGTATACTATTCATACGAAGAAAAAAGTCACCAAAAGAAATATAGTAGCATTAAATGAACTAAAAATATTCTTTTTGTGCAATGTTCTATTGTCTATGGTTATGAGGTCTTGTGGATTATGAAATGATAGTAAAAGAAGTGATTGTAAACTGAGTAGAAGTAGAACTGTATCTGCATGATAGCTAGCTTAATTCACATACAAATGAATAACAAAGCTGCAAAATGCTACTTATTAAATGTGTACTGAATAGGAACTGCCAGTCCATAACCAGATTTATTCTAGTGCTAGTGCCATTTGAAATATAAGTTACAAAAAAAGGGATACTGCTGCAACTGCTGCTTTGTTTTCTGTATTTCAGAGCTATTTGCTATCGTCTGTTTACTTACAGTATGAATATAATCTTCATCCAGAAAACTTCATGACGGGTTATAAGATAGTTTTTGATCGCGAGAAGATGATATTGGGTTGGAAGGCATCTAACTGTAAGTAACCAAGTTATATTCTCTTTTCTTCCATAGCCTAGTTTTTTATATTTTATAGAGATGACGAATCTTCCTTCGTGTTCCAGGCTATGATAATGTCAACTCCAAGACTCCACCCATCAGCCCAACGAGCTCCCGTGCATCTCCACCTCCAACGAGCTCCCGTGCATCTCCACCTCCAACAAGCTCCCTTGCATCTCCACCTCCAACAAGCTCCCGTTCATCTCCACCGACAATGAGCTCCCGTGCAATTCCACCTGCAGTTGCTGTCAATCCAGGAGCCACTTCAGGGAGTGACAACAATACTGACATATCAGGGGCACCAAGTCATTCAGCCCATTTAACTTGTGCTTTCGTGACAGTTCTTTTCACGATTTTGGCCATTGTTTGATCATTCTCTTAGAATGCCCATTCTCCTCAGCCCTCCCTTGCAGCATACATATTTATAGGCATTTGTTCCAGGTATATCATTTTATACAGCAAAATTGAAAGCATTGTTAGCTCCCTATGTTTTGGACCCTGATAGAGAGAGCATTATTATACGTAAATACGATTCTAGTTATAATCAGACAGTTTATTTCACCTTTCTGTATTATGCTGCATAATAGATGTCAAATATTTTTGTATATAAGCCTCAGAAAAGGGTTTTTGATTCATGTAACTGATTTTGGTAAGAAAATAGAAGAATATGTCAACATTAGCCTGAGCATGAGCCTGTAAAAGCTTTTTAATTCACTCAATAATCGGATTATTTTTAAGATGAAACAAAATATTCTCTCTACACTTGGCTGGCTCAGCAATTCCAAGTTTCAGCTTATACAACTAGAGCTTTATTCTTTGATTGATTTGAGGATGAGACTGCAGCTTTATTTTCTGACAGATCTCTATAGATTAAGATGTTCAACTGAATACATTAATGGCACCATAGCCATGGACCATTTAACAGAAATCATAAAAGACCTTGAACGATTACAACCAACTTGGTCATCTAAAAAATCTCAAGTATCCATTTAGTTTGGTTGGCCATATAATTAAGTAGCTCAAATTTTAGCTTCAAGAACTTATTACAGATTAGGAGATACCTTTTGAATTGAGGAGTGTAGGGTAGGGCCAAAGGCAAACAATCGGTATTTTATCTCCTCTTGTTCTTGGTTGTCCCCTTAATGTCAAGATTTGCTTGTATAGGAGTGGAGCATAACTTTGTACAGAAATGAGAAATGATAATCCATCTCAGCTCCTCTACTCTCCTCTCCAATTACAGCATAATGTTATGGATGTTTAAATTCTGAAATCAACCTTATTTGACCATCTTTCCAACTCAACATATGTGCTGTAGGTGCTCTTCTGGGGTTGCAGCCCATTCATGTAACAGAAAGGCCCATTAAGTGGCAGACCCGCCCATGACCAGGAGGATTGTCTTCCTCCATCTCCATATTTCATTCCTTCCTTCCTTGTATGCACCAACTCCAACCAAGAGGCTTCGCTTCCACTTTAGTTGTTACATAACATAGGCAGCATGCCAAGCTACTTCTTTGTTTGTTACCTACAAATACAAACACAAATAATCTTTCATTCACAATAATAAATGTTTCTTTCATATAGCCATAATTCACTTTCGTCTCCTAATCCTAATCATAATCATAATGTAGTTTTTCCCAATCTGTTATATGATACAGGTTTCCTTTTGCTCTAAAACAATGCAAAATCGGTATATTAGGTTTTGGCCTAATGTTGCCACAACTTACCAACCTATTTCCTCCTATCCTATACCATGTTTTATAATACGCGCTGCTATATTCATCTCTGCATAACTGGTGTATGAATTTGACAGTACTCAAAGTTTACTTGACTAATCTTATGTGTCATAATCATGTGTAAATCAAGGTAACAGATATAGAATTTACTTTTTTTTTAAATGATGTGAACATGCATGCATGCTAGGAAAAGGTGAGGGGTGACAAGATGGTGGTTGCACTTTCTTACAAAACACAAGTCAAAATTGCAACTAATTAAATGGAGACTTGAAGAACAAGCTTCCATTACCTCCAGTAACAACTCCGATGGCTCACCTCTTACCAACCACTCCAGGATCAAACATTCCTTTTCCTTTTCCTTTCACTCTTCTCTAACAAAATCACTCTATCTGTCAGTTTCAAGCATCCAGCTTTAAACAAGAACCCAAATAAATTTATCGTCATGCAGTAAAACACTAACCACAACGATTAAACATAGCGCAAATGAATATACTTTTGCCCCCGAACTATACAATTATAAAATTCACAAATGCTCCAACTAAACCTCAACACCATGAAATCATAGTCCCTCAACAAGAAGCTTATGATGTGATTGATACTCACGAAAGAGCAAAATTGGTCTTAATACCTTGAACATTTCTCCATATATAATTATTGCAACATAATCTATCACGCAGATCAAATAACGAAATTTAAGAATATAAGGGTTTCTCGACTGATGTTTTCCTCATGCATGGACTACAGAGTAGCTATAATTTGATTCTAGTACCGCAATCCAACATGAGGTGATTGGTTTCAAGGAGCAGTGATAGATGCGACATGAAATAGATTGCATGGTGACAAATAAGGATGCTTTAGAACTACTACTCCATTATTAACATTATTGCTTTTAACTAATTCACTATCTGGAACCACCCTATCATCTCTGCCCCTCACAAATCTCTCCCTCTACTATAAATACACTGTTATCATTTTAAGCTTACACACACCACTAAGAAAAAATAGAAACCAGAAGGGTAGCAAAAAAGTTACTTGAAGCAACATGGCTGCCATTGTAGCATTTTTTATCTCGGTTTTGATAGCTGCAGTGCTCTCTCAAGGAGGAGATGCACTGAGTTCTAACTACTACGACAAGACATGCCCCAATGTCGAGTCAATTATTACCAGCGTCATCAAGAATGAGATGGGGAAGGACAAAACAGTCCCAGCAGCATTGCTCCGGATGCACTTTCATGATTGCTTCATAAGGGTACAAATAATATGATATAGTATGCAGTTTTCTGTTGAAGTTTTATGTATTGAAACTCATTACCTTGTATCGATAGGCTTGCTCTGACTTCCAACTTTCCATTTTCTTTAAGGGTTGTGATGCTTCTGTTTTGTTGAATTCAAAAGGCAGAAATAAGGCAGAGAAAGATGGGCCACCGAATGTTTCTCTGCATGCATTTTACGTCATAGACAGTGCAAAGAAACAATTAGAAGAATCATGCCCTGGTGTTGTCTCATGCGCCGACGTATTGGCTTTAGCTGCAAGAGATGTAGTAGTGCTGGTAAGTTAAGTACCATTAGACTAGAAAATTTCCAATGAAAATTAATAAATGTTGCATGATAATTTACCTCTTGCATTTTCTGAGGATATATCTCAATCTGTGTGCTTTGCAGTCTGGAGGTCCTCATTGGGATGTGCCGAAAGGAAGAAAAGACGGAAGAACATCAAAGGCTAGTGAAACCAGACAACTGCCAGCTCCCACATTCAGTATATCTCAATTGAAACAGAGCTTCAACCAGCGAGGTCTTTCCATGGATGACCTAGTAGCTCTTTCAGGTAAGAAACTCGTTCATTCCTGATGCTAACTACAATATATGATTCACATATATCCTCACTTTGATTCAACAAGATGACTACACAATGTTGCTTTTGCCCCCAAACTAGGAGGACATACTCTTGGGTTTTCCCACTGTTCATCATTCCAGAACAGAATTCACAACTTCAATGCTACACATGACATCGACCCTTTGATGCATCCGACCTTCGCGGCAAGCTTAAGGAATGTATGTCCAATCAACAACAATGCAAAGAATGCTGGTGTTACCATGGATACATCATCAACAACTTTCGACAATACATACTACAAGCTAATCCTCCAGAGGAGGAGCCTGTTCTCCTCTGACCAAGCTCTGCTTGATAATCCCAAGACTAAAGGTCTGGTTTCTAAGTTTGCTGCCTCAAAGGAGGCTTTCTCAGAGGCTTTTGTGAATTCTATGATCAAGATGAGTAGCCTCACAGGAGGGCAGGAGGTTAGGAAGGACTGCAGGGTAGTGAACTGATGGCTTCTTATCAGTTCTATTCCATTATAAACTAAGAGAAAGCTGGGTGATCAATCTACGAAGGCTTAATCTCTAATATTTTGTTTTTATATTTGAGGTATTGCAGGAAGAGTATCTATCTTTGGCTATCAAGTTTGTCTAAAACGACAGGTCTCTTATTGTACTAAAGGTTCTAGCATGTATAACATGTACGCATGTACGTATGTATTTGGATAAATGGGGTTTTCACCGAGTTAGTTGGGCATGCACATTTTCTTTTGCTAGGAGAAGAAAAAAAAAGAAAACTGAGTTAGAGATAGAAGCGAAGCTGTCTATAGGCAGATGAACAACATTCTAGCAGTGCACTAGCACTTGAACATGGAGTATCTGATCGTTAAATTCTCGACAAATTTGTTTTAGCATTATCGCATTAAGAGACAAACTATCTCAAACAACAAGACCCAATATCTTCAATCCACAAGGATAGTAATGCAACACAATGAAACCTCCCGACCCTCCCGAACCTTACCCTCTTCTCCCACCTTCTCCCTCCACCATCTTCATCTTCAACCTCCCACAGCAAGACCAAGCACCATGGCTATTGAATCTCCTTGCTGACTTTGGGGAAGAATTACCCACGCACTTCCCAAAGAAACTTAGCAAATCCGGGAAATCCTTCGACTTTGTTCTTCTCAAGAAACCAGAAAATACAGCAAAGGCAATATCCTCCCTCAATGGTTGCCGTGTCGAGCATGGCCGGCTCATTGTGGCCCTTGTTCGCGGCTCATCTGCTTCTCCAGCCGTCCCCCAAACCTCCACTCTCCGTCAACCCCTCGGCCCTGCTCTCCGAGAACCTGCTCACACTTTCAAGGATGCAGTTTTAAAAACCGTTCCATCTCCGGCGACTGCCGGCCAAGCTAAAACTGCCGGACTCTTTCCGTCTCCGACGAAATCTTGCACTGAGGAACCTCTCTGTAAGAGGATGCCAAACTTTAGTTTTCTCACATCTCCGGAAAGAAGTGTAATTGCGGCTCACTTAAATATATCGGTGGATCTGATTCAAAGACAACCTGAGGAAGTCACCTTATGGGGGGAATCTCGATCCAATCTCTGGGTCACAGAATTTTCTTTCTTACCCGTCACTAGAAACTCTCCGTGAGGCAGAAAACGATGGTTGGGCCAATCTATCCCAATGTTTCTTCTTATTTCACTCCTCCACACATCTCCTCAAGAACAGCGGGTGATTCACATGGGTCTCCATCGTTGGTCTTCCCCCGACCTGCTGGTCATTCGATTCAGAATGTTGGTGTTATTGTCGGGGAGGTCTTGCAAATCCATCCAAGCTGCTGCTCCGTGTAACGTATCTAAGAAAAATTTAAGCCAACGACTCAAGATTGTATTGATTCTAGAAACGATTGCTACAAAAATTGATATGAAAAGCTACAACCCAACCCTAATGGAAGAGAGGTCCTCAAGAGGCACTACTTGCAATTCACAAAAGTCAATACCTTCGTACTTTCAGCTTTATCCTATTTATATGGTCTTAATACCTCAAACCCTAATTCCCTTTGCTTAGCCTTTCTTGTCGTGGAGCTTCTATGCAATTCTTTTCTCTTCCCTCTGCTTTGGGACCACACAAGAACTAGAAGACGAACCCATGCCAGCAACGGCTACTTCCACGTCATAGCTCCCTTCCTTTCCCTGCTTGCCACGTGCTCCAATCAGCTCCGTAATAACGCGCGTGCTCAAACGACGTCGCATCGTCTTCTCAACGGTCGTTCCTTCATGCATGACCCCGTTTTGCTCATTCTTGCCCAGGTCATGAATTAAATCATGACATTGCTCCCTCCTTGTGACAAGCTTGTCCTCAAGCTTAAGGAACAGAGCACTTTCGGGGAATCTAGACCTGAGCACTGATACTTCTTCCCAAGTAGCGTCTGAAGCCGCGCCATTTGACCACTAGACTAGCCACTGGGGGACCGCTTGATTGTTTCTCTTGACGATACGATTATCCAAAATGAACTGAGGAAACACTTTAGGCTGACCTTCATCATCAACCTCTGGTAGTCTGGTGAATAGAGTGTTTCGGGCTCCGAGCTGCTTCTTAAGCAATGAGACATGAAAAATAGGATGAATTCTTGAATCAGTAGGAAGCTTCAGCTTGTAGGCCACTGTGCCAATTTTTTCGAGAATTTCAAATGGCCCATAGAATCTTGCAGATAACTTCAAGTTCTTCCTTAACTCCACAGATTGTTGTCTATAGGGTTGAAGCTTGAGATACACCCATTCTCCCACAGAGAAATGCCTCTATGTCCTTTTCTTGTCCGCTTGCTGCTTCATTTTTGCTTGAGCCTTATGAAGATTATCTTTCATCACTTCAGTCAAATGCTTCATTCTTTCTAAAAACTCTTGTACCCCTGCTACTTGAGGAGAGAATCCAGTAAGACCAGGAAGGCTAGGAGGGTAGCCATAAAGTGCTTCAAATGGTGTAAACCTCAATGAAGAGTGGTAACTAGTGTTGTACCAGTACTCAGCAAAACTGATCCATTTAAACCATTTCTTTGGCATTTGGTGACACATGGCCCTTAGATAGTTCTCTAAGCATTGGTTGACCCTCTCTGTCTGACCATCACTGTGAGGATGATAAGATGATGATAGGCTTAATTCTGTCCCAATGGCCTTGAATAGCTCTTTCCATCGTCCACTGAGAAAAATGGGATCCCTGTCTGTAACCATGTGTTGAGGGAGGCCATGAAGCTTGAAAATGTTATCCATAAACACTTGAGCTATAGTCACAGCTATATAAGGGTATTTGAGTGGCAAGAAATGACTGTATTTGGTAAGCCTATCCACGAGGTTGGAGTAGGCCTGGGTAGGGGACATGCTCAACCTTGCACCTTTGACAGATTTTACAGTGAGTAACAAACTTGTGTACGTCTTGATTCATGTCAAGCCAGTAGAAATGAGCCTTGACTTTCTTCAGTGTAGCAGTTATACCATAATGTCCTCCCACATTTGATCCATGCATGTATTTCATTACATTTTCCCTAGTTGGCCCACACTTTCCTAAGTAAATTTGATTGTTGATCATGACCATACCTTGATTTAGAGAGTGTCCAGGTAGTAAGGCAGGTGCTAACATCATTTGTTGGAGAAGTCCAGCTACTTCAATATCTTCTTTATAACTGTCCAGTACTTCTTAAACCCAAACTGTTATCACAGTGGAGATTTCTGCCAACTCAGCCTGAGGAATTCTTGATAGCCCATCAGCAACCACATTTTCTTTACCTCTTTTATATTCTACCCTGTAGTTTATCCCCATAAGCTTGGCAAGCCATTTCTGTTGGAATGAGGTGGTTAGTCTCTGTTCCATCAAATGCTTCAAGCTTTCTTGGTCAGTCCTGATCACAAATGGGTAATTATGAACATAATGAGCCCACCTCTTGACAGAAGTCCCAATTGCTAGCATATCTTTCTCATAAGTTGACAGCTTCTGATTCTTGGGTCCCAAAGCATGGCTTATAAATGTAATTGGCCTTCCTTCTTGCATCAGGACTCCCCCTATGTCATAATCACAAGCATATGCTTCAATGATAAATGGTTTGCTGAAATCAGGTAGTCTTAACACAGGAGCTGTTGTCATTTCCTCTTTAAGTTGCTTGAAGCTGATGTCAGCCTTCTCATTCCAGTGGAAGTTGTCTTTTTTTAATAAGTCAGTAAGAGGTTGAGCCATGATTCCATAGCCTTTTATGAATCTCCTGTAATATCCTGTCAAGCCTAGGAACCCTCTTAAGGATTTAAGTGAATTTGGTTTTGGCCAATCTACCATTGCTTGGATCTTACTAGAATATGTGGCTACACCTTCTGCTGATATCAAGTGTCCTAGGTACTCCACTTGGCTGATACCAAAATCACATTTGCTCTCCTTAGCAAACAGTTGTCTGTCCTTCAATCTTTTTAGTACTAGCTCCACATGTTTGAGATAAGTCTCCCAGTTTGGACTGTAAATCAGGATGTCATCAAAGAAAACCAGCACAAATTTCCTCAGGAAATCCTTCAGAACCTTGTTCATTAGAGCCTGAAAACTGGTCGGTGCATTGGTCAAGCCAAAAGGCATAACCTTGAACTCATAATGTCCTTGGTTAATCCTAAAGTTGTTTTCTCCTCATCCTCTTCTTTCATTCTTATCTGGTGATAGCCTGCCCTGAGATCAATGGTGGGAATAGGGAACTTGTTTTTTATTGTAATGTCATTAAGTTTCCTGTAGTCCACACAGAACCTCCAACTCCCATCTTTCTTTCTCACCAATAAAATAGGGAGTGCATAAGGGCTAGTGCTCTCTTGAATGAATCCAGCCTCTAACATTTCTCTGGTGAGCTTCTCTACTTCATTTTTTTGTAAGTAGCTCAATTTGTAAAGCCTCATTGATGGAGGTTGACTGCGTATGAGAGGAATTGCATGATCATGTTCTCTTCTTGGTGGAAGTTCTTTGGGGGTTTCAAAAACCATACTGAATTTGTTGATCAGTTCTTACAGCTCTGGATGGATAGCTCTCTGCTTTGCACCCTCCAATTTTAAGAATTGTCCCATATAGAGGTATTGGCCTTCTTGAATTTCTTGACAAACTTCTTGTACTCTTGCTATAGATATAATGTCTGATCTCCCTCCCTCTTGAAGCTTAATTTTCTTGTCTCCTACTCTGATGGTTATTGTTCTGAATACATAATCAAAAGATATCTTCTTGATGGCTTTGAGCCAATTAACCTCATAACTAAATCAGCTCCTCCCAGTGGCATCACAATGAACTCCCTATTAAACCAGACCCCTTGCATTCTCCACCTAATATATGCTCTAGTTCTGCTCAAGAACTTCTCTCCATTTCCCATTTTTATCAAAATTGGAATGCCTTCAACTGGGTCTATATGTAATACTTTAGCAGTAAGTACATCAATAAAACATAATATGGCTCCAGTATCTATAAGAATTGATACCTTTCTTTCTCTGACAATTCCCTCCACTCTAATGGAAGTGTCTATGTCCACACCCTCTATGGCACAATGTTTCCTCTGCAAGTTCTTCATCATAGATTGCAGGTGGTAGTTCTTCTTCATTCTGTGTTGTTTGCACTGGTGTGAAGGCTTCATTGGGCTCCCCTTCTTCATCTTCCTCGCCTTGGGTTAGTAAAAACAGTTGCTTCTTATTTGGACAGTCATGGGTTCTGCTATATTTTGCAAGGCATGTGTAGCATAACCCCTTGTTTCTCATGTCTGCTAAATAGGCATCATTGACTCTCTGGTAAGTTGGAACATGGGACTTGGAGTTTTGCTGGTTGTAATTCTTCTGGGTTTGGTTCTAGTTTCTTAGGCTTGTAGGATAGCTGCCCTTGTTTTTCTGATAGACGTTTTTGTCGTGTGTCCTTTGGTACTGAGAGCTTGAGGTTTGTGAGAGCTTAATTTCCTCAAACCGGCCTAACTGCTTGGCTCTGCTTAGTGTTGCAGGATAGAGCATTTGCACTCCTGGTCTTAGATTTGGTTTGAGACCTCCAATGAACATAGATATGTAGTATGCTTCGTCCAGTATAGGGTACATGTTCGTGAGGAAAGCCTTGAGCTCACCAAACATCTCTTCATACTCTGCGACTGTTCCTTTTTGGTGTAAGTTCCTCATTTCTATGAGGATGTCTCCGCTGCTTAGGGTCTCGAATTGCATTGCTAAATCCCTACAGAATTGTTCCCAATGTATCTTGTCTTTACCTTGTTGATATTCTGCGAACCAAGACCTTTCCTTCCCTTGAAAATGTATAGTAGTTAATCGCACCTTGTATGCTTCATCAATTTCGCGGAAGTAAAAATAACCCACACAACTTAAGATCCAACCTCAAAGGTAGGTGCCATCAAAAATTGGGAAAGACAGTGAGGGAATCTTGAACTGTGGAGGTTGACCCCTCTCAAAGCCCTCGTTCCTGTAAAATTTGGGTTGCTCTTCTTGACTCCATCTTCATATGTCTCTGTGGACAGGTCTGCGGTCTCTCCCTTCTCTAAAATGTTCTTGGTGCCACGGGTTTTCATTTTCTGTTTGGAATGAGCCGTCTTCTTTGAGAATGGGAGGTAACGAAGGGGAGATGATGTGTGGTAGTGTGGACATTGAAGCCTTGTTCCTGGCGTCAGACCCCGTTCTGTTAGAGCTCTCATTTTGCTGAATCGTGGCTTGAGTGTTGCATTTCTTCCTTTCGTTGAGAATGAGCTCAAGTTTGAGCATGATGGCCTCAAATCTGTTATCAACAACAGATCTGTAGTCTTGGAACTCATTGTGGAAGTCGTCGACCATGGTGTTGAGATCGGTAATGGCGGTCTCATTTCTTCTTGACAGTTCGTCGTTGGTACGCGTCATGTTGGCCACGGAAACGGTGGCTCTGATACCAGTGTAACGTATCTAAGAAAGATTTAAGCCAAAGACTCAATATTGTATTGATTCTAGAAACGATTGCTACAAAGATTGATATGAAAAGCTACAACCCAACCCTAACGGAAGATAGGTCCTCAAGAGGCACTACTTGCAATTCACAAAAATCAATACCTTCGTACTTTCAGCTTTATCCTATTTATATGGTCTTAATACCTCAAACCCTAATTCCCTTTGCTGAGCCTTTCTTATCGTGAAGCTTCTCTGCAATTCTTTTCTCTTCCCTCTGTTTTGGGACCACACGAGAACTAGAAGACGAACCCGTGCCAGCAACGGCTACTTCCACGTCAGAGCTCCCTTCCTTTCCCTGCTTGCCACGTGCTCCAATCAGCTCCGTAATAACGTGCGTGCTCAAACGACGTCGCATCGTCTTCTCAACGGTCGTTCCTTCCTGTACGACCCAGTTTTGCTCATTCTTGCCCAGGTCATGAATTAAATCATGACACTCCGGGGTCTTGTTCGACCGTGGGCTAGTCCTCCTTCACACCAGTTCCCTGGACAATATCAGCATCAGAGCCAGGATTTCGGTTTTTGGGAAAGAGTTTCCCATTTTGATTTGTGAAACCGAAGCCTCTGGTCTCCCCTTCACTCTTCCAAACGGGCCAGATCTGCCCGGTATACTGTCTCGTTGTCTCTAGTTCTCGCCGAAGAATCAGCTCTCTTCTGACGACTCTGAGCGGGAGCTCAAACTCTTCGCCGGCAGGAGAGGAGGGTGCTCTCCGGTTTTGTTCATCGCAGGTCGTCGCCTCTCTGGGTGTGTCGATGGTCGCTGGCGACTCGTCTGTTAGAGTCACTCCCGGTAACAATTCAGTCGAGGATGGCGTTCGCCGGTCTGCTTCGCCGTCGTTCGACGCCTCTCCGGGAGACCTAAACACCCATGATGACTCCTCGAATTATGTAGTAGCCTCGTCCGGCGACGCCTCGATCTCCACTGCCTTGTTCTCCACTACCGAGGGGCACAAGCGTGAATTGGATTATTGTGTGGACTCTTCGGGTGGTTGTGTCGATTAATGACACCAACCACCCAAAGTCTTATCCTTGTGACAACTCAAATGGGCCTCTTCACTTAGTGGGTCTTGCATCATTTAAGGGGCCTAACTCATCTCCACCGGTCCAAAATGATTCTAAAGCCAAGTCTGACTTGTCGGATAAGTTTTTGGATACTATGAACTCAAATATTCCCTTGGCTTCTGTAATAAAAAAGTAGAAGGGCAGATTGAAAAAAAAAATTCGCTCTCGCTCTCGGAGGCGCAAAAGATGGAGATCCCTGCATCCTCATGTTCCGCACATTGTTGACCCTCTTGATCATCGGGCTAATGCCTCCCAAACATGGGATCGCTGCAAATCTATGGGCATTACGTGCGACATTCCCGACTCTCGAATGATCACGATCCTCGAAAAAATGGAGGCTAGGAATAGAGATTCTTGAGCCTAACTTCTTGTATTTGCTATATCTTGTCTTCCTAGTCATGTTGTCTGTTCCCCTTTAGAAACCTTAGTTGGTTTCATTAATAAATCCTCTTTCTTTTCGCTGATAAAAAAAACATGGAGTACTGTGCAAATCGATTAATATTGTCATTCCTTGGAAAGGACATAGTTGGAGACTACATTGTCAGAGTTTATTGATTCACAACTCCACATAATTTTAAATTGTCTACCGAAAATAAAGAACCAAGTATCTACAACAATTCTAACCCAACAAAGCATCCTAAATTGAAACTTGATCAAGAAACCATGTACTAACTAAATCAGCACAAAAGCATTTTCTGATGGGTTGTCACAAACACATCATTGCTAAGAATCTATACAGGTCATAAACTTAAACAAAAGACTCAGTTATTTGCAATTTCAAGTAAATTGGCCTGGCCATTGGCAGTCACATGTTGAAGTAAATGAAACACAAATCTTTGTGTGCATGAAATGCAAACACTATTCTTTGAATGGAATATAAATTTCATATATCTACAATAGAATCAGTTAATATGTCAGGTATCCCACCTTTCTAATTAAAGGGTCCTCCTGAAGTCAGAAGATTAACATGACAGATGACACATTAATCGATTCAAAAATCCAATAAGCAAATCAACTTATGGATCAGCCAGCAAGTGCTAGTGATCTATAGTTTCATATGCACACAGTATTCTCCAATTTCAAAGTCAAAAGGGATCCTTCAAGAAACAAAAATCTCTAAAATAAGTTATTCCATTCCTATGCATGGGGAAGAAAGGCAGTGCAGTGTTCAGACCTCCTGCAGGTGCTTGTGTTTGGAATGAGTACTTGAGTGGCTCTTGAATTAGCTTGGTGCAGAGAAAGATGCTCCCTGTGATAGGCAAATGAAGGAATGTGAATCAGATTGAGCGAAAACAATCAGATACTAACGCAATATAATCAATTACCTTCTGTTGACTACTCAGTACAATCTCAGCCAACTGAATGTTGCCACTTAACCCAGACGCCTTGCAGGATGGCATGAACGAAAAGCCATCAAGAAGCTTTGTGCACTTTAGCCCCCATTTCACCATCAAGAACTCAATAAGATGATGCCCACTGAAAAATAAGATTAATAAAAATGAAGCAAGAAAACACAATCATTAGCGAAAAGGGAGCCTATGTAAGGATTACAACAGACCCTGAATGAGAAATACCTTCTGTTATGGTAAGTTGTTATGAAGACTGACCCTGGAGAATTCTGGAGCAGGAAAGTCACAGTCGCAAAGAGGTCATCAAAGGCTTGCAAACATATAAAGATAACATTTTTAGGTCAAGTTTAACGTGGTAGGAAACAAACAGGCTGTGGGCATGAATCCTACCATTTGCATCATACAACACATCAGCCCCAAGAATAATTCTTGGGTTTAAGCTAAAAATATTCGAATCCCAAACACCCCATGTCAGACCCAATACCTGCAATGTAGAACTAACATCAAATTACACACAACTCAATTTGCTATTTTATTGGAAAGGTGGGCGCCAACTAAGAGTAAGTTACTTGAGTAATATTCTTTTCAATAGTTGAACAACATGAAAGGTTACATTACATTTACATCCACTCCCCAGATATGGATGTCATTTACTGGTACAATCTATATCATAACCATAGTAGTCAAATTTTACTTTACAATTGAGATTGTTCAAGTCCGAAACCCTTCTCATGTTGTCCAGCACCTGCAAAATCAAAACATAAAAAGAATAAGAGGTAGTCTGAGGATACTGTGTGAATGCATTAAAGAGCTTCGTGTTAAAAAACACACACATATATATAAGTAAGAATACTTTTAAATATATATTTAGTAACAAAATATTTTTAAATACATATTAATTAACAGTCATATTTTTATTAATAATAACATTTTAAAATGTATTCCCCGTACCCATCGGGACGGGTCGGAAATCTCAGGAAGAGATCAGGGTCTGGCGGGGTCAGGGAGGAGAAAATCCACCCCATTGACATCTCTAGGTTAGATATACACGAAATGTCTGATAATCACTGAATTAACCAGTTGGTATTTGAATTTAACCAATTGACGCTTGTACACATAGAATAATCTGTGTGCATACAACCGATACACACTTGTATATGCATCAATTAATTGATACCGCTGTCAGCTACTGAAACCCATAATACTACTGTTATTGCCAGATACATATAAAATTCTGAATCAAGCAACTGGATTGAGTACATGAAACTATAGTATTAAACATAGAGGCCAAATTACAAAAAGTCCTTCACTCCTTAACTTGACATCAGTTCTTACGAAAATAAAGGAACAACATGGATGACAGGATAGAAATAGAAGTACAAAATTGCAATTCCATGTTCTAAACTCTAATAGACCCTAATGTCCCTCAACATGTAGTCAAATCCAAATCAACTGAAACCTAACAATTAGAAAATCCAGATAATCATAAACTTGACATAATTTCAAAACTATTCATCATTAGAGCAGACACAGCAAAAAAGTTACCTCCAATCCATCAGAATTGTCAGTGAGAGTGACTTGGGCACCAACTTTAGCTGCCACCAACCCAGGCAAGGATGTTCCTGCACCAACCTGCACACTAGCAAAATCAACCCCAGATATTTTCCCAGTTAATTAGAAATCAATAAAAACAACGTCTATGAACTCGGACCTCGAGAACGGGAGTGCCTGCAAATCGTGATCTCTGTTGCCAAACATACTCGGCGAGGACAACGCTACAGGGCCAGACGAACAGCCCGTAGTCTTCTTTCATGTTCTAATCGAAGAGGAACAAAAGTTGAGTTAGATATATGATTGTAGCACCCAATTTCAAATTACCTGAGAGAAGAAGAAGAAGAAGAAGAAGAAGAAGGACCTCGATGATGGAAATGGAGAATTGAGGTTGGTCCGGGTCGTTTCCAAAATAGTGCCGAGATATCGTAGTCATGAGCTCAGCGCAGCTTCGATCCGATTCATCTCCTTCCATATCTCCACGATGCTCCATATTTCGCAGGACGGGTTTATGCGTCGTCTCTCTCAGACTCCAACCCAAAATTCATATTGACTACGCTTGAGAATGTTATATCATCACACAGTTATACATAAAATATTTTGTATCAGGATAAAAATCCAAAATTTTTATTTTTCTCACTATTACTCGTTCTGTTAGTTATTAATATTTTTAACGTGTAAAAAAACTAAAATGCTCTTCATTATTTATTTAATTTTCAAAAAAAAATACTCTTCATCCACCCCCTCCGCCATCACCTCCTCCCCCTCAGCCGTCACCTCCTCCACCACCATCTCCATCTCCTCCACCACCACCACCTTCATCTCCTCCACCACCATCTACTCTACTCCCCTCCACCACCACTACCACCTCCTCCCTTTCCGTCGCCACCTCCTCCATCTCCTCCACGACCACCGCTACCACCTTCATCTCCTCCATCTCCACCTCCTCCACCACCATCCCCTCCCCGCCCCTCCACCACCACCATCCCCTCCCCGCCCCTCCACCACCACCATCTCCTTCACCACCGTCGGAGCCTCGCCGGAAGTCGACCGGAGGTGGCGACAGAAGAGGGTAAGATGGAGGTGGTGGTGGTGGTGGAGGAGGAGATGGAGGAGGTGGCAACGGAGATGGAAGAGATGGTGGTGGTGGTGGTGGTGGTGGTGGAGGGGCGAAGATAAGATAGTGGTAGAGGAGATGGAGGTGGTGGCGGTGGAGGAGGTGGGGACGGAGATGGTAGTGGTGGTGGAGGAGATAAAAGAGGGGGAAGAGGGAGGGAGAGAGAGAGAGAGAAGAGAGAGAGAGAGAGAGAGAGAGATGAGGATGAGGGGTATTTTTTGAAAATTAAATGAATAGTAAAGGGTATTTTAGTCTTTTCATTCAATTTTAAAACAATTATTTACCTCTAAAGGGTATTTTAGTCTTTTCACACATTAAAAATGTTAAAAATTGACGGAATGAGTAACGGTGAGAAAGACAAATTCTTGGGTATTCACCCTACCACGAAAAGTACTAGGTGTAGTCATGTGATAACGTGACATATTCAGGTGTAATCATCTGGAATTATCCCTTTAATTAATGATAAAAACCTTGTTTTTGATAAATATGATTTTTTTCTTGAAGAAAACTAGGTTTCATTAAATTAAGCGATCAACATCGTAACGGACAATTTACAAAATATCATGCGCATATACTCTCTGCCCGAATCCCAACTCGAAAAACATAAAGCAAACATAGCAAACACATGCGCTGGCATATTACATTTTCTAGGGATTAAAGAAATAGAAATATTAGGTAATTACCTAAGAATTGATGTGCAATCTAAAACAACCTCCCAACCGGTTCGGAAATCGGACTCTTTGCTGAATAGCCAAAACTACTTTTTGACAATTGGATTCCACGTGCACATCCCCCAATTATTCCTGACCACACACCATAAGACTTCTCGGACTCCCACGGCCTCCACCTCAACTGGATGGAGAAACCCCGTGAACCGTCTACGATAAGCCTTGACAATACTACCTCGGAAATCTCTGCAAATAATCCATATACTTTATAGACCCTTACCCGAGTCTAGAGTTGCATCAACGTTTATTTTAATATGGCCTGATCTAGGTGCCTTCCAAGCAGCAGGTCCCAGGTGAGGTGGGACGCACTCATGCATGTCTATCTTCACTGAGTTCCAAAAATTGCGGGTGATCTTAGCTAAGGTAGTCACTTGAAATGTTGATGCACTAACGAGCGAAAAGTCGACGACAAAAATGTCTCGCGCCCTTTCGCACACCCGGTAGTGTACCGGTTGCAAGTAATATAGGGAAGTAGGATTACGACCCAAAATTATCGTACCCAAGGGACAATGAGGACTTTGATCACTCAAATTAAGTTCCTTGACTAATCTCAGCGAATCGATAAAATGATTGAAAGAGATCACCATGGGTTCCAATCAATAATTTCATGCAGCGGAGCTTTATGTAACCATGGTGATCGAAATGAAAAATTGATCTTAATGAAAAATTCAGGATGTTTATGAACTTTATAATCTGAAAAATTACCTTTGTATAATCGACTAAAACACAAGATAGTGTTTTTCTATCGACTCCACACAAGCACAACAATCACCGAAATGATTTTCTCTCAACCTCTTGCTAATAATGCTTTTGAGAAGTATGAACAAAAAAATATAATGGTGGAAAAGCAATAGGAGGGTCGGCCAAAAAAATGAAGAAGAAAGAAGGAGAAAAAGATGTCAAAATTATATGAAAATAAAGGAAGAAGATAATGTGTAATTATGTGAGATAATTAAAGAAAAAATCTGATTTTAAATTTTAAATTCAAATAAATTAATTACACATATCACCTCTTTAAATTTACACTCTTGCCCTTTCTTGAATTGAAACCTCAAATGGGCCTCAAGCCCCTTTAACTAAATCCAAATTAAAACCCATAAAATTGAGTTCTAATTTTTGTTTAGATAAACCGATTCAATTTCCTCAACTTGATTTCTTCAACCGTCTGGTTAAAATCCTAGGCCAGAAATCAACCGAATCGTTTTCAATTTGACTAAACTGAAAGTTGGATTCTCCCAATTTCCATTCATGCTTATTTGTCATGTATTGTGCTTAATGTGTGTGACCCTCTAGGCTCACGAACAGTTGGTAGATTGGTAAAATTACTATTTTACCCTTTCCATCATAAGTGGTCTCTAGCAAGACATTATGATTACCCAACGTTCGTAATTATCATTTATTCGACTTAACCTGTTATCGTACATGTCACTGTCCTTTTATCAAGCCGATATCCAGATTGATCAATAGGCATAGAATCGTCATCCTAATTTATCAATCACTGTTTGTTGAAATCTGAGACGATTGAAAACTGATACTAAGGTATCACCTGCACGGTCGTGCTATTCCTTCAATCATACTCATCAAGTGGCCTAAACGGATATCTTTCTCATACAAGAGTATGAATGATAAATCCCTCAGATGTCTTTCGAGTTCACCAATGTAATTCATAACCAAGCCAATCACAGCCGTTATGACTACCCTTTTACAGGTAACGTTATACTAGGTCAAACTTGGAGATTCATTACACAGTGCACACAAAGACTCCTTGGTCTTAGATATAATGACAAGCTACGATCTGTGAGTATCTCATGACGGTATCTGTGTTGCATACTCACAATCGGGTTGTCCGATATCATCGACCTAATGATATCTATGATATAACTCTGGCACATACTTTGCCATGATCAGTAGAGCGTGATCACAAGGAGTTGGTCTCATATTGATCGCTTCATAAAGAAGCTTAGCTGATCAGGGACTCATCAAATGTAATTCTTTCTGATCTACAGTTCTACTATTAGTGGTTACTCACGTAATGACATAGATCATAATACATTAGATATATTACTACAACACATTAGTAATATATGCCGATTTATTAATTTGGAAAGATGATAAAACATTACATCTGTAGATCACTTTTATATTGGACTGGGGCATAACTCTAACAATCTCCCACTTGCCCCTGGTTCCAATTTAAGTTCTTATCTACTCCCATAGACCCTGCATGTTCCTCATGTCTAGGCTGCGGCTGAGCCTCTATCAAGGGATCGGTCATATTATCATCAGTCGAATAGTGTTTAATCTCCACCTCACCCCTATATGTGATAACTCTCACGAGGTGATGCCTGTTGAGTATTTGTTTGGATCTGTTGTGGAATTTGGGCTCTTGAGCAATAGCTACGGCACCTGTGTTGTCCCACATCAAGCTTATCGGATCAGACGCTCGCGGTGTTGCATCTAATCCGACCAGAAAGCTTACAATCCATACGGCCTCTTTAGCTGCTTTTGTTGCAGCTATATACTCAGCCTCCGCTGTAGAGTTGGCAATTTTGGCTTGCTTGAAACTTATCCAGCTGAAAGCGCCACCACTCAACACAAAATATATCCTGACTGAATTTTGAAGTCATCTGGATATGTCTGAAAACTAGCATCGACTTGTCCTTTAACTGTTAGTTCTCTATCTATATCCCCCACATACTAGAAATGCATCCTTGGTCCTCTTCAAATATTTGAGGATGAACTTTGACAGCAATCCAGTGTAATTGGCCGGGGTTAGATTGGAATCTGCTGGTACAGCTTAGTGCAAATGAGACTTCCAGTCTCGTGCACATCCTGGCATACATGATGGATCCCACAGCCGAATCATAAGGGATCTTACTCATCCTGCTCAGCTTATCAGGAGTTCTAGGACTCTGTAGCTTGCTGAGCTTAATGCCATGACGCATGAGTATGTATTCTTTCTTAGAATCAAGCATTGAGATCTTCTCAACACTTTACCTATGTACATGTTCTGACTTAGCAACATGTTCTGACTTAGGCCCAAAATCCTTTTGGAATTATCTGTAGAGATCCTGATGCCTACATTAAATGTAGCATCACCTAAGTCCTTCATCGATAAGTACTTCCCTATTCAAGCTTTGGTGGCAAGGTCGGGATGTCATTCCCGATGAATAAATACCAAGAATACAATATTACTCCCACTCACTTTCTTATGTACGCAAGGTTCACTTTTGTTTTTGACGAAGCCGAGTTCCCTTACAGCTTTATCAAACTGAAGGTTCCAACTCTCTGAAGCTTGCTTCAATTCATAAATGGATCTTTGTAGTTTACATATCTTTTCGGGATTCTTTGGATCTACAAAACCCACAGGTCGTGTGATATACACGCCCTCTAGTAAGTTCTTGCTAAGGAATGAGTTTTGACATCCATCTGCCATAGTTATGGCTAAGAATAATCCAGATCAATCTAACCATTTCTACTGGCGAAAAGGTGTCATCATAATCCATGCATTGAATCTGACGATAACTTCTTACAACCATCCTAGCCTCATTGGTCTGAAGATTTCTATCCATGTCGGTCTTGATCCTATAGACCCACTCGAGTCGATGGGTTTTATCCAAGGGGTTTGATCAACCAAGCACCAGACTTGGTTATCTTACATGGATTTCATTTCTTCATTCATGGCGTTCTGCCATTTTTCGGAGTCTGGACTGGTCAAAGTTTGTCTGAAGGTTTCTGGATCATCCTAATCCACAATCATCAAGTCATTTCCCTCAGTGGCTGTGAAGCCATATCTGTCTGGAACATGACGAGATTTTTCAGACCTCCTTGGACTATCTGGAATTTCTGTAGGGACTGATTCTTCATCTACGACCATCTGAGGCTCCAATACTTCTACATCTTGCATAGCAGGCTCCTGAATTGCTTCAGGTTGTTCCGTATCCTCTCGAATTTCTTCGAGATGCACGGGACTCCCACTAGCTATTTTGGAAATAAAATATTTCTCCAAAAGTACCCCTCATCGAGTAACAAAGACTTTATTCGCTGGGTATGTAGAAGTTGTATCTCTTAGTTTCTTAAGGATACCTTACGAAGACACATTTGTCTGATTTGGATGCTTGCATCTCTGCTACCCAAATCTTTTAGGAAAAACATACTAGGATGTTTCCCACACCATATATGCCTATGGTCCATTTCTTATTTGGCTACTACGCGAAGGCGCACGCATCCAAAATAGAACTGACCATCTCATACCGCTCCAATCCCAATGAATACTACGCGGAGGCGCACGCATCCACAGTAACGGGAGACGTAATGAGTGTCATGTGGTGTACCTTTTGTGACTCTGGTCCAGCTCTTATTTGGCTACTACGCGGAGGCGCACGCATCCAAATAGAACTAATTACCTTATTCAGCTCGCATCCCAATGAATACTACGCGGAGACGCACGCATCCACAGTAATGGGAGACACAATGACTGTCACAAGGTGTATTATCATTGTCTTCATCGGAGCCTGATTCAAAATGAATGCGGCCGTTTCCAGAATCAAGTATTAGTTCAACTCTCTTCTGGCCTGAGTACTCCTAGGTCCACATACGTCGGAATGTATTAGATTTAATAAGTCACTCGCCTTTCACATAAACATGTGAAAGGTGCTTTTGTCATTTTGCCTATTAGGCGAGACTTGCATCTTTCAGTTTGAGTGAATTCAAACGGACTTAAAAGTCCACACTTGTGAAGTGTTGAAATGCGTTTTTCGCTTATTAGGTAAGACTTGCATCTTTAAGTTTGAGTGAATTCAAACGGACTTAAAATCCACACTTGTGAAGTGTTGAAATGCGTTTCTCGCCCATGTGCCTTAAATGTCAATGCCAGATTATAACTTGATTTAAATCATCAGATTTAAGCCTTTTCTTATTTACGTTATAGCGATTAAGCTTACCAACGTAAATATTTGATCCTAAAGACGTGGATACCCACTCTTCTTCACACGATCCTTGTATTACTTACAATACCTTATTCGTGTGTCCTGACTTATTGCAGTGATAGCATACCTCCTCCATTTTGTCCTTAGTCTTCACAACAGCTTTGGGAGCTGCTTGAACCTTTGGACGCTTGGGGTGTCTGATTTGCCCTGCAAGATGCTCAGGAGCCTTACCCTTACCCTGATCAGCTTTCTTGAAGCTGACCTTCTTGTTGACCATAAGGACCTTCTTGGTCTTGCTCTTTAGGTTCTTTTAAGCGGTCACAAGCATCCCATGAAGCTCTGTTAAGGACTTGTCCATGTCATGCATATTGTAATTTACTATGAAATCACTCTATGTATCTGGAAGTGACTGCAACATAAAATTCACAGCCATTTCCTTCTGATCATCAAAACCGAGTCTGGTTAGATGTTCCTGAAGACATTAAATCTTCGTGAAATGATGACTAACAGAGCTCCAACCTTAAGTTTGCATGAGTTAAGTTCTATGAAAGTATCATATCTTTCGACACGAGCTTTATCCTTGAACATTTTCTTGACCTCTGCCTTACAGGTATGAGGGTCATCTGAAACATTCTTGAACTGCTTCTGCAACTCTGGCATCCTACTGCCCACCATAATGCATGACACGTCGATTTGGTTACTAAGAAACTTTGATAAGAATCCTTAGTGCCCTAGCGGCATTCAGCGGTGGCTCAGCAGGAGGTTCCTTTGTAAGGATATACTACTTGCGTTCATGCTTGAGTACAAGCCTCAAGTTTTTTTTTATTCCAATCTGAGTAATTCACGCTCTTGAGTCTGTCCTCAATCTGGACTCTCAGTGCACTATTACTCCTTTTTGTTGTGTTTGCCTTTTAGTTCTACATGGTAAAATTAATTAAAATTCAACCTGAAGATTTAGTTATAAAACACTTTTCTGATTCTAACATTAGAATCTGAACCAGGATCCTATCATACCCTCAATTGAAGTGAACGGAAGCTCACTGCTCGAATTGAGAGCATCAAGGTAGGAATACATCCATCTACAAGACTATGTAGTTCCTGGCTAAGGTCTAAACTAAAAGTACTCGACATACCCTATATTGATACCCTAGGTCAGCCCTAGCTGACAATCGTAGACAAGTCTACCAAGCTTGAACTATGAACAGAACTAATGTGGCTACTAAGCGGAGGCGCACGCACCCACATAGAATTGTCCATCTCATCCAGACTTCTCCTCTATAAATGTTACGCGGAGGCGTACCGACATCCATAAACGCAAAGCCCTTTTGAGTGCCCAAACCTAGATGGTATCACGCTTGACTTGTAATTATTTGCCTTTAAGTGCATTATTACGGTCTGATTGTATATCGATACAATCTTAATCTGGAATCATCAATTGCAAATCCATGCAAAGATGATCCCTTAGCAGGTTACATGCAAGTCTGATTAAATACCAGTTTTTAATCTTTGCATGTGGGTGATAGCAAATCATACATGAACTTGTATATTAACCTATCATACATTCATACATACAAATGTAATGGTAAATTTATGCAGAACTAAGCTCATCTTAAGTTCCTAAGAATCTAGCAATACTGATCCTAAAGACTTGATCTTCAAGGTCCAAACTTGCTCTATTCTTGTGAACTCCTACCGGCTTCGAGCCTTCTCCAAATTTTGAGTCTTTCTCTTGACTTGCTTCTTGCGTCGGTCTTCGTGATTACAATTTAAATAAAATACAAATCACGATACGCAGGTTTTATGTACTACAACCCAAAATTAAGCAACACAGGTTGCAAAGTCGAAATTAAAATACAAGTCTAGAGGGTTGAGCTATGCATCATGTGGAAAACATCATGTTATCAAAGATCATGTGAACACTCAACATGCTTATCAAACAACAAAATTTTTCAAATTTTATCTTTCTTAAGTGAAAAAATTCCGGTTTATCGAAATCGGACGGTTTAATTTATTAATTGAATTTTGAACCGGTTCTCGCTGGTTTATTGAAACCGAACCAAATCTGAAAATTAAAATTTTAGAGCTTTAAATATTCTCGTGAACCGGCCCGGTTCAGCTCGAATCTGGTCGAGCCGTACCGGCCCAACCAAGGTCGCCCACAGAGGCAACCACGGTGGCCCGCGGGGCTGACCGTGGTCGCCCACGGGAGCGACCATGGTGTCCCGCGAGGGTGCCATGGGCGCTCGCGTGGGCAGACCGTGGTCGCCTGCGGCAGCGACCATCATGGCCCGCGAGGGCTGCCATGGTCGCCCATGGGCAACTTGGTCGGCCGTTAGTGCCGACCATGGGCTGCCCTAAGGCATTCCATGGTCCACGAAGGGTCTCGACCTTTTTAGCCATGGCTCGGCCATGGCTAACCCGAAACAGCCCTAAATATTAACTTTCCATTTTTTTCAAAATTAATTAAATCTGAATTTGTTTTCAATTACATGCATATTCAAGTGATGTACTCATGAACAAAAAATAAAATACCCTTCACAATTCATTTAATTTTCAAAAAAATACTCTTCATCCACCACCACCACCACCATCTCCTCCCCCTCCGTCGCCACCTCCTCCACCACCTTCTCCATCTCCTTCACCATCACCACATTCATCTCCTCCACCACAATCTACTCTACTCCCCTCCACCACCACCACCTCCTCCCTTTCCGTCGCCACATCCTCCATCTCCTCCACCACCACCGCTAGCACCTTCATCTTCTCCATCTCCTCCACCACCATCCCCTCCCCGCCCCTCCACCACCACCATCTCCTTCACCACCGTCGGAGCCTCGCCAGAAGTCGACCGGAGGTGGCGACGGAGGGGGATGAGATGGAGGTGGTGGTGGTTGTGGTGGAGGAGATGGAGGAGGTGGCGACGGAGAGGGAAGAGATGGTGGTGGTGGTGGTGGAGGGGCGAAGATAAGATAGTGGCGGAGAAGATGGAGGTGGTGGCGGTGGAGGCGGTGGTGGAAGAGATGGAGGTGGTGGTGGAGGAGATGGAAGAGGGGGAGGAGGGAGAGAGAGAGAGAGAGAGAGAGAGAGAGAGAGAGAGAGAGAGAGAGAGAGAGAGATGAGGATGAGGGGTATTTTTTTGAAAATTAAATGAATAGTGAAGGGTATTTTAATCGTTTCATTCAATTTCAAAACAATTATTTACCTCTGAATGGTATTTTAGTCTTTTCACACATTAAAAATGTTAAAAACTATCAGAAATTGACGGAATGAGTAACGGTGAGAAAGACAAATTTTTGGGTATTCACCCTACCACGAAAAATACTAGGTGTTGTCATGTGATAACTTGACATATTCAGGTGTAGTTGAAATTCTGATCGGCTTAGTCGTGCAAGATGTCACACACAATGTTACACGGAATGCTATAACGTTGTGTCTGACTTCTTGCGTAGATAAAGCAGGACAGTAAATAGAAAGCTATAAGTAATGACACATCAGATTGTTTACCCAGTTCGGTGTAACGTCACCTACGTCTGGGGGCTCTCAGCCTAGTGGAAAGATTTCACTTATCAGTAATCCGTCAGAACATACAAGTACCTGTGATCACTCCTAGATCTATACTTTATGCTACGTCTTACAGTGCAATCTATCTCAGGGTCTCCCCCTGAATCCAAGAACGTCTTGATTCCACTCTTCGAGCAATCGCCTTGCTCTGTCGTCTTCAAGTCTTCTTCAAGCTTGGTGGTTGCGTGCAGTCTTCAACTCACGACTTTCAGTAAACCCTCAATCACCTAACTCTCTATAGTTATGTGATGCACAATATCCTAAGCTCAATCTGCAATTTCTCAGCCCGCAAACCTGCACGTCTAAGAACCTTGCAAATTGTTGCTAGGAAACAAATAAAGAACCACACGATTGCTAAGGGGGTAGCCGAAGCTTTTATAGCAATCGTGGATGAGTACTAACCCTAAAGGGTTTCCTCTTAATCACCGTCTTTCTTCTTTTCAGATTAGGAGTCGTTCTGCACTTTCCTAATCGCTTTCTTGCTGCACTGCCGAACTTGCACTTTCCTGATTTCTGTCGATCATAATGCTTGCCGAGATGCCGTCATCAATGTCACACAAGATGTCGTAGAAGATGCTTCGACATTCTTTGTAACATGTTTCTTCAGTTCCTTCAAAATTAGCCAATCTCGAAAAACGTCGTAACTACAATCTCCCCCTTTGGCTATTTTTAAGGACAGCATTCTTCGTCGCATTCTTCGTCGCATTCTGTGTCGCATTCATCGTCTCATCGATCGGCAGTGTCGTCGCGCGTATCGTCGCGTCTTGTGTCTTTGCGTCGCGTCGTGTGTCGTCGCGCGTATCATCATGTCTTGTGTCTTCGCGCGCGTATTTCTAATTTAAACTTTCCCCCTTGCTGGCTCAAAAAGAGCCAAAACTTAAACAAATATTTCAACAAATCCGGGAAATAAGCAAAATAAATCCAAACATAACTCACACTTGCTCTCAATCAGCTGTCGAGAGCAAGAGTGATACATTGTTCACCAAATATTACAAACCATAAAAGTTGTTTAGTAGTTCAAGAGTCAGAGAATTTCATAAAACTTTTCAAATAGAGCTGCTGTTGGAACTTGCAGTCTCTGTTGCTTCTGTGGAGGCTTCTTGGGTAGCATCTTCTGGATCATTTGTGTGATCATCGTCAGAGCCTGGAGGAGACATGGAGTGCAGTAGGTTGGCGCAGTGAGTTCGGCGCTGCGAGAGGTGCTTTAGAGCAGTCTTTAAGTTTGCAATGTCTTCATCAAGCACAGCAATTTCCCGTTCGAGCATGACGGCATCCCTACTGGAGGTCCTGGTGAGAGGGATGACACTTGTGGCTCTACTGGTCTTTGCCATGGCTTCCGGCCTGACAAGATCAGGAGCATGTCTTCCTTCAAACAACTTGTGGCTCACCACAATTACTCCTCCTCTTTTCCCCACCTTATCCGACGTTTTCAACACGCCAGGGTGTTGATGTACGAGTAGTTCAGAGATAAGGGATGGAAAGGCTATGAGAATTTTCACAGCAAGAGATCTAGCATGGCGAACAAGATGATCAATCACAAATTGTCCAAAGTCAAGTTTAGATCCAGTACCTATTTGGTAGATAAGGATTGCTAGCTCAGGTTTGATCGATGATGCGTGGGTTGAGGGCGCCCAGTTTGCAACTCCAATCCGGAAGAGAATGGAGTATTTGGAAGTCAGATCTGAAGCTGCCACTGTCCCTTTGGATGGCCATGTTCTGCTCTTATCTCCGGTGATTTCTCGGAGGACTTTGCTTAGATCGGGTGGTGGCACAGATCGAACCCTCTTCCTTCCCAGGAATTCATTGATGATGTCGGAGGTGATGTCAAAGCGGATGCCTCTGACATATACTTTATCAAACTCGGGAGCATCTGGGGTACCAAATGTGTCAGGCAAGTTGGCAAAGAATTTTTTTACCAGGAGGGGATAGTGGTTGCCAATGTCGGAGACGGTTCTCATCAATTCCGCCTTCTCCAGGAGCTGTATAATGGCCTTTAGCCCAAGCAGTTCCAACGATAATGTCTTCTCTGGGTACGCCGTTCTCTGAAATACAAACTCCCACCTTTTTGCGCCTTCTGCTGAGTGAAACGACACGTTGTCGTAAGTTACACTTATGGTGTTCTTGGCCGTCTTCAGGGCCTTCTTCTTCCTTTCTTCCTCAGCAGGGACCTCTTCAATGTCATCATCAGTAGATTCATCTATCAACCTCTTTGTGGCGATCACTTTCTTTCCCTTGTCTTTGACATGCGACTTTTTCCTAGTTTCTTTCAATTTTCCAACCATGACAGCCAAACTTTCAGTTTCTTCTATAACTTTTTTCTTCAGGGTCGACAGCACTGTGTGTGCCGTCTCAGCAGCTTCTTCCATGACATCTTCTCTGGCATCCAGAGTGTTTTCTTCTGTGTTGTTGGTGGTGGCATCCTTGTTCTTCTCAGCTTCTTCCAGATCGGTCTCTCCGTTTCTGGTTTCTTCTTTCTCTTCTTCTTCTTCCTCGGCTTCTTCCGAGTCAGCTATTTCTTCCTCTTCTACAACTTTTTCAGTGGCTTTCGGTATGACATATGTTCCTTCTTCTCCTCCTTCTCCTTCTGCAATGCGTTCCAGCCCATGACTGACCGGAGTCAGATCCTCCTTTTCTCCTTCCGGACGTATCAGTTCTTCTACCACACCTTCTTGAGGTGGGTCCTGGTTTTTCAGTAGTGATTCTAACAGATCACTGTTTCTAGAAGTATCGGCAGAGAAATCGTTACCTGTTGGTGTTGGAACTGCGACGATTTGCATGGAGGCCTCTCGATTTTCCTGGCCAAGATTATTCTCTCTTTCTGGCCTAGTTAGGTCAGACATTGAGAAGGCAGCACTTCCGGTCCGGGACTTCTTGGGAACTCGAGTAAAAACTGGTATTATGGCTTTCTCTGGTGAAGCCTCTTTGATAATTTCTTCTGACTTTTTCAGGGTTTTTGGCCCTTTGATTCGCACTCCATGCTTGTTTGTCTTCGCTCTACTGCTTCTGGAGCCTTTTGCTTCATCTTTCTTTGAAGCGGTGGCTTCCTTTGGGGCTACTGTGCTTCTAGTTTTCACCATTGTTGTTTGAGAGATTTGCAGAGAGTGAATGGTGAAGGAGATGAGAGTGAGCACAGAGAGGAGGCAGACTACGTTTTTGAAAACGATTCAAGTCTTCTTTAGCGTCTGACTGTATCTTTCCTTTTCTTTTATATGAGCTTTTGATATGCCTGGCCCAATGACATTCGTTGGTTTTTAGACCGGTTCATGAAGAGGTACCAACACTTCCTCTCAACCGTTTCTGTATCTCCTTTACTGGTCGTTGATGGAACACAGACCAAGTGATGATCTGAGATCCTCAAATCTGCTCGCGTCTAGTGCCTTTGTGAAAATATCAACTAGTTGCTTCTCTGTTGGGATGTGCTCTAGGATGATCTTCTTGTCTTCGACCAATTCTCGAATGAAGTGATGTCTAATATCAATGTGTTTGGTCTTGCTGTGTTGGACATGGTTTTTGGAGATGTTGATAGCACTGACATTATCACAATACAAAGTCATGGCATCCTGTCTGACATTGTATTCAACTAACATCTGTTTCATCCATAGTAGTTGTGTGCAGCTACTCCCAGCAGCAATATACTCCGATTCGGTAGAGGAAAGGGCAACACAGTTTTGCTTCTTACTAAACCATGATATGAGGTTGTTGCCAAGGAAGAAGCATCCTCCAGATGTGCTTTTCCTATCTGATGTGTTCCCAGCCCAATCGGCATCACAATACCCCACCAAGGTAGAGGATGTGTCGAATGAATATAACAAACCCAAGTTTGTAGTCCCAGAGATATATCTAATAATTCTTTTGGCTTGGGATAGATGACTAACCTTAGGATTAGCTTGATATCGTGCACATACTCCGACAGAGTAGGCAATATCTGGTCGACTCGCGGTGAGGTAGAGGAGACTACCGATGATGCTCCTGTATAGGTGTTGGTCGACGGCTTCTCCTGGATCATCTTTAGTTAGCTTGACATGTGTAGCTGCTGGTGTCCTTTTATGTGAGGCTTTCTCTAGCCCAAACTTCTTGACAATATTCTTCGCATATTTGCTCTGAGATACGAAGATGCTATCCTTTTGTTGTTTGATTTGGAAGCCTAGAAAATAAGTAAGCTCTCCTACCATGCTCATCTCGAATTCTGATTGCATCTGTTGAATAAATATCTCTACCATCTTGCTTCACATCCCTCCAAAGACAATGTCATCAACATAGATTTGAGCTATCATTAGGTTCCCGTCTTCGTTCTTCACAAATAGGGTCTTGTCGACTCCCTCTCTAGTGTAGCCGCTTTGGATGAGGAATTTTGTGAGCCTTTCATACCAAGCCCTTGGTGCTTGTTTTAACCCATAGAGAGCTTTCTTGAGTTTATACACATGATCAGGATAGTGAGGGTCAACAAATCCTTTGGGTTGTGACACATATACTTCTTCATTGAGATCCCCATTCAAGAACGCACTTTTGACATCCATCTGGTAGAGCTTTATCTGTAGATGGCACGATATCTCTAGCAGGAGACGGATTGCTTCAAGTCTTGCAACAGGAGCAAAGGTCTCATCGAAATCGATACCCTCAATTTGAGTATACCCTTGAGCAACTAACCTGGCTTTGTTGCGAGTGATGTTGCCAAGCTCATCTGATTTGTTCTTGAAGATCCATTTAGTGCCTATGATGTTTCCTTCACTTGGTTTGGGCACCAGTTCCCATACCTGATTTTTCTCAAATTCAATCAGCTCTTCTTGCATAGCATTGACCCAATACTCATCATTGATGGCTTCATTGATGTTTTTGGGTTCTGTCTTTGAAACGAAGAAAATATTTCCGATCATCTCGTTATAATCTTCAGGAGCTTTTGACCGAGTCCGTACGCCTTCATTCAGATTTCCAATAACTCCAGAGATAGGATGGTTAGTCTGGACTCTTCGTGAGGGATTCTTGTTGCTGGTTTCAGAAACTACTTCGTCATTAGCGACATTATCTTCGGTTTTGCTGCTAACATCTTCTCTGACATCTGGGGTAGCATTCTTCCTGACATTGTTGGGCGGATAGGCTCCGTCTTCGTCCGTCGCATCTTCTGAGGCATCTTTGCAGTCATCGTCAACAACAACATTGATTGATTCCATCATGGTCTTGGTTCGTTTGTTGAAAACTCGGTATGCACGACTATTCCTTGAATAGCCAAGGAAGATGCCTTCATCGCTTTTTGGGTCAAGCTTTTGGCGAGGCTCTCTATCCGCCAGTATATAACAAGTGGAGCCAAAGATATGGAAGTACTTAACATTGGGCTTTCTCCCCCTCCATATTTCATAATGAGTTACTGACATACCTGGTCGGAGAGTGACTCGATTGTGGATATGGCAAGCAGTGGTAAGTGTTTCTGCCCAGAAGTGAGTTGGTATGTCTTTAGCCAGCATTATAACTCTCGCCATCTCCTGTAGAGTCATGTTCTTGCGTTCAACAATGCCATTCTGTTGAGGAGTGATTGGCGCTGAGAATTCATGTGCTATCCCTTCTGAGTTGCAGAAATCTGCAAACTTGCTGTTTTCGAACTCTCGACCATGATCACTACGAAGGCGGATGATTTTGCCAATTGTTTCTCCTTTTTCTCGTTGGACTTGGATGCATAGATTTTTGAAGATCGAGAAGGTGTCTGATTTGTCACGAGGGAAGTCAACCCAAGTGTATCGTGAGTAATCATCTACACATACAAAGACATATCGTTTTCCTCCAAGGCTTTCAACTTGCATTGGTCCCATGAGGTCAACATGTATCAGTTCAAGTACTCGAGAGGTGGTGATATGCTGAAGCTTCTTGTGTGACATCTTGGTTTGCTTTCCTATCTGACATTCTCCGCAGATCTTTCCTTCTACTATTTTTAGGTTTGGGATTTCGGTGATAGCCTGCTCTGAGATTGCCTTTTGCATACTTCTAAGGTTTAGATGTCCAAGCTTTCGATGCCATAGTTTGGTTTCTTCTGCTTTGGAGACAAGGCACTTGGTTGCTTTGGTATGTGTCTCGGGAGACCAGATATAGCAATTGTCTGTTGAGCGAACTCCTTGTAGAATAGTGACTTGATCGATGTTGTTAACTATACAGGCTTCTTTAGTGAATTTCACTACTAAATCCTGATCACAGATCTGACTGATGCTAATCAGGTTTGCCTTGAGTCCTTCTACAAGTAATGCTTCAGTCAGACAAGTGCCTTCTGGATGCTTGAGAACTCCTTTTCCAATGATTCGAGCTCGGATCCCATCTCCAAATGTAACAAAGCAGTTTGTATATAATTTAAGATTGGAGAGAAACTCTGGAGTACCTGTCATGTGTCGAGAGCATCCACTGTCGAGATACCAGTCCTTGTTCGTTGAAGTACTTAATGATGTATATGCAACATTAGCGCGATAGGTCAGGTTCTTAGGTCTCCATCAAGGCGAGTTGTCTTCGGAGGAGATGGGAGATGCCTTCGATATTTCTGAGCTTGCTTCCTCTTAAGAAGTTGAAAACAAAAAGGTCTGATATGACCTGGCTGACCACAGTAATGACATATCCATTGATATTGATAAGCTGGTCTTCTGTAGCTTTGTTGTCTGCGTGGAGGATGTCTTCTGACAGTTTCTTGACAAGAACAGGTTGTAGACGATGTTATGGCTTTTGTTGTAGGTCGTCCTGTAGGATGAGTTGGGGCATCCTGTTGTTTCTTGTCAGCCAAGGCTTGTTGTGGGAAAAACTTTGTCCATGTTGTTGAGGGGACAGCAAGTGTGTACCCTAGTCCCGTCGTATCTTTGGACTGTTTTCCCACCGATAAAATCTTGTCAAGGCTTTCTGTGCTCGGATTCATCATCTTTACCGATTTAGTCATGAGACTAATTTCTCCATTGAGTCTGGTGATTTCTCGTTTCAGCTCCACGATCGTCTCTAGAAATCTAGATTTGTCGTTGGTAAGACTAATGATCCTTTCGCCTTGTTGCTCAAGTATTAGAGTTTCCTTGATCCATCTGGTGTGCAAGCCTTTGTATGCCTCGACTAGTTGCTCTTTAGTCCAATTCTCATTTGGAGTTGGATCATTATTGATGTCGACAGCATTATCAATATTACATGTAGGAGTAGTAGTAGTGAATGCAACAAAGTTGCTTACCTCTTCAGATCCACTATCTTCATTGTCATCATCTGATAGGGTGGCATTGTATCCTCGTTTTTGTTGTTTGAGGAAATTTGGACATTCTCTACAGAGGTGGCCGAATCCTTCACATTCATGACATTGAAGTCCTTTGTTTTTGTTTTCTTCCCCACTCTTGTTTGGTCTGTCAAGACTACCTCCAGCTTGAGCTTTTTGTGGAGCTTTGTTTCTGGCATTTGTTGTGACAGTCCGTCCACCCATTCGACTAAATCTTCTCATGGCTTTGTTGTAATTTTTTGTGAGAAGGGCCATTGTAGCCTCGATGTCTTCACTAGAATCCGAATCCTCAGGATCTGGTTGCTTGTGTGTTGAGCTTTTGAAAGCAACTCTTTTGTTCCTTTTGTCGATGTTGGGTAGAGACAACTCATAGGTCATTAGAGACCCCATCAGCTCATCAAATTTCAAGACCTTGAGGTCATGAACTTCTTCAATTGCTGTGATCTTCATCTTGAACCTAGGGCTAAGAGCACGTAGGGTTTTTCTTACCAATTTTTCATCAGACATTGGTTCTCCCAGAGAATAGGATTCATTGGCTAGATCACGAATGCGAACATTGAAATCTGCAATTGATTCATCTTCCTTCATGATGAGGGCTTCGAAGTTGGTAGTCAGGTATTGCAGTTTTTGTTCTCGAACCTTAGTTGTTACTTCATATGCTACGGCCAGGATGTCCCATGCTGATTTGGCAGTTGTGCATGTGTTGATTAGTCTGAACACGTTCTTGTCAACACCATTGAAGATAGCATTCAGAGCTCGAGAATTTCCCAGTGATTCTTCATCTTCATCATCGGTCCAGTCCTTTTCTGGTTTTGGGCCGATAGGATTGCCATCACTGTCATTGAGTTGTGGTGCATTCCAACCATTGAGTACAGCCTTCCATGTCTTGTTTTCTAGTGACTTCATGAAGGCACACATTCGAGCCTTCCAATAGCCATAGTTGCTTCCATCTAGAACAGGTGGTCGATTTATGGATCCTCCTTCTCTGATATTGTCCATCTTTGATCAAAATATTTGTTTAGGAACTCACCTATAGCTATAGGTGCCCCCTCTGATACCAAATGAAATTCTGATCGGCTTAGTCGTGCAAGATGCCACACACAATGTTACACGGAATGCTATAACGTTGTGTCTGACTTCTTGCGTAGATAAAGCAGGACAGTAAATAGAAAGCTATAAGTAATGACACAGCAGATTGTTTACACAGTTCGGTGCAACGTCACCTACGTCTGGGGGCTCTCAGCCTAGTGGAAAGATTTCACTTATCAGTAATCCGTCAGAACATACAAGTACCTGTGATCACTCCTAGATCTATACTTTATGCTACGTCTTGCAGTGCAATCTATCTCAGGGGCTCCCCCTGAATCCAAGAACGTCTTGATTCCACTCTTCGAGCAATCGCCTTGCTCTGTCGTCTTCAAGTCTTCTTCAAGCTTGGTGGTTGCGTGCAGTCTTCAACTCACGACTTTCAGTAAACCCTCAATCACCTAACTCTCTATAGTTATGTGATGCACAATATCCTAAGCTCAATCTGCAATTTCTCATCCCGCAAACCTTCACGTCTAAGAATCTTGCAAATTGTTGCTAGGAAACAAATAAAGAACCACACGATTGCTAAGGGGGTAGCCGAAGCTTTTATAACAATCGTGGATGAGTACTAACCCTAAAGGGTTTCCTCTTAATCACCGTCTTTCTTCTTTTCAGATTAGGAGTCGTTCTGCACTTTCCTAATCGCTTTCTTGCTGCACTGCCGAACCTGCACTTTCCTGATTTCTGTCGATCAGGATGCTTGCCGAGATGCCGTCATCAATGACACACAAGATGTCGTAGAAGATGCTTCGACATTCTTTGTAACATGTTTCTTCAGTTCCTTCAAAATTAGCCAATCTCGAAAAACGTCGTAACTACAGTAGTCATCTGGAATTATCCCTTCAATTAATGATAAAAACCTTGTTTTTGATAAATATGATTTTTTTTGAAGAAAACTAGGTTTCATTAAATTAAGCGATCAACATCGCAACGGACAATTGGATTCCACGTGCACATCCACCCAATTATTCCTAACCACCCACCATAAGACTTATCGGACTCCCACGGCCTCCACCTCAACTGGATGGAGAAACCCCGTGAACCGTCTACGATAAGCCTTGACAATACTACCTCGAAAATCTCTGCAAATAATCCATATACTTCATAGACCCTTAACCGAGTCTAGAGCTGCATCAACGTTTATTTTAATATTGCCTGATCTAGGCGCCTTCCAAGATGCAGGTCACGGGTGAGGTGGGACGCACTCATGCATGTCTATCTTCACTGAGTTCCAAAAATTGCGGGGGATCTTAGCTAAGGTAGTCACTTGAAACGCTGACGCACTAACGAGCGAAAAGTCGACGACAAAAATGCGTCGTGCCCTTTCGCACACCCGGTAGTGTACCGGTCGCAAGTAATATAGGGAAATAGGATTACGACCCAAAATTATCGTACACAAGGGACAAAGAGGATTTTGATCACTCAAATTAAGTTCCTTGACTAATCTCAACGAATCGATAAAATGATTAAAAGAGATCACCATGGGTTCCAATCAATAATTTCATGCAGCGGAGCTTTATGTAACCATGGTGATCGAAATGAAAACTTGATTTTAATGAAAAATTCAGCATGTTTATGAACTTTATAATCTGAAAAATTACCTTTGTATAATCGACTAAAACACAAGATAGTGTTTCTCTATCGAGTCCACACAAGCACAACAATCACCGAAATGATTTTCTCTCAACCTCTTGCTAATGATGCTTTTGAGAAGTATGAACAAAGAAAAATAATGGTGGAAAAGCAATAAGAGGGTCGGCCAAAAAAATGAAGAAGAGAGAAGGAGAAAAAGATGCCAAAATTATATGAAAATAAAGGAAGAAGATAATGTGTAATTATGTGAGATAATTACAGAAAAAAAATCTGATTTTAAAAATTAAAAAAATCTGATTTTAAATTTTAAATTCAAATAAAATAATTACACATATAACCCCTTTAAATTCATAATTGCACTCTTGCCCTTTCATGAATTGAAACCCCAAATGGGCCTCAAGCCCGTTTAACTAAATCCAAATTAAAACCCGTAAAATTGAGTTCTAATTTTGGTTTAGATAAACCGGTTCAATTTCCTCAACTTGATTTCTTCAACCGTCTGGTTAAAACCCTAGGCTAGAAATCAACCGAATCGTTTTCAATTTGACTAAACTAAAAACCGGATTCTCCCAATTTTCATCCATGCTTATTTGTCATGTATTGTGCTTAATGCGTGTGACCCTCTAGGCTCACGAACAGTTGACAGACTGGTAAAATAGGCATAGAATCGTCATAGAATTGATCAGTAGGCATAGGATCGTCATCCTAATTTATCAATCACTGTTTTTTGATATCTGAGATGAGTGAAAACTGATCCTAAGGTATCACCTGCACGGTCGTGCTATTCCTTCAGTCATACTCATCAAGTGGCCTAAACGGATATCTTTCTCATACCGGAGTATGAGTGATAAATCCCTCAGATGTCTTTCGAGTTCACCAATGTAATTCATATCCAAGCCAATCACAGCCGTTATGGCTACCATTTTACAGGTAACGTTAGACTAGGTCAAACTTGGAGATTCATTACACAGTGCACACAAAGACTCCTTGGTCTTAGGATATAATGACAAGCTACGATCTGTGAGTATCTCATGACTGTATTCATGTTGCATACTCACAATCGGGTTGTCCGATATCATCGACCTAATGATATCTATGATATAACTCTGGCACATACTTTGCCATGATCAGTAGAGCGTGATCACAAGGAATTGGTCTCTTACTGATCGCTTTATAAAGAAGCTTAGCTGATCAGGGACTCATCAAATGTAATTCTTTCTGATCTACAATTCTACTATTAGTGGTTATACACGTAATGACATAGATCAGATTACATTCGATATATTACTACAACACATTAGTAACATATGCCGATTTATTAATTTAGAAAGATGATAAAACATTACATATGTAGATCACTTTCATATTGGACTGGGGCATAACTCTAACAATGATAATCGTTAGATAAAAATTATAAAAACAATAAATAAGAAATAGAAACTGATCAGAGAAAAGCGGTGATTCAAGACAATTACTTCATATGATGGTTTCGAGACATATTTAATTTTGAATTATGCATATTGGTGTTCCAAAACTTAGAGCGACAACGAGAATTTCTATTTCACCTAAGACTCCCTCCCGGGTAATAAAAGGTCTACAACTAGTAAAGGTAACCAAGCTATCCCTAGTCATGATTTAACCGAACTAGCAAGCTTTAAGTTTAATGAATTATACTAACTTTCGGTTTTGGGATCCTATGGCCATTGTTCTTGTGTTAACTCCCCTATCCTTCGGAAGAATTTAAACCCAAGCTCTAATCCTTAAAGAAGATGTAGCATTTAGAACAAAAGATTAAAGACACCCAACTCGGAGCTGTATGCATAATTAACAACAAACAAAACCTCTAATTCATCATACGAATTCAAGCCCTAAATCAACATCATTAGCCAATCATGATTATATACGTAATAAATTGAGCATGACTAATCATGAATAATTGAAACATTTCATTCATCCACGAAGATTCATAACAACACATCAATTTATTGAACCATAAATGCAATACATACACATCAACATAAAAAAGAAAAGAAAAAGATAAAACTCGGGTTTCGGGTTCAAGACATGATCCTGACTTATGAAGTCTTCAATTCCTCTTTAGCTTGATTGGAGTGGCTCTTGAAATGACTCAGATGCTTTTGGACCTTCCTCTTGAAGATGCACCGCTCTCTCTTTTTTCTGTAACGGGGTTGTCTAAACCATGTGGTAAAATTGTTCTAAAATTCGCCTCCCCTTTTTCTGAAATGCGGCGAGGTATTTATAGTTATGGATTTCCGACCCGCCACGGACCGTGGCGCCTTCGTGCCTTGGATTCCGCGCTCTATGAGGGGTCCACGACTCGTAGTGGACGACAGGATGTGTGGCCACGATGAGAGGCCACGGACCGTGGCCAATACCACGGGCCCGTGATCAGTGACCACGGAGTCCATCAGAGAAGGACCCCGAAAATCTAACACGGGGCCGTGGTTGATGACCATGGTTCTTCTTCTTCCACGGGGTGTGGCTCTTCGTTGGACACGGACCGTGGATCTTCATTGGACACGGACCGTGGCCAATCGCCACGGTTCTTCTCGCAATAGGTCCCCACAGAGCGTGGCTTCTCTTTTGCCACGGGGCGTGGCTCCATTTTGACACGGACCGTGGCCAATCACCACGGTCTAGTCTTCCTCGGTCAGCTTCATTGACTTGTTGAGGTATGTGATTGGTGGCCACGGGGTGTCCCATCTATCGTCACGATCTCGTGGCCCTTGGCCACGGGAAATCCTCAACTGTTCACCAAAAGGGGTCTATTTTGACTCGAAAAATCTGCATTCTTCAAATAAGATGGTCGTGAAGGAAAAGAGTCAAGAAGTATAGGTTTTTGCACCTAAATGGAACGGAAAGTAAGTGAAAGTGTAAGGATTAAGTAATGGATACAGTGGTGTATTTCAGCACTCATCACGCACTCACACCTTTCCATTTAAAATTTATTTATTTCCATAAACTTTTATTTATAAAAACATTAAATTAATTTACTTAATCTATTAAAAGTAAATATTATATAGGAAAAATGACATGTGTATAAGTCACTTTCACTGTAGTATCGGTGTCCTAACTATCAACTTTTTCACTTTACTTTTTTTTATCAGCAAATCAGAAAAATTACATGTTTTGGACTGTCTTTCGAAGAACCTACTTATCGATCTTTTAACCCCTTTATCAACATCCAAAGGAAAAAACTCGTATTTATTACCCTCACTCCTTCATGAGAATCTGCTTCATTTTATTACAATCACTCCTCCACAAGAATCTGTTGTTTTCGACATCATGTTTACTCGAAATGGTATGATTTGATTCTCGAGGCGTCTTGTTTGATTGCTTGCTTTTTTACATATCTATATCTTTAATTCCTTTTTAAAATTGAGATTTTTGAAGATTCATGTTTGGGTTATGTGAAAATAAGGTGAAAAAAACCATGGGAAATAAATCATAATTTGAAGAAAAGCTTAATTTGCTTGCTTAATTTTATTGATTATGGGAGAAAGTGTGTACTATATATATATATATATATATATAGTACAAGATTGCCTAGTCTAGAATAGGAAAAATATAGATTATAATAATTACATTACATTGAATTTATGAAAAGTATGCACATAAGAAAAGTTTGAGAAATGAGGCAGTCGGGAATTTCTTGATCAGTAAGTAAGTCGAGATTTTGTGAATTTGTGAATCTCAACATAATTAACACACTTTTAAAACGAGAAAGACGTGTGCCGTAGTGGTCTACGGCGTCTTCGTCGTGAGATAGGTTGGGGCTGGGTATGGGTTTTAGGGTGGGAAATGGTTGGGCCTACGGGCTTGTAATAGAGTAGGTAGGATATTAAAAAACTACATTTCCAAAACATTACATATCGTAAATAAATATTATTTTATTTCTTTTAGTAGTATCACAACAAACTGAGAGAATAAGTTTGAATCACAAATACACGTGCATTAACAAAATGTTTAAGTTATATTTAATGTGGCTACTGGGATTCGAGCCCAGGTCTCCACGGCCACAACGTGGAATTCTCACCACTAAACTACAGCCACATTTGTCTACTTGGTTTCAAGCTTTATTATAATCACTTTAATATTATTGCAGTTAATTAATGATATATATACTCTCAAACTGTTATTTCAATCCTAACCGAATCACGTCTTCAAGACTTCGCTAGCTATTTACATACATATAATTAGAAAATAATTACTGATGTTGAAATATGTTATTGATTAATAATTGCACTGTACTAAATATAGAGAGAATTTTTATACTAAAAAAATAGTTGAATATTTTTTTTAAATTAATAGGTAATATTACTAGCATGAAACAATTTATTTAATTATAAAGCATAGATCATTAGATTGTAATGCACTGAAACATCAGGTAGTAACTATTTCAATTTTACTTATATACCCTTATTAGGGGTGTTCACGATTTCATAACCGAACCGAACCGACCATAATCAAAGCGAACCAACCGGTTCGGTCATGGAACTAACATAACCGACAACCGAACCGTAGGTTAATCGGTCGGTTCGGTTATAACCGCCCAATTGAGCGGTTCGGTTCGGTCGGTTATGGGTGTAACCGACCCCAAAACACAAAATCCAAAACTTTGTTCGAAGTGGGCGAGGTGGCGGACATGGCGGCGGTCGCGGTGGCCGAGGAAGCGGAGGTGGCGGAGCTGGTCGCGGAGTTGCGGGACGAGGCGTGGCCGCTGCGCCTCCGTTTGCTGTCTCTGAAGAAGACACACCAAAAGGCAAAACCTAAGTGAGGATGAGGATGGGTGATGGGTCCACTGAGTGAGATATATGTGGGCCTCTCCAACATCACTTTGGGCCCAAATAAACAAAGTGATGGGCTGAACTCTACTGTTGGGCTCAACTCAAAACAAAGTAAAATAAGGTTAGTTACATAATAGATTCGGTTATCATTTCGGTTCGGTTACGGCCGGTTCCCGGAGTCTCGTAACCGACAACCGAACCGAGAGTCCATCGGTTATGGTACATAACCGAACCGACCATAACCGAACCGAACGGTTCAGCTACCGATTGGCTCTATTTCGGTTCGGTTCGGCTCGGTTATGTCGGTTACGGTTTTTTTGAACACCCCTAACCCTTATGGGTATTATTTCATTTATTTTCTTAATAAATCAACCTACTAACGTGGACCATTGATTTGAAATCATTTGAATGGTATAAGTTCTCATGTTTGTAGTAAAGGGGGGTTCACTACTTCAGTAACATAAGTAAGCCAAAGAATAACAAATACATACCCGGCATATGTTAATCTATGATGTATTTTTCTGAAATAAACCATTTCCTATAACCAAACCACAAAATACTGTATAAAACACTATTACCTACAAAACATAAGCATGTAAACCAAATAGTGCAGCAAAATGGAGTCTTGCAAGCATAACAATTAACGGAATGCAAAATTTAAGTGATTGATTACATCTCCTCAGCAAATCAATTTAGAAATTATGAACGGACAAAATATCACATTACTAAAATATAAGCAGCTCCAATATTAGTTCAGTAAACTTTTACTATTAGCAACACAAAAGTATTCAAAACCTAAGAGTTCCATAGCTCTTGTACCAAAAGAGGTAGTATATAACAAGCACTACTACTAAGGAAATATTAGATGTCATCGGCAGTGGAAATCTGAGACGTTGCATGGTCATGGTGTGTGCTCTTACAAAGGACGAGAGAGTCATTAACAATCAATACTTGCATATATTGTGAGTATTTTACACAATTTAAAGAACATCACAACGTAATACCTACAAACAAATTTGCATTATTTGTAAGAGAAAAATTCTAACAAAGATACAAGAGGCAGTAAACTTGAACAATTCCTACTTGAGGCAGCTAAAGAATTTGCAGAAATCATTGACTCTCATTGTTAATGTGCTCATCAAACCTGACAAGGATCATTCTCCATTTCCAAGAACAATATAGTGCAACCAAAACTACAAGATGTGGGAAACAGAAATGCAAGTATCAATGAATTGGATATTATAAGTAGCACAATCAATTACGATACCTTCAGAACCGAGAAGTTGGATTGAGCCAAGTTGGGGGAGGCCAAAAGAGCTTAGAGTATCCCGGGAATGAATACATGGGGCCAAAAACACCATCAGCCAAGCTGTATATGCACGTATTGAAGCCAGGACGTACATCACCACCATCTCCCCTGAAGATTCCCACATCGGTGAAGTATATGGAATTAGGCTTGCATCCGCGGAAATCTTTAGCAGCTACCGAAAATGTGCAGTCATCTCCCAGAAAGAACACCCGGTCACCTATGGTATCCACTGGAGTCCATTTTCGCTTCCCTTCATCCAGTTTATAAACAATCATATGAATAGGATAATCTTCTTTGCGATCGGAACTCCAATCCAAATCCTCAACATCAACACGCCCATAAGTGTCATTATGGTACTTATCAACCAAGAAGAGGGTGCCAAGAGACTTGACCAAGTGCTTCTCGTGACCACCATAAAAACCGTAACCATAGAGGTTGTAACCGCGTCGAGGGAAAGGGGGAGCAACCTGAGTGAGCTTTACATCATGTGAAGAGTCGTCAATTTCAATGGAAATGGTGAGCCATGTATGTTCCACAGCATAGAACTTGTTGTTGAGACAAGCAATGTCCTCGTAATGAGAAGCCTCAGGACCCAGAGAGTCCCAGTCGGAATCACCCAATTTCCAGAAACCTAGTTTGGAACCGGTGTGGATGGCCAAAACGGAAAAAGGGTGGGCTCCATTGCCGTCAAAGGCGAGGACCTTGCCGGGGTGGAGAGATTTGAGCTCGTAGAGATGGAATTCGGGAATGTTGCCCAGGTCGACGAAATCGAGAGCGTAGGCTCCGTCGGTGACGCGGTAATCGAGGAGGTTGAGGGAGCGGGGACAGTGGTTGGGCAAGAAGCGGAAGCGGATGGGGGAGAGAGGGTCCCAGAGGCCGAGCATTCGAGAGACGAGGGTGTGGTCGAGCTTGAGGGCCCATGTGCTGCAGGAGTGGGTAAGGGGCTCGAGGAAGTAGACGGGACGGTGGTGGAGGGAGTTGGGGGTGATCGGGAGAGGGAGAGAGGACCGCCACTTGGAGCACACGCCTCGGAGGCGGAGGAGGTCGAGCTTGGAGTGGAGGAGCTTGGCGATCAATGAGAGCAAGTCTCGGGGCAGAGAGGGTCATTGGGAATCCATAGTTCTCTTCTCTGAGTGAAGAGAATGAGACGGCTGTACCCTAATGGGAGGCTATGGTTTTGGATTTAATTGAACCATTTCAGTGTCGCCAAGGACAAGGACAAGGACAAGGACGTACGTATAATCCAATTCCTCAATTACGCGCTCTCATGGTCATGGTTGGTGCTTAATAAACTTAACAATTACATTTGAACTCAACATGGAATAAGTATAAGGAATTTCAAAATCATTTTTGTATTTAAAATCATTATTATTATTATTCTCTAATGGGATGATGACGATAATTATATTAAGTTATACATAATTATATTGGATGATAGGGTAAATCTTGTTTTCTTACCGTTAGTTTGATATATTTTTAATTTAAATACATTTATTTTCAACATTTTGAAAATAATTCAGTGATATTTTCTTTTGTGTTATTTTAACCAACATGTTAAATCTCTATTATTTTATTTTTATTAATTAAGAAATAACTGAAATGTCCCTCAATATATTTTTAAATGATTTTGTGTTGTTTGTTAATAGCAAAAAATTAATGTGGTGTTTGCATATTTTTTTTGTAAAATGTGTATTTTTATTTCAAAAAGTGATGAAACTACCCCTCAAACTAAATTATTATTCAAAAAAAATAAAATAAATAAAAGTAGTTTTTTTGGTTTTATCATTTAATTAAGTAGTCAATACTGTAAGAGGCACTTAAGTTAAACGGTGTCGTAGAGGTCAGTTATTGTTGTGTTACAATTGGTGATGAAAGTGGTATGTGTCAGCACCTGAGTGGAGGAATGCGTCTAATTCTAATTGGAGTGTGTTGTGATTGTTAGAATAGTGTCGTATTCTTCTTTAGTGAGGAGGGGACCCAGATGATGGCATAGAGGTATGATGGTAAGCCAGCAGAGTATAAAAGCATAGCGACGAACTCTTAGAATTTTTATCTGTCATTTAAAATATTGTAGAACCCTAATGTATCATAGCTTGTAATCGCCCATTGTTGATTAACGGTTTGGGTTTATCTATCAATCAAAATCTATTGATCGGCCTATTCTGGGTTGGTTGATTCAATCAGGTTGTGAGTTTAATTTTTATTAACCTGATAGTGGTATTAGAGCAACATCCATGCACCAAATGACGAAGAACACAGTGGAAGGTTGCGTGTCGGAAGAAGATCCAATCCGACAGATCTCCATGGATATGGAGGCCTTGAGAAGGATGTTTTTGGAGCACAAGAAGACTTCAGAGGCTCGCATGACTGCTATGAAAGAGATAGTGCAAACGTTCGACCATTATTTTCATTCCCAAGCTAGACTTGGGTTCAAAACTCAAGGAGAATGCTTCTTCGTTCAGTGACAAAGGGTGGAAGACAGGGCCAAAACTGAACCTCCTCAGTTCGTAGCCTCAACGATGAGCAACACTAGGGGTGTCCATATACGGTTAACCAGAACCGGCGAGCGGAACCATTAACCAAACCGATTGTGTCTGGTTCCCAATTTCCAAAACGAAACCGGCCGGAATCAGGCTGACACCGGTTTTTTGATTAATTGTAATTTCTGGTCGGTTATTCCGGTTAAACCGAAACTAGATCGAATATAAAAAATTAAAAATTTTACTGAAAAAATATTCAAAAACCCTAAATATCCGCCTCAACTGCCGCATGCTCCATCACACCGCTTCCTCCGTCGTTGATGAATAAAAAAACAACAATATATTCAGACTTGGATGTTTGATCTAGTGGTTGAGAAGTTGATTCTCTTTGTGAGAGGGGTTGCAAGGTTGATCCTTGCTACAACCTTTTTGTTTTTCATTACTTTATGTCATTACTTCCATTTGCTCATGAGTCATATGTGGAGGAGAGGTAGCCATGTGGATTGATCACAACCATTAATGTGTGAAGATAAAGGGTATGAATTGAAATTGAATTGAATGGTTGGACCATTACCGGTCTGTATCGGTTAATATTGAAATCTAAAATAAAAAACTGGACCGGCTCTTACCGTTTTTGATAAATTAAAACCGAAACCTTGTTGGTTCATCCCGGTTCCAGTTTTAATCGGTCCAATTTCGGTCGGTTTGCTGGTTTTCGGCTATATATGGACACCCCTAAGCAACACAATGAGTAATTTCAAGGCTCGAACACCACTAGAGGTCCGAGATTGGGATCCAGATGAGCAGGTAAGACTTGTTGGTGCAAAAAGGAGATTGCTTAGGCCAGAAAATGAACCTCATGTTCAGGCTGAAGTTCATGCAGGGAATGGAGACGACACAATCATTCGGATTTCCCAATTTAAGGTATCAACATTCCCATTTCTTAAATTTGATGGAACTGGTGTTTGAGGTTGGCTTCAAAATTGCTTGGGCTATTTTTACTATTGTGAAGTTCTTGATGATCATAAGACAAGTTTTGCATCTGTGCACTTTACTGGTTTAGCCAGATTTTGGTTCAATCAATACATATTAGGAAAAGGGGGTGATATCTTAGGACCAATTATGCAGAGACATTACTTGGAAGTTTGATGAACAAGGGATGATGATATTTTAATAGAGTTTGATCATTTGAATAAAAGAGGTATTGTCCAGGAGCTTGAGTTTCAGTTTGAAGAGCTGAAAGCATTAATGGATTTTAGGTTGCCTTATTTTGTTAAAGAGAATTACTAGGTATCCAGTTTTATTGGGAAGCTTAGGCCCCAACTCAGGCCATAAGTGAAAGTATTGGGACCTATAAACCGGTATTAAGCCATGTTCATGGCTAGGCATGAGAAGCAAAAGATGATTCAACTATTGGGACCTAACTATTTCAAGCACACAAGTTTACCTAAACCTAGGGGTGTTCATGGTTGGATAACCGAACCGAACCGACCATAACCGAACCGAACCGACCGGCTTGGTTATGAAACATTTATAACCGAAAACCAAGCCGATGGGTGGTCGGTTCGGTTCAGTTATAACCGAATAACCAATCGGTTATGGTCGGTCGGTTGGTCGGTTCGGTCGATGGGTGTTCGGTTCGATCCAATGTTTATATGTATAATATAATATGTATTATAAGATATAAACATATGTGTGGCGTAGTGGTAGAGGCTTTGTTGTCTTGTTCTAGTCTAGACTTAGGTTCAAATCACATTAGAAACACTTTATTTTTTAGAGTATCGGTTATTCGGTTGCCATGAGTGATTAATGAGAGTCGGGGGGCCAATAGGCAATTACAGCATGTAGTTGTTTGCTAAGGTCAGTAAATGTGAATTTGGCATACAACAGGTGGAATAATATTAAAGGGTTGAGGTTAACTGGCTATTACAAAAAATTCATAAAGCAATATGGAGTCATTGCTAGACCCTTCACTGAGTTGCTCTCAAAAAGGACTCTTTCAAATTGAGTGAAGAGGCAAAAGTTTCATTTGTGATTGAAGCAGATGCATGTGAATTATAACCTATGTCCAGAAATGGCAACACTACTTACAGCAAAACCATTTTGTGATCAAAACTGACCACCAAAGTCTCAAGTACCTCCTAGAACAGAAGCTGACAATACTATTGCATCACAAATTGATGGCAAAACTATTGGGATTCTCTTATCAAATAGAGTACAAGAAGGGAAATGAAAATGTAGTCCTCAAGCATAAGGTTTGGAAGTATTTGTTCTTGTACCTGAATGGTTGAATAAGTTCATCAACAGCTATGAAGGAGGCCAAATTGTGGAAGATATTTTGCTACAACTATCTTTAAGCCCTAGATCAATGCCTAACCACAAGATGAACTAAAAGATAATAATTTATGATGAGAAGATTTATCAGGGAGCTGGCAACAACATCAGAAAGAATGTTATTGAATTATGGCATACCTCAGCCTAGGGGGGGCACTCTAGGATCCTGGTCACAACCAAAAGAATCATGGGTTATTTTTTCTGGCCTCATATAAATGCAGTGTGATGTTTGCCAACAATGCAAAGCATAGCATGTGAAATACCCTGGCCTACTATAACCTCTGCATATACCTACTCAACCTTGCGATGACATATATATGGATTTTATTGAGGGGCTTCCAACATCTCATGGCTTCAATAGCATCTTGGTAGCATTGGACAGGCTCTCAAAATACAACCACTTCCTCTCACTTCATCACCCCTACATAGCTATCCAAGTGGCCCATGTATTCTTTGATAATGTGTTTATATTGCATGGTCTTCCTGATAGCATAATCAGTGATAGAGACAAAAAAAATTATAAGTACTCTGTGGAAAGAATTGTTCAAGTTAGATGAGATTGAGTTAACCTATTCCACTGCATATCACCATAAAACGGATGGGCATACTGAGAGGGTTAATTAGTGTCTTGAAAATTATTTGCGGCAATGACACACTAGATTACCAAGAAATGGTGTAGGTGGCTAAGCCTTGCAGAGTATTGGTACAATACTAGCCATCATTCATCCCTAAAAATCTCTCCATTTGAGGCCTTATATGGTTACAAACCTCCTCTATTTGGGTTAGATCCTATAAGCTCTAATGTGACAACTGCTGAACAATTTATACAACAGAGGCAACACTTGGCGCAAATCCTAAAAGAAAATTTGCATAAGGCTCAAGAGAGAATGAAGATTTTGCAGACATGAACAGGACAGAGAGGAGCTTCAATGTGGGAGATTGGGTTTACCTGAGGTTACGGTCATACAGACAACAATCTGTGAGTCTGAGAAGAAACATGAAAATTGATTTCACGTATTTTGGGCCTTTTCAAGTGATAGAAAAAGTGAGGAAGGTTGCTTGTGGAAGGTTGCTTACAAACTCAGGTTACCTGAAGAATCAAAGATCCACCTTGTCTTTAATGTGTCACTGTTGAAGAGGCTGTTGGGTCACAAGAATAAGCTTATGCCTTCATTTCCAAAAACCACGAAAGAGGGCCAGGTGAAACTCTATACTCATCTGATTCTTCAAATCATATTGGTGAACAAAGATGAGTATCCAGTGGCTCAATATCTGGTGCAGTGGGCTAGATCAACTGAAGAGGATGCAACATGAAGAGAATGCAACATGGGAGGATGGTCCCAGTTTCAGGTGCATGTTCGCAAATTGTGATATAAAATTTAAAGCTTGAGGTCAAGCTTTTGGTGGGAGGAATGCTTTGTCATGATTTTAAATGTTTTTACTGTTTAAAATAAGTAGTCATTACTATAAAAATCACTTAAGTTAAACGGTGTCGTAGAGGTCAGTTGTTGTGTTCCAATTGGTGATGAAAGGGGGTACGTGTCAACAACTAAATGGAAGAATGCGTCTAATTTTAATTAGAGTGTGTTGTGATTGTTAGAATATTGTTATCTTTTCTTTGGTGAGAAGGGGACTCAGATGGTGGCACAGAGGTACGATGGTGAGCCAGCAGAGTATAAAAGGGTAGCGACGACCTCTTAGGATTTTTATCTTTAATTTGAAATATTATAGAACCCTAACGTAACGTAGCTTGTAATTGTCCATCGCCAATTAACGGTTTGGGTTAATCTATCAATCAAAATCTATCGATCGGCCTATTCTAGGTTGGTTGATGAAATCAGATTGTGAATTTAATTTTTATTAACCTGACAAAAAAGAAACGTACTAAGCCTCAAGAATCTACCAACTTGTTCCGCCACAAGAATCAAGAATCTGTTGTTTTCTACAATTCGACTTCCTGTTTACTCCAAATGATTTGATTTGATTTTCTAGGTAACTTGCTTTATTGCTTGCTTTTTTAGATGAACGTATCTTTAAAAAATTTGAGATCTTTGAAGATCCGGTGAAAGAGAAACATGGGAAATAAATCATAATTAACACATTTCCAAAACTGTAAATCTGGAGAAATAAATCGTAAACAAACTTCCAATGCCAATCAAGATCATCACACATAACTCACTAGTTGATTCTAACATTGCTATATCCATATAAAAATATCAGTGAGTGATAACACAGGGAAGTAGAAACATATAGGAAGCTGCTGTACATGAGATGAGATGAGATGATACCATTACCAGCATACAAACTGATTGCACAAAGCGTAGCTAAAAGCAAAAAAAACTGATGGTGCAAAGGAAATCCCAAATGCAAGCCTCACGTAGCAGTGGCGTGTTGCAGCTACCTATTACCTTCATATGTTACGCTTTCACAATATTTATTTGAATTTCCAAACAACTAGTCGATTCTTCAATAAATCACTTACTATTCCATGTATTGAGACGGTGGAGGGCTTGTTTTTGTCTTTTCAGGACCTGCATTGTGATTTTGTACGTATATTAATTAATTGGTATACTTAATAGAATAACAATCTAGCACAGGATGATATGATGGAACAGGACAGGACTTGGCTTCAACAAATTAGAGGAGATCCCTGATTTCTAGAGAGAGAGCATACAAAGTTCAATTATTGTTAAGCTCAAATCTAGGCAGAGACAACATACCATGTGCTCCACCACGGATCTCCACTTCTCGCCATTCTTGGACAAGGGCACAGCAACAACACATTACATGTGAGAGGAAATCATCAAACCAGCCTCCCTGCGACATCAGAAGTTAAACACAAAATCCTATCAGTGTAAGGCAAGTAATATTTAAGAACACAATTGGAATTCCATGTAACCTTAAGGTATTGAGTACTTGTTTGCAGCTAGAAGGTAATTAAGAAACTGAAGCAAAGGGATGACGGATTTAAGGTAAATTATGATCATTGACTAGTAGTCATGGTTAAATAACCATTGCCTAAGACTTGTTTAGAAAAATTGATCACAGTCACAGCCAGTGACATATAAATAATAATCTTATCCTAGGCTCAATGGTCAACAAGGTCAAAAGAAATTTCATCATCATACACGCAAAGATACCAGAATCAAGCAATGGCAAGAAGAATTACCGTGATGTTCATCATCTTGCGTAGTTTCCTTCTGACACAGCAAGTATAGCAACAGCATGACAATATTAATGAATATGCCATCAATTCATTACATGCCTCTGCTGAAGCTGATAGTCATACAAGGATAAGAATAGTGTAAGATTACTTTAAGGTTCAAGTTACTATGAAGCATATCCAATGTGTTGCTATAACCTAAACTATTGTGTAGTTTTAGTATAAATTTTCTCTGAGCAATCAAATAATCATGCACCAAATCCCATACTACAGCATCAGTGCTATTACTTCGTCTATGGAAGTTAAACCCAGGACCAAAATAATAATGCACCAAACATTAACCACTTGGCCAAGTGGCAAGTAGCCTTTGGTGATGATGAATTGGTCACTAGTTGATACAGCAAAATACAGGAACTCAAGGGACCAATAAACTCATTCAACCATTGTGTTGTAAACATAAGCAAAATTTCAGATCTATTCTAAAAATGTTTTTCCTAAAGAAAGTTGGCTATGGTTATCTAATTCAAACTAGTCCATTACAGATCAGGGAGCTACATAGAATTTCCCGAACACGAATGATGCTTGACTTCTTGCATAAATAGGCTGCATATGCCACAGTTGATCGAAGACAGTCAAAGCAGTGTAGTGCTCAAAACTTCAATATCAAGGCTATCAAAGTTGCACTCAAGAATCAAGATAAATTAATTAACCAAACATCCAACTCTGTTAGATGCAACCATGAACTAAATTTAACTATGGTAAATAAAAATCATAAATCCACTTACACATAGGTCTGCTGGTTGCCACCGAAGCAATTCTAGAAAATGTGCCACAAGGATAAAAGAATGTCTTGAGACCTGCAGAGTAATAAATATATAAAGCAACTGTTTAAAACACAAAGTACTGTTCACTGTGTCAATATGTGTAAGCATTAAACTGAAACAGGTATCATACTGCATTAGCTAAATATGAGTTAGATATATTTTGTATGAAGCACCGAATGGAAAATGCAAGGCAGTGCACTGTGAATATCCATAACTACAGTTCTATGATGTTCAACAATTTAAGACATGCATATAAATTATGAATATGGAAACACAAAACAAAGGGACATACACAGAAGAGGTTCTGCACAACATCCAAGTAAATCAGTATGCCATTCATCATCATAATGATGTACACCTCTATTTGATAGCAGATCATGACCAGAAGAAACAGATGAGGTGTTCCTGAGAAGAAGAATATAGGGCATTAGATTTATAAGGACAGCCAGCTCGAGATACATGGAGTCAATGAAAATCTTCCATTTGTGCTAAATGCTAGAAGGTTCTTGTAGCCTCCTTCAATGTTATAATTTCGAATATATGGAGTCCCATGTATAGTGAATCCAGCGCAGCAAAAATGCTTTCAGGGATTTTCTTTTTCCCTGGTGTCAAACATGATATTGGGACAAGATGGGTATCTTACATACACCAACGTAACAATGAACCCCATAACCATGCAACAAATCCCAACGGTTAATTGCTACCACATTTAACTCAAATCTTAGTCACAGCTATATTGCAACAGCCCGCCTATCGTTCTAGGGTAACCTCTTCTCCTATAACTTGCTGATAAAAAAAAACCTCTCCTATAACTTCAAACAAATACAAGACAGGATGAAAAACCTTGTAGTTTTGTGATTATGATATTCCTTGGAATAGCTTTTCTCAAAAGCGTGTTCTTTCTCACTACCGGCATCTGAATAATTCCTCTCCACTTTCTTAGCACTTTTAACTGGAGAACTCTTCTCTGGAACAGCGTTTGTGGCAACGGCTTCTGTAACTTCAATCAAGTGTTGTATCACCTCGCATTGCTGCACATCCATATTAGCCTGTGACCGCTGAAGTTCTAATTGAAGCTTTTCACTTTCCTTTTGAAGTGCTTCATTGAAAGCCAAATTTGGGTATGAACAAGAAAGAGTTTTTTGCAGAACAATAGTTTCATGTTGGGAGGGTTCGCGTGTCAAGATCATATCTTGAATCTGTCTATCCTCTTCATCTAATGTGTACTCCCGTTGATCCTTCTCAATATCTTCTAGTCTCTCCTGCAGATTACAGTAAATCATAAATAAAGCAACTCAGGACCAGAATAGCACTACCAAGGAAATCAGACATCTATCAATAGATTATACATCTGCAGAAAAATGGGGCAAGAGTTTTTTTTCCATGGCTACGGGGACAGGCAAAAGAAGATAATTTGTATGCATTTGCCAACAAAGAAGTGCAATTTGTTATCAATGAAAACATCTCAAACAACAATATGCATCTGCTCAGTGTTATGAATATCATAAAATAGAACTCTGCAAGGTAAGGAATGTGATATAGTGACAGAATGTATCAAAGAACTCAGTAGACAAAAACTATTCAAGAAAAATGAAACCATAGAGGAAAGTGTAGCAGTCTCAATCTATACCTTGACTCGATAATTATCTACCAGACTGATGAGAGGCACAATCCGCAAGTATCTGTCAATCTCATTCTGCGCCTTCCTAAACTGGTAAACAATGTTCCAACCCATTGCGAGCAAGTACAGATAGCTCCTGTCCTGGCAACTATGAACCAGAATGTAAGCCCTCCTCAAGGCCTCTTCTAGCTGCTCTAGAGGCTCCCGTGTCTCAGGATACCTCTTAAGTTCCGAGATCTTTAGCTGTTCCAGCAAATTCCCAATAAGTTTCAAATGCTGTGCAAATTGCCTGCAATTTTTCTTGTGCATCCTTGCAGTACTTGCTGCTTTCACAATCAGCCCAATCAGCCGCACAGCATCAAGCCCTGTGAGCTGAGCCACATTAGCAACATCCCCAAAAGCAGCCATCTGAACTTCCCAATCAACCTAAATCCTGTGGAAGTAAAATAATCTCCTGAATTCCGAGATAAACAAACAAATATTTTCCACAAGAAGTGTTGAAAATCGGTGTTCATTAACACCAATTTACCTCTTAAACCCAAGTTCTTTCGACCTCAAAAGGAATTATTGAGCCTATGAAGCAAGTTGTTCACATGCATGATTGATAAAGTTTCAATGTGGAACCAAAGGCCCGCTGCCGACGGCAGATCAAAAGCTAACCGACAAGATCTTCTCAGAAATTGCATTACACATTTGAGATCTTCAACATCATGACACTCCTACATCAAAAGATTCAGGTAAAACCCAGAAGATTATCCGTTACGCTTCATCGGTCTTCGCTGAATCGCTTTTTGAACAAACTAAAGCAAAAGGGAAATAATTAAAAACAAAAATGCTGTTTGCTCGAAAATCTCTCCTCAGTGACAGGAAACAGAAAAAAACAATTTAAAAAAAGAAGTAAACGGCATGAGTAGCAGAGAATTAGAGTGAAAAATAAATGCAAATAATTATAAAACTGTGAAGAGTCAGAAACCGCCATAGACTCACCTTCCTCCGCCGCGAGCACCGAACCCGATCTCTGTAACCGCTACTCCAACCTGCGAGACGCAGCTACGAGATTTCGAGTACACAGATAAGCTGGAAAAAGACAGGAAAATATCGCCTTCTCCTCCGTTATAGATGTTTTGGTGGCTTTCACAGGTCAAGGAAATGGTGAGAATGTAGCGGAAATAGGAGTCAAAAAAGGAGAGAGGACGAGCTTAGAGTGATGAAAATGGCATTGCGTTGTCTTGTTTTTGGACGATTCGAGAAGAGAGAGAAGGAAGAACCTGAGCTTCTTCTTCTTCTTCTTCTTCTTCTTCCTTTCTCTCTCTATATTTCTAAGACTAACAGTCACTGTTTCGGTGCTGTTTGTCTCTGCACTGTGGCTGTGCGCGGAGAGAGGGAGACGACAGAGAAGCGGTGATTTAGTGGGGGTAACACCAAGTTACGGAAGAGACCTGGTGTATTGCAGGTAATTACGAGAATGCCAGCGTTGTTCACGGAGAGGTGGAGGACATGCTGAGTCAGCAAGCAATGGGTCGGGTGGAGGACTTGTGGAATGTCACTCTTGTTAAATCCTTGTTGTGATGATAACACTAATTTTACTGGTAAAAAGAGATCATTTACCAATGTTGAGAATTTGAGCGTGTAGTAAATAAATAACGTTGGTAAAGTGTAAAATGAGTGCCCCTATCAGCGGTGCGGTGCATTGCCTTGTAAAGCGAGCAAAAGCATTAATGGCTTCTTCAATCACTACAGATTCAGAATGATGTAGTTGGGCAATCAATGTTTACCCGCTAAACACTAATAATTATCGCAACTCTATTTTCTATAAGGGTAATATCGTCTATACAAAATTAACTAAAAACAGGAATATGCAATTTCCAGGCGGACCCACCACTGGTACGATCAAAGACATGATGCACATGCATCCACCGCCACGTGTCCTCATTTTTTTCTCAAACACCTTTTGTCGTGACGGCCCCACTACCGATAACTTCCTACTACTCTACCACTACAACCCATCCCTCTAACAATAAAATATCAAAATAATTCATTACCCAATTTAAGAATAAAAATTATGATAAACAATTTGTCTAGGGTCAGCCCGTCCACAAAGCACGATACTCAATTTTATATACATATATACCAATCAAACCAGATTCAATTCAGTTTAGGCATTTGTTTTAAATTTAAAATATATTGAGGGACTTGTATCTAGTATTAAAAATGCTAAAATAAAATTAAACTCACATTTTAAAGTTAAAAGTTACATAAAATTGATGATGATTAAAAATTAAAATGGTACATATTAAAAAGTTGACAAAAGTGTAAAAACAATTAATAATATTTAAATTTACATCTGTAAATAAACTAAAATTGATTATTTAAAAAGGTATTTGTTTGAAATCTCGCCTTAGGCCCCATAAATCCTTAGGACGGCCATGAATTCACAGTAAGTTGTTCAATTGTTAAGAAACTTAAAAAATGGGGAAAATTTCATATAACCCCCATATCTATGCACAAGTCTCACATTGACCTTCTTAAATACAAAATCAATTGAGAGGTGCCTTAAGTATCAAAAAGTCCCACTTCACCTTTTTCCGTTAACTTTTAAAAAAAATTGTTAAGTTTTTGTGAAATGACGAAAATACCTTTGTATCTGAAAAATTAAAATAAAATAAAATTCTATTAACAATTCGATGGAAACCACGTTAACGGGTCGATGGAATCACATTAACAATTCGATAAAAATTTATTCACAATTTAATTTAATAGAAACTCATCCACAATTTATTAGAAACTGTCCACCAAAAGAGTTATATACGGTAACGTTTATTAGAAACACGATAACGTTTTGATAGATGATCCTACGTAAGAAATAAGATACAATTTAATTGGATTCATGATGAAATCGATGATCTTACATAAGAAATAAAAATTTAGTGTATTTGTTTTCCTAGTAATGTTTGGCTAAATTTTGCTTTAATTTATAGAATTCTTTATAAATATTGATCACGGACATGTTGGTACTAATATACTTTATATACACGTCATTACATATAAACAAGAATGGAGGTCTTTAATATAGAATACTGTGACACCAATCTTTAATATTGTTTAACAAACCCTCGTGAAGGAGGTTTAATTACTCATGGATAATGAGTTAATGGCCATTAGTTCTAGGTTAACCAATATTCTAAACCACTGACATTTTGTCTTACGCCAACCCATGTGGGTTGGGGCTGGCTAGCTATGCTTCAAATTACGAAGTGGGTCTTTCGGATAAAATAAACTTATATTATTATACTTCAATCCACATGCGAGTCATAATATCTTTCATCATGGTTTGTAATAAGCAAAATAAATTAGGCATTAACAAACAGCCGCTTTCGTTTTTATTCTCCACAGTTGTATTAGTAGTTGATTGATGATTGAGAGTATTAGATACGATTGCAACAAAACAAATCAACAGAACCAGACTGATTGTCGGTTTTGATTGATCAATCATTGTTTGGCGGTTGATTACGGTTCTGTCCTGAGAAAATCGACGAATGAACAGTCTAGATACCAGTTATGATCATGTATCGAACCTATCAGTTAATCAAAAAATCGAGCTGACCAAAATTAAACCAATACACGCAACAAGCTATCAGTCGTCGATTTTTCTATGAATCAATTAAACCAATACATGTGACATATTAGAGCCAAGTGGTAAGGAACTCACACTAACACATGTGATGTTCAAAGTTTGAATCTTGATACATGTGAATGTCAGTTTCATCATTTGTTTAAATTTGTATAAAATGCATAACTATAAGATCAATATCTAGAGTTTCCTTATTCAAATTATAAATAGAGGTCTCTTTTATATCATAATACACATCAATGATATACCCCTCACTTATTAATATCACAAGTCTTATAAGCAAGTATCCCCAACAAGGATGTGTGACAACAAATAGTATGTTTTGTTTTCTCTATAATATTGTTTTATATTGTTCTTGCAGAGAAATCGATGTTTTTAATATTATATCATTTTTTTCTAACTATTCTTAAACTCATCCCACTCAAACACTGTGATAAGCTATGAACTCTGATCTAAAACCAAGAAGCGAGCAGTGCTAACTACTAAACCGTACTCAAGCCATCAATGTCGATTGGTATAATTGTGTGATAACGATAACGTGGGTCCATAAATAGTGTAGTAAATAGCATTCAAAAGTTATGTTATGTTGGTCGCTGAAAATGCAAATAATATCTCGCTCGGGACAGAAAATTAAGATTCGTGCATCATTATTAAGTCAACATCAAATTGCAAGCATTACAACAGTGATTCAATGTTGACTAACACACACAAATCATGAATCATTTCAAGTATTGCATGAAAATGTGTCCAATTAAGGACATTAGACATAATGTATTTAAAGGATATTGTTATTCATAAATATAAAATAAATAAAAAACAAATTATCCACCTACTTCTAAAGTAGCAGTTATACTAATTAGTAATTACCAAACCCTAGACCTATCTGTCCAACTATTGTCCTCCAATTCTTGTTCCTTAATTATATCTATACATAGTAATCTCATGGCTTGAAGTCAAAACCATGCATCATATTTTTTTTCATCATTATCAGTTTTACATGTATAAAATATTAATTTTATGACTAATTGACAAATGTTTAGCACTTATATTCATCACTTTTGAGTTTGACTTTATATTGGCATATCAATCGTTAGGATGGACATGGACAGTTCTAGCAGACCAAATCGGTTAGGAACCAAACTAGACCTAGTGGTTCTTATTTTTAAAAAAAAATTGAGCTCGGTTCTGGACTTAGCTCTACCGGGTGAAATAGTTTGATTTTCAATTTTTATTAACTGATCAATTTATAGTCTGAATTGAGCGACTATGATTTTGATATACCGATAACAACTTTAAATTTAGAATTACAAAAATGTATAACGAAAATCAAATGATAAAAATTAATTACTACATCTCAATCGAATCATAACTTTTACAAATATATTACTAACAAAGGATAATTTTTATCTAGAACTGGTTCTAGTTCTTTCGGTTGCCCAATGGTTTAAATTTTAGGAACCGAAATCAATTGGTTATGATTAATTTAAGAACCAAAATCATTACCCACGTTTCTTGATTCCGGTCTCTAATTCCGGGTCTAAAATGTCCACCCCTACCAATTATTGTATCCCAGTAAATGTAGCAAAGATTGAGATCATGACAAAAAAGGAACTTGAATTTGAAAGTTATATACAGTCAAACCTCTATAAATTAGTATAATTGGGACCGGAGAATTTTATTAATTTACAGAGATATTAATTAATCGATAAATTAATAATAATTAATTTATAGAGAGTTTTCAATACCAAACAAAATTAAATTTTATTTATATACATTTAAATACAATGAATTGTATTATTTTATGTATTATACTTAATTTAATGAATATTATTTATAAATTTAAAATATATCAATAAGATTCGGTATACAAAACTTAAATTGATTCATTTTATTTTCATAGAAAATACAGTGTAATATACTGATAGCATGCACTGTGTACAAACAACAATAAAATCGTATTTTACAAAATTGTAATATATATAAAGGTACATTGGACTACAAACGACTGTAGAACATTCGAACGTTCTACAACGTTGGATCAGAGCGGACATGAACGTAAGTTGTCTTAGTGTGTGACATGTGGCAGCAAGGTTCTACAATGCACATTTAAAGGTTATACGGGTTAATCACGTTCTACAACTTTGCACTACATATTCTACAGTTTGGACGTTTGAACACCCAGATTTGGTTTATAGCAGATTTCTTATATATATATATATATATATATAGGGTATAAATCAGATGAGAACCCCTATCCAACTTTAGAACACGAGAATAAGTTCCAGGCGTTCGATATCGCTGATGAGATAATTAAATTTTTTGGCCCAAATAATCCAATTGAGGGCACAATTGTCATTACATATAGTTGACATATATAATATCCATTGATTAATTACTTCTTATTTTTAACTACAGAATAATATACATTAATTACATCATTTTTTTATTTTTTCTTTATCTTTTTTGTTTTGCAAAATAATATACATTAATTACTTCATTTTGTTACTTTTTCCTTTCTCTTTTTATTTCTATTGAATATATATAGACAAATTTTTTTCTGATATGGACATAGTTCACTCACAAACGAACAGTTATAATAATTAGACATGTATGACCATGTTTTTTACATAATTTGCAGTAGGACATACATGTTTTGGTGTTTTCCATTATATTATAGTGGACAAACTTCGTTATGGTATGGATATAGTTCACTTACAAACGGACATTTATGGTAATCAGACATGTATATCATGTTGTTGTGGGGTCGAACGGTCTCCGTTTGAGCCTGCTAAACCTCACAAATGAATGCAAATTTGCCTCGTAGTGGCCATTTAGGGCCAATTAGGACGTATTTTATGCTTGTTGGTGTTTCCAAGAGAGTATGCAGGAACAGGTGGAAAATGGACCAGATATCGATATTGCAGACCAGCTGACTTGCGAGCGCCATAACTCTCACATCTGAAGTTCAAATCGAGCAAACGATATGTCCAAATTGAAGAGAATGGAAAGAACTACAATTATCTTAAAGGAAGTTTTTGCATTGGAGGTCACCATAGGTGTCGATCGACACCTCCCGAAATCTAAACTTCTAGAAATAGTTGGCGATGGGTTGGCGACGAGTTGGCAAAGGTGTCGATCGACACCCCCTCCGATTTTGCAGCAACTATTTAAGGTCGTTTGACCTAACTTTTGGGGGGAGCCTCAATTACCGTTCCGACCAGCCTCTCTTGAGAGCTCCAACAGCTTGTTCTTCTTATCCTTCAAGGTTCTTGCAAGTTTTAGACGATCTATTGAGCTTTTGGGGTGGGTTTAACCATAGAATCCATCTTTGGAGCAAGAAAAAGGGTGTTTGAAAGTTTAATCTCCATCAACACCTCAAGAGACAATGAGTTCATCATCTACTTCACCAAGCTTGAAGACCCATCTTCCTAAAGACACCGAGAGCATTTTCTTATCTCTTACTATGTTTATTTTGTTGTCTATGCTAGATTTTGCTATTTGTATGATGATTTGTGAATTGAGCACCATGGTTGAGGGTTAAAACCCTTAGTCATGGGTAGTAAATATTGTGTAACTTGATTAACATGTCTTAATATGAGGTATTAGTTCTAGGTCTCATATGGTGTTGTGTGATTTCCTTGTTTTAATGCTTGCATCGTGATTTAATTACGTAGAATACATGTTAGGAGACTAAGCCGATCTCGAGAGGGACGGATAGACTTGGTCCTAGGAAACACAAAGGGCTAGAGGCTCGAAACCGGATTTGACACCTCAGATTAACTCTTAGCCCATCATTGTTGAGCAATTTCGGTCTCGGGATAGATGCAAACTCGAGAGAGCGAGTGTCACCCCTAAGGCTAAACCGTTCTCAATGCCGAGAGGCGAGAACGGTAATTATGACATAGGTTCGTCACCACGAAACCAATAGAATCAATATTTCACTTAAGTGTTGTCGAGTTATGCATGTTTAGCAACCTAGGCGCTTTAATTAAATTATTTTACACATCGTTAATTGCTTGTTTGTCTGAATTCCCAAAACCTCAAAAAGAAGTAGTGTTCCGAGAATAACAATCACAAACACAAATTCGACCGACGACCCTCTTTAGTCCCCGTGGACCGACCCGGTAGCTTACCAGTTCTTATAAATTGTATTACTTGTCGTCCGTGTATACTTGCACGGGAAATCAGGAAGTGACGTTTCGCACGACACTTTTCGGTCCAACACATGTTTTCACATAACTTGTGGTAGGATATACATGTTATCGTGTGGACATAGTTCAATTCTCAACGGACAATATTAACAAATTCAGTGATAGGTGTGAACCCTATTTTCCATAATCTTTGTTATGACATACATACTCTATTATGGAAATAGTTCAATTCGGTTCGGACAATATTGATATTCGTAATTGTAATGATGGGACCATAGTTTGTTTGTTAATAATTTAGAGGATATTTTATACTTTGTGTTGGACATAGTTTACTTAGAGTCGGACAAATGTAATAACCATTGTATGTATTCGTAGAGATTCAATTTAAGAATGTAATTTAAAAAAATTAAATCTTATATGTAAAAATCTAATTTTAGAAAAAATTAAAATGATTTAATTAACTCTATTAATTATATTTCATCCAAATTAGATTTGGTTAAGATATTTTGTATTCCTAAGTTCACCCTCGTTGAATATATATGCCGTTTTTTCCTTATTTAAACGAATGAATCTCTGACGTTGGATGCACAAAAATCATATGTTCATGGTCGTTCTAACATAATTATAAGTTCTCAGCCAAGTGCATGTGCGTATGTGTACAAGGTTCTAAAAAAGGCTAGGCACTAATCGGACGGACAACACTTCGAAAGGATTAATCGGATTTGTATTTTTTTAATATAGAAATAAATTATGCTATATAAAAAACAAACAATTCAAAAAAACCCTAGTCGGCGGCAGGATTTTTTTACAGTTTGTACCCTTCGCCCGTGGCGATTTGGGTTGTTCGTCGAAAATCGACGATGTCTCACGGCGGCACGGCTCCGTCTGTGAGGGCTTATAGTACGGCTACAGTTCCGGGTCTTACGGTGGTAGCTGCGACAACAGCTGGCGGTGAAGGAAACAGATCTAGTGGGATGGCATGAACGGAGTTGAGTGCGGTGGGGTTGAGGACGGAATTGCAGGTGGGGCGAGCTTGGGTCGGGATGGTAGATCGGTACTGGGAGGGAACTGGTGTTATCTGGCGTCGGTGGGCAGACTCATGTAAGCATACCGAATTAGGGGGTCTCGCCTTGCTTAAGCTTCAATACGTGGGAACCAGCGGTTTTGATTGGTTGGTAGATCGGTATTGGGAGGGATATGGAATTATCTGGCATCGGTGGGCAGACTCATGCAAGCACACCGAACTAGGGGTACTCGGCTTGCTTAAGAGTCAATACGTCACTTGTGTGTCCTATTGTGATCGGTACTGTAAGGAAAAGAGGGGTCTCTGGTGTCGATGGGTTGATCGGGTTAGACCTAATGTGCTGGGAGAATTTGAATTTCGCGATGCCCATATTGATCGCAGGGTTGATCGAGAAAACTGGTTTAAAGTGGTCTGCAACAAGATCACGGAGTTTCTCCATCCGTATGAGTTGGAGGTCGTGGCTCTGCATGAAGCTAACTGGTTCGAGTCGATTGGTCTCTGGAGTTATCATGGATGCCTGTGTAAAGCATTTTGCAGCAAGATCACGGGATTTCTCCATCCGTATGAGTTGGAGGTTGTGGCTCTACGTGATGCTATATATGTCGAGCTGCACAACTTTGGAGGAATCATTAGCGAACGGTGTTGCGTACTACCCACTATCGGAACATGTGTTCTTTGTTTTACTTGTAATCAAATGGCTCACGAATTGGCCATGTTTACTTTAACTAACAGTAGCTGTGATTATGGTGAGGGATCTGTCCCACCAACTGTAACTTCAGCTGTCCGGCTTGATGTCGGGTTAGTTGGTATTTAATTAATAAAATTCGCTTTTACCTTCAAAAAAAAATTAGTTTAGTAGTAAAAATCAATTAAAAATAAATAATTTTTATCATGTCTGATTCGTTTTCAAAATATCATTATCTTATTATCTTATTTTGGGAAGGTTATTGATTTATAGATGATTTAGCGTAGTAGTAGTAGCTGTGTGGATGCAAATAGGCTAAGCCCAAAACGAGGCTTGAAGTGAGGAAGCAACCAAGTTTTGGGCGTAAGCCCATTGATAATAGCACTAATCTCACGTACGAATGATTGAATTCTATTCTTCGATGGAGCAGAGAGTCCATTAAACCGACTCACTCATCAATAGAAGAATCCAGTATCTCTTCTCTTGCACCATCTACTAGGCATGCGCACCCATGAATGACGTGTACCCCTTATACTCAGCCACGTGTCTGTATATACCACAATATCACACGTGTCACCAACTGTGCAGCATAGTACAGTACTACTCTCTTACCATAAAAGCATATATAATACGGATATGTAATGATCAATCCATATCTCTTGGAATTAATTGTCTCCAATTTTACAGTTTTGCCACTTCCGAGCTTATTATGGGCGTTCTTAATTATGTCTCCGACATCTGCAACATCCCCCGCGGCCACGACCACCACCACAACAAGGTCAAGAAGAAACCAAACCAGGTATTGTATATATATATACACATCGATTTCAATATATATATATATAAAACATTTAAGTGAGAACTACAAAAAAGACGTGAGAATCATAAAAATTAATATGGGTCCATATGACAAGGGAAATATATTTTATACTATAACTCGTCAAAAAATAGTGGTGTAATGAGTGATAGAAATTTATTTTCTTACACTTGACATTTCAATACGCTTGTCAACTTAACGCTAGTTCAGCGCACTTTTCACGTGATAGGCCTCTAATTTTGACGCTAGAGAGTGATTTTTGCCGGATTGTTCCTTTATATATATTAATGTTTATATGTGTACATGATAATAATAATAGTATGGTGGTGAGAGCAGACGGTGGAGATAAAAGTAAAGATGGACTGTGAAGGGTGCGAGAGGAGGGTGAAGAAGTCGGTGGAGGGGATGAGAGGGGTGGAGAAGGTGGAGGTGGAGGCGAAGCAGAGCAAGCTGAGGGTGACGGGTAATGTGGAGGCAGCCAAGGTGGTGCAGAGGGTGCGGCAGAGAACAGGAAAGAAGGCTGAGCTGTGGCCGTACGTGCCCTACGATGTGGTCGCACACCCCTACGCTCCCGACGCCTACGACAAGAAGGCTCCGCCTGGGTTCGTCCGCAACGCCGAGCAGGACCCGGTGCCTTCTGCGCTCGCCCGTGCCAACTCCACGGAGGTCAACTATACCATGGCTTTCAGCGACGATAATCCTAACGCTTGTGCGATCATGTGACGTCGACTCCGTCTCTACATACGACTTTTTGGGAATATATATATATATAAATATATGTCCATGTAACTGTCTTCAAATGGCCCTGTAATGTACGTACTTGCTTTTGTTGATAGTGTTTTTATTGCTTATTTATTTTTGTTTTAGTGCAAATTGATGTATGTACAATATTATGTTCTTCTCTCTTTTTTCCTTCTTAGTTCCACGTGTTTTGTTTTGGAGAATTTTTTAATACTAGAAAATTAATACATGAAAATGTGTAACTAGCTAGAAATATGTTGAAATATGTTGACTTAATGTTGGAAAGTTAATACATGAAAATGTGTAACTAGCTAGAAATATGGACAGAGTTAAAGTTGGTCATCCGCCATGATTTGGACAGTAACATTAGAGGTTTCAGATTTACTGTTAGTGTGTTGCTTATACAAACTAAAGTGATGTATTTTTGGACATATGTGTATTATACCATATTAAGTATATGGGCCGAGGCCCACTACATTTTGTATATCTACTTAAACTTTAGGTTATCAAACTTATTTGAGGCATTTGTATTTTATTGTAATCATCAATTATTCAATCAATAAACACTTTTATGGTATCACTTTCATAGTATCAAGGTTTATGTTAGATCTTGATTACACTTTTTCATTGGGTATGGTCTTGCCCACACGTTAATCATGATTTAACGTGTTTCTATCTTTTCTTTTTTCTCCCGCAGACACCCATTTAAACATATTTTTCAATTTTTATCTTTTCTACGTCCTCCGAATTGTTCAAGCTTGCCATAAGAAACTGGGAGCACGACCGGCACACAAGAACGATTGGAATGGTAGCACGACGTGGCGTGCTGGAAGCACAAGGTGACCCTCCAAGCACGAGGTGGTGATCTAGAAGCACTAGGTGTCTCAAGCCAAGGAGGACATGTCTTCCTCACATGTAGAGAAGGGTGATTCATCACTTCCTAAGAAGGAGGTGGCTGATTTTTGTGAAGGATGTGATGATTCATCATACCAAGTAGGTGAAGCATGCACCTTATTCATGCTTAAAGGAAGTAGGAGGTGTCAAGCTCATGGGACTCATGGGAGGAGCTTGCTCTAGCAATAAGTAGAACCCTTCTTCACTTGTAAATACATTCTTCACTTGTAAATGTATTCATTAGTTAGTTTTGTAATTCACTTGTAAAGTTCTCTCTTCAATATAAAATATTCTTTGGTAGAGTAGCTCGTTTCTTGCTGTCATATTTAGGCTTGTTTAGATTCATAAGAGTGTCGGGACCTCGAGTCTAAACGCCGGACGTCTCGTAAAACTTTGGGGAAAGCTCTCGGGTCATTTTAGTTGGTATCAGAGCCACGTCGGTGCGTGTTCTAACAAAGAGGCGACAACATGTCGGAGATGACGAAAGAAAGGGGACGAGCCGAGACCACCAAGCATGGCGGTATCAAATATGGACGTGGGAAGTCCAAGGAGAAGCTATGCGGCCAAGAGGCGGACGTGTCTTGACTCATGTTGAAGATGGGAGAACTGGCGGACCGTGTGGAAGAGGCCAAACAGAAGCTCGTTTTTGCACGAATAATAACTTCAAAACGTCCATGAGAGGGTGGACGGTTTGGATACTTCATTAGCGGTAAAATTTGATAAATTACATACATCTAATGATTATGTCCGTGCAGATTTGAGACCTCTCGAAGGGAAATTGATGGATGCTCTCAGCTGGATAGAGGCTTCATTCGTGAAGCAGGTTGAGACCGTGCATACAAGTCTCAACACGGTGGTGCAAAAGTGAAAAGCGGACGTTGCACTTTGCAAGCTCGCTGTCGTTGCTCGGAAAGACAACGTGCAGCCGGTTCGGGACGTCGTTCCAAGGGTGGAGGCTCCCAAACCAAAATTTTATTGTGGCCATCGTGACGCCGAGGAAATCGAAAATTTCCTTTGGAAAATGGAGCGTTATTTTGAGGCACTGGACCTCGCGGATGAGCGCACCAAGTTACAAACGGTAACTCTTTACCTTGACGATACCGCAGCGGTATGGTGGAGACGGAAGCATTCCGAAATCGTGCAAGGTGTATGTGCCATCAATACTTGGTATGATTTCCAAGTTGAACTTAAGGCACAATTCTATCCGAGGAATTTCATGATGGATGCTCGCAAGCGGATGCGGGAATTGAAGCATGTCAATTCCATTCGCGAGAATGCGAGGGAGTTTTCATACCTCATGCTCCAAGTGTTCGACATGGGCGCAACATATTTGTTGTTCAACTTTCTTGACGGGTTGAAACCATGGGTACAACAGGAGCTCATGCGGCAAAATGTGGAAGACATTTCTACCGCTCTCACCGTAGCCGAGAAGATGAAGGACTATGACGAGACGGAGAAGGTCATGACGTCAAGCTGTGGCGGGCAGGGAAGTAGCCAAAAAATGGTGGGGGAGCGACCCGCAACCAAAAACTGCGCAACGGAGGAGGCTAAGGAAGGGTCTTGAGGCCAAATCTTAATCCTCAGGCACAGAAGGGTTCGTGCTTTATGTGCAACGGGCCACACTGGGCACGTGGGTGTCCAAAGAATGGAAGGCTTAATTCTTTGATGTTGGGCACGTGAGTGTCCAATGCCGAGCAAGCCACGATGGGCACTACGTGCCTAAATGCGCTGGCCAGGAAGCCGAGGGAAGGCGCTACCAGCGAGTCCACTCAATTGGAGCCCGATGATGTGAATAATCGGGCGCTTCTATTCGTGGACGCTGTTGTCCAGGAAAGGGCAACATCTGTTATGCTTGACACGGGCGCAAGCAACTGCTTCATCCGGAAGCGAGAAGCAGACCGCCTAGGTCCAAGGATCAAGGCGTCGGTGGCAATTCTGAAGACCGTGAACTCCAGGACTGTTTCGGTCGAAGACGCCATCAAGGGGGCTAAGTTTCAAATTGGTAGCTGGAGAGGCAACGCCGACTTGACGGTCGCGCCCATGGACGATTACGATATCGTCTTTGGGATGAATTTCATGAGGAAATACGAGGCATATCCAATTTCGTACAACGATTTGTTAGTCATTAGCAAGGGACGTGGAGAAACACGGGCTGTTGTGGATTGTAAATCTCTTCTCCACTATCGGGTGAAGATGGGCAACATGGTTCTTTCATCCATGCATCTTGCCACCCAATCGGGTGCCAATTCGTTAGCACCACATCCGTGCCGCATAAGCCCCCTGTGTAAGGAGGCTATTCGCAAGTAGCAACCGGTGCTGCTAGGTGCATCTAGCACCAACTCTCCAACACACTTCGACTCTTTGCCAACATGTGGCAAAGCAGAGTATGCTGATGCACGTAGCTGGGCGCCTACCTCGCGGAAGAGGAGACGGTTCCGAGCCCACAACCGTCCGAAGGCTTCTTCAAATGTGCCAACAAGGCGCGAAGCAAGCCGGGGATGCGCCGTACGCGCAAACCAATCTTTTCAGAATTTTGGTAATTCTGATTCGAGGGTGAAACGTGGCACCCGGATTTGTGCCACGAACTCAACAGCCCATCGACGAGGGCGTCGATGTAATTGGTGGGGGAGATTGAAACACCCCAGGAGTACCCGCACAAGTCCAATTTCATTTTGTCCAAGAACCGCCCGGCTTTGGCATTTTTCGGTCAAGCACGACAGGCGTAGAAGCATGACGTGCGTGCAAGCATGACGAGCATACAAGCACGACGGGAACGCAAGCATGAAGGGAATGGAAGCACGACATAGCTTGTTGGAAGCACGAGGTGGCCCTCCAAGAACGAGGTTGTGCTCTAGAAGCACGAGGTGACTCAAGCCAAGGAGGAGATGTCTTCCTCACAGGTAGAGAAGGATGATTCATCATTTTCTAAGAAGGAGGTGGCTGATTTTTGTGAAGGATGTGATAATTCATCATACCAAGTAGGTGAAGCATGCACCTTATTCATGCTTGAATGAAGTAGGAGGTGTCAAGCTCATGGGACTCATGGGAGGAGCTTGCTCTAGCTATAAATATGACCCTTCTTCACTTGTAAATGCATTCATTAGTTAGTTTTGTAATTCACTTGTAAAGTTCTCTATTCAATATATAATACTCTTTGGTAGAGTAGATCGTTTCTTGCTCTCTTTATCGTCTTGTTGTCCTATTAAGCCTGTTTTAGATTCAGAAGAGCATCGGGAGCTCGAGTCTAAACGACGGACGTCTCGTAGAACTTTGGGGAAAGCTCTCAGTCGTTGCACGAGGCCCTCTACACTTTGTATCTCTACTTAAACTCTAACCGTCATATCTCATGTAAACCCTAGCTTATCAAGCCTATATATAGAGGCATTGTATTCTATTGTAATCATCAATTATTCAATCAATAAACAATTTCAATATAGATACCAATTATGTGTTACGGTGACACAATATTTATGTTACTTTTAATATGAGACATGTCACAAAGTCTTGGGTGACAATGTGTGTGTCACCCCAATGGTGTCACATATTTATTATTTGGGTAACATTTAAAGTGTCATCTCTAAACTATAGTGTGCTACCTTAGAGTGACAAATCGAATTTATTATGTCACACAAACACGTAATTGGTTTAGTTAATGTTTGTCACTGACAGTCATGTATGGTTATGTTAACAATTCCCAATAATAATAGTTTATAAGGAGTATGATAAATTGTAAATCAATGCAAACATAAATCGTCAATTTAGATGTTAGGTCCGCCGCTACTAATACATAATTCAGTTTATAAAACGAATGATGTTCAAGAGTTCTTTAGTAAAATTATTGAAAATATAGAGAGAATTTTAAGAGGTATGACAAGTTTGATTAAGGTTGACATTAATAGAAGAAGATGGTCAAGCAATTGTTTGAACATTATAATGTATGTATTTATTGAGCATAACTCATACCCTCATCTAATCTAGAGCCCATAAAAGTGAAGATGACCAAAACAAATTTTCATCCTATAACCTAACCTATATGCAAACTAAATAGAACACTAATAAGATGTGAATACTCGTTGCCCGAACCCAAAAATATCATTTCCCAATCAGGCCAACAACTCTACAAGAACCGACACTCGCAACATCCTTCAAGTCAACACTTCTTGCCACAAACCGTCACAAAGGCTTCGACGAACAATGCGAATCGCTAGGTAGGGGGACCCCTCTCAACTCGGCCTTTTCCTGGTGTGGTATCTAAGATAGAACCCCTAGGCACACAACCCAAAACCCAAAAAACCGGAACATAATTAAGAGAGCGATCCTCTCGAGGTTACTCACTAAGGTGTTGCAGGGCTGGATACACGCGAGTCTTGGATTACTAGGTCACACCCCTCAGAGGTCACCTAGCACCCAGACCAAAGGAGAGTTGGTGAGCATCAAGGTACTGGGAGACGACACGACTCGAAAAACCCAAAACGACACAAAACGCATATCGACTGTAACACGTCCATACACAAATGCCGAAACTCCCCACAGAACCCCAACAATCCTCCACATTCAGACCGTCGCTCACTACGAAACATTGAAAGCACAAACCAACACTACCAGATCCGTCATAGGACACAGACGCCACGAATGCGAGAACGAGAGGAGAATACACCGAATGGAAAGTCAAAATAGGACTCCGAGATACAAATCGAGCACCGACAAGAGCAGAACGCCGAAAAAATCAAACACAGAACTCCCCCTTGCCGAAATCTCAAAATTCAGACGAAACGTCGCACAAAACCTAAAGTCACTCTCTGTTCCACAATGGAAACAATCGCATAAGGCGAGACAAAACTAGCGAAACAGGTCACACAAACACTTCGAACAAAAACCGGTAGAACAAGCGGATAGGAAAGCACACATGCGAGAAAACTGTCGTCGAAGGAGGACTCAAAATAGCGAGAGGCAGAGGCGAACAGAGAAACCGTTGCCTCCCCTTCTGATCTCATGTATATTAAGTTAAGGAGAAATTGCAAAAATACACTGTCAACTGCTCTCTATTTTATCAACAACTGTGAATTACTTGTGTGTTGCGATTTTCGTTAATATTAAACTAAAAGGTACTCTAACTATTAGTTTGAGACAACTTACCCCTAAAATATCTAAACTATCACTGGTTGAAAAAATCAATCCAATTGGATCTGCTCAAATCAGTTGGCATGGTCCAACACATTCTATATGAACAATACCTCTTTTCTCTCATAGAGAATTCTCGCGTTTTCTTCTTGGGTTCGCCATAAGAGTTGAGTTTTCGGATGAAGCTCACTCTGACGACCATCCTTACCTTTAGCAGCCGTTTTGGAAGAAGGATAGTAAAAAACACCAACAATCAGAACTTCCTTTCCGACGGAAGAGCCGAACGGAGAAGAGAAGCTCCATCGCAACTCCCTCTTTAGTGGGAGAGCCGAACGAAGTTGTTAGGGTTGGCGTTGAAGACTCATTTCATGCGAGAACAGAGGAGATTCGACTCGACCACTAGATATGGATTTTCCAAATATAGGATTTGGCTTCGATTGGGTTTCCTTCACATGCGAGCGAGATGACGATGAGAACAGTGGAAGGAGCAGCATCGAGATCGGAAACAGCCGTTTTCCAGCCGTGGCCACCCCAGTCCGACCCATCAATGGGAAGGGCTGTATTGTAATTTTACGCACAGGTCGAAGTCGAAGGAAACAATACATAGCATTTAGCTGGACTTGAAAGGCAGTTGAGTTGAGGAGAGGAGTTAATAGTCAAAACGCGACCTTCACACTAACCTCGTTAGCCAGATGAAAGAGAAAATGGTTTCCAACGGACCCGACGACGAAGACAAGTGGCTCTCTGCTGGGATCGCCGGCCTCCAGCAAAACGCCTTCTTCATGCATCGCGCTCTGGTAAGCCACAACACACCCTCTGTGATTCTTCGACGATGAACACATCGGAGATTCGTTCTGTTCTGCATTTTATTTGAATTGGAAGGATGTCCGATTTTGTTTGCAAAACCCTAATTCAGCTCCGACTCCTTCAGGATTCGAACAATCTCAGAGATGCTCTCAAATATTCTGCTCAGATGCTCTCCGAGCTTCGGACTTCAAAGTTGTCCCCTCACAAGTACTACGAACTCTGTAAGCTCTCTCAGCGCTCATCTCATCTGATCTGATCTTTTGATTAATTTAGAATTGGATTTTGTTACATGTGTGTGATGAATTTTGTGCATCATGTGATCAGATATGCGAGCATTTGATGAAATGAGAAAACTGGAGATGTTTTTTAAAGAGGAGGCTCGGCGTGGCTGTTCAATTATCGATCTCTATGAACTTGTGCAACATGCTGGCAACATCTTGCCCAGATTGTAAGTGGAACACCATTTTTATTCTGTTCTGTGAGTCAATTTGGTAATAATGAGATGTTTTTCAGATAGGAAAACCGGCATGGTTGCTTGATTATCATGTTCAATTCCTTATGCCTACTTGGGCAGTGTGACATGAGAGTAGAATATTAGTCTATAAGTTCTTAAGTAGGATCTTATATGTTTTGTGCATGGACCATGGACCATGGTCAAGAAATATTGTTTTTTTTGTTACTACTGGAAGTTGCTTGGGACATTTAAGTATTGGAACATAAAACTACCCATCTTGTATCTTTTTCAGATAAGATTTTTTTTTGATCAGCTATTTTTTTTTATAATTAAGGCGGATACAAATTTATTGTTATCTGTTTTTTTCCATGGCAGATATCTCCTCTGCACAGTAGGGTCCGTGTACATTAAATCCAAGGAAGCACCTGCAAAGGATGTTCTTAAGGATCTTGTAGAAATGTGCCGCGGCATTCAGAATCCTGTACGTGGGCTTTTCTTGAGGAGCTATCTTTCTCAAGTCAGTAGGGATAAACTACCTGATATTGGTTCCGAATATGAAGGGTAAGAAAATTAGAGTCATCCCATGCTCCATTTTGCTTGTATGGTTGGTGGAATATTATATATAATAGTTTTAGTGACAGTTAAAGAGTGGATGTATTGGCTGAGTTCGGACCACTAAATGCTGGTTAGATGGTTTATAATCCCGCGACAGAACCTAAAGTACCATCTGTTTGTTTTCTTTGTGGTGTATTTTACCAACAGAATTTCTATTCAGTTCATCTTCTTTGAAATGTCTATGTCGTGTTGACCTGTGGATTCTATTTAACTAGGATAGCACTGTGTCTCTGACAGGAAATCTACGTTTCTCTAAATTTGTTGCTTCACCCCTTTTTTTTATCATTTCTGTCAGGGATGCTGACACGGTTATGGATGCTGTAGAGTTTGTACTCCAAAATTTTACAGAGATGAACAAACTTTGGGTGCGGATGCAACATCAGGTTGGTTGAAATATATATCACCTGTTACCCACTTCTTTCAACATGCATGGTACCATGATACTTGCATATCACAGGTAATACTGTATCATGAGAGCATGATTGATAATCATGCAGGTCTTATAATGCTTATGAATCATTCATACTCTTAGCTGATCCTGAGTTGAGGCTTGCTGTCGGGATTTCTGGTCTGCAGGGACCTGCGCGAGAAAAGGACAAACGGGAGAAAGAACGGAGCGAGCTGCGTGATCTTGTAATTTCAGTAACATTTGACTCGTTGACTTCACTGCAATAAAATGATCATGATGTAAGTGTTCCTTAAAACTTGGTTAACTTACACTTATTCCCCCATATTTTCTATTAGGTTGGGAAGAACCTGCATGTCCTCAGTCAGATAGAAGGTGTTGACCTCGAGATGTATATCGTTACTGTACTGCCCAGAGTCTTAGAGCAGGTTCCATCCGTTCACTTCTCATGATTGTTATGTTTTCTTCCTCATTTGGTGCTATGCTTATATGTGTTTTCACTCTTTTCAATTGGAAATGGATTTGGAGTCTTAATTTTTTTGTTACAGGTTGTCAATTGTAAAGATGAACTTGCTCAATACTATCTCATGGATTGCATAATCCAAGTATTTCCGGATGAGTATCACCTTCAGACTCTTGAGATACTTCTGAGTGCTTTTCCCCAGCTTCAGGTTGGTAAACAGTACTTCTCCCATTATTTTTAAGCACCTATTTCCATTTACACCAACTTTAACAAATAGGCTGTCATGCTTTGAATCTAGCAAAAATAAATTGTTTGTAATCTGGCCATAATCATACTATTCGAATTGGCTGTGATGTTTTTCAGTGTAAAAGGTTTCCTCTATGAATAATTGTGTAAATTTTAAGTCGTGAAGATAAGTTCAGGCCCTCAGGGTGATGGGCATAAGTTCCTTGATGGAATTTTACTTATCAAGGGATGTCTCCCCCTCTTCTCCCTGAATACTGGATGTAGATCTGACTCTGATGTTTTCCCCTTTTTTACCACTTTTTGTATGCTTTAGATACTGAAAATGCCCCCATAAGATATAAAGAGATATATATGATGACAGGGGAAATCTTTCAAGTTGGTATTATATTAGATTTGCTTGAATAGAATACAAGAGAAGCTCTCCTTATATAGGAGGAGAAAGAATAATCTAGAATAAGAACATTCTAGATATGGGCTATAAGAATACTCTAGATATGTGCCTCAAGAACATTCTAGATATGGTCTCTAAGAATATTCTAGAGACGGACCTTAGGATTGACACCCCCCCTCAAATTGATGTGGGTTGACCAACCAAAATCAATTTGCTTACAAGAAACTGATGACGGTGGCGAGTGACGGTGAATAGTATGCGAACTCGAAACTCTGATAATTTGGAGACTTCAGTGTGAACTCGAAACTCGGAGAACATGGAGACCATATCTAAGAATATTCTAGAGACGGACCTTAGGATTGACACAAACGATCTATGTGTGGTGCATATGCTGTTTACCTGGGCACCTTTGAAAAAGTAACTGCTTCGCTCAGGAAATGAAATTTGTCTTTCGTTGTGGCACATGATAACCTATTGCATTTAAATAACAATTGTATGCAGTGATTTTGTGAGTCTTATTGGGCTTTTATTATGAAGATGCATCATTGTATGAGAAAGCATATCCTTTTCTTCTATGTTGCATCAAATATCTTGGCTATAGATTGACCTTATAAAAGCTACAGGTCTCCAGTACTTTTCTCGTGTTTTTATATTTTGCAACTTCTTGCAACTACTTCCATTGTCTGTATGGAGCAAATTAGGTGTTCTGATTTTTTCAACTTGCTTCCTTTGTGTGTATTGGTGTTCTATAGCCATCTGTTGACATCAAGACAGTGTTATCTCGATTAATGGAAAGGCTCTCAAACTATGCTGCTTCAAGTGTAGAAGTATTGCCGGAGTTCTTACAAGTAGAAGCTTTCTCTAAATTGAACAGTGCCATAGGGAAGGTAAATTTTTGTATTTGGCTTAAGGAACCTTGATACTATGAGCTAGCAGTTTAACATACTTTCGTACGTGCAATAGTGGTATATCTCCCACAACACTTGCATATGATTGTTTAGTTGCAACTTTCTTTTGAATACCCTTACACACTGGCCCTTCATGAAATAAAAGTTCTCTGGGAGTGATGGAAAACTTGATTCAGATTAGGAGGTGGAACTTATGTGTTTTCTTTTCTTCAACACCCCCTTCTATATTCTCTCTACCTATTGTTCCTCTTTGTGTATGTCTGTGGATGTCACCTTCATACAGCTGTTGCGGCTCAAAATGATAACAAGAACTCAAGGCCAGCTATTGTCACAGGATGAAACATAACAGTTCTATTTTTTTATGCCTGCCTTAGATTTGGGAAATGGATATTTCCTTTATAATTTTTTTTGGAGCTTTCCTTCTTATTTCTGCATATTAAAGTTTCTGAAATTTATCATTGTTCGTTTGAAATATTTATGCAGGTCATAGAGGCCCAACCTGACATGCCCATTGTTGGAGCTGTAACGTTATATTCTTCTCTACTTACATTTACACTCCATGTCCACCCTGAACGTCTTGATTATGCAGACCAGGTTTTGGTATGTTGTCTTATCATGTTAATTTCAAGAACACATATATGACTACATTTGTCCATGCAAATTATCTCCCTGAACTTGAGATCAGGGATGACTACTTACCGTTTCGTGGTTCCCCCTTTTTTTCTTGTCCTTTCTCCTCTCAGAATAGTTCAAGAAATAAGGGAGCTTGGCATAGCCATCTCCAAGTCAAGTCCAGTATTTCTATAGGAGGTATAAGGATCAAATGGTCCTCAGGAGGGTAGTAGGGTAGGTAGACAAGGGAGTACACACAAAGGAGGAAGCTTTATTATTCTAGATCTCATTTACAAACACTCACTAGGCACTTTGGGAGAGAACTCCTTACAAGACTCTTATGGAAATACTACTTACGTTGACTTGGAGACGGCTATGCCAAGCTCCCTTATTTATAGTGCTAGCCTTAGTAATAAGACAATGCATTTCACATCACACTTTAACTTATTCTACGACGCAGAGAATAGTCTTTAGACTAAGAAGCCTTAATGGCCATTGGGGGAGTAGTAGGGAATATAGACATGAATGTACACATAAAGGGGGAAGCTTTACTATACTAGAACACATTTACAAACATTGAGCACCCACAAGACACTTTGAGAGAGAACTCCTTACATGACTCTTATGTAATAACTTGGATTGGAGATGACTATGCCAGACTCCCTTATTTATAGTGCAAGTCTTGGTAAGTGCACTTCACATCACACTTTAACTTAGTCTACGATGCAATGAGTAACTTTAGATTAAGGGGCCTTAGTGATGCAACGAGTAACTTTAGACTAAAAGGCCTTAGTGATGCAATGAGTTAACCTTTAGACTAAGAGGCCTAAGTGACCATTAAAAAACTTACGTGTTCCACTTTTTTTAATGTTCCTTTATTGTACCATGCCAGGAATGGGTTACAAGGAAAATTCTATACGATTTTATTTAAAATTATTACACATGACAAAATAGAAATGTTGTGAAGTAAGGAGAAAAACTAATTTGGAAAATAACAAAAGTGATAATTTGCAAATATTTTGAATATGACAATTTTGAGTATCAAGTTTTTCATTTAATCTATCAAATGCTCTAGTTAATTTGCTTGGAAGGAACATGAGAACATGATAACGATTCAAAATATTTCAAGATTCACGACTAAGGCGCAATGATGTGTGTTGAGTGCTCTACTATATCTTTAAATTAGATTAATAGAGGGCAAGTAATCTACAAAAAATGATTTTGATCACTTATTATGAAATTCTAGCTGTCTAAGAAATTAATAGTCACAATCATGACAAGTAGTAAAAGTAGTGTTCGATGTGGAAAATTTGCCTGATTATGTATTGATGCAGGATGAAATCTTGATAGCTTTATTTTTGTGAGTGAATCGTCACATGGACTTGTTTTTCATCTTAAAATACATCCATCATGTTGAGTGTCATGCAGTGGTTTATTGCTGTTATTTATGTTATCATGGAAGTTTTTTTGAATGGTAATATTCTTACGACACTATTCTAAAGAGTTATTTTTTTTGTAGATGTAGTTCATCAGTTATTATTATGTATCTATATTACAGGGAGCGTGTGTCAAGATACTCTCTGGTGAAGGAAAGCTTGAAGACAACAATGCAACCAAACAGATTGTTGCACTTTTAAGTGCTCCGCTGGAGAAATATAATGATATTGTCATTACCCTGAAGCTAGCAAACTATTCACGTGTGTTGGAATATCTTGATGCTGAAACGAATAAAGTCATGGCCTCTGTTATAATTCAAAGCATTATGAAAAATAATACCCGTATTTCTACTGATGAGAAGGTATGCCTCAATTTCTCCTTTTCTTTTCAAAATCTTCTTAATAATGTGGCTTGTTCTTGTTTGTAGGTTCATGCATTATTTGAGTTAATTAAAGGTCTAATTAGGGATCTTGACAGTTCTCTTGATGAAGAGGTGAAGTCATTTCTGCCAACTCCATCTCCTCCCCCTCTCTTTTCCCACTTCAATAATACATGGTTGTTTTTCTCTTAAAGAGTAGCTGACTCTTAATTTTTCCTCGGTATAGGTTGATGAAGATGATTTCAAGGAAGAGCAGAATGCTGTTGCACGTCTTATTCAGATGCTGCATAGCGATGATCCAGAAGAGATGTTCAAGGTAAATTTGTATTTTCATGGTGTTTCCTTCATGCCATTTTCTCATAAATGCTCAAACAACATTTCGGTATGACTTTTCAAGGGCACCGGTCAAGGTCTTCCACTTAACAGAGTTAGGTGTCAATAGGAACATCTAGTTAATGATTTCCCAGCGGAGAATTTATGCATGAAGTTCTCTTAACTTGGTAAATTTCAAATAAAATTATGATCAACAAAACTGAAACCAGCTTAGTGCAGTGGAAGTTGGCAGTTGCTAGCTAATGCTCATGGTTTAACAAGTTGGCATAGGTCGTGCTAGGGCTTTTAAGAGTTGATTTATTTATGAGTTATGCTGACAAAAGTTGGGCTTAGATTTTATTGCAACAGTTTCATCACCAAATTGTTATAGGATTGCTGGTGAGACAGATATCCTTGCAGACATTGAGGGTATAAAACATGAGTGTAGAGATTTATGGATGTAACAAGATACAAATATTCCGTGATGTGGACTGGTTACTGACCTTGCTAAGAACAGAAGTGTCTAAAGTACTGCTATAAATAGTCTCAAGCTGTATTTTCTTTAATCGAGAGTTCTAAACTCTTGGTACTCATGTGTGCCTTGTGTCAATTAATATGCAGTACATAATTGAGTAATGTTGACTAACTGAACCGTCCTAGAAGCTATTAAAAACTAAAACCCCTTTCACGCTACTAGAGCATCTTGGCAGCTCATTTTAAGTTACGATGGGAATTTTTCAAATACTTTGAACCTTATTATAATTTATAAATAAAAAAACGAAATCATTTGCATACTGATGTACTAAAACATGAAATTCAATCCAAGTTTACAAAATAACCTCAACTTTGAATCTTACTTTAAGTGACAGTTCTTGAAATTTTCATATATCTCCATAACCATAACTCGTGTTATTTATTGTTTAAGCAAACACTTTTCTGAATCTTTTGCATTGTTCATCAAAATTAATGCTTCTGTTGCTACAAATTTGGACATAGTCCATGGACAGATGGTTGTGAAACTATTTATGCCATCTGTTCACAACCATTACCATTTTAAACTGACATGCCCTGCATTATGTCTGCTAGCTGCCTTGATCTTGTGCATTAATTTTGAACTAATCATATTTTCAGTTTTCAGAATTGAACTTTCATCCAAGACTGAAATAAGCATTTATATTTGAATTTCATGACAGGTTTTCTGTTGTCATAAATGAACTTTCATTTCGAATCAGTGAAAAAAACATGATCTATATCTGAATCTCATAACTTGTTTCCAGTGCTAAAAAATAAATTCATTTATGATGCTTCTCATCTAGGAATTGGATTATATGTTTTACATGTGTTCTTAATATTAGATAGAACGGGATGGAGGAAAATTCGAGCCGATGAGCACACATAGTTTTGTTAAAGGATTCATGTAACGAGCCCCAATATTATTTTGGAAATGCTTGGTTGCTACTTCTAATATACATTTCTCGCTCTCTTTCACATGGCTGCATAAACATAGTGTTTTTCGGCCATAATCTTCAGAGGGTTCACGTCTAGTTTGAGCATCTTTTAACTTGACTTTCGTCATGATGCACATACATGTTTGCAGATCATATGCAGTATTAGGAAGCACATCCATACTGGTGGGCCTAAGCGGCTACCGTATACTGTTCCCCCGCTCATATTTTCCTCTCTCAAGGTGTGTTTTATCTCATTTCCAGCTAATATATCCTTGGTGTTTAAGGGTTTTTTTTTCGTGCTGGCATTTTTTTGTGAAACCTACTGTCTTAATTGTGCAGTTGGTTAGGCAACTGCAAGGTGCAAGCCAAGATGAAAATCCTTTTGCTGATGAGACAGCGGTCTCCCCAAAGAAAATATTTCAGCTTTTGAATCAGGTAACTTCTTACTGTAAGAATATATTACATGTCCTCAGTACTGGAAATAGTTGCTGGTCATCCATTTAAAGAAGAGGTCCCTTGTGTATGCTATATGCATATGATATTGTCTTATGTTTTTGTTGGCAATTACACAGTAAATCTAACATAACCCTAACCTAGTTTAACCCCCAACCTAACCTCCACCCACACCCGCTCCCAAGCAGGTGACCCACCTGGACTCAAACCCTGGTTCTCAAGAGAGATATAACTCATCTTGACCAACCAGGCAAGCCCTGGTGGGCAGATGATCTGTCTTAGTTGCTGAGAGCAGAATAGGGTTTAGTACTAAATCAGTAAATCTGTGTAAAAGTAGGAAAGATAAGATCAGGAATAAGGTTATTAGAGTAAAGGTTCTGTTTACGGTGGCTTGGATATATCCAACATGAGGAAGTTAGTGATCCAGAAGGAAAGATCAAAGAATCTAACTTGGGGAAATTTAAAGTGGGAGGGTAGACCTAAGCTATAACATGCAAAGGAGTGCTAATAAACGACACTAGAGCACTTTGGTTAAAGAGGAGATAATTTTAGATAAGATGGAGTGGAGGAGGAAATATGAACAGAGGAAGCCAAGGAGTGCTAATAAAAGACACTAGAGCACTTTGGTTACGGAGGAGATAACTTTATTAGATAAAATGGAGTAGAGGAGGAAACATGAACAGAGGAAGCCAATGGGTTTTGCTAAAGAGTAAATGTAGTTGATACAACATTGTTTGGGAAAATGGATGGGTTGCTGTTGTTCTATGATTACTGAATATGTGGTTGTAACCACTGGGTTGAACATTTGCTAATATTTTGCTCTAAATTGATGTGCTTGTAACTTGTATAAATATGAACAGCCCTTTAGCATTATTTGTAATGTGAACATCTCTTTGTTTCAGACTATTGAGGCTCTGTTGAGTGTTCCAGCACCAGAATTGGCATTGCGGTTGTATTTGCAATGTGCTGAGGTACATGGATATCTTAGTCTATAAATATTTGGAGGATTTTAATCTAAAGCCATATTTTTCTAAGTTGCATCTGTAAATCAGGCTGCCAATGACTGTGATCTAGAGCTGGTTGCATATGACTTTTTCACTCAGGCGTATATTCTCTACGAAGAAGAAGTTTCTGTAAGTTGATAGCCTAAGTTTATTGTATTTTACACCCCTTTTTTCCTCTTATGTGTTATTGCTTTCATTATTGTAGGATTCCAAAGCACAGGTGACTGCCTTGCATTTAATCATAGGGACTCTTCAGAGGATGCATGTCTTTGGTGTTGAGAACAGGGATACTTTAACACACAAGGCAACAGGGGTAAATATGATGCATTATGTTTATTTCTAAGAGCTATAGAAGCCATTTATTATTGAAGACCTGACTTTGGAGCTATATATGTGCAGTATTCTGCTAAACTTCTAAAGAAGCCTGATCAATGCAGAGCTGTGTATGCATGCTCACATCTATTTTGGGTTGACGAGCAAGACAGCATGAAAGATGGAGAGAGGTGATTTCCCAGTCATTTTTCTTTTATAAAGGTTTAAAGATATGACAACTTCTCAGGTTCATCCTTAAGTGCGCAATATGCTCTAAAATAGCGATCATTTGTTTGAACCTTCCACAAATTTCTCGAAAGTGTGCATTTGTATAAATTACTAGGTTGATTAACATGCTTTCTTCTCCAGTGATTTCCCACCCTTTTTCCTTATAAATAATTTTTCATGATTTAACATGCTTTCTGCTCCAGTGGCGATCATGTAACTGCATTTAGTGCTATGGACTTTGGTAGTCAAACATTTAGTTTTGGTTCAGTTGAGGAATTGTGCAGCTTTAAAATGATAATAGATCACTTGTGAGTTTAGTTCTCATACTTTGTCGTGAACCAGGGTCTTGATTTGCCTAAAGCGTGCTTTGAGAATTGCCAATGCTGCGCAGCAGATGACTAATGCTGCACGAGGTGGCACGGGATCAGTGACACTCTTTGTTGAGATACTGAACAAGTACTATAAAACTCTAATATCATTCTCTTTATTTTTTATCTCTCCGTCTTTTGTAAAAAAGGTTGCTAACCCTAGCCTTGCTGTATTTTGCAGATATCTCTATTTCTTCGAAAAAGGGAACCCGCAAATCACTGTGGCTGCAGTCCAGGGCCTCATTGAATTAATTAACACTGAGATGCAAAGTGAGTCAAGTACGCAAGACTCGACTGTTGATGCTTTCTTTGCTAGCACACTGCGATACATCCAGTTCCAGAAACAAAAAGGTGGTGCTATTGGTGATAAATATGAGTCCATAATGGTATAGGCTTGTTGAATTGTTGGGCACGCCATAGTCTCTTATGTTTATCACTTGCAAATTTCCTCTTTAAAGGTTAAATATCAATTCCGATCAGAAATTCAAAGGAATGGTGTTTTATGTTGCTAATGTTCATTTTAAGGGCATCTGGTATCTGGGGTTCAGTGATGTTTATTCTACTTCTCTTACTTCCATGGAGAATATGGGGTGTTCTTTTTTTATTAACTTTATAGTTCCTCCTCTTGCTTACTTTTTTGACATGAGAAATTAACAGATCACAGCAAGACTTTCTTTATTTCATCTTTAATTCTGTTTAATAGCAGTATTGGCATGTAATGCCGGTTTATGTAATGATACAGACATCTATATGTTATGCCAATAAAAATTGTCTGGTTGTGAAGTATCTTCTGGTGAAGATGGTGTTACATTGAAATCTTGTGAATTTTACATTATAAGTAGGTGGGGTTGATGAGAAAATTAGAAATAATTTATTCCTTCCCAACCAAAACATCTCCACAATGTGTATACAAATATTTCATAACTGGTTTTTTATTTCTAGGTATGGGTTTAGGGTAACAGAATAGTAATGGTAATAGGATGAGAAGAGGGTGTTGCTGGTATTAACCCATAGCATACTTATGAGTCCAGCTTCGAGCGACGGTCTCGTACTTGGTCCTATCAGTCTTGTACATGTGAGCAATTTCTGGAACAAGCGGGTCATCTGGATTCGGGTCTGTGAGTAGAGAACATATTGAGAGCAAGACCTTGGAGATGGTGAGTGCAGGACTCCACTGCTCCTTGAGAATGTCCAGGCAAATATTTCCATTACTGTTTATATTTGGATGGAACACTTTGGTCCTGAAAGCTACCTGTAAAAACCTTACCTTATAAGCAAGCAACCAAGCAAGCAGAAAATATAGAAAGTGTGAATTACAGACCTTTGGGGGTTTAAAGGGGTAGTCTGGAGGGAAATGGATGGTAACGAGGAAGACGCCACCTGCGTAAGGGCTGTCGTTAGGGCCGATTATGGTGGCCTGCCAATGAAACATGTTCTCTCCCGTAGGACCTGCACTGCATGATGTTGGAGGGTCTCTTTGGAGATCCTTGAGCTCCTTGAGGATTCTCTTTGACGCCATGGAAGCAAGATTTGGGAGGTTGTTGATGAATAAATATAGAGATGAAAAATGACAAGTCAAATATTGCAAGGTGGTGGTGTGTTATTTATAATGAGAGAAAGCAGAGGAGAGGGTGGTCCCTCCCGTTGATTCGCTTCTTTTGGAGAGCATAAGATTCAATTCACATCCTCTGCCCATCAATGGCTCAATATCAGGCATTGGGGTAGGTATCAATAACTCTAGTTTTCTTTTTTCCTTATTCCAACTTTACATATTCTTTATCATCTTGTAAAATGGTAATCTTTTTATAATATTTTCTTGATAAGCAATATTACTTTTATAAGTAAATATAGGAAATAGAGTTAATTCTCAAGATGGGAAAATGAAACTCCAGAAGAAACACTACATGGAAGTGAAAATACATTATTGAAATAAAAGTAAATCAAAGAGTAAATTTATAATTGGCTTAACTTAAGCTCTTATCACCATGTCAAATATACAAACACATGACCGCAAGAGAGTAAATTTTCGGCTTGTTCATTTTTTAAAGTTCTCACCACAACATTTTATTTATTAATTTAATAAGCCAAAAGAAAATGTGGGTATTGGTGAAAATTGGATTTTGATGACTGGGTTGTGAGTAAACTACCATAAATAGCCCAATGATGTACATGAGATTTATAGTCAAAGATAGGCGGACAATAAGGATGGTCCAAACAGTGATTCCAGCAATAAAGGCATTAGTGAAAGGGTCTCTCCACTATGAAGATGACCCTTGAATGAGGCCTATCTCACATCAAAGAATCACAATGCCTCATCTCCATCCACCTCAAGTTATTCGACCTTAGCTTAATGCCCCAAGAATCTAAATCACTTCATCCTTTTGATCATGTTTACAAGAACTTTCACACTCACAAGCAAATCTAGGGGCAATTCTACATCAAAAAGGTCACTTTCTGAAAGATGCGAACCAGAAACCAGACTGCTTATCTAACAAACTATGCCTGAAATACAGCGGAACCATGAACACAAACACATTTACAACGTTGTTGATAGAATATAAACCTATGGCTTGTCAAAGCATAAGTTTTTATTTAAATCGATTCTACAGTATCAGAGCTTGCTAACCTAAACAATCTAGGATTCAGATATAGGTGCCTCCTTATTCAACTCTTTTTATGTCTCTTAAACTTGGCCGGCACATAACCTAAGCATTATAGAATTAGGTAACTCACTATGGTATAACCTATAAATGAATATGCATTTCCATCTCATATGCTCTAAAAATAGGACACGACATTTAGAATAAGAAATTCAAACAAAATAAATATGCTTTGAGAGTACAATTTTTGAACATTACCCATATGAATAGAGCCCAGGGCAAGATAAATTTATTGAACATTGTAAAATTACAACTACATGACGGCAAGGCATAAAATATTCTTCTAAAATACATGACACAGAACAAGAACAAAAAATGGCAACACATCTAGGAATACAATCAGCCAGAGATGTGGATTCAAGACTTGGTAAATGCGTGGAGTGTTTCCTCCAATGCCTTCCTATCGTAATCTCCTGTGAAAACACAATTGCCAAGAGGGCCTTTCAGAAGGATAAGCCTTAGAAGCCCATCAGCTACCTTCTTATCAACCTGTCAACACAAGCAAATACAATATGGTATATGAACAAGTTATAAAGCAAATGAAGTTCGAAAATTGATGCCTTGTATTGCCACTTACCGCCATGACAGACTTGAACATATCCACGGTCATGATAGTGGGGACAACTGTGGGCAACTTAGCTAGCTCTAGAATTTTGTGGACTCGCTTTACAATAGAATCATCAATCCAACCAAGGCGATGTGACATATCAACAGCCATGACCTATACAATCAGAGCAAAACATCCTTAAAAAAACTAAGACATACGAGACAAACGGTCTAAGGTAAAATGATGATAAAATATGAAACAGTTGGTTCAATACCGTGCCAACTGCAACAGCTTCTCCATGGAGCCATTCTCCATAGCCAAGCCCAGTTTCTATAGCCTGAAAATGAGATACCATGGATGAGTAGTGAATCATAAGAAATTCAGCATATGTGGAATCGGATATAGCTGAACAACTGTGCGAGGCTATATTCTCACAAAATTTTGAACAGAATTTGCATCGTGTTTAATGAACAATTTCCCCAAGATATTTGATGAATTTATAAACTTCAAATTAATTAAACAAAAGTGAGCTTTGGGTTAGCATAAGTTGAACATGCATGCATCAATTGTGTTTGAGGGCACAGTACACAGCTTCCCATGACGACTGCCATGACAAGAGAGAGAGAAAAAAGAACACTCGAACTGAGTAACTCACATGGCCAAAAGTATGACCCAAATTCAATGTTGCTCTAACTCCACCCTCCTTCTCGTCCAAGGACACAACCTCGGCCTTGTTTTCACATGAGCGCTTTATAGCATATGTCAGTGCAATTGGGTCCCTGCAATAACCAAACTAATTAGACACTGCTCATTACTGCGGTTATTACAAGAGCAAAGATACAAAATCAGTGAACAACAGTAGCCCAGATTAAACCAAAGGAAATGAGAAAGAGTTACAAAGTTCCATTTTTACATGTTTGTTTGAGAAGTAACAAGCTTAAAAATTATGGAAATTAATATTAATGTTTTTTGATGGGTTTTCATACCTTGCCATTAGTGCTGGCATATTCTTCTCTTGCCATTCGAAAAACTCAGCATCCCTAATGAGCCCATATTTTATAACCTCGGCAAAACCCGATGCCAACTCTCTGTCCGGCAGCGTGTTTAATGTATCAGTGTCTATAAGCACACACTGAGGCTGGTAGAAAGCACCAATCAAGTTCTTTCCGAGGTGGTGATTTATGCCAGTTTTCCCCCCAACGGAAGAATCTACCTGGAATGACAAGGAAACCAAATGAGCAATAGAATTAAACCTGAAAGGCTGAACAATAATGCACGATTTAAAAGAAAAATAGTAATATATTGTGAGTAGCCACAACACCTGTGCCATAACAGTTGTAGGAATCTGAATGAAGTTAACACCACGAAGGAAAGAGGCGGCAGCATATCCACACATGTCACCAATCACGCCACCTCCAAGTGCAACAAATGTACATCGCCTATCCAAACGTGACTCGATTGCTTTGTCAAAGACTTTCATGAGAGTATCCTGTAAGAAAAGAAAAATAACCATTCGTTACCTAAGAAAAAATTACAATCATCTGAAAGAGAATACAAACATTGAGCATCTGATATACTGACCATATCCTTATACTTCTCACCATCAGGTAAGATCACGGTCTCAACTGAAATATTGGGGTTGCCCTTAGTCAAGGAATCAATAACCTTGTCCAAGTATAGAGGTGCAACAGTGTTGTTGGTGACCACAAGAACTCTCTTTCCATGAACATGCCTATCAAATCACAATAAATTCATATAAAGCATGAATTCAATACTCCAATGCAACACAAATAAATTATCAAGCATGCAACAACAACCTAGTAAGCATTTCCCAGAGAAAGCCTAACTTGATTCTACTCACATTTACTAAGCAGCCAAACAAAACCAACAAATCCCGACTTCAACAATAGAAATGTAAAAGTGAGGGTGCGTACCTCTGGAGGAGTTGAGGCTGATCAAGAAGGCCGGAGCCGATATAGATCGGGTAGCTCCGATCGCCCAAATCGACATCAACAATTGCGGGCTCAGCTTTGGTTACAGCCTGGTCCATAAGGGTGGAGCTGGCGCATACCTTGAACCTCGCGATCGGAGCGGGGACAACGCGGCGGCGGAGCTGAACAGAGGGCGGGGGAGAGACGGAGGAGGAGCGGAGAGAGACGGAGGAGGGGTTGTGGGAGAGGGCAGAGAGATCGGGGATGTAGGGCTTGGCGGAGAGAGAAAGAGATAGGGAATTGGCAGTGGAAGCCATGGAAATGGGTTCGAAGCAGAGATAGGGGTTGGTGAGAGAGAGGCATTATTTGAAGAAGGAGAGGAGGATTTGGGGGTTAGGTGAGGACGGATCAGTGGAGCCAGCCGTTGATCACGAATATTAGCTTACTCTCTTGAACGATGGTTATGATGACTCCTATAACCTTGGTCATTCATTCCTTTCTTTTTTTTTTTGTTATTACCATTTGGACGGAAAAATTAATATATTTAAATAAAAAATAAGGATACTTCTGAATCGATTTGAAATCAATTCAGCTTAATATAACTTGGACCAGTAATAAATCAGAATTATGATCTGGTCTGGTCGACTAGACAAGGTCGACCGGTCCCCATCTCTTTCTTCGTCGATGCTCTGGCGATCATCCATCGCAATCTCTTCCCTACAAAGCTTGCTAGACTTGGGACTCTAATTCTGGAAGCAAAAACACAAGTTCAAAAACCCAATTTTACTGGATGAGAGAAACCGAGGTCGGAATCGCGACCATCGGAGATGGCTCCACGAACTCTGGCGACATCGATCTCTAGAACGATGTGTTGTTATATGATATACGAGAGAGAATGAGTGAGAGAGAAATAAATCGGTGGCTCCGAGATGAGCATTAAGGAGTCCCAAACCCTCGGGGTTGGGACGGCGCCAGGGCGCTCGCAGCCAACAGCGCGGCTGCTATCAGCAAGAAGTTTTTCATCTTCACCGCTTTTTTCTCGTCGTCAAACTAGGACTATGGATTTGAAAATCTTCGGCCTCAAGCTCGTCATCAAGGTCGTCCGGAATGAGAGACATTTTGCAATACCGGTTGAGTTGTAGTGACGACTTGATTGGTTGCATGACCCCAAAATTCTGGTTTAGTCTATGCTCGATTTGCCAAGTCATTGCTGGACTCCCTTGTTGGGCCACTGTTAAGTAAGTCACACTAACATATGTGAGGTAATGTGTTCAAATCTTGACTTACGTGGGTTCTTCCTTATTAATTTATAAAAATAAAATTTGTCATGTCGTAAATTAATTTAGACGGACTATAGTGATTTTGGAGGTCAAGCGACAATAACATATTATCTATTTTAAAGAATAAAATGATCTTGAGAATAACAAATTTCAACCATGGTGATGTCAACATGCTGTTATACTCTCACTAACTTCCTCGTTTCTGGCAATGCCCTCTAATGACATCCTCTACACCATAATTATCTTCATAGACCAGCTTAGATCTAGCTCACTATTCAAATACTACCATTTAAAAATTATTCATTTTTCTCAATTCAAAGTAGAAGAAACAAAAAAGGAAAACAAGAAAATCGTGAAATTGAAATATGAGATATGAAATGCAATGCAAAGTTTTAAATAGAAGTCCAGCACATGAAATAAGATTATCTTGAATCGAGATGGGAACCAACAATTAACCCTTGCCAGTTACCATTCAAAAATGGAGCCAAAATCGATCAATTGATTTTTGGTCACATTATGCTTCATTTCGTGTCGAGGGTTCGACCTTAACAAATTTAAATTGTGTTTCAATTTGAGATAACATCTTTTATTTGACAGTGAATGAACAAAAGGAGGAGAATCTATTATACATTATTTGTTGATAACATGAGCAAAAATAATTTGTTATTTAAGTGAGGTAAATAATTGTACGGTTTGGAAATTAGACAGTGAGGACATTTTGGACTTTCTACATATTATTTGTGTTACATTTGATGAAAGTTACCTTAAGTGTAACAAAAAAATAGTCAGGATATCGGTAATTTTTTTAAAGTTGTGTGTTGTTAGATGAGAATCATGTATAGTTGGGTATGTGTATATAAAATTCCCTTATTAAAACTCCAATGAAATAACATGACAAGTTTAATTCATAATTTTGCCAGTTTATAAATAAGTTGGCAACTTTGTCCATAACTTACTTATACGACGAGATATCAAAGAGAAAAAGAAAAAGTAAAATATTAAGAGATCGGGGGATCATTTGTTGATAAACTAATGTACAAAGACATGATTTTTGTGTGATAATAAAAAATATTTGGCATAGTGATGTGCAAAACATGAGTGCAAGTGGTTGCAATTATTGAATATGCATGTTTATATGTCATTGTAGATCCAAAAGGATGTACTGTTTGAACTTGGTAGCTAATTAAATAGCTCAAAGAATCACTAACCAAAAAGTCAGTTCATGGAAGTTCCGGTGACGAAGAGTGGCAGCACTTTTATGTATCACTCTCTTGGTTATTATTTATTATTTATTCACATCTTCAAAATCCTTGCCTTAGCCTAGGTCACTCTCAAATTCCCCCACACGCCATACACGTGTTTCTGTGTCACAAGATGAAGCCCAAAATCCAGGCCTTCTGGGCTAAGGCCCACCTCACGGTCCATTGGCTTCTCTGATACGCCTCGGCCTCGCCAAACCCCCGATACCTCCTCCTCCGCTCTAAACCCCGCGTTTTTTCGAAACCCGCCATAGCCACAACCTCCAAATCTTCCATTTCCCGATTCTCAGTGCCTCCACGACCTCGCCTCCAAATCTCATCGATTCGGTGAAGGATCTTTTAGCGATGGATATCTCACGAGATCGGTTGGCCTGGATTTAGGGCTTTTTCTGGTTGGAATCGATGGGGAAGAGGAGCCACGTTGTCATCCTCTCGTCGGACGATGAAGACGAGAAACCTTCAAATCGGAGCTACTCGAAGCCGAAATCGAGACTGCCTGTTACTCGGACCAACCCCAGAGCTGCCAAGAAACCTCGCGCTTCGGATTCTCAGTCTCAGTCACGTAAACGATCCTGTAATGCAGATGGGGTAAGACTATTTACTTCATAGTTTAGCTTATGATTTCTACTGGATAATGGAATGCTGAAAATGGAGCTGTTTCTGCTAAATTTCTAAGTTGAAGTCTACTTCTTATATCAATGAAGCAGTGTAGTTCAGTAGTTGTGTTTGGTTCTGTTGGAAATGAGAATGCCACTCCCTTAATTTGTATTTCTGGAATTTACCCGGAGCGAATTGTTTCCTTATTGGTTTGCTATGCATTGAATTTTTCTTTTTGAACTGGATACAGTGGTATGATGTGCTTGTTTATGGATCCCATTTTATGCAGGGTAGGTTGTTTTGGGAAGGTGTTGATGAAGAGTTTACATGCCTCGAGGTATCTGCTGGTATGCTGTAATTGTGGGTTTTCCAACTTATACATAACACACTTTATACATTTTCCTGTTAAACATAGCAACTGAATTGCTGCTAGCTTATGGTTTGATAATGTGCATGCTGAATATAAGGGAGTTATGTTCTAAATCATCTCTGTTACTATCTGAGGTTTATATAAAGCTGGTCCTATGCATTGTTTGTCTTTTCATTTTCTTTTAGTTTTTTGTTCTTACACTGTCCGCTTTCTTGGGCTCTTAAACCTAAATGCAAGTGCAACATCAATCAGGTGCCAGAAAGACTGATGCAAAGGAGTTATGGGTTGATAAATACAAACCTTGTTCCTTGGAGGAGCTTGCTGTTCAGAAAAAGAAGGTCAATTTTCTTTTAACTTTGCTTCGCAGCTGTGAAAATACACTAATATCTGTTATCATTGTACCTGCAGGTTGAAGAAGTAAAGGTGTGGTTTGAGGAAAGATTGAGAACTCCAAAGGTATTTCTATTACTTGTAAAGCTACCGCGGGGGTCAGTTGTATCTCAGGTCCTTGAAGTAATGGGGTTTACTGAGTTTGGCTTCTCTATCACAGCAGAAGAGAGCATTGAAGTTTTGATTGAATTAATATTTTCTTGTCACTTATTAGGTTCATGTTTAGTTGATATTCTGAGGGACAAACCTTGTTTGTTTGCTTCAATTTCTGTTTGTTACGAGGAAATGGTTTCCTACAAAAGAAAATGATCAGGCATTGCTTCAGTATGAGGCATCAATGGTATTTAACCAAACTTAACCCTACTAACCAGATCAATCTGTTTATAAAAACAACATTGTTTTAAGCCCCTGCACATATCCTTGCCTAGTTGCTGTAGGCATGTTCTATTCACACAGTTGAGCTCAATTGAGAGATGCAATGATGTGAATGGATCCATGCAAATGCAATATGACCGATTGTCTTGAATATCAATAGACCATCGAATTCAGGAACCCTTGTGCACTTGCACTTTAAAGTATGAAGGACCATTGTTTAAATAAAAAGTAATGGCAACAAAGAAAATTTCTTCTACAGAATGCTGTCTTCTTTTATGTACAATGAGTCATGTTTATGAATGGGGGAATTTCGCAAAGCAAATAATGCTTCTTTGTCGTAACACTCAGCATTAAGAGGTTCTGAATAGTATTTTTGATCATCAACTTTTGCGACTGGTCTTATATATATATATATATATATTCTAAGAATTTCGAAAGTGCTATCGCATGGAATCTCATCATCTTGATCTTTCCTCCATAATTTACAGGAAGGAGTTTCTAAACATGTTCTTGTCATCACTGGGCAAGCCGGAGTTGGAAAATCTGTAAGATTTGACTATTATCTTTGTTGCCATTACTTATTGTATCCTTAAACAATTGTTCTTCATTCTCTCATAGTACTTGAAAGTAAAACGATTCCTAAATTTGATGGTCCATTGGTATTCAAGATGTTTTGTCCTATTGCAGACAACCATTCACATTATTGCATCTCTCCGGGGAGCTCAATTGTGTGAATGGAACACGCCTACCCCAACTATTTGGCAAGAACACATGCACAACTCTAATTCAGGTGCTTCAGATAATGCTGTTTTTTTTAATAGTTTGATTTGCTTATTTGGGTTGGAAACACTGTTTTATTTAAGTGGTAATGACAGTTGACTACACCGAACTATGTCACGTTTCAAATTTAATATCCCAACTTCCAGATTTTCATTTGGGATACCCAAAGATTAAATAAGCGACACTTAGTCCAACGTCTGTTAAATCTAACTGATTTGATGTGTCAAAAAGTCTGCCCTCAATGGTTTTGGTCTGTTAAACCAGTCTAATTGGTTCAACTGATATGATTATGAAATTACTATTTTACCCTTAATTGAATATCAATTTAACTAATAAATTGAGAGCAAATATGACTTTTCAATTACACAAATAATAATTATAATTCTTTAATAATTAAATATATATTATTACTATTAATATTATATATTATTATAAATCATATTAATATTAACACTAATCATTAATTAACCCTAATTAAACCATAATTAACCCTAATTAACACTAACTAAACCCTAATTAACACTACTTACATCCCCACCCCACCCCGTCTCCGACCGCCGCCTCTACTTCCGGCACCTCCGTCAGCGCCATCTCCGACCGCCGCCACTCTTCGGGCCACGCCTCCCCATGACCCCGACCGGTGCCCTCGCGGCCTCCTCCGTCGCGGGCCTCGACGGAGAGGGTTCGCGAACTCGCCGTCTCCGCCGCGAACTCTCAGATCTGGACGGCCCAGACCTCGGCGGTCGAAGTCCTCGACGGTTCTCGGCGGTCGAAGTCCTCGACGGTCCTCGACGGTCGAAGTCCTCGACGGTCTTCGCGAGTTCTCGACGATCCTCGCGAGTTCTCGACGGTCGAAGTCCTCGACGTCGCGAGCCTCCGCCTCGATCTGGGGTCGAGCAGATCGAGGCCTCGATCTGGGCCTCCCATCCGACTTGACCTCCGCTCGAAGTCTCGCCGACTGGTCTCGCCGGAATCGACGTAGGGACTGGGCTGGTCGACGGAGGGGCTGGGCTGTTTGGGGTCAGAGGAGGCGGAGGGTCGGGGTTGAAGGAGGTGCCTCGAGCTCGTCGGAGGAGGAGGGCCTCAAGCTCGAATCTGGTAGGCGCCTCGAGCTCGTCGGGGTCGAGCAGATCGGGGCTGCCGGAGACGGGGGCGCTCCTCCGCCGAGACGGGGCTGGTCGGAGCAGGCGGCTGGAGACAAGGAGGCGGCTGGAGACGTGGGGGCTGCCGGAAACGGGGAGGTTGAAGAAGGGTTAGGTTAATTAGGGTTTAATTAATATAATTATTAATTAATTAATGATAATAATAATATATATTTATATATATAATTATTAAAGAATTACAATTATTATATTTGTAATTGAAAAGTCAATTTTGCCCTCAATGCATTAATTAAATTGGGCATACAATTAGGGGTAAAATGATCATTTCATAATCATATCAATTGAACCAACCAGACCAGTTTAACAGACCAAAATGGTTGAGGGCATTTTAGACTTTTTGACAGACCAAATCAGTTAGATTTAACAGACGTTGGGCTATATGTCGCTTATTTAAACTTGAGGTATGTCATTCGAAAAACCGGAAGTTGTGGTTTTAAATTTGAAACGTGACATAGTTGGCTGTAGTCAATTGTCATCACCCCTTTATTTAACTATTAAATATAATAATATGTAATAGGGAGAAAGTACACAGGCATTAAACAAATAGAGAGGAAAACTGAAGATACATCAGCCCATTTCCCTCAAGATTCACTTTAACCTTGAAAATAATAATTTATAATATTCTCTTTTAGCCACTAGGATATATTCTGCATTTTTGGAAGCTCATATGTGATTTTCATCTGCAAACACCAAAACATGCGAGACTTAATCAGTCAAAGTCTGCATTAGTTTATGCTTGAGCCTTCTCTTTCACACTATGCTTTGTTTATTTATTTGCACAATCTTAAACTAGTTAATCCCATTTAATCTTGTGCTAGAAGCTAATTGTTGTACTTATAGTAATTGTATATTAATGAGTGGGTTGTTACATGGCTAGGCAAGAGACTAAATTTAATGTTAGACAGGGTAAATTCTGAAGTAAAATCTTGAATTTTTAAGGTCAAGGAACCAAATATGAGTTGGTTTATCAGACATTAAGCATGATTAGAAGTTTATTACATTCTGATGCTGACAATTCTTGTTGCTGGTGCTTACCGGTCAACTACTAGGGATACGCTACACCTCTAAGTTGGATGATTTCGAAAATTTTGTGGAGAAAGTGAGGAAGTATGGATTGATTCAAACATCCTTCATTGGGGAGTCAAAATCACCACTGCTTCTCTTGATTGATGATCTTCCTTTGACAAATGCAAAGGTTGCTTATGGAAGACTGAGAAACTGTTTGGACCTTCTTGTACAATCAGTCCAAATACCTACTGTTATATTAGTCACAGATTATGGTAAATGTGATCCTGTAGATGACACCATTCACAGCTCAGACAAACTTGTATTGTTTCTTGAGAGTGCTGGGGCTTGTAAGGTTACATTCTTCATTATGTTCAATTAGGGATTCCATATATATTTAGTAGCAAATGCTGAACCCATTTTTAATGTCATTTTCCAGGTTGCTTTCAATCCTATCACAACTAATGCCATTAAAAAGGTCCTGTCTAGGATATGCAGACAGGAGAGCTGTAATGTGAGCAATGAACAGATTGATCTAATAGCAAAGGCCAGTGGAGGTGACATTAGAAATGCTATCACATCTTTACAGTTCTTCTGTCTGAAACCAGATCCAACAAGCACCATGTCTCTCTGGGATACAAGAGGATCACAAAATCAGCTTGACCCTTCGGATAATCTAATTTCCTTACCATTTGGCAAGGATGAAACGCTCTCTCTGTTTCATGCCCTGGGAAAATTTCTGCACAATAAAAGGGAGCCTACAAATGCCATTGGATTTGGTAGTAGAAATTATTTCAAGTATTCCATTCCTTAACTTTTAGCGTTAGGAATTGATTGTTTTTCCATGGACAAGTTGGAAGAGCTGTTCTCTTACATTTTTTCATTTGTTTTCATGTTAATTTTCTGTAGATCAAAATGCCTTGGTCATACAAGAAAAATACACAAGATTACCTATGAAAATGGACGCCCCAGAAAAAGTCCTTAGTCAAGCACATGGACAAGCAAGGCCTATTGCTGAATTTCTACATGAAAATGGTAAACCTGGATGTGCAAAATTGGTTTATTTGTTGAATGAGTTATTCTACAGCTGTTAGAATGGTAGTTCTCTTGCTGAAGGATGCAATTCTCTTGCAGTTATGGATTTCCTGAATGAGGAAGCCATAGATGATGCGTGGATGGTGGTTTCGTATCTAGGTGATGCTGATTTGCTCCTTGCATCGTCCCATGGAATGTTAGCTAGAAATAATGAAGCAGAAAACATTCTTCAATTGGCAGCCGCTTCAGTTGCTGCACGTGGTGTGCTATTTGGAAATTCTCAGCCAGTGTCTTCCAGGTTTTTTCATCATTAAGATTATACTTTGTTGAGCACTGGCTTACATGTGACCGTAAATCTTATTGACTCTTTTAAGCTTGCAGGTGGCATGCTATTCGCCGGCCAAAGCTCTGGCAAGTTGAGCAATCATGCTTGCATAATAAGGTTACTTTGAAATTTCTTGTACATTTCTGATTTGTTTTTGCATATATGCTTCATCACGAATTTTAAAATCAATATAGTTTTAAAATCTGTGTGGCCATTTGGATTGCATTTTCAACTGCCCCAACTCAATATATTGTTATGATATATGTTTGCAGCACGAGATGGCAAGACAGCGGCTTGTTACTTGCGACAGACGGAGCTCACTGGATGTATCAGTTATAGCTACCGAGTATACACCGCTGAGCAGATGGCTTGGATGTGGAGCATCTGATGATTTTGAAGCTCATCAGATGGAGGACGACAATCTCGATAGGAAGAGTCTTAGTGTGAACGAAGGAGAGTCTTCTGATGATGAAATAGAAGATTGGGAAGATCAATGATCCCGATGGCTGAATATAGCATGTTGTGTAGCGTCTGTAAAGTTTCTCCTGTTTTTTTTCACATCTTTCTGGTTGAGGATGTAGTTTTTCCATGGAGTATCTGTGGTTATTATGTTGCAATTGACAGTTAGCATTAATCTGATCTCTCAAGGTCTGTTAAAAGAGACACTTAAGTAGGAAGAGCAAGATTAACTCAAACCTCTCCTGGTGCTAATGGGACTCAATCTACGACTCTCTCTAACCTGCAACTTGTCTCATCTCAACCCAGTACTCGGGACACGACCCATAATCAGGTACTAATGGGACTCAATCTAGTGTTCTTATACTTTGTCCAACCATTAAATAACATTTCATCCTCCACACCACACACGCATTCTACCCTTCATCACGACATTTAATATTTCAATAAATGAGAATGAAATACTTAACAATTTTTAGGCCTTCACATTTAATTTAGACTAAAATTTCTTATAAAATGTGAATCCCAACTTATTCTACTAGGTTGGGTCACGCTTGTAACCCATTTAGTGTTAAGATTGGTTTGAACTCGACGTCCTTACTTTAAGCGGGGCTATTCTCTGACCCTAACTTGGGCCATGACGCACTCATGCCTTCATGTCTACATTGTTGGGAAAGCTAAACTTAAGTATTTGAAGACCAAGTCGTCAATTCAATTCCCTCGAGCTTCACCAAGTCGGCACTGTTTCTGCCAGGGGCTCCATCAACTATAAGCTACGCGATGGGCCCATAATGGTCCAGAAAAAGGCCCAACTCCACCGATAGGAATATTTTTTTACTTATAATAATATATTATAAGGTTTCCTCATTTATTTTATTTTTTGAAATGAAGTTATTGTTGTTCATATTAAATTTGTATAGGACTTCATCAACTCAAACAAGATTTGTGAATCATTAAGTCGGCTCGTTTAATAAACGATCTCAACCTTTTACTAATGTTTTTAAATTAATTTAATAAATATTTGCACTTGAGCTGTCTCTTTTAGTAATTAATTAAATATTAATAAATATTTTTATTGAAATTTAAACAAATTGAGTCGAGACAAGTCGAGTTCGAGTATAACAAATTTTTTACGAGCCGAACCTAACTAAATTAAGGCTCGATTCGACTCATTTACAATTTCTATTTCATATTCCTAAACTAAATATAAAATATAACATTTTTCATACTTATTTTTTAATTTTCTATAAAAATAATTTTTTTTAAATTTTAAGTGTGTCTCACTTTAATTTTTTAAATAAAATATGTTATCTTTGTATAATCCACTGACGATTGTTTGATTGTATATTTCCTTTCAAAAAATCTGAAGTGAGACACACTTCAAGTTTCAAAATAAAATATATCATCAGAAAATGATAAGTTATAATTATGATTAAATTAGGAAAATGGTATATTTTATTTCTAGTTTAATGACGTGAACTAGGGGTGTAAACAAGTTGAATTGAGATTCAATTTAGCTGAGCTCGACTGTTGAAAAAGTTGCTATGCTCGAGCTCAGCTTGGAGCTCGGCTGATCTCGACTCAGTTTGCTTTCTTTCCATTTAATATATTTATTAATTAAATATTAAACGAATCAGCTCGAGATCGGATCAACTTTATTTGACTCATCTACTTTAGTGTAAATATTTATTGAATTTTAAAAAATATATTAATAAAAGGTCGGGCTCAACCTCGTTTATAAAACGAACCCAACCTTGACCTTAAATTATGTTTGAGCTGGATCATAATGAGCCAAAACCAAATATTTTACAAATCTAATTTGAGAAATTCGACTCTCTTACATACCTATTATGAATAATAATATTTTTAGTTAACAAAATTTTCAAAAAAAGCATTAACATAAAGCGGTAAAGTGCAATTTTTGAAACTTAACGGGGCATAGAATTTTTTTTTATGTTTAAGGGAAGTTAAGTGATAATCAGTTATATTTTCTTCTTACAGCAATGCTTGTTTGGTCAATTAGTTAAACACTTAAACTTAGTCCAAAGGTTCTAAGTTAACATGTGGGTTTCATTAATTTCTTTTGTTTTTTACCTACTAACGAGGGTAGCTTTTTTACATATTAATGAGGGTAGCGACATTAATTGAGTTATAAAACAATAAGAGTCTTTGAAGAACATAATCATATATATGAATATTATTATTGATGTGTTCATTATACAAGAGTCTTATGATTACGTTAGTATATTGATTAATTATGTTAGTATATTGATTAGCATATATATATATATACTAACATAATCATACACTAAATTTATAATCACAGTCATTTAGGGATATGTAATAGTACTCATATATAGTTTCTACTGTTAGGACCGTTCTAGGACACGTAATGGTGGGGGTCATATTACAACACTCATCCTTGGACACCACAATTCACAAACAGTTACATTTAACTTTACCAGGAAAAACCCAATGAGATAAAAATCTAATAAATAAACATATTGTATGCGGTGTTTGAATGTGCTTAATAGTTGTCTCGTTAAAACCTTTTCGGAAAAACACAGTGAAACAAAACCTTAATAAGGGAAAAAGAGTGCAACACACATAACTCTGAAATAGGATCATCTTTACATTGTTTCTCCCCTGATAACTAGCAGAGTTACTTCAGTTTCTTGCTAGGTCGACCTACCATGGTTTAATATCTTTAATTTCTCAAACCAGTCGGTTGATCCATTAAGTGGGCCACTTCTCCTCTCCATTTTAAAACGCGACATTTAATCACTTGATCCACTTTTCTTTCTAGAGTTAATCTGTAATAAGTACAGTTGAGTTGGCACTATTTGCAGATACATACACTTAAGTTACAAAATTGATTTTATGAATAATGACATTTTGTTACACTTAACTATAGCGAAATGACACTTTCATACCTTAGTTATTTTGGTCTCTTTTTAGTACCCTAACAAACTTTTTGTGACAATCTATGCTAAAATGACTAAAATACCACTTATTTAAGAAATCAAAATAAAACTAATCCAATATGATTTATCAAACCATATTTGAAATGATTCAAATTTAATTTTATATTTTCGGGAATAATTGTATTTGCATCTTAAGTACAAATCAAACTGAACCAAAGATAAAAAAATTGAACCAGTTCAATTTATAGTTTCTTACACCAAGGGTAGTTTAGGTATTTTAGACATTTTAGAGGTAGGCTGTCACAAAAAATTGTTAGGGTACTAAAAAAGAGAGAAAAATAGTTAGAGTATGAAAATGTCATTTCACTATAGTTGGGTGTATCCAAGTGTCATTATCCCTTGATTTTAGAGTCAGTAAAGTTTCATTTCGTATCAAGTTAAACAATGTGATTAGATTTCAGTTAGTGTTTAGTAATTCTGATTCTTGTACGGTATTTAAAACTTATAGTTCTGAATAAACTTTGAAACTTCACGTTCCCATTACAATATTTCATGTTATATTATATCAATTTCAGATTGTATACCTTGTATACATAATTTCAAGTTCTTAATAAATGCAAGGTCTATATGAAATTCGGGATATACAAATTTCAATTTCGCACAATGAATCAAAAGCTCAAGTTTTGTACAATTTAGCTATTTTTGAATCGAGTTATATAAATTTCAACATGTAAACTATTTGTCTAAATGAACTTCAGGTCCGTAGTAAAATCCTTTATTTGACAATGTTAAAACTTAAAGTTGAGAAAATTATTTGAGTTTGCGATCAAACTAAATAAAAAAAAGAGATAATATTCTTAATAAAATATTTCTAGATAGATAATCCCATATGCATACACATAGATACATACCATAAATCGACAAATTAAAGGAGTCAGGGTTACCTCGATTAAAGGAGTTAGGGTTACCTGAGCATTAATTGTACCATAATGCAACCAACGAGAAGGATCTCCCACTCGAGCATCACTTAGTCTTATTCTCCACGATGTACATTGATTCACGATGTATATATATTCCATTAAATTACAATGTCATGCACAAAAATAGAATGTGTTAATCCACAATTATTATCATACAAAAAGTCTATAAATTAGTAGTAACAACAATGTTGTCACATACATGCGCTACCAAAATAAATATAATACGAATAAGAGTTGAACAAGTAACTTGAACAAGAGTTAAATACAGACCTTTGAACATAAGCCAAAATTAATATAACTTGTGTTACATGAACAAAAGTTATAATTGGTCATCATATATATAATTACCGAAACATACTTATATAGTTTATCTACATAAATTTATTGAGAACAACATCTATTGTTAGAACAGATATGAACCGTTAGATTTGTAGTGTGATCAAGATGACACACGTGTGGGATGAGCCCACCAATTCATTAAAAATTATGCGAGATACAACTTTATTACATTTCCAAAATTAATTATTTTCCTTTTTTGTAAATCTATATCTTAATTGTTTCCTTCCCAAAATTATTTTTTTCCGAAAATATTTATTTCTTTTTTATATAATTCCATATCTTTCCCTATATAACGATATTTTCCTATTATATAATTTTGAAAATATTTCTTTCCCTAATTATGCAGATCAAATGCATATAAACATTCGCCTACATATTTCATTCATAACAACCAGACATATAAATGAAAGGAAACTCTTTTAATCTAGGGGGACATTCACTTATTTAATGATTTCTCTCAATGTCTTTATAAAGCCACACACATGTAAAATATGGACACACTTAGTAGTGAACAGTCATATCATAATAATATGTATGAGTTTAATTTATATTTTAACTTATGGACATAATACTTTTGATTAAAGCCACACGCATGTAAACCATGGACACACTAGGTAGGGAATAGCCATAACAAAATACTAATGTGATTTCAATTTGTATTCTATCTTCTGGTCATACTACTTTTGCTTAAAGCCACACGCATCTAAAACATGGACACACTTGGTAGTAAACAACCATACCATAATATGAATGTGATCTCAATTTCTACCGTATTTTCTGGCCATACTACATTTGAGTAAAGCCACACGCATGTAAAACATGACCACACTTTATAGTGGACAACCATACCATAATAATATGTTTGAGTTCAATTTGTATTTTATCTTTTGGCCATAGTACTTCGGATTAAAGCCACACGCATGTAAAACAAGGACACACTAGGTAGGGAACAATCATAGCAGATTATCAATGTGATTTCAATTTGTACTGTATCTGATGGTCATAATACATTTAACTGAAGTCACTCGCATGTTAAGCATGAACATACTTGGTATTGGACAACCATACCAGAAAATGGATATATAATACGAATTGTTTGTACATATATATGTGGACGACCATTTTGTATACTCATTTAAAATTACCATATCTGCCCAAATGTGTAATTGTGATTGATCTTCACATTATGTCATCTAGATTAATGATACTAGATTACCATACTTGCGGCTAATTAATGATACGAGGATCGCGTTTAACTGCAATTAGGATTTTTCCATTAATAAAATTAAATCACTTCCGTTTTTCACGATTGGTTTCCTTAAATTAAATAATCGGTACCGAAATTGCCCCTATGCCCACACTAATACGACTCACACGCTTGGAATATAAATCAATAACGTGCGTTGGATTCATTTTGATCTGACGGCCACACACTGTTCTAACGTTCCAACGCTTTTGTCTGTTCTCAATGGAATGCATCCTATAAATATAGGGGCACACTCGGCTACAAACTTATGTAAAACGTCCAAAACATGTAGAACCGTCAGATTTGAGGCGAGCGTTATCTCAGATTGCGACACGTGGCAGGGTCCAACATGTTGTACAACATTGCACTACATGTTCTACGTGGTTATACAACATTGCACTGCATGTTATACAGTTCGGACGTTTTGACATTTTTAATTGGTTTGTACCTGATATCTCCTATATATATATGCTAATAAATATACTAACATAATCATACATTGAGTCTATAATCACAGTCCTTCAGGGATATGTAATAGTACTCATATATAGCTTCTACTAGTACATGTAATGGTGGGGTTATATTACAACAAATTGCTTATTTTATCATGTCCTTATTTCCATTACTTAATTAAATAATTACACGATTTCAAGAACTAATTCGTGATTTCATTTAATCACGAGGAGAGTTTTATAATAGTGGGTGTTTTGGTCATTTTGCAATTGATGATAAACCAATTCTCGAGTAAGGTATACTCACTAATCCCACCATCTCAAACCTATGTTTCCCACAAAGATAGTGTTGGGTTTTTGTGCCCTAGCACAATGTATCTTCAATCTAATCATGTAATAAAGATTATTAGTTGAAATAAATCGGCATCATATTACTAAGTGTTGTAGTAATATCTTAAGTATAATTTGATTTGTATCATTGATGTGTCAACACATAATAGTAGATCTACAGATCAGATAAAATCTTACTTAAGCAGTCCCCGATCAGAATAGCTTCATAAGAAGCGATCGGTATGAGGCTAACTCTAAATGATCACGCTCTACTGATCATGGCCAGAAGGGGGCCAGAGTTAGGTCATAGTAGCACCAGTCAGGGGTGATATAGGACGACCCGAATCATGAGTATGTTACATAGACACAGTCATGAACATACTCATATGTCGGATCATGAAATCACATCCTCAGACGGAAGGACCATTGAGGTCAATATGTAATGAGTGACGAGTTTGACTCAGTCTAACGTCTCCTGTAAAAGGGTTACAATAACGACTGTGATTGGCTCGATCACAAGTTACATAAGTTGACTCAATGGATCGCTGAAGGATTTATCCCTCATACGGACGTGTGAGCAGATATCAGTTTAGGCCACTTGATGAGTACAACTGAAATACAATAGCATGGCCATGCAGACGATACGTAGTATCAGTTATAATTCAATTAACTCAGAATCAAGAAACAAGACAATAGAACGAGGATGACTTGTCTATGCCTCGTGGTTGTCAAAGATATCAAGAGGATAAAAGGATAGATTCATGTACGACAAGGTTAAGTCGAAATCTCGATAATCACAAGCGTTGGGTAATCATGATGTCTTGCTAGAGGCCACTCATGATGGAAAGGGTAAAATGGTAATTTTACCAGTCCGCCGACGTGTCGTGAGCCTAGAGGGTCACACACTAAAGGTTGAGTAAAACGGATGGAATCAACAGTTCAGCAAGCCTTGGCCAGTCCCAACTCAAAAGAATGGCAGAATGCCATGGATGAGGAAATGAAGTCCATGAAAGACAATCGAGTCTGGAACTTAGTAGACAGCACACCTGGGATAAAACCCATAGGTTGCAAGTGTATATTTAAGTTAAAGACATATATGGACGGAAAGCCTCAGACTTACAAAGCAAGACTGGTTGCTAAAGGTTATCGTCAAGTCCAAGGTATGGACTATGATGAGACTTTTTCGCCAGTAGTTATGATTAAGTCAATTCGGATGATGTTAGCCATTGCAGCATATTTCGATTACGAGATATGGCAAATGGACGTCAAAACCGCATTCCTTAACGGGAATTTGCAGGAGGATGTCTATATGACCCAGCCAAAAGGTTTTGTCGATCCTAAACATCCCGAAAAGGTGTGTAAGCTGCAACGATCCATTTATGGGTTGAAGCAAGCTTCCAGGAGTTGGAACTTACGGTTCGATGAAGCCGTAAAAGAGTTCGGGTTCATCAGAAATCCAGATGAACCCTGTATCTACAAGAAGAGCAGTGGGTGTAACATAGTGTTCCTGGTGCTGTATGTCGACGATATACTGATCATGGGAAATAACGTCCCAACCTTGCTTGAGACCAAAGCTTGGTTAGGGAAGTGTTTCTCCATGAAGGACTTAGGAGAGGCCGCTTACATTCTAGGGATCAGGATCTACAGAGATCGATCCAAGAGAATATTAGGTCTAAGTCAGAGCACCTATATATATAAAGTGTTGAGAAGATTCTCAATGCTTGACTCTAAGAAAGGGAACCTCCCGGTAAGACATGGCATCAAGCTCAGCAAGAAACAATGTCCTAAGAAACATGATGAGCTTAAGAAAATGAATGGAATCCCGTATGCCTCGGCAGTGGGATCTATCATGTATGCAATGATCTGTACGAGGCCTGACGTATCGTTTGCCCTCAGTTCTGCCAGCAGATTTCAGTCTAACCCAGGCCAAGATCACTGGACTGCCGTCAAGTGTATCCTCAAGTATCTGAGGAGAACAAAGGACGCCTTCTTAGTGTATGGCGGGATAGAAGGAGAACTGAGCGTCACTGGATACGTTGATGCTAGTTTTCAGACGGACCCAGATGACTTTAAGTCTCAAGGTGGGTATGTGTTCATGTTGAACGGGGGAGCTTTCAGTTGGAAAAGCTTTAAGGAAGCGACAATAGCCGACTCCACTACGGAGGCGGAATACATAGCTGCGTCAGAAGCAACTAAGGAAGCAGTGTGGGTCAGGAGCTTCTTGAGAGGATTAGATGTACTGCCGCGAACGTCTGATCTCGTGAGCTTAAGGTGTGACAACACGGGGGCCGTAACACTTGCTAGAGAGCCTATATTTCACAACCGGACCAAGCACGTCGAGAGAAAGTATCACATCATCAGAGAGATGGTTGATAAAGGCGAAGTAGAGATAAGCTACGTTTCAACGCATGATAATCTAGCTGATCCCTTAACTAAGGCGCTACCGCAGCCTAAGCATGAGGAACATGTCAGGGGAATGGGTTTAGATTGGAATACCAATTGGGTCTAGGGAAAGTGGGAGACTGTTGGGTTTTTGTGCCCTAGCACAATGTATCTTCAATCTAATCATGTAATAATGGTTATTAGTTGAAATAAATCGGCATTCATATTACTAAGTGTTGTAGTAATATCTTAAGTACGATTTGATTTGTATCATTGATATGTCAACACATAATAGTAGATCTACAGATCAGATAAAATCTTACTTAAGTAGTCCCCGATCAGAATAGCTTCATAAGAAGCGATCGGTATGAGGCTAACTCTAAATGATCACGCTCTACTGATCATGGCCAGAAGGGGGCCAGAGTTAGGTCATAGTATCACCAGTCAGGGGTGATATAGGACGACCCGAATCATGAGTATGTTACATAGATACAGTCATGAACATACTCATATGTCGGATCATGAAATCACATCCTCAGACAGAAGGACCATTGAGGTCAATATGTAATGAGTGACGAGTTTGACCCAGTCTAACGTCTCCTGTAAAAGGGTTACAATAACGACTGTGATTGGCTCGCTCACAAGTTACATAAGTTGACTCAATGGATCGCTGAAGGATTTATCCCTCATACGGACGTGTGAGCAGATATCAGTTTAGGCCACTTGATGAGTACAACTGAAATACAATAGCATGGCCATGCAGACGATACGTAGTATCAGTTATAATTCAGTTAACTCAGAATCAAGAAACAGGACAATAGAATGAGGATGACTTGTCTATGCCTCGTGGTTGTCAAAGATATCAAGAGGATAAAAGGATAGATTCATGTACGACAAGGTTAAGTCGAAATCTCGATAATCACAAGCGTTGGGTAATCATGATGTCTTGCTACAGGCCACTCATGATGGAAAGGGTAAAATGGTAATTTTACCAGTCCGCCGACGTGTCGTGAGCCTAGAGGGTCACACACTAAAGGTTGAGTAAAACGGATGGAATCATATGGAGGAATCAAGAGAGAGACAAAATCCGGTTTTGGATTAAACTGGATTAGACCGATTTCGGTTTTGGATTAAACCGAAATCAAGAACGGTTTAGCAGGACTAATTAATTATAATCTAATTAAATAGATTTAATTAAATTAGCTAAACTGGGCCTAGCCAGAATGGGCTAAACCAGAATGGGCTTCTCTACACAATTAATTAAAAGCTTTGGGTTTTAAGCCCATTAAGGCCTTTAATTAATTAAAGTCCAAATAAGGGTTATAAAAGGGAAATTTTCAGATCTAAAAATTAAGTGATTAATTTTACAAACCCTAGCCGCCACCCTCTCTCTCTCCTTGCCAAGTTCGGCCGGCCCCCTCCTTCCCGGCTCCGTCCGTTTTGCTTGCTTCGATCTTCTAGTAAGGATCGTTGTGAGTATCCTCAGATTGCTCTTTCTGTGTGGACGATCTTTAGAGGTTACTAAATCCTATTTAGTAACAAGGAGATTTTGATTCAAGGTAATTCATTGAATTTATTCTAGTCTAGATCTCATGATCAATTCATGATCATGCAAGATCTGTATTTAAACATGGAACTTTGAGGTTAATTTCTTGTATGGGCATGAAGTTAATTGTCTGGAACCCTCAAATAATTCCTTCAGATAGACCACGCCACCCTTTATCTATCTCGGAAGCTTCTCTAGAGTCACTACATGAACCACGACAAATTTGATGATTGTGATTTCTTGGAGTAGAAATCCAAATTTGATTGGAGGCAGAGTCAGATGAAGGTGATATGAAGGTTGTGGGTCATCCAATTATTTCCCTTCATGCCCTTTTTGGATGTAATTACATTAGTTCCACTTCCAGTGTCGCCAATGTGTTGATTTCCGCATGTTTCATACACTAAACATTACTAATTTTATGAGCAATGGTACTAAACTAGGTGTAACATCCTTTTGACAAAATGTTTATCAGGAAGTCCAGGGAACAATAGTGTTTTTAAACCTAGGTAAATATAGTAATTCCTTTATTTTATTTAATAGTTTCAATATACTAGCTCGCCTGGGAAATCAGGCTTTAAAAGCCCAGGTTTCAGGCTTGGGGAACCTACGGAGGGGGCTATGATCACTCGTTTTTCTTGGAGCAAAGAATAATGAGGGAGCAACAAGTGTAGTTAGCGAAGTGAGCCCATGTGTGTGACATGGTTCTTGAGGTTCAATTATTTTTTAATTAAAAAATATAATTTCATTAAAACTAGATGATCAAAATTCCCAAGGCGGGAAAAAGAAATTCAAAAGGAAGTAAGTACATGGAAAAAGTAATCATATGACTATTTTATGAGGCATAGGTCTGAAACCATTGACAAGTTCAAAGACTTTAAGAATGAAATACTGAACCTGCCTGGGTAAAGTATCAAGGTACTTCGTTCCGATCGAGGTGGTGAATACTTGACCCTCGAAACGGCCGCATTCGTTTTGAATTAGGCTCCGACGAAGACAAAGAAAGTACATCTTGTGGCAGTCATTTTGACTCCCATTACCGTGGATGTGTGTGCCTCCGCGTAGTATTCATTGGGATGCGAGCTGAATGAGGTGGTTAGTTTTATTTGGATGCGTGTGCCTCCGCGTAGTAGCCAAGTAAGAACTGGAATAGAGTCACAGAAGGTACACCACATGACATTCATGACGACTCCCGTTACCGTGGATGTCTGCGCCTTCTCGTCGTATTCATTAGGATGTGAGTGGGATGAGATGGTTAATTCTATTTGGATGCGTGCTCCTTCGCGTAGTAGCCAAATAAGAACTGGGCCATAGTCATATAAGGTGTGTGAAACATCCTAATATGTTTTTCCTAATGATTTGAGATGCATGATTGCTTGCATCTAAATCAGATAAGTGCGTCTTCATAAGGTATCTTTAGGAAACTAAGAGATACAATTTCTACAAACCAAGCGAGAATAAGGTTTTGTTGCTCGATGTGTGGTGTTTTTGGAAAGGAGGTTTTATTCCAAAATAGCTAGTAGGAGTGCCATGCATCTCGAAGAAATTCAAGAGGGTATGGAACAAGCTGAAGTAATTCAGGAGCCCACTATGCAAGATGTAGAAGTGCAGTAGCCTCAGATGGTCGTAGATGAATAACGAATCCCTACAGTAATTCCAGATGGTCCAAGAAAGTATGAAAGATCTCGTCAAGCTGCCGTCAGATATGGCTTCACATCCATCGAGGGAAATGACTTGATAGTTATCGACTTGATAGTAGATGAGGGAAAGTCTTGGCCAATATCGACTCCGATAAATGACAGGAAGCCAAGAATGAGGAGATGAAATCCATGTATGATAACCAAATCTAGAATTTGGTTGATCAAGCCCCTAGGATAAAACCCATCGGTTGGAAGTAGGTCTATAAGCTCAAGACCGATTGTTGTGGGGTCAAAAGGTCTCGTTTCGAGACCGTTTAACCTCACAATTCGGTGCATTTGTGTCCGATAGTGGCCGAGTCAGGCCCGGGAGTACATATATTACGCTTTTTGGTGTTTTGAGGTGCGTACGCAGGATCGGGAAGAAAAAGGGCCAAAAACGAGACACCGAGCAAAAAGTCAAAAGGCGTTGACCAAACAGCCGGAAAAAGGCCATTAGCCACGATCGTGACCAATGGAGGCACGATCGTGGCTCATTAGGCACGATCGTCCCTCAGCAAGTCACGATCGTGCCCCCCTTGTAAAATAAATTGGCGAATTAATTCAAACTTACAGTGGCCTCCCCCGATCTCAGTCACGACGGAGTCACGATCGTGCCCCCGTGAGGCACGATCGCCCCTTGAAGACCCACGATCGTGGCTTTATGGGGTAAAGGATCGAGGCGATTCAAAAATATCTTACCTGCCCCGAGCCACGATCGTGCCCGACGAAGCCACGATCGCCCCCAAGACCAAGTCACGATCGTGCCACATCCAAGTCACGATCGTGACCCAGACAGAGGCACGATCGTGACTTGCTAGCCACGATCGTGACCTTCCTCAGAATCAGAAAACTATAAAAGGGGTTTTGTCACTTTTTGGAAAGGAGGAAGAAAAATAGAGAGAGAAAACGAGACTAAGGAGTTTTCAGCCATTTCTCAAGTGTTCTTGAGCGTTCTTCGTGGTTTCTCAAGCGTTCTCCATCTTCCTCGACAACAAAGACACCGCTAGTTCTACCGCGCTTCATCACACATCGAAGACGCACCTTGCTCGGGAATCCAAGAGCACTTCTATCCATTTACTTTATTGTTCTTCGCGTTCTTCATGTCTATTTGTATTGCCACCATGTTGTTGCTTAGCTTGAGCACCATGGTTGTGGGCTAAACCCCTTAGCCATGGGTGCTAGACAATATGAAATGTGAATGTGAAGTTTATTGAGATTAGTGATTTATTGAATGATAAATGTGTTGTGTGGATTGTTGTTTGAATGCATGTGTTGTTTAAGTGACGTTTTACAATGTTTGTTTGAGGTGTTCTATCCGATACCGAAAGGGAAGGATTAGAACCCGGACTTAGCATCCACCGAGGGTTGTAGGCTCAAGACCGTGTCTTGGCACCTTCTAGTAACCCTTAGCCTTTTATTGTCGTTTGTATGCGATCTCGAGTTTACTCAATACCGAAAGGGCACGGGAACACTCGAGATTAGACCAACCTCATTACCGAAAGGCGAGGTCGGCATTTAAGACATAGGCTCAACCGACCGTTTATTCAATAGATTGCATATTTCTCGAACTTGTTCACTTGATGATTGTCTAGCACCCTCGGGGTTTTAATCCATTCGTATCATTATCGCACGTTGTTATCTGTGTCATAATAGCAAACACTTTTATTAACTAATCGTAAACCCCATATTAATCCCTGTGGACCGACTCGGTATCTTACCGGATCATATAAATATTATTACTTGCGACCCGTGTGCACTTGCACGTGGAAACCATTGTGCGACGTTATCACGTCACATTTTGGCCCAACACCGACATGGATGGAAATCCTTAGATCGATAAGGCTAGTTTGGTTGCAAAAGTTTATCGTCAGATTCAAGGTCTGGATTATGATGCACCTCTTCACCAGTAGCAATGGTTAAATCGATACGGATTATTCTAGCCCTAGCTACGATAGATGGATGTCAAAACCGTATTCCTTAACGGGAACTTACAAGAGGATGTGTATGTAACACATCCCGAGGGTTTTGTCGATCCAAAGAATCCCGGAGGGATATGTAAGTTGCAAAGATCCATTTATGGGTTGAAGCAAGTTTCACGGAGTTGGAATCTTCATTTTGATGAAAGTGTAAGAGAATTCGACTTTATCAAGAATGAAGAAAAACTTTGTGTTTATAAGAAAGCGAGTGGGAGTAATATAGTATTCCTAGTGCATTATATCGATGGCATACTACTCACCGGGAATGACATCCCAACCTTGCCACCAAAGCTTGGTTAGGGAAGTGCTTCTTGATGATGAACTTAGGTGATGCTGCATTCATTTTTAGCATCAAGATCAATATAGATCGTTCCATAAGGATTTTGGGACTAAGTCAAAGCACTTACATAGATAAAGTGTTGAGAAGATTCTCAATGCTTGAATTTAAGAAATGATATACACCCGTGCGTTATGACATTAATCTCAGCAAGAAATAGTGTCCTAGTACACCTTAATGAGCTGAGCATGATGAAGAAGGTCTCATATGCTTCGGCAGTAGGATCTATCATGTATGCCATGATATGCACGAGACCGGATGTCTCGTTCGCACTCAGCTGTGCCAGCAGATTTCAGGATAACCCTGGCCAAAAACACTGGACTGCTGTCAAGACCATCATCAAATATTTTAGGAGGACTAATGACACATTCTTAGTGTATGGGAGGGTACCTGGAGGACTAGCAGTCAAAAGTTATGTTGATGCTAGTTTTCAGACAGATCCTGATGACTTCAAATCTCAGGCAGGATATGTCTTTGTGTTGAACGGTGGCGCTTTCAGCTGGAAAAGCTTTAAGCAAGTCACGAATGCCAACTCTACAACGGAGGTTGAGTATATAGCTGCAACGGAAGCAGTTAGGGAGGCCGTATGGATTAGAAGCTTTCTAACCGGATTAGATGTAACGCCTCGAGCATCTAAACCGGTGAGCTTGTTGTGTGAAAACACAGGGGCCGTAACACTTGCTCAAAAGCCTAGATTCCACAACAGATCCAAACATATACTTAGTAAATATCACCTCATCAGAGATATCATTAATAGAGGTGATGTGGAGATTACACACGTTTCGACTGATGATAATATGACTGATCCCTTGACGAAGGCTCTATCGTAGCCTAAGCATGAGGAACATGTGAGATTTATGAGAGTAGATTGGAACTCAATTTGGAACTAGGGGCAAGTGGAAGATTGTTAGAGTTGTGCCCTAGTCCAATGTAATAAGTTATCTACATGTAATGTTTTATCATCCTTTCGAATAAATAGAACGACCTTGTATTACTCATGTGTTGTAGTAATATGTTAGATGTAATTTGATCTATATTATTATCTATGTCATCGGTAATAGTAGAACTGTAAATTAGAAAGAATTACATTTAATGGCTTCATGGTAATTTAAGCTTCTTTAAGAAGCGACCATTATGAAGTCAACTCTTTATGATCACGCTCTACTGATCATGACAATGTGAGTGCCGGATTTAGATCATAGACATCATTCGGGGAATGATATTGGAAGACCCGATTGTTAGTGTAGCATAGATGTTGTCATGAACATACTCACATGTCGTAGTTTGTCATTGTATCCTTAGACCGATGAGTCTTTGTGATCACTATGTTATAAGTATCTAAGTTTGACCCAGTCTAACGTTACCTGTAAAAGGGTAGTTATAAGGGCTCTGATTGGCTTAGTTATAAGTTACATAAGTGAGCTCGAAAGACGGCTAAATGATTTATTCCTCATATTCCGGTAAGGGAATGGTATCTGTTTAGGACACTTGATGAGTATGACTGAGAGAAATTGCATGGCCACGCGGGAGATACTTAGTATCAGTTTTCAATCATCTCAGATATCAAGAAACAGTGATTGGTTAAATACGGATGACGGTTCTATGCCTTATGATCAATCGAGATATCAAGTGATAACATGATAGTGACATGGACATTAAGAGGTTAAATCGAATCATCGATAATCATGGACGTTAGGTAATTATAATGTCTTGCTAGAGGCCACTTATGATGGAAATGGCAAAATAGTAATTTTTCTTGTATGCCAACGGACCGTGAACCTAGAGGGTCACACACTTTAAGCAAGGTATATAGCAAAATGGACTTGAAAAGTAAGTATTTGAGAAGTATGAGAATCGGGAGAATTCTTCTTTTGGTTTAGTTAAATCATAGCAAATTGGTTTAAGAGAATTGGGTCGGTCTAGCTAAGTCATTTAATTAGAATCCAATATATATATGGATTTAATTAAAACTTAGCTAATTAGGTTTTAAGCCCATTCTTAATTATAATAATTATTATAGTTATATTAAGATGATAATGGTAGATTTTAAATATATATTTTGGTTTAATTTTTTCAAATAATTCAACTTATTTTGGCTCATTCTCTCCCTAATTGCCGAGTCCCTCTCTCTTCTTCTCTTCATCATTTTTCTTTGCTTCTTCTTCATTGTTTTCTAGCAAAAACATTGAATAAACCTTGAGACAAAAATACCTTGCTTTTGTGGATACATCTACAGAACACAATAATTTTTGTGTTTGTGATTTTGATCATTTAAAGAGGTAAAATTTCATATTTTTCAAGTTCTTTATGGTGCTGAAATATTATCACATAATGATCCTTATAGTTTTGGTTTTGGGAATCCATGGTTATTTTACGCTTCCGCATGAAATTAATAGTTTATGGAACTCGTGGAAACCTTTCAGATTCGAGCACTAATGTTGATTAGAGCCGTAGCGAAATGTGGAAGTAAATGAGGAGAAGATGAACCAACAACAACATGGTCTGAGCCTAACCATTAAAATATTAAATGAGGAATGCCACAACATTGATCGTCTCAATTCATCTTAGAAATGATTACTATAGCCCCCATTTTCTTTGTACGTGATTGATTCAAACCAGTGAAACTCAAAATAGAAATCATGACGATAAATTGAAAAAAAAAAAATTGAAATTGATTCATCAGTCACAGACCTACGTATAAAAGTTCTAATAAAAATTTGAAATCCATCTTTACTTTCATGGAACTGAGATCCGGAGATTCTTTCAAGAAAAGGGGGACGAGAGACGAATACGACAACGTCGTTTTCCTCAAGTGTTGCGATGGTAATTGCGCAAAGATCGTCTTGCCTCGGTTCATGTCACTCGCCACATATAAATTGAAAGAGTTCGATAAGGGCCGTTATGGTCCGTCCCCTTCGTCACCGTCGTGTGCCGAAATAATTTTTGCACTCGCTAAAAAATGTGCCGAAACACATTTAGAATCGCGAGTAGGGATTTCTATTAGATTCATCTTGATTTGAAATAAAATCATGATTCAGAAATAAAAACAAAATTCAGAAATAATTCTTTTAGAAAATTGAAATGAGATCTATTCACGGAGGAAAGAGAAATGGTAGAAATCAAAATATTAAATTTAGAAATCTTAAATGTCTACACTAGTTTGAAAAAAATTATAATTTAGAAATATAAGAATTAGAAATGGATGGCAGTTCGTTTGAAACGTTGATTACTAGTTGGGGCATTTTTTTTATTTCTATCTTTTTATCAAAGATTTCGTTCATAATTTGACAATGTGTCTGTGGTAGAGCAAAATACAAAAAATATTATAATTAGCTGGTTTGAAAATAATTTTTTTTATAAGTATAGTAATTTGTAAACCTCCTCATAATAAGTACAATTAGTGTAATTATCCCTAGTATTTATAGCAGATCAAACCACTACAGTACAATATGTGGTTAACACATGATACACTTAAAAGATATCGTTTCTAACTTTAATACACTAAAGTTTAAATTTGCCATTTCCGCTCACCGATTTGTCATTTTTTGTCCCATCGCTAACGGTGTTAGATTTTCGATGAAATTTTTTTATTTTGTGTGAAAAGTCAAAATTGCTCTCAATTATTCATCATTTTTTCTAATTGATGTCCTAATTCATCAAATTATAATACTTATTTAATAATAAATAATTTTTATTAATAATATTTATTAACAAACCTTCATTCGTATCCGGTCAGACTAGTTTAATTATTAATAATTATAATAATTTTAGTTAAATATTCAAATAATATTAATTATTAATAATAAATTAAAATTTCGAATGACATAATTGTCTCATACGAGCTCTATTTCAGGCTTATAGTATATCAAATCGAAGAGATCCGAAAGATCAAAAAATTTGAAGAAATATTTTTTTATAATTAATAATGAATTTTAAAAAATAAATAATCAAAGTATTATAAATATTTAAAATAATATTAATTATTAATAATATATCGAAACTTTCGACTGACATAACTCTCTCATAACAGTTCCGTTTCGAGCTCATAGTATATTAAATCAAAGAGAATCAAAAGATCAACAACTTTGAAGAAAAAAGTTTTTATCCAAAATTTCATCCAATGAAAACAAATTTCTTGACTCTTAAAAAAATTCGTCCAAAGTTTAACGGTGTTAGAGCAAAATGAAAAAAAAACGTTATTAATAATTAATAATTTATATTATTGTAATAATTATTTACCAAGTAAAAGTAAATCAATTATTAATAATATATAGACAAAAAATTGTTTCATCGAAGTTGTCGACTTCCGATTCTTTTTTATTTGACATAGTTTGAGTCCAAAACGAAACTCGTATGAGAGAGATTTTTTATTCGAAAATTTCAATATATTATAAGTAATTATTATTATTATTGATAATTAGTGTTATTTTAATTATTAATAATTAATTTACTTTTCATTTTTATTATTAATAATCAATAACTAAATTGATTTACTTTTTACTTAAAAAAATTATTTACTTTTAATTTTTATTAAATTACTATTAATAACAATAATTATTAAATAATCATAAAAAATTAATTTCTGTTAATAAATATTATTAATATAAATTATTTAATACTAAATAAGTATTATAATTTGATGAATTATGAATATTTTGATGGTATATTTTATTTCAATAATAGTCTTAATTATACACTAGGGGTGTAAACAAGTTTAAATATGGAAAATTGTATTTTACATAACATATAACATGGTATTTCATATTCCTAAACTAAATATAAAATATAACATTTTTCATACTTATTTTTAATTCCATTTTATCATTTTCTATAAAATTATACTTTATTTTTAAATTTCAAGTGTGTCTCACTTCAATTTTTTAAATAAAATATGTTATCTTTGTATAATCTACTGACAATTGTTTAATTTTATATTTCCTTTTAAAAAAAGCTGAAGTGAGACACTTGAAATTTCAAAATAAAATATATTATCAGGAAATGATAAGTTATAATTAAAAAATAAATACGAAAAATTTAGTTGAATCGAGACTCAATTTAATTGGACTTGACTGTTGAAAAAGTTGTTATACTCGAGCTCAGCTTAGAGCTCGGTTGATCTCGACTCTGTTTGCTTTTTTTTTCATTTAATATATTTATTAATTAAATACTAAACGAATCAGCTCGAGATCGGATCAACTTTATTTGATTAATCTAAATTCGGTGTAAATATTTATTAAATTCTATTAGAAAGTATTAATAAAAGGTCGGGCTCAACCTCTTTTATAAAACAAACCTAACCCATTCTTGATCTTAAATTATGTTTGAGCTGGATCATAATGAGTCAAAACCAAATAATTTACAAATCTAATTTGAAAAACTCGACTCTTTTACTTATCTATTATAAATAATAATATTTTTAGTTAACAGAATTTTTTTAAAAAATGTTAATATAAAGCGGTAAGGTGCAATTTTTGAAACTAAGCGGGGCATAAATTTTTTTTTTATATTTAAGGGAAGTTAAGTGATAATAAGTTATATTTACTTCTTATACTAATGCCCAATTGGTTAAACACTTGAACTTGAGTTCAAAAGTCCTAAGTTTGACTCACGTTGTAGTATCTCGCATTTGTTTTCAACTTTGGTTGGAACTCTCTCCCAATTTTTACTGGGCCTCTTAACAAAGACATCATGTCCTTTCATCGGCGTAATTGGTGGACAGTCCAAAATATTGGGCTTGAGATCCAGTTTAATTTTAAAAAAATCCATAAGTGTCCATTCTGTAAATTAAATTCCTTATTTCATTAATTGGGTTGTAAAACAATAAGATAGATTTGTTTCCTTATTTCATATTACAACACTTCCCCTTATACACCATTATTCACAAGCAATTATATTTAATTTTATTAAGAAAAACTCAATGGAATAAAAACTTAATAAATAAACATATTGTGTACGATGTTTGAATGTGCTTAATAGTTGTCTCGACTAAACATTTTCAGGAAAACCCAGTGTGAGAAAACCTAAATAAGGGAAAAATAGTGCAACACACATAACTCCGAGTTACTTCAGTTTCTTGCTAGGTCGACCGACCTTGGTTTAATACCTTTAATTTCATTTTCAAACCAGTCGGTTGATCCATTAAGTGGGTCACTTCTCCATTTAAAAATGCGCCATTTAATCACTTGATTCACTTTTCTTTCTAGAGTTAATCTCAAATAAGTACATTTAAGTTGACAATATTTGCAGATACATACACTTAAGTTACAAATTTCATTTTAGAGTCAGTAAAGTTTCATTTCGTATCAAGTTAAATAATGTGATTAGATTTAAGTTAGTTTTTAGTGTGAAATGACGAAAATTCCCCTGATTGTTGATGCGGCTGCATCCATACTATGTTTAATGCACTATTATGATCCCACTAAAAGTTTATGTGCATTGTATTTTACCGATCTTTATGTCACATTTTGTCTTCATGGTATTTTTAGTGCTAGTGTGTAGTTTCGGAGCTAATAAGCGTATTTTAGTATTTTCTCGAAATATACTGAATTTACATACCGAATTGAAGAGAATTCAAAGACCAACAATTTTGCAGAAGAAAGTTTTGACAAATTCGAACGTCTAGGGCATGTTACGAACCTATGGCCATATCTTAATAAAAATAGGAAATTTGAGCAAGAAAATCGGTAGAATTAATTATGAAGTCTAGCTGAATCTTCTAGAATGTATAGATTTTGCATAGGATCTCCGATTCAGGCTTATGACATATCAAAACGAAAGTTTTGGAAAGATCTACAACTTAGAGGAAAAGACAACTGTCAAATCCTTACCGTGCGTCAAAAAGAGGGGTCTCCAAAAGAAATACAAATTTCCTATTATTTCTTATAAATACTAAGTTGAGTTTAGAATTGAGCAGCTTCAATGACTAGAGTTCCAAGGCCAGAGAGCTGCAACCAGAGACTTCCAAGGAGGGTTCGAGGCTTCGAGAGGAGGTCGAGCACTTGTTGAAGGTGGATCGTGAGCATAGGGATTGAAGGTATCGAAGATCGAGTCACGAATCAACAGATTTGGCTCGAATTGACGGAATCTAACTCTATCAGATTAGGGTTTTGTTGTTCTTTCTTCTTCTCTTCTTGAACTCAAATTGAATGCTATTTTGTTTTTGCACCCAATAATCATGGGTGCTAGGGTTTGATACATGAATTTTGAGATCTATCTTTAAAGTTTGGATTTCATGTGTGCTTATGATTCTAGTTTTATTATGATTATTCCATGTTGAGAGGTTGTTATAATCACTCTCTTGCTATGATGTCGAGTCCGAGAGGATCATTGGATAACATGAAAAGTAGAATCCTAGGGAGTTTCATAGAACTCTTATCCCGTAATTGTTGTTTGATTGCAGAGTTGGCTATCCACTAGTTCGAGAGAATAGCAGGTTAGTCAACTCTAGGTTGGTTCGCGTCGAGGGTGGGATCAATATTTGTGTGAACATAGGATAACACGTTATTGCATAAATTTCCTACTTGATTGATTGATTGAATTTGACATTTATCGCCTAGCACTCATGATGTCTCTCTTTATTTGGTTACTCTTTTGATCAATTGCTCCTTACTTTATTCGCATAATCACTTAATCACTTCAATCACCATCTTAATCATTATATTTATATTTATTGCATAGATATTTGGAACTAGGTATTTGAATTGACCCATTATTAGCCCTTGTGGATTCGACCCTATACTTATCAGGTTTATTATTACTTGTTACGATCGCGTGCATTTGCGTGTATTCGTGAGCTTGTGGACCAGTGTCTACGGGCTCAACAATTGTCTATCAAATTTTTAAATGCTTGTCATCGGTAATTTCTTGGGTCAATTTACATAGTATCTTTACTAATTCTTTCAAACATTTAGATCTAATTCAGCTCACGATCTTGCTTCTTTTTGTACTCTCTTCCATTTGCTTGAAGATATTTACTTATTTGACCAAAATAAATTATAAATAAAACATCAACAATATCCTCTCCTGAGAATTATATCTTGCTTCTATTCTAAATTTTACGTTCTCTCTCTGCTCTACTTTGGGTCGTGCTCCTAAATCCTCTTTTTCCTCATTTCTATCTCCCATCCTATTGCAAGAACTCCAACGAAACCTGGAGGTTTATGTGGAGACCTCCTGATCAAGATTTAGTAGTGACAACCTCATATCGAAGCTCCAAATTTGTATCATGTGTTTGAGGAAATTTAATTGGGAATTTCATAAACCAATTTGTGGTTAATTTCTGTGGACCAGAACATGAAATCCTGTAAAGAGAGGAATTTGATTAATCCTGACTTCATTTTATTGAGGACACTTGCTAGCTACTTATGCAACAACTATGCATGTACAAAAGGAAACCAAATATTGTGAAGTAAAATCCAATCAATATGTGCAATATTTAGGCGAGGAAATCGTGGTTCATAAATGGAAATAAACCATGGAGATTGATTTATTTCCATTCTCAATACTCCCACTCAAGTTGGAGCATGGAGATTCGTAATGCCCAACTTGGAGAGAAGTTCATGAAATCGATCTTGTCCAAGCCCCTTGGTAAATATGTCGGCGAGTTGATATTTGCTGGGTATTGGCCGAGGGCAGAGAATCGAGGCTTGTAGCTTTTGACGAACGAAGTGGCAGACGATCTCAATATGTTTTGTACGCTTATGGAAGACGGGGTTGGTGGCTATATGGACGACGACGTGATTATTGCAAAATAGAGAGACTTCTTTGTTTTGGGGAACTTGCAGGTCGATGAGCAGTTGTTATATCCAAACAATCTCACGACTTGTAGCGGTCATCACTCGATATTCGTCTTCAGCAGATGAACATGAGACTACTGTCTATTTCTTGAACCGCCAAGAGATCGGGGAGGACCTAAGGAAGAGTATGACCCGGTGGTGGACTTTCGGGTATCCGTGCACCCAACCCAGTCTGCATCACAATAGGCTCTAAGTGTGAGTGAGTTATCTAATGGTAGGAGGATGGCTTGTCCTAGACTGCTCTTCAGATATCCAAGAACATGGAAGGCTGCATCCATATGCGGTTCTCGAGGATCATGCATGAATTGACTTAGAATGTGGACCGCGTAGCTGATATCTTGACGGGTGATCGTAAAGTATAACAGACGACCCAAAAGTCGACGATATTGGCTGCTATCAGCACATGGTGGTCTATTGTTTGCGGAAAGACGATGTTGTTGCGGCAGTGGAAAATGAGTTGGTTTACAAGCAGTAAGACCTCTGTCAGAGAGTATGTCGAGCACGCACTTTCTCTGTGTAAGGGCAATGCCATCAGGGGAGCGAGCAACCTCAAGCCCAAGAAAATATTTTAGTTTTCCCAGGTCTTTTATCTTGAACTGTGTATCCAAATAAGTTTTGAGTTTCTCGATGTGCGGGATATCGGTGCCCGTGACGATTACATCATCAACATAGATAAGTACTACTACAAAAGATCCGGGGCTTGTGTACGTGAATAGGGAATGGTCTGCCGCTGAGGGTTTGTAACCAAGTGTCATAATAGAATCTGTGAATTTGTGACAACAATTTCGAGATGCATGTTTTAGCCCTTACAGAGATTTGTCCAATCTGCACACTCAATTCTCCCCATTTCTGAAAAATCTCCGGGGAATCTTCGTATAAACTTCTTTTTCTAAGTCACCATGGAGAAATGCATTGTTGACATCTAACTGGAAAATTGACCATCCTCGAGCCGGAGCAACGACAAGCAGGCAACGAACTGTGACCCTCTTGGCAATCGAGGAAAAAGTGTCTGTAAAGTCGACACCTTCGACTTGTGTGTATCCTTTAGCCACCAATCACGCTTTATACCTCTCAATGCTACCATCAGGTTGGTATTTGACCTTCTATACCCATTTTGAGTCAATTTCTCGCTTGCCGGCTGGCAAGGTAGTCAAAATCCACGACTGATTTTCTTCAAGAGCTGAAATCTCCTTCCTCATTGCCTCTCGCCAACACTCATGCTTCACTATCTAGTGAAAATATTGTGGCCCATCTGTGACAGAAATGGCCGCTAGGAAGGCAAAGTGAGTGGGAGATAATTTATCATATGAAATAGTTTGAGTGAGAGGATGTACCGTTGAGGATGCCGATGGTGGAGGGGGGTGCGAAGTGAAGCCAAGTGGAGCAATGGAAGGCGGCTGGGTGTAATCATAACCTCCCAAGCATTTGAAGAGTGTTCTGATGCTTTTTTCCAGGTTGAGGCATTTCTACCTCTGCTACGGTGGGCACCTCAATCTCTTGTACGACCACGCCTGTGGGAACCTCTACAGTTTCTTGCTCTGTGGGATAGTTGACTAGAATGTCAGGAGTAAAGTGATAATATGATGGTACATTTGTCATGTTTAGTGGAGTGTTGGTATCCATATATTGATCTTCGGGGAAGATGTTTTCCCAGAACTGGACGTCTCGGGATATCACAACGACTCGTGACTCAAGGTCATAAACACGATATGCCTTTTGCCCCTTTGGGTATCCCAAAAAAATTCCTAGACGAGATCATGGGGCGAATTTGTCCCGAGTTTGTCGATGTACATAACATAGACACCCAAAACTTTGCAGGTGATTATACGTAGGTTTTCTTCCAAAGAGTACCTCATACGGAGTCTTGTTTCCAATGATCTTGAGAGGGGTTCGATTGATCAAGTAAGCTGCCCTGAGGGCACAATCTCCCCAGAACTGGGCTGGTAGTTTGCCTTGAAATTTGAGAGCTCGTGCCACCTCCAAGGTGTGACGATGCTTTCGTTCAACTACACCATTCTGTTGTGGCGTCCCCGCACAGCTAGTCTGAAACTCCATGCTAGTGGCATAATAACGTGCTTGTAGCTCGTGGTGAATAAATTCCTTCCTACCGTATGTTCGCAAGTACTTTACATAGGTACCAAATTGTCCTTATACCCAGTTAAAAAACTTGAGAAGATGCTGTCGGACTTTTGATTTTTTCTTCATCAAAAACACCCATGTAGCTCTGTTGTAGTCATCGAAAATGCTCAAAAAATAATGGCAACCATCCAAAGAAGGGATGTGATACGCTCCCCATATGTCACAATGGATTAGCTCGAAAGTGTGCATGGTTCTACTCTCTCGAGTTGGGAATGATAAACGTGTCTATTTTGCCCTGCAACATGCATCATAAACACCTAATCCGTTCTTATTGACATGAACATATAAATTTGGAACAAACGACAGTCGTTCAATTGGAATGTTCCCCCATGCGTCTATGCCATAAATGTGTGCTATTCGGCCCACGAGCCATTAAGACCTTCCATGCCGCCGTTGGTTTCAAATAATACAGCACATCTCGCATCTTACCCGTATCAATCAACGTCCTCGAAGACAAGTCATGTATCACACAACATGTTGAATAAAATATCAGTACACAATCAAGATCACGAGTAATCTGACTGACCGACATCAAATTAAAAGAAAATTGTGGAACTGATAAAACTTGTTCTAGAGATAAGTTGGAATCAATTTCCACTCGCCCCACAACATCAACATGTGCCTTGTCTCCATTTGGCATCTCGACCGGAGATAACGCATGTCTTTCACATGATTCCGAAAATAATCTTTTGTCATGTGCAATATGATTGGTTGCCCCGAAATCAATAATCCATTTGGAATGAATTCCACCAGGTTGTTGTACTACCGACGCTTTGATAGTCGTATCAACAAAGTGGGCCTGCTGTCCACGTGAATGTAAGTGCATCCATTTGGGGGGTGTTTTAGCCCATTTACTTGTATTTAAAAGGCCTATATCAGCATCATCATAAAAAAAATTATAGTTATCATTAAAATTAGTAGGCCCATAAGAAAAAGGCCCAAATGAGTAACCATACCCATTAGGGCTAATCTTCTTTGTCGTTTGAGCAATGAAGATTCCAAAGGGACGTGCGCCGCTTGGAATCTGGTTCGTCCTCCTCTGGCAACCGGAACCGCCGCGACTTTTCTCTATTCTATGCTCGACCAACTTGTTGACTCGAAGGAGCCGCAAACCTTATATATACACCCGTTCTATTTTATATTCTATGAAGACTTTACATTCCCAACACTCCCCCTCACGTGTATTCTACATGCGGGCCTTTTAACAACTCACTCCCCCTCACGTGGGCTATGGTAGGACGTTTCTTTTGCATGCGGGCTTTACCCCCTTACGTGGACCACTACATCGGGTTAATAGGGGAGCGGAGCCACAAGGAGGCGAGGCCCACCAGCACATGCCCAAATCGGCCAGCTCTAATACCATGTAAAGAGAGGTTTTTAATTAATTTTGACTTGATTTTATTGAGGACAATTGCTAGCTACTTATGCAACAAATATGCATGTACAAAAGGAAATCAAATATTGTGAAGTAAAAGTCAATCAATATGTGCAATATTTAGGCGAGGTAATCGTGGTTCATAGATGGAAATAAACCTTGGAGATTGATTTATTTCCATTCTCAATAATAAAAAAAAGTGTCTCCGAGTAGGTCAGGTCAGACTATAGATATAAGCCAAAGAGAAGAGTTTGAGGCACCAGTCAATCCATCGGAATAGAAAAACGACAATCATAACATCACTATTTTCTAGAGTAAAGAGTATTATCAGGTCTCCTATCTACGTCCAAGAAGTATCTAACGTCATTATTTCCTTCACGCGTGACTGATATAGCTATAACTTCCACCCCCCCCCCCTCCCCCCACTTATGGCTATAAATAAAGAACTGGTGCTAGTGAAATATCTATATGTACCTGGTACTAGTAATATATGTCCATCTGTACGAAATGCTATATATGTGCCGCCGGCCTCTGCAATCCATCTTCTTCACTCCGAACGAAAACAAGTCCAAGAAGTGCTTTTTCCCTATCTTACTCAATGAGTAACTGTCAGCCCTATTCTCTTCTTACCCTAACCTGAAAAGCCTAATCCTTCCTCACAACTGGGAAATAAATGACTTTTATTCCTTGTCACAGTCACATTTCTCCTTTTCTTTTGAAAGACCTCTAGTATGGATCGCAGATATTGCACTAGCTCGGACCACGTATTGCTGTAGACAAGGATATAATCTTATTACACAACCACGAAATCATCAAGAAATGGTCAAAATACCTCATTCACGAGTCTAATGAATGTCGTTGGGGCAAGACAGAAAAGGGTAAGACCCCCATTATTTTGTCAGTCCTTCTTTTTATCACCTCTTTGAGTCCCCAAGGGGGCTAAATCCTCTCCGCCTGAGCCCTGCATCCATTTAATGGAAGGAAAAGTATTCTTATTTATGTTCAGCATTAGGGTCCTTCACAGCAGAAAAGCAGAAGATAGAGTGACTATGAACCTTAAGCAACGAGCGCGCCTTTCTTTATTCCTTGTCTCGAAAACACACCTTTCCAACGACGATGACAGGATCTTAGCCTCGTTTTCCTCGCGGTTTCAAATTCTTCACTGAGTGAAGAATCACGAAGAGCCTGGACTAAAGTAAAGATTTGGGATTCTCTGCCGATGTAGAAAACCCACCGCGGAGGAAGAATGGAGGAACTGGGTTTTGCAATATGATATCCCTATATTTAATTTGAAGAACAATTATAAAAATTCCTAGTTGATTATGTATTTGTGGGTTGTTATTGGTTTTCCTCGCGAAGTGTACAGAGGCGATTTGTTCTCTGATACTAATAATTTCTCCAGCTAAATTTAACCTTAAAATTTTGCAAAAAGCAAAAAGTTCACAACCAAATTTACAATTAACATTCACTTATATGAATTTTGGTTTATGAATTTGGGTTCAGATGGGATAAAAAACCAATGGCGTCAATTGAAGATTTGATAGACAATAAAGAACATTTTTGTCATTTTACGCTCAAAACTAACTGATATCTAACCTCATTGTCTAACTTGGCACAAAATGAATCTTTACTGACTTTAAAATCAGTTTTCTAACTTAGGTGTATTTATATGCACATAGTGTCAACTTAATTGTACTTATTTGAGATTAACTCTTTTTTCTAAACCCTACCTACCTCTCTCTTTTATTGCGTCACAAACAAAACACTAAGCTCAAATCAAGCACGATAACCTCTGGCCTCGTAGAGCCATTTTTACTACACAAATAAAGTCGGTTGTCCAAACACAAGTCAAGCGTGAGAGCCAAAGCTCCTCCGGCAAGTCGGCGACCCTCCCCACCCTCCTTGATTCAGGGGTGATGACGATTCATGGCATTCAAGTCCGATATGGTGACTCCGAGTTAGACACTGCTCAAGATTCATGGCGTGCAAGTCTGATATGGTGGCTTTGTGCTTCAGCTGGGGATCAACATCGGGGTTGGGACAAGTTGGTGGATCTGGTATGTGTTAAACGGGTTGAAGAATTCGGTTCTGGTCGGTTAAAATTAAAAATGACTGACCGATCGATTTGGTTTTGGTGAAAATCGATGAGCTAGTCGGTTTTGGTTTATTTTTTGGAGAACAGAACCGGTCTGAACTGTGAACACCCCTACACTCAAGTGTCATCCCTAAACACTATCCTTACATTAGTTTAAAGGGAAAATGACACTATACTACATGTAACTATGATATTTTCACATTTTGCTACTCTAACTAGTTTTTTTAGTAGCCTAACTTGTATTTTGGGACATTTTGAGGCTAAATTTCGTCCCAGAATAACATAGTTAGATGTAGTAAAATGTCCAAAAACAAAAGTTAGGATACTAGAAAAAGAAAGAAAATAGTTAGGGTAATAAAGTTTGAAACGGGTCATGGTAGGTATAGTAAGATATCATTTTCCATGGTTTAAATGTTAAAGTTACTCTAATATGATTCAGAAGATCAACTCAACTAAAAGCTTAAATTAATAGTTAAATGACTAATTATAATCGAGTCTATAAGAAGTCTAAGGCGGATTCCAGGTCTTGGAGTTCTATCGAGTCTATAAGAAGTCTAAGGCGGATTCCAGGTCTTGGAGTTCTATCATAAGCTTGCCATTCCCGATTCTAGTCAGGTCGCAACAAAAAGGTTAAGTGAGTATGTACGTATAAATCTGTAAACAGCCTTGATTAGTAAACAAATAACTGAACAAAAAACAGTAAATTAATCCCAAAAAATGCCAAGTCAAGGCCAAGATTGTTTAACCTATGGGAAACACGTCTACTATACAAACAAAACCAGTTGAGCTTCTCCTACACAACATCTGTTACATTCCTTAAGTCAATATCATCTTCAACTCATGCTCCTGAGTATCAGTTTTGGCTTGATTGTACACCGACTCAAATGCATGCATACACACACTCGAGAATCCAACAATTGCCTCGAAAACATGTGGAAAACCCATCTGCAGGTTGTTCATTGTCATTGACCTAGTTACATTTACTGCCTTGTCGTGCTTCGACTTCTCCTCCTCCGCCTTTGCTTTCAGCATCTCCACCTTCACTCTCTTCTCTCCAACCCGATCCTTCTTTCTCCCACCGCCAGAGGTTTCATAAGGGCCGAACTTGGCCTCCAGCGATCTAAGCTCCCCCGCCCTCTTCTCAAGCTCCTTAAAAGCAGTTTCAGATTTCTTCTTCTGCTTATGCTCCTCCGACTGCTGAGCAACAATGGCGTGGATCACAGTCAAGAAGCTCTTGATTCCTTCAGACGCCACTTTGTCTGGAATGCGGTTGATGGCCAGGTGAAACTCTTCGCTAAGGGAGTAGATTCTTGATTCCTGGCTGGTCTTCAAAAGCGGGTTCTTGTTGAATTGGAAGAGACTGAGGCGGAGCCAGCCGGTGAGGGACTGGATGTAGTCCTGCTGGGCCTTCACCAGGTTGCAGAAGGAGAGGTGCCATTGCTGTACTTCAAGCTCGAGCTGGAGAGTCGACTGTCGGTGAATTTCAGATGTAGGTTCTGTGGATGGGATGGTTCTGAGGTACTTGAGCTGCTGAACTATGTGAGTCTGGACTTGGTGGCACTCATACATGCTTCTCCACATTCCCATCAACCTGCAAAACCCAATAATACAATTAAATTAAGTGATATCATTAAAAAAAACAGAACAAGAGCATCTATCAAGAGAAAAAATAAAATGCAAACCCTGTGGGATCTGAGCAGCCATTAATTGGCCACACCCATCCCATTGATTGGATTTGATGGCCCTGCCAACTCAAGAATAACATGGTACATTGAGGGGTGATACACCAACCTCTTATATTGACTTTAAAGTCTTTTCACCACATTGTATAAAAACCAACTTGCAAGTCAAAAGCAAAATAAAAAACATAAATATCTGGCAATAAATATGAAGACCAAAAACCCTGACATCGTATTGATTTGGCTATAATCTTCATATTAAGCCTATTCATTCTTGCTGATCTGATCTGATTTTCATGAATGTTATGGTAGAATGATGCATGATGAAGGAGAAGAGGACTGACCCTTTAACGAGCTCGCGGAGTTGAGGGTAGAGCTCATTTTCCCTCAACTTGATGATTTCGGCAGAGGTGGATTGGATGGTCTGTGAAGCAACCATCATCTGTGACTCCAATTTCTCCACTTGCTTCTTTGTTTTCTCTGTTTTGATATAGTCTCCTCTCTTCATCTCCAACTTCCTCAGCTGGCCCACCATCTTCTCATGCTCCACCTTCAAGCTCTCACAATTCTGCAACCCAACATCAAGAATTCATTTTGTCACTGCGCTTGTTATGTTTACAAATTCAAATTTGAAATCAAGAATTGATACCTTGACTTCAAGGTATAGTTTCTTCTCCCAAGCATAGAGCCTCTCGACAGTGCAGCAGTGACTCCCATAAATAAGACCCTCACCCATTCCCACCATTTTCTCGTCCCACTTCCCAGCCCCGTCCAGCTTCGAAGACGAATTCGATCTCCATGTCCACTGCATTGTGCTCAATCCCCTCCCGTAGCTATCAACCTTACCTGCAAATTTCCATTCAAAACGATGAATTTTTGATTAACCCATTTGTCATTATGTGCAAATGCTGACAGCATTATTAAAAAGAAGCAGTATGTTCTAGGCAGCCAAACAGGGTAAAGGTTTGAAATTGAACATCTTTTCCACTTTACCTAAAGAATTTTGACCGGAAAAGGCAGGAGTTGGGACTTCAAGGAGAAGAGAGACCTGTCCACCGGCGCCACCAGCCTTGAGGAAGTACTCATCGAGCTCCTTGATGATCTCCACAAGATCCTTACTGTTCCTCGCCACCACCATGGCCATCTCGCTGGTGGTGGCCGAGTGAGGCGCCGCCACGCTGGCCGCTCCGGTGGCCGCGACCATAGCCTCGGACGCGGCGGTGGTGGTGGCGGCGTCCCATTCATCCTCCGTGGCGGCGCGGGAGGAAGAAGGGGCAAAAGGGTCCCAGAAGTCCCAGCCGGAGCTGGGAGGCGGCGGCGGCGGAGGGGGCAGGGGGGAGGCGGAGGATGTCCAGGTGTCGGAGCTGGGGCTCATCGGCGGCGGAGGGGTGGGAGGCTGCGGCGGCGGGGGAGGGTGTTGGCGGTGGAGGAGGGGAGGAGGGTGGAGGTGGAGGTGAGTCTCAGCATTGGCGAAATGGAGGAGAGCAGAGCCGGTGGAGCGGAGGGAGCGGAGGTACATGGAGTGGGAGGCGGAGAAGGCTTGACGAGCCTTCACAAGCTGCTTCATGTACCTCTTCCGACCCTTGCACCGAGACACCATCTCCTCCCTCTCTATTCTCGAGTTGCAACAACCCATGTCCTCTAAAAACCCAACAAATCTAAATAAAAATCAAAACTTTAACACACCCTTCTCTTGAGGAAGAAGCTCTGGATCAGGCTCTGTTGCAGTAATGGTCTTTGGTCCAAAGACACTCTTTTTGTTACTCAAATGGCAGTAAACAGTACCATGAGCCCAGAAAAGTTGCTTCTTTTTGTGTCTTTGGCAGCTCACAGCCAAGACCAACACACGAAATGAAAATGCCCCCCAAAGTTGCACAATTTTCACATTTCACCACTCTCTCTCTCTCTCTCTCTCTCTCTCTCTCAAGCACGCAACATAAAGAGAACTAATGTGTGTAGTGTAGTATATATCTAGAGATTGGTTTTAGTGGCCTGGGAAGGTGTTGATGGTGGAGCAGTGAAATTGCCAATAACAGTTTTGAGATGTATAAGCAAGCAGACAGACACTGAGCCTTGGGCAGAGAGCCACTATTTTTATATTCATAACCCTTTTGACCAAAGTGCCCTCCATGCAAAATATGCACTCAACTGAAACAGTGAAGTGAAGAGTCCCACAGGCACACACAAGGGGCCAAATGGAAAGTTCCAATGACTTGAATGTAAAAGGGGAGGGTATTTTGGTAAATGGAAGTTCCAACGGCCCTCTTAAAAAACCTTTGAAATGGAGAAAAGAGGATTGAATTGGGGTTCCAAGGCTTCTTCTTGGTTTGTGAACATTTTGTTTTAAACAACCATTGCTTCATTAATGTCTCATCACAATCATAAACCGTAACGATAATTTCCTACGCTAGTAACGACGTCGTTTCCTCCTTGCCCTGGCTGAATTATTTGTGATGCTTTCCAAGGTTACTCTAAAAATATCTTCTCCTAAGATAACATTATCCTTGCGTGGATTATACTTTTAGTTATGCATGAATTGTGAATCTATGAAAAATGCACATATTACACATGAAAGGTTTCATCAAATTAGGAATGAGATTCATGTTTATTGGACCATAAACAAATATCTTTGTTATCCGATTACAATTGACAAACTAATTACTTTTAATTTGTTGTAACTAAAAGCAATTGAATAGGAAACAAATAAGCAATGGAAATAAAAGTTGTAAACAAGAATGCTGAGAATTTTGTAGTTTATCGATATATTGAGTCGATTGCATCTACAAGCAAATAAGAATAAAATTATTATAAAAAATGATATACGATAACAAATGTAATTACAAAAGAAAATATAAGACATAATCCGTTAGAAACCCAAGATTATATCCAAACACCATATCACCAAAGTCATAACATAACACACCATTGAGTACATAAGGGAAAAGAGATTCGACTTTGTTCACTACAAACGACAGAGCGAAGCTCTTAAGGCCATATCGACTTTCAATGGTCGATTCTTCTACATGGAACGTCTCTTGGTGACCTGGACCAGATCTCAAGCCACTACTCACCAACCCTTCTATCGCACCACCCGTCCCACCCTGATTTGCATACTCTGCTCAAGGATAAGAGGTCAACTCGTGAGCGAGAACTCAAATCAGAACCTACCCATCACAATTTTGTTCTACCTCAGAGAACATGCTCAATGCAACTGAATGACTATTTCAATTCAAGTATCAAGCAAACCCTAATTGCTGTCTCGAACACTCCCTCAGACCTAGACACAATCAGAGCTAGATTTCACTCGTTAGAGATAGCAGATATATTGATTTCAGATATAGACCGAATTTTCATCTTGTCCTTACTTGACGAAGGCCTTATGATATCGATGAGAGGTACTGGGTGGAGATGGTTACGACAATAGTTCTTTGGCTTCTCTGAGATGGATAATCTCATCAGTGAAGGGGGAAAATTTGCTTGGGTCAGCATCATAGGGCTCCCAATTGTTTACTGGAACCCGGAGTCTCTCTTTAATGTTGCAGCAACAGTTGGTTCGCCGGTTGTGGTTTATTTAGCAGCGAACAAGGAATATAGGCTCGGTCAAGGTTTAGTCTTGGTGCACACGAGCGACTTTCAATCCAAAGAATGGGAAGTCAAAATTTGGCACAAGAAATTTCAGCAGTTTGGTCAAAGTGGATTTGATCGACGAAGGAAATTCCAGACATTGCACCAGTAGAATCTGACTATGAATCCACTAGTACAAGCGAAGAGGAAAACTCTGAAGCGTCATCAGGAGAAGAAACAGATAGGGACTCTGAATCTGGGGAAGAGACTCCCAAGGAGGAAAGTGGCCAGCCTGATGACACCACTCTGACTGAGAAGGAGATCGATTTTCTCTCGGACCCAATTGAGCGGCCGGAATCCCCACCCCCATCAAAGATGCCCACAAGGCAGGCATAGTTTTCATAACCAAAGGTTAACGTCGCTCTAGGTTGCCAACCTTCCCAAACCTCTTCTTCCGCGTCTAATGCTACACCCACTGGCACAATTCATTCTAGGAAAAAATTGAGTTCAACGGCTTGACCCCCTCTCGGCCCCTCGGGGGTGAAGTACAAAGACACTCACAAATCGAAAAGCTCTAATTCATCCGCCACCTCAGAATCCAAACTACTAGCTCAACAGACTTGGGCTTATTGTAAATCTCTAGGATTCAAAGCAAGAGATACCAAGGAAGACATCATATTCCACATTGAAAAAACAAATTAAGACTTAAGATTTATGGAAGAAGCAAGTGACCGGAGACTTGATCCACACCTTGAGGATTGTCTCGTGGAATGTTAGAGGTTTAACTGCAACCTAGAGCCACCGAGCCATAGCCATCCTCCTATCTTGGCACAAGCCGACCTCTTAATCTAAAAACAAAGTGCAGAGCTTTTATTCAGATTCATTTTCGAGCCTGAGAGATCTCATGCATATGAGATTTTAGCACATTCGATGGCGAATTTGGGAGGAATCATGACAACTTGGCTCAAACCTTCATTCTACTGGCCAGTGCCTCATTTAGTCTCCCAAACAGGAAGTATCAGTCCTTGAACACTCTTATCATATTTAGTTAGATGGAACACTCTCATTTCTTCCCATGTCACAGCTTCCCCGACGACCATTTTCTCATTCAGCAGACTCTCCAAGTTTGGAACTCATCGCCACTTCAACAAGTAACGGAGAAGCCCCTTCATCAGCATTAATTAGTTGGTTGATTGTGTCTTTTTCTTATACGCTTTTCTTTAGTTTTGGGTAGTTGTCTTTTAAGTACAGGCTTTCGTGCATGTAGGCTGGATTGTCTCAGTATTTTAGGGTATGGTTTCTCTCTTCATTTTATTGTATTGTTTTGTTAGTGCAATAAAATTTCTAAGCTTATCAAAAAAGAGAGTATATAATCAACTTTAGACATATCAAACATTAATAATATGATCTCAATATTTCTACATTCTTCTTTATTATTTTTTGGGTAAAAGACACAAAACCACACCCAACAATACCCAAAAGACACTTAACTACCCCATTTTTCAAAACATACAGTGGGCTACACCCAAATATAATTAATTGACAGATAGCACATGCCGTTAGAATTTCTATTAAAATCTGTTAAAATTTGAGGTAAAAAGACGAAAATGCCCCTGGCTAGACTTCAAATTTTCAAAATCATGCCATTGTGAGGATTTTGGTTGGTTTTCCCATTAACCGTGGCTCAAGCTTTGCCGGCCTCGTCTCCGACCGACTTCTCCAATCATCCTCGGCTCCTCGTCACTGACCGGAGACTCGCCGGAAAACAGAATAATTATTAATAATTTTGAAATAATTGTAAATTAAAAAATCAAAGAAAAGAAATAGAATAATTATTAATATATACCTTGGAATTGCAAACTTTCTCCTCCGATCCAAGCCATGAAATGAGTCCGGCGATGGCTCTGTTTTTTGAAGGTGAGAATATGATAGTTTTACATGGTATTAGAGCATGATTAAGCTGAGTTTTAATTTCTAGTTGTTTATGTGGTTTTTGTAATTTTTTCAGGAGTGACTGGTTTGACCATTTGGGCAGCACATAGTTACCATATTGTTATCTGTAATATTTTGTATGTTCTGCTATTCAAAACTCTGTAATGACACAAAGCTCTAAGAACATCTCTCATTCTTGCAAATGGAGTGCCCGACTGTCCACTCCAATCCGCCATCTTGGACCGAACAATCTATTGCAAGCAAGAATAAGGAAATGCAATTTACTTCATTGTATATTTTTTTTTCAAAATTATTACTAATAAATCTGTTTCCGGCGAATCTCCGGTCAGTGGCGAGGAGCCGAGGACGACTGGAAAAGTCGGTCGGAGGTCGGAGACGAGGCCGGCGAAGCTTGAGCCACGGTTAATGGGAAAATCAACCAAAATCCTCACAATGGCATGGTTTTGAAAATTTGAAGTATAGTCAGGGGCATTTTCATCTTTTACCTCAAATTTTAACAGATTTTAACAAAAAATACTAACGGCTGGTGCTATCTGTCAATTAATGATATTTGGGTGTAGCTCACTGTCCGTTTTGAAAAATGGGGTAGTTAGGTGTCTTTTGGGTATTGTTGGGTGTGGTATTGTATCTTTTACCCTTATTTTTTTATTCTAACATTATTACGATATAATAATTTTAATTCGTTGATATATAAGGGTTTATGCACAAATAACCATTGTAATGTAAATGAACCATAAAATATCTCGCAATTTAAATTATAGCAGAAATACAAATAACTAATAAAGTGAAAATACTTCAATTTTACGATCTAGTTCTCAATTTGTTAGAAATCTTACTCACAACTTTTTAGTTAAATATGAATAAGTTTTTAACATATACTTCCTTCCATGAATATCCAATGTTCATATAGAGTCTTGAACCATACAAGAAATATATTTCACATTGATAGTTTCTTTAAGGTATATCACATCAACTAATAACTATTTATAAGCAAATTACCACAACATATTTATAAGAGATCGTAGGGAAATATTAAACTCGTATATTTAATTCCATAATTAAGTTTAGTATGACATTTGTTTTGACATGCATTTTGTGTTCTGATCATGTGCACTTTGCTTGAAGATAATGGAAATTTAAATCATGTGAATATTGATGGAGTAATGGAATCTCCAAAGAAATCTGAGGATCTATATAGCTTAGGGTTATATAATAAGGTGGCAATAAATTGTAATAGTAAACTAGAAACACAACTCATTCAATCTAACTTTATGCGCGATCTCCACCAAACCCACATATTTTCCATTATGCTTCCCACTACATTTCCACATGCTCGCCTTCGGATTACCTGCACATGCATGCACTCTTTCTCTAGCTCTTACATTCTTATAATTTATTATTTAGGATGAATTACATGTATAATTTACGGTACTAAATATTACAAGTGTTATGACAAATATCATATTTAATAAATATGACTTCGATGGTTTAATTATTTTTCATACTAATGGTATTGTTGTTAAGTAATAAGAAACTGACATGTATTAAGATTGGTACATTAATTAATTTATGTTTGACATTATCTTTTTCGCTCAACTCAAGTTCTCATTTTTCTCATATTTTATTGTAATTCGAGGCACTAAGAGGGGCAAAAATAAGAATTTGGGTGGCCTGAAAAAGGACTACAATTTAAACTTAAGTATATGTATATTAGATAATCAAAAATTTTGGTGTATCTAAGGCCGATCCTACCTTTAAGCAACTTAAGATGTTTAAGGCCCCCAACCATAATAGCCCCAAAAATATGACATGCATGGTAAAGCATTTCATAAGCAAGGCACATCAATTGTGTAAAAAGGCTCTTCAATAGATATGTCGGGGTGCACATGTAAAAACTCTTTTTTAAATACAAAACTAAGAACATATACATTCACGGATGATTTCATTCCATGGTTCATATTAATATGTTGATTTATTAGTAATAATAAATAATTAAAACTCAAAAGGGTAGATGGGTAAAAGTGAAAGCCTAAATTTCATATTCATATTTACTTTTCATCATCTCTTCTTTACATTCTATGCCTCCTCTCCTCCGCGCTCCAACTGACGCTCCATACCAGCGCTCTTCGCCGACGTGACTACCCAAACACAAATAAATTTAAGAGCACAAAATCAAGTTTGAAAGTAATGCATAAACCCATTGTTGGTGCAAAACTACTTAGGCTAGCAATTTGAACTTATGTGTAAATTCATTCCTATACGTGTGCTAACAACTCATAATTTGACCTATCACTCATGATCCAGCCAAGCTATGATGTAATAAACAAACAATAGTTCAATTATCACCATCCAAAAACATAAAAAAAATTGTCATCACCATCCAAAAGGAGCCATAAAGTCAAGAAGAGAGAGCATCATTCTAATGCAACCTAATATGTTAAATGTGTGAGGTAATTAATAATAGGAAAATTTGCAAAAAGTTTACTTGTGGTTATTTTTTTTTTGCACTATCATTTTATTGCATTTTTCAAAAACTCTCATTTGCATATGTTCGGTTTTGTAAAAACTCTTATTTATTCATGTTTATTTTTGTACAGTTTATGCAAATCCGTGAAAATGTCACTTAAGTGTTAACTCAAGCATTCTCAGGGTAGACACTTTGGCAAAGAAACCGAAAACCGAATCTGAACCGAGTCAGGACCTGAGAACCGAAAACCGCAGGTAACAAATCCATTCTCTGGTTCTTAAAATGGAGAACCAGGAACTCTGGTCCGGTCCGATTCTTGACTGGTTCGGTTCGGTTCTAGACTCACGCCCACCCCTTAACGTGTTTACCCAAACGTCTAACACTTAAGTGACACTTCTGTTAATTATCACAAATTTGCATAGACGGTACAAATTTAAACATGAGTGAGGGAGAGTTATTGCAAATATACAATGAGGGAGAGTTTGTGCAAAAAAAAAACAATTATAATAAAACATTTTGCAATTTTCCCTTAATAATATTATTAATCAAAAGTGATAAAATACAAAAGGACTAGATTGTAAAATATGTAGTAAAGGTAATTACAGTGCTCAACCTCTTCAATCTCTTGCAATTACTCCTAAAAATGGAAAGGGCATATGAGCCTTTAATCCAACTGAGTGCACACCAATACTTTAATCGTTTTTTTTGGTAATAAGGAGCTATATAAGTCATTGAGAATCTTACTACCCATTGAGATAGTAGACTCTAATTCTATTATACATATAAGATAGGTATTCCCAAAATATCATTTGCTGATGTAAAGATGATTAGAAATTCAGATGAATTACACTTCCACCATTCTAAGATAGTGAAATTACCTCAACACTCCTTACATCTTCTTTCAAATATTCAATCAACTCGAATTTAAGGTTATATTCTTCGATAGATATATCTTTATCGAATGCAACCTCAAAAATCTCTCAATAGGTTCATTCTGAACTACATTTTGTGAAGTTGTGATTGAATCACCACAAGCAGAAGAAGGTATACTACTTGTATCTTGAGATGCATTGCTAACATATTCATTAATAGTTCATACAAAGCATTCTTTGTAACATCACCTAAGGTAGCAACAACATCACTAGTGTATATGGCATTCACAACATATATGAAAACAATTAACTTGTTCTTTGTATCGAAGATGGATGAAATAAAAATCAACAAGTTCATTTTACAAACACCAGCCCAATATTTGTTAAATTACAACTTCATTTTGTCAGCTGTGAAAATGATGTTGAAGTCATGTTCATTGTTCCCCTTCGATGATTTTCAAAGTGTCACTAATTTCATCCGACAAAGTATGAGATGTGACATAATTTGAACTCAATACCCTTTTAGGAACATTAAAGAAATGCTCAAAATAATTGATGAATTATTTGATAAATGTCCAATCAAGCTTGTCCAACATACCTAACTGCTCTGTTTTACTCTTCGCAATATTTGTCTCCAATTCATGTCTAAGATGTGGCTTATCACTGTCGTATCTTTCAAAGACACTCTCTAAGATTATTGTAGACTTAAACATAAGGTAGGTTGAGTTCACCTAGTAGAAACATCAAGACACAATGACATCTTGCTCTCAAACCATTAATCAGCTACACAACTCTTAAACCTACTCATACTAAAGGGTGATTGCTTGACAAATCTAACTGCTACCCTTATTTTTTGATGGGATTCCTTGACATGCTTAAAACCTCTAAAGACTATGATATTGATTATATGAGCACAACACTTTATGTGCAAGAACCTTACACCTAATATGCTCTTTCCTAACATGTTCAATTTTCTCCTAATAACTAGTAGTCAGAAATAATCTTTTAGATACTAATTAATTAAAAATTAAACGAAAATTAAATAAAATAAAAAATTATTCGGTGATTAATTAAATACGTAGTGAATTTTTACAGCATTGATCAAAATCAATTGTCTCGACCCCAAGAGTTGAGTTGGTCCACAAGGAATATCAATGACTCAAAGCATCTTATACCCTACTATATGCTTGATGGTAAAATTATAAACCTACTACACTCGTTTGCAATTTGTGCTCCCCAAAATGATCTTAAAAGAGAACAAATTATCGACTAACTTGGCTAAAATGCTATCAACTGCACACGATCCCGATGGTATGAAACTTGTTACTGTAGGTTATACTTATATTTTTAGATACAATACCTAAAATGTTGATTCGTAATGAAACTGTAGACCACTTTGGCCAAAGTAGTATTAGTCTACATAAATTACAAATTTGAGGCTCATTATAGTGAAATTAATCGGCCCATGGAAAAGCCCACCCATAATTGGCGGTGCCATACGAGTCACTTGTTGCTCCAAAGCAAAAACTGTAGAGCTTGATCGGAGCTTCAATGGCTTGTGTTTACTTCACATCTCCTTCCACAAACATCCTTGCCCATCTACCACAAATTCTTTTGATTATCCATGATTGATTACTTAAGTTGTGATTTATATTCAATTATAAGAGAAAAACCATGGAATCTAACACGATGCACTCATCTCCTACCGAGTTAACTCTAAAATGGTTTGCTCCACCATTCTCTTCCTCTCCCGGTATGTCGTCGCACAGGGACCCGGCGCCACATCTGCCTCTTCTCCGACCAAACTGTGGCTTGCTTCGGCTCCCACAACAACTCCTTCAATTGCTACTCCTCTTTGGATGTCTCCTCCTATTGGCATTTCTCCATCCTCCACTTTCGATGTCCTCCCAGTGCTGCCCCGTTTAATACCTATAGAATAAGGAAACCCTAATACATAATACTGGCTAACCATAATAGATCAATAAAATAAATGCCTACTTTCCGAGGCCGAGGTCATGGTTAGTGAAAATGCAAATGCTTGCTTGATCTTAGTTGCCTTTATCAAAGTGTTCAACATCCATGTAAAGAATTCGGCATCTTCTTGTGCAAGCAGTCAAGCACCAAAGGTGACACATCTACTATGGTTGCCTATACCCTATTAATTTCGTGAGAATTGGAATATAAGTGCATGTTTTTGGTGCAAAAACCTCATTTGCTGAGTGCAGATATACCCTCCCTTAACAGGTGCCCGAATTAGATTTCTTATGAACATATCTACAAACTGCTTACAAAATCAGCTCTTATGTTTCCAAATTGATTTCTGAGACCAAACAATAGATTAGGTGATCAAGATATACATGTTTGATCGTTTTTATATGTTGTTTCCATCGATTGAATGCGATTCAAAATTGGAACGGTACTTCTGTAAGAATAGGGATAGAATTTTGATTTTGGATATAGTTTTCATGGTATAATTCTGAATTCGTCCAAGGGAAACTAACCTGATAGTTAAGGATTTCTTTGGTTTCAATATCCATTTATTTAGACCGCAGTTGATCGCTCGATGTGCTTAGGATTTTTAGAGAGCTAGATCATGTGGTTTTGAGAACGGAGGGTAAGAAGCCACTTAAATTTGGTAACAGAAGCAAATTTGCATTGTTTATTGATAATGCCCTTCCTTTTTCGCGATAATGTGTACATTAGTTATTTTCTATATTTTTCTCCACCAACGATGCCTTCCAATCGTGCGGCTATGATTGATTAGTACGGTTTGTAGTATATATATAAATATAATAAGAAAAACCACACATGACTATTCTTAAAATACGTGTTTTTCACGTTACTTATTAAAATATAGCTGCACAACACCTTTAAAATTGCGTTTTTCTCATCATTAGCATTTCCATCCATTTATGCCAAAAATTAATGTTCAAAACGAACTTAAAGGTATTTCAAATTTTCAAAACCCTATCCTTTAGACTCTCTTTTCTCAAACATTCTCTCTCTCACCGGACAGTACACAAGTTGACTTCAAAATCAATTTTATTGAACAAAATACGAGATACAAGCATGAGGAAGAAGGTGAGTGTGGATGAATTCGAGAAGACTGCCGACATGAGGAAAAGGGCTTTCGGCTTTCACATCTCTCTAGATCAACCTTTTCTTCATTACTTATTCCAACCGAAGCTCGTGCTAAGTCTCATCCTCTCTTCATATACCCTTGTTTTGTTGGACAAATTGATGAAAATGACAAAAGTTGACATATGTGTTAACTAGTGAATAGGTCAACTTGAGCCGTGATTTTGGAACGATTCGACTCAGTCTAGAATTATGTGAAACACGTTTACATAATCTAGGATATGAGAGTTTTCCAACGGTAAATCACAACCCTAAACGAACAAGAGGTGAATGAGAAATTGAACCTCAAAGATGACCACTTGAAATGATGTTGTAGAGAAAATGAGTTGTGCAGAAAATTTGAGGGCTGAAGCCCGCTACATTTTCTTAGGCCCAAAATAATTCTCTACAGAAGTTTTCCAATTTGTAAATAGGGAATAATATTTTTCAATATGTAATTTAGAAATAAATATTTTCCAAATTAATAAATTTGGGAATGAATATTTTTTCCAAAATCATGAAAAGAAAATAATATTCTCTAAATTATTGAGAAATAATGTAGTCATATTATGACATTAAAAGAAAAAATCTTTTAATTGCAAATTAAAAGAATATTTCTATATTTTGAGTCTTTCTCCCCAAGAAAGAAATTAGTAATTGTCTCTTTCCCTTTTTCCTTTTTGGTTTCAACTCTCTAGAGCCTATAAATAGATAGTTTCGCTAGAGACGAAAATATCATCGAAAAATACCCTACCCGACCATCTCTCTCTCTAGTTCTTCTTGTCTGATTCTCTCTACATCACGGTTCAGAGTTCGCCTACAATTGAAGTTGTATCCTGGGAGCGATTTGTCCATATGGGGACAAAATTCGTTTCAAGGAAAGCGGATTACTGTGTCTCGTCGATAATCGTTTCCTCCTTCTTCATTTGTCCAATTTTGATTCACAGATCAAGTAAATCTTATTGTATTGTGACGTGATATTCAATAATAATGTATTATTCATTATGTTCGTCTTCTTCAATTACTTTTATTATTGAATGTTTGAATGAATGCCCGTATCTAACTTGTTTTGAATTATTATTCCATTTTCTATTTTTTGGTTCCTTCACCTAATGAACTTGTGTTTTACGATTCATGGTTGTCACTGGTTTCAGCATCAGCGGCGACAAGCATTGTCGTCCCCTCTGCTCTAGAGCTCTCCATTTTCTTAAATTTTTTTGTTATGCTTTTTGGATGATTAATGGGATTTGTGATTTTGCCATCTTTAATCTTCATTAGCCCACTTTTTTTTAATTACATCATATCCTAAATCTACCCTCTAACTCTTACTCACCCAGTTCAAATGGGGTTCGAAATCCAGAACTCGTCACTAATAGTGTGAGGCTTAAGCCGTTGTGGTATCCCCTTTGAGATTTATTAACCCACTTTGTAATGTAAAGGGTTGGGAGAAATATGAAATTGTTGCAACACTAAGGTGAAGAGAGAGAGAAGAACAGTGGGTAAAAAATGTCATCCTTAGCCGGGACATGTCAATCTTATTGACGTTAAAATTTATCATAAATGGACAGAAATGTTAATGGTTAGAAATGCAATTATAAAGGGATGGTGCTGCTAACAAATATTTTTTGGAGGTAGTTATTAGAAAAAGCACATAAAAATAATCATATGTTCCATTAGTTGAGCATCACACACAATATGATAGTGTAATTTTCAAAAAAGAAAAACTAATTAAAAGATAGGAGGTAAGTTATGTTGATCACCGTTAAATTAGTTGTAGACCATGCAAATGATGATGTTATTGGGATAGAGTTAAAAGAGTAGTTGTGACTTGTGAAGCGAAAGAAGAAAGATGTTATAAAAGGTAGTGCTAGGCACAAGAGAAGAGAAGAGTAAGAGAAGTAATTGAAATGGGTCGGTCACCGTGCTGCGAGAAAGCTCACACTAACAAAGGAGCGTGGACGAAAGAGGAGGACCAGCGTCTGATCGCCCACATCCGAGCCCACGGCGAGGGCTGCTGGCGATCCCTCCCCAAAGCCGCCGGCCTCCTCCGCTGCGGCAAGAGCTGCCGCCTCCGCTGGATCAACTACCTCCGCCCCGACCTCAAGCGCGGCAACTTCTCCCCCGACGAGGACGACCTCATCATCAAGCTCCACTCCCTCCTAGGCAACAAGTACATACCATATATCCAATTCCTTAACCAGTTTGACAGTCAAGTCCAAATTTTGATACCCAACTTACCTATAAAAACTCATTAATAATGATTTTATTTGTTTTGATTATTAAGGTGGTCTCTGATAGCGGGAAGGTTGCCTGGAAGAACAGACAACGAGATAAAGAACTACTGGAACACCCATATTCGAAGAAAGCTGCTTAGCCGAGGGATCGACCCTTCGACCCACAGGCCCGTCACCAGCTCCACTGACACCCAATCTCAAAATCAACCCAATAATATAAATGTGGACATGCCTTCCATTTCCTCTGAGAAACAGAGCAACCCAGAAGCCCAAATGTCTCCGGAACTCAACCTGGAGCTCAGAATGAGCCCGCCACAGCATCAACCGCCATTATCAGAGACCAACAACAACAACAAGGTAGTGCTCTGTTTTTACTGTAGATTAGGGTTTCAAAACAGCAAGGGGTGTAGCTGCGCTGCTGACTCAAGCGACAACACACTTTCTGGGTTTAACTTCAAAATCAGATAGCACTGTATATGTATACATATATATATATATATTAATGTTTGTGTTGTTCATATGGCTAGAGACTCTCTGTTCTTGGGCCAATTGTCCCTCTCTCACACACACACTTGTTTCCCATTGGTATGTACTGTTCTCTATTGACCAATAAAACCAACTTGTTCAGAAAATTCATAATGTTTGGCCACAAATATAAGAATATTTCACATCCTTGCATTTCTTTTGCCTTATCATCATCAAAAACATTTATTATTATTTTTAAAAGAAATGATCAAACATTGGATGTTAAACCATATTCATTAAAAATGTGGAGACAACAAAAATGGTTGTGAATTAGTACAAGATGTGTAGTGAAAAAGAAGTTGGGTGTTATGAGAGTGAGAGTGGATAAGGTATAAGGGGATGGGAAGAAAGAGAAGAGAGGGAGGTGAAAAGGTAGTCGGAGGAGAAGTAGGTAACACATCTCAGTCATGCATAAATTAAAAGAGAGAAGTGTATGTAGGAAATGAATGGGGTAGCTACCTTCCCCCACAATTCTACCAACCAAACAATTATTGCATCAACCAACCACACATATCTACACAAATGGATCTTGTGACTTTTTTCTCTCTATCTCCTTATCTATCTTTTTAATTTTATTTTATTTTTATTTTTTGACTTCCATCTATTTATGAACTATTTCATATCATCAACTAACGCTATCAGCTTGAATCTCGACTATATATTGCAATGCTAACATCCATCAATAAATGCAAAGGGTGTATTTGATCAGTTAGTGATTAAGATGGGGTGGAGTTTTGACTTCAACATTTGTGTGTGTTTTTTTTTTAAGTTTTCAACTTTTGTTAGACCTATTTATTAGGCATCTCTCTTGCTTGGTGAGAGTCAAGTAACAATATTAAACTCCCTTCTATATAAAGGTATGTCTTAAACTCATTATTGATATATCAATTTTAAAAACTCTTAATAATCATAAGTTTAGTGATGTCTTACTTCATCGTACCATAATCGAGTCCAAATGTAGATACAATTTATCGATGAAAATAAAAACTTTAACAACTAGACTGACAAATAATTTTAACTAAATTTTAAATAACTTTCCCGTTCTTGTTATGATTGACCAAGTATACGATCAAGAGGTCATGGGTCTCATGGATAATTAGTTATAAATGTTAAATCCTTGCTCTAATCTTTTGAGTTTTCATGATGCTGAATTTTTGTATAACACATCGTGCACATTGTACACCATTGCAAAAGGAAAATATGTTATCGTAAGCTAACAGTGGCGGCGTACAGTTTGCCACCATTAAGACGCTACCTTTAAGACGTCGCCAGTACTTATTATAGCGACATACTTGCTTACATGATCAACTTGTTGGGCCTATAGACAGATGTCCACAGACGCCCGATAACACGCAAGCACAGGCGAACGTTACAAGTATAACCAGAAAGATCGGGTCAAATTCACGGAGACCAAAATTGTAATCTCAAAATAAATGATGCAATTAAGGGTAAACTAAATGACACAAATTGTAGTTGAGATTGATGTTCTGTAATGTATAATGACAAGTAAGTAAATAGTGAGACGAATTAAAGATACTATTTAGTTGAGCAAACCAGGGATGCTAGGCCACTAGATTATAATGAAATAAATGAACAAGAACCGATGAATATCATACAACCAATGTAAACCCTAAACGACAATCTTACTGACATCTCCTCTTGGTTTGATGTCAGCCTAGACTTAAAATATTCATCATCCATCTCGGGTACATAAACACCATGAGCTCGCAATAAGCACTACAATAATAGGGGAGGGGATTTCGAAAAGTTGAACCCCTTTGAATCTAAGTTCGCTCGTCACCTACCGGCCTTTTTGAACTTGACAACGTGACTCTAACAAATAACAATTATTCGTCAATAATTATAGCAAACATTAAACACTTAAATTCAATCACAACTTTGCATAATAAAACCAGTCCAATATCATAAATTCATCACAATCAAGCTCAAGACCTAGTATTCATGATCAAGGGCATTTAGCCCATGATCATGGTGCTAGAATCAAAATCCATCAATAACAAAATAACAATCGAGTTTAAGAAAGACAAACTCAAAACCTAAACTCGAATGAGTTGTAGAACATGAACATTCAATCTCTCTCTCCATTGGTGATGTGAAGCCCACCCGATCTTTGTATGTTGACTTGAATCGGGTTCGTATTTATTGGAAGTATCGAATCTTCCTCGCAGTCAATCGTTTTAGTGTGCTATGTGCTCTCTGCCCTCCAAGTCGTTCTCTTTAGTGAGCGGTCCCTCAAATTAGACGACAAAACCCCATTTTAAAACTCAGAATTTGTAAGTGTAACGACGTGTATGGTCATACACAACAACTATAGTATAAAGAAACTAAGGATTCGTTGTGCAGATATATTATAATCATACTCAATATTATGGCTAAACTAAATATTGACTTTAACATGTGGAATGACTTGACTACATTGTTACTCTATATCTCTAGGTTAGATCACTTTCGAGATAAAAATCTTAGTTGAGTGATTGCATTTCCTTTTTCAAAAATATAAATTTTAGAGATAGTACTTGTCGCTCTTTTTGAGTATGAGCACAAAATTAGGGTATCCGTTTGAGAGAGGACTTTCATTTGTGTTATTTCTCTGCTCATTTACTATCTCATTATAAGTATTTTCTTTTTAACTAATCATATCTCTGAACTCCCTTTCTTGTTTTGCATTCCTTGCATGGTAACATATGTTTAGTGAGTCTTATCTTTTTATTCAAAAATAAATAAAATTAAAAATATACATATACATTCTAACACTTTTGACGTAGTCAGAAGGAAAAAGATATTTTTGTTCACTTAAATATACACTTTTGACATTTTCATATCCTACATTTTTTTTTAGTACCATGAATTTCATTTTCGGACAATAATTCCAAAATACCCATGAATTGAACCAAAATTCAGGGTACTTTCGGGCCATTTTCCCAAAATACTCATGAATTAAACCAAAATACCCATGAATTGAACCAAAATTCAAGGCTATTTTTGGTAAATAAATGGTCAGTTGTCCTAAAATGAAATTCAGGGTATTGAAAAAAAATAAAAAGATAAGGTATATAAAAGTGTCAAAAGTGTATATTTAAGTGCACAAAAGTATCATTTTCCTTTAAATACATACGACTACAAGATATTCAAAATATATATGCACATAGATCACCCATCAAGAAATTAATTTGAAAGAGACATGCACACTTTAGATTAATTAACGATTTAATTCAACCAAAAATAATATTAGTCGTTGAAGCCACGTTAAGCAAAACACTAAAAACTCACGAGCTATATATTACTCATTAGTAGCCGATGGTGACAAAAGTTAAGGTGGATAAAAAAAAAACTAAAGATTGTGTCTTGAGCATGATACATAACCAATTCTATGATGTTGTCGTATTATTATTGATTTAGCAACAAACACCTAATAAATGTTTCTGTTAAGAAGAAAGACTCAGCTAATCAAATGATAGTGACTACGATTATATCGAAAAGTGGTTAATTTGGGAGAGATTATAGATAGAGACAATCACGAAACATAAGCCTTCTTATGAAGATTTATTGAGTTGAATAATTGCCAAGTGTCAAGACCACAGAGGTTAGGTGGCTTTTGGGGTATGCCCCAAAAGTTAGGTACTTAAAGATGTTATATGATCCATGAACTATGGAATTGACATGTCATATGCATCCAATTCTGTCGGTCCATCTCTAAATAACCACTACGATGAGTGGGCTCTACTAGACCTAAATTATTTACATGGAATCAATTTTATTATCATAAAATAGTTTTTTTTATAATGATTTTGATATTGGATTGAATCATAAGTTAGATCGATTGTTACATTCATGATTTTATCAATTGAAAAATAAGAAAACATGCATGCATGCACGGTCTTAGCAATAAGTCATGTCAATGATTATTGGTATACCCTCCTGAATTCATCAAGTTAATTGCTAGCTTACCAAAATAGCAATTAATGCCACCAAATATAATCACTTATACCACACCTTAAATGTTTGAATGAATTGAGTTGAAGGATTTAGAAGTAAGATGATATGTCTAATTTTGAATTAAAATAGGAATGTATAGATATTTCTAGTTAGAATGGAATTGTATTAAATATTTTCATTCGATTTTAATTAAAACCGTGTATTTTGATCAGATTATTAATATTTTGAATACATACGCTTTTTTACACTACCCAAAAATCTCACATATCCCATTAGACGAGATTCGAACCCACAACTTCACAATCAAAGATATGAGTCAGAAACCGTTGAAGTATTTTATACAGAATTATTCTAATTAGATTATAGTGGACATATAAGAACAAAACAATATAATTAGATCTTGATGATGCTACACAAAAATATGGTAATAAACTTACATAGTAAATAATAGGAAACACAACATTTCATAAAAAGAAAGAGAAAAATTGCATAAATTAACGTGGCTTGTTATATGACATTTTTACAAGATGTAATATTGTTGTTAAAAGATGTGTTATTGTTTGTTAATGAAAAAAAGAAGAGATGTTTTCAATTCTCCCTCAAGTAAGAAAACGGGAAAAAACAACAAATTAACCTGGTGGAGTAATATTTCACTTATCTTAGCCAATCTGAAAGGAAATTTAGGGTTAAGGAGAGATTAGAGCATGAGAAGCTTCCTTGTCTATTGACCAATTAGAAGAAGAAGAAGATGATGGTTTTTGTAGGGAAAATGAAAAGAAAAATACAAGTTTGAAAAGGATATGATAATGAGCGCAAATTGATGAATGTGTATAATTGGCAGACTTGGACAAAGGGGTCATTAAATGCTGTACCAACTTTCAGTCTCCTAACATGTGCATTTCAGAAAAAGACACCCCATTTTTTCTTAAAATTGAGGACCACTTTCATCGCATCATTATTCAAATCATCTTTTATTTTGGTTGTTTAGAGTCCAATTGCAAATCATCATCAGCCTCCTTAGCTTCCCGCCCGTTTCCCCTCCAACCTAAAATATTTATCAACAAAGATGTGGCTGTTGTAATTAATTACGTGGATCCCACCTCAAAAGGATTGTCTTTATGGGTAAGTTTTCATAGTCGGTTGATTTGCTCCATATACAGAGCATGTAAGTAACATATAGAAGATAGACGATGAATGAAGAAACAGAGCAAGTCTTGCTCCCTCTATCTCTTGTCTCCGTCCCTTTATTTATTTTGCATATAATTGTTGGTTCACTCATCTCTCAGTTTCTTATTCTTTACTTATTATTATTCGTTTAATTACAACACGTTATCAGCACGAAGCTTTGCCGAATTAAATTTTGTTTATGTACTACGAGGTTGGTTATTTTATACCAAAATTTTGTTTCTCTTATTATGATAATCCGTTGATATTGCTACGAGATAGCAAAAGAGGTGAAGAAGCAAATAACAAAAGTATCATTGTTTTAATCGAATTTTTGTATTATAGCATATATTTGTGAACCTGAAGTTCGTATATAATTTAACAAACGAGGTCTATGTACAGTTAATTGTGTTGCACACATTTAAATTAATGTGTTTTTAGACCAGAAGTCAAAAGACGAGATTGATGCATCTCGGGACCAGGAGTTCCAAAGACCACGGCCCGAAGCCTAAAGTTTATATTTATTTATATTTGTCCCGTTAATTTATTTATTTACTTGTTATTTAGACCCCGAGGTGTATCAACGGCGCGATTGTACCCACCGATATACTTACAGTGTGGTTTTATATTTATTTAATTGTTATTTATATCATGTGAATATGCTAACAATGTGACTGTATATTTATTTCGTTTACTTATATTATTTAAACCCCGTGAGTTAACCTACGGTAGGTTATACCTCCATCGGTGCTCAAAGTGTGGTCCTATATTTATTTATTCATGTCATTTATATTGCACATTATTTTTATTATGTTATTTATATGCAATATATATTTATTAAAACATATGACTCAATATTCATATAGTATACGGAATCTGCAGTTCTGATTCAGTATACATTCATGAAAATTTCCATAACCCGAAGTTCATGAAATATACAAAATTTAAAGTTCTGATATTCTGAATGAAAATATAAATCGATATATCGTATCACGTGATATTAATATTCGAAAGTTTATCAGAACCAGAAGTTCTAAATATTATCAGAAGAATTGTCAAATGTGTAATATTGAGCTCAATGAAAATTTATTTAGAACTCGAAGTTATAAACATTTCCTGCTGGGTAGATAAAAATACTGGTTTTCAGTATGTATCCCAGAAGTGATATTTCTTATGTCTAACCTTGGTATATCTGCCAAAATGGATACTATATTGAGACCTCAAAAGATATGGTGAAAGGCGTGCACTTAATAGTTGAGACCTACACAATATTGAACCTAGAGTTCTTTTTGTGATTTAGCATAATCGTCTTGACAACGATAGTGTGTAGGGTCATCAAAAATTCATGCGGACATGTACTAAAAATCCAAAAGATTTTATCATCCAATGAAGTTATTTGTATCACCTGTTCACAAGAAAATATATGGTCCAACTCTCTCAAACCAAGGTTAGTATTGACTTTCTATAATTCTTACAAATAATTCAGAGAAATATATGTGACTCTATTTATTTATGATAATATTGACGCATCCCGAAGATGGTCATATATTTGTTTAATTCCAACTCATAATATTTCATTTTACAAAACTATTGGCATATATTACCTTGTTAAGGGCACATTTCTCTGATCACAATCTATCCGTCTTGATAATATTTTGCATATCATCAATATTCTCATATTCAATTTGATATATCTCATTTACTTATTAGTTGTGTCATATATGTGCTAGTAGCACTCTCTTGATGCACAAAAATGAGACCTCAACATAAATTAAGGATGATTTTGTTTCATCATCTATTATCATGCATTTTGAACACTTGAAGTGTGATTACTTTACTGCACAATTTATATAGGGGTAATTACAGATCAGTATACCCGTTGAAACCTCATTTCAGAGTTGGCACCCCAAGTTTGATTTTTTTTTCTCAGTCCCCCAAGTTTAAAACGTTAACACTTAAGTTCAATTCTATTAGATTTAACATCTATATTTTTTTAATGACCAAAATGTCCCTGGATATATAAATTTCAAATTGTATGATTATTTGTCAAATTATGAAATGACAAGTTTACCCCTAATTAAATAACCAATTAAACCAAAAGATTGAGGGCAAACTTGTCTTTTCAATTTAACAAATAAAAGAACTAAAATATCCTATATAATGACCAATTTTCCCTCACTCATCCATTCATCTCCTTCCTCTCAACACTTTGTCTGTCCTCTCAGCTTCTACTCCAAAACCAGAGAACTGAACAACCAGCTCCATCGTCGCCTAGCCCTCCTCCGGTCGCCGCCGAAACCACCGTCCCTTTTTTTGCCGATCTGGACGGTGGCATCACGAACACGACCTCTCAACTCTCTCATCTCAACCTCCGCTCGTCCTTGTCCAAGAACCTCAAAATGTGGAATCACAGGGAAGCACGAAGCCTCCTCCGGCTTGTTCTCCGACGTCGGCATTCACTCGGGATCGGGACCGACGTTTATGGTTCAGTCCCTTCTCTACCATGAATCGATTCATGGACTTGGAGAATCTCCAGATCAAATCTTGAATTGAACCTAAATTTGGGTTCCAAAGACAATGATGAGAGTATGAGTGGTTTGGATGTGGGTTTTGGTCTCTCTATTGATTGATTTGATTTAAATTGATTTTTTCTATTTCAAGAAATTTTATCAGAGAGTTTCGGTGTTGATTTGGTTACTGAGTGATGGAAGGATGTGTTTGAGTGCACAATCCATGTGGATATGAAGGGAGTTACAGTGAGAGGGGAGAGAGTTATTTGGGCATGGAAGGAGTTACAGTGAGAGGGAGGGGAGGGAGTTATGTTGGGTATGGAGGGAGTTATAGTGAGAGAGGAGAGAGTTATGTTGGGTTTCTTTCTAGAGTGTGAGAGAGAGACGAAGGAGAGAGAAAGAGTTAGTGACAGTGGAGAGAGAATGATGGTGGGGAGAGAGGAATATAAAAAAAGGACAATTTAGTCATTTTTCATGAGATTTTATATGCATATTTAATTTGTTATTTAAATTGACTAACATACCCCTCCACTACGAACTTAGGTTATTGTTGAAGAGAGGGTAAAATAGTATTTTCACATTCAATGATAATTATAAATTCATAACTTACACATCAAGGGTATTTTTGACTTTTTACAAACCACATCAGTTAAATCTAACATAATTGAACTTAAGTGTTACGTAACGAAACTTGGGGGATCGAGAAAAAAAATTTCAAACTTGGGGTACCAATCCTGAAATGAGGTTTTGATGGGTATACTGATCTGTAATTACCCCTATTATATATTGTTATGAGACAACATTTCTACCCATGTGTGAAGAGAAAGAGCCTCCTGAAGTTAGGCATGAACTTCATGGAAAGTAAATATTACGTCTCATCTAGATCCACACACATTACAATATGAGAAGAAAGTGCAGTGGATACGTTTGCAAAATGTCGCAAACCAAATGCTTGAAGCATTTGTAGAAAACACATGATAATCAATAAAGAATTGCTCCTTTCAGATACTTGATCATTTTTAGCAGTTTCTGAAGGAATGGATATGAATCTGATGCACTTTGACACTACCTATTTATACGGTATTTTGAACAATGATATTTATATAAGACTCGATGAAGAAGTTAAATTGCCTGAAGCATTAGTGAAACACACATATGAGAATTAAGATAAATGATGGTAATGCAAATGGAAGCAGCAAATTCATGTAGTATTCGCCGGAAGCATAAGAGACAAATATGAGTAAAATATATTGTTACTCATAAATAAAAAAATCAGGTTAATAGATAAATAGTTCCAGATGAATTGCTAGTTCTTGAAGAACTACTGATTCAAAGATAAATTATTAATTCCTGAAGAACCATTTGGATTATAAAGAACCGCCAATTCCGAAAAGCTTATTGGTTCAAGTTTAACATTCAGTTATTGTATAATGGTTGGTTCCTGCAGAACACCAAGTATTTGACCTCATAAATCAAGCACCAGAAGATGTTCAATCAGTCAAATACAAATGGTTATTCACGAATAAACGAACTGAAAAATCGATTGATATAATGTAAGGCTTGCAGCCTAAGATATTTCTCAATGACCGGAAATCGATTTAATGAAACATTTTTATATATTGTGATCATTCTAGATACTTATTAGTTTAAAAGTTCCCAAAGAACTAGATATGTATATGATGAACGTATTCAGTACTTACTTATACGGTACACTTATACCGATATTTATATAAGACTCTCGTAATGAGTTATGTTGCCTGAAGCAAATGAGAAAATAATAATATATTATCTTATATGTTGTATGTCAATATGAACTCAGTTGAGACTCCTAAAGAAATTCGAAATACTGCAAAATATTGGAAATGAGAAATTTGATATGAAAGTCTCGAGAAAATGTCTCGGCCTACAGACCGAGTATACTTATGATGAAAATATAACTCAAACACTCCTGAAGCATTTATACATGAATGATGCTCATTCACTCGTTCAAAGGCGAGTCATGAAAGTTGCGGTAAAGGTGCTAGCATATTGAGTTCAAAGCTTATTGGACGACATTAGAGTAAGGTCAAGTTGCAGATGCAGATCATATTCAAATCCCAATAACCTCGTTCCCAGATAAAGTTCATAAAACTCGACATATGTTAAGAAAATTATGTAAGAGATCGGCTTGGTAAGAAACTTATGTTAAGAAACTACAAGGTAACACTGTCAGCTCTCAGGGGGAGCAACGATCAGGGGGAGCATCGATCAGTGAGAGCAGCGGTCAGGGGGAGTATCGATAAAGGACAACATCAAACAGGGGGAGCAGAAATTATAAATTCAAGCACACTTTGGACAAATGTGCGCTGCACTCTTTTTTTCTTATTCAGGTTTTGTCCCACTGGGTTTTCTTGAAAATTTTTTTAACGAGGCAACATTATGCACGTCCAGCATCACCTAAAATACATCTTTACTCGGTTTTTATCCCACTGAATTTTTCCTTGTAAAGTTAAATGTAATTAATTATAAATAAAGGTGTCCAAGGGGGAGTGTTGTAATTAATTATGTGGACCCCACCTCAAAAGGATTGCCTTTGTGGGTAAGTTTTCATAGTCGGTTAATTTGCTCTATATATAGAGCATGTAAGTAACATATAGAAGATAGACGATGAATGAAGAAACAGAGCAAGTCTTGCTCTCTCTATCTCTCGTCTCCGTCCCTTTATTTATTTTGCATATAATTGCTGGTTTACTCAACTCTCAGTTTCTTATTCTTTTCTTATTATTATTCGTTTACAACAGTGGCCATATTTTATCTAAGTAATTGCAAATCCACTATAATGAATCATTTACTTACAAATAAACTATTCAATATTTACAAATACTTATAAATTAAAAAATTGACATACATATACAAGAATAAATTATTACAAATAATGGATGTATAGAAAGGTTGTAAAAATGACTCTAGTAAGTCGGACACGAGTTTTCGAGAACCAGACGGATTTTTATTTTTTTAATTTATATATGAAAAATTAATATATTTTTTTAATATAAATATATATTATACTTTATTAAAATACATATTTCATATAAAACAAATTTTCAAAAAGTCATATTTCAAATTCCTTGCAATAGTTATAGAAGTTATATTTCAAATGTTGTGCATAATTTTGCTACTGCAAAAACTGGCTGTCAATTTACCATGTTTCTTTGCAAATTATTTACATCTCATAAACAATGATGAAAATACCCTAAAAATTGCTTAAAAAATTATATCAACTCAAACTGAGAGAGTCGGGTCAGCTCTGAGACATGATGGTAAGGTAGGAGAGTTGGACAACCAACTTCAAACTCCCAACTCGCATGAATCTAAAGTCACAGACGGGAGTCAATAACTTATGAAAAAAGAAAAATAAGCGAGCTCAAAAGTTTAGTTCACATATGCTTTTACAAGTACGCGACACCTTTTGCATTAACATTTTTTTAACAAATACTTAACTAAAAATGATATATCGTCTTACAAAATGGATGGAAAATAACAATAATATTTGTTGATGGCTAATTCGGTCTTTTGAAAAACCTCGACATATCTTGTTGAGAATATAAGGTCCCATATTCAAAGAATATGAAATCTAAAGTTCCTATATAAATGAAAGGGTCAAACCTAATTAATAAGGTTGAAATTTTAGTTGTACATCTCGACATGTACAAACAAGTTTTACATGGATCAATACACCTTGTAAATGATCTTCTATACGCCGTTTCTCTCGGTTATCGAAGGAGCAGCCACCTCCTGTCAGGGTCTCTCCGGTGACCATCCTTGTCTACTCTGGAGCGGCTGTGTTGTTGTTTGACTGAAGGAATCCCTCGATTTTCGGTGAAGCAAAAACAAGATCTAGAGGTCTCTTTCTCCATATCTGGCTGATGGACGAACATGGAGGTGCTTAGGGATGGCAGGGAGTTCTACAGCCCAGCGTAGGTTTCTCTGGCCCTTGTGTTTGTGTGCATGTGGGTTTCTTTTCTGTTTCGATCTCTCGGGATGAGGAGGTGCTTCGTCGGAGACAACCCTCTGTGAACGCTAAGACGAGAGGAAAGGGAGGCTCAAGGTGGCACACAAGGTGGAGCAGGGATGCGGAACCTCTGGTACAAGGGACTCGCGACGAGGGTGATTGGCATTGATGGAATCTTCGAGCTCGCTGGCGAGTCAGAGGCCATAGAGCGCAGGCTGTGGCGAGCTTCAGCGGTGGTGAGGAAGTCTTCAGAGCTACTAGAACGGGTTGGAGATGAGATGGTGAAGGCAAAGCCTCTCTGGGTGCTCCCCGTCGTTAAGCTTTTTTTTGTTGGCAATGTTGAATCCAAGTCGATTGAAGCTGATCAAATCGTGGACGTTTGGGTTGTGGGTCGTGGGGCATCGGCGGACAACGGGAGGCGAGGTTGTTCCGTTCTGCTCGTCGAAGCTTCGCCGACCTTAAGGGCGGCGGCTTCGCCCACATCGCGTATGCGATGTTAGGTCTCTTGTGGATCGATTCATTTCAATTTGAACCAATTAATCTGTTTTGAACCGGTTTAGGCTGGTTCCTGCCGGCTAGGTCACTCTCACTCATAATCGGTTTTTTTGTGGGTTTTAGGACCAATTTTTGTTTCTTTATTTTGTTATCTTCCCCAATATATTTCTTTCTGGCTCTATCGGGTATGCATTGTACTTTTTTTTGTGTTTATACACTTTATTTTCGGTAAAAAAAAGTTTTACATGGTCTCAAACCAGGCCGATATGAACCTGTATTTGTGGGGCTCGCGTCCCTGTGGCTCCGCTCTCTTATGAGTCTGATATTGTGTTTCGCGTAAGGGGAGAAATAAGCATGCGTGTAAAAAGAAACGTCCTACTATGGCCCACGTTAAGGGGAGTGTTGAGAATATAAAGTCTCATATTGAAAGAATATTAAATCAAAGGGTCTTACATAAAGGAAATGGTCAAACCCAGCTAATAATTTTGAGAGTTTTAGTTTTGGAGCCCGATCCGATATGTACAAACTAACTTTACAAATCGTTCTCAAGTTCTCCTGTCTCATAGCCATCAAAACAAGCATCCCATTTTATTTTTTTGATCAACAATAAAATTAAATTGACATAACGCTTGAAAAATACACAACAAGCCCGAAAGGGCGGAAGCAAATACAAAAGAGTAGCTGCGAAAACCAACAAACCATAACGGATAAAAAGGACCAGTTCAATTGTAACATACCACAATTGAACCAACTTAATTGACCAAATCTGAGTAAGCCTGGTCTGTAAAAAGAAACAGACCGGGATAGAGACGCGTTAAAGGGATGAAGATCTCTCGCAGGCGAGAAAGCTACCAACGTCATCAAAGCCAAAACGAGAGGCAGCTCCTTCCACCGCAAACATCCTCGGCCACCAAAACACGCCCCGGAGATTTCCAGGAACCTTTCCTTATCGCCAATCACTATCGAGCTCGCCACGAACCACCATCTGTCGCCGTTTACGCCTGCCGAGAGAACACCAGTCTCTACAATTGACCACCAGTCCTCCCCGTATTCATGGCCTAAGCCCACCACCTTCATCGACTCTTGAAGTTTCGAAACTAACCAGATCTGAAAACAAAACCATATATGTGTTTGAAGCCTCCAATGCCTTACTCGCCCAAGGACCCACTCTGTCTAAGACTCCGGCCAAAACTTAAAATAGTCATAGCAAAGAACGTCAGAGCACTGTTCGCAATGCAACTCTAGCCAGCGACGGAAGAGTTGTAGGCAAACAGTGGCTCTCTCTCCATGCTCCATCAAGAAACTTCTCTTTTTCAACCTTTACCCTCAATAAAATCGGCTTCGAATAGGAAAAAAACGCATAAGGAAGTCGTCGGGGAGCCTCGCCGGAGAGGCGGCTCTACTGGCAAGCACCGACCTCATCTGCGCGCTCCATAACCGCAAGAGAAGCTCCGCCACATGCGAACTCCCCGGTCCACTGCGAGCACCACCTAAGCCGAACCCCCCAAATCAGATCTAGAAAGGAAAATTTCAAATCTAGGTTTTGCAACTCTAGAAACCCACCCTTCCCTCCTTCGAGCAAGACTGTCCCACACCATCAACACCGGTCCGAAATAGGTAAGGATGGTCACCGGCGCACCGTTTCCGGAGTTCGGCGGCGGCGCAGGCAACCCAATGTGAAAAGATGGTAAAGAGAGATTTAGAGAGAAGATGTTTTAGAGAGATGGTTTTAACATCCTTTTTGTGCTTTCATTGTTAGAGTTCAAACCCTAATATGTATTCCATCAATACGTTTAGTTTGAAATGGTCCATTTAGTGAAGTTGTGCCTTAATTTAGTGCATATTTGTAATTTTTGGCATTTCGGGCAACAATTTTGAGAGGCATAAGCGTGCAAGAGTTTCACTAAACAGAAATTTCAGCTAGCTCGAGATAATTTTGTAAGATGTTGATGCATGAACATCTTCATATTAGTTTACTATCTTATTTCTCGCATTTATAACTTTTCTTTCAATCATTTTTTTTATCTTAGCCTTTTTTGCCACATTATTCACTCATAAACTATGCTAGTGTTATCTTGCATATTTGAGGTCCAATCATAAGCTTTTAGATGCCAAATCAAGACAAGAAGAAGTCAACGACTATTACAAAGACAACTGACATATACAAAATGAGTTTATAAGGCAAAGCCCTAGCTAACATCTTGTCAAGGACATCGTCTTTATCAAACCATGAAATAGTCTGGCTAACATGTTTCAAAATGTACTAATCGCAATGAGATCTCATGAATTCTATGCGTCAAACTTAATTGATGTATCGAAGTGTCATTTTTTCTTGAAAATACATTTGAGCCAATTGACTTCATTGTTTCTTAATATTACTTCCACACTTATAATTCTTTACTTCATCATTCCCATCTACGGGTCATGATCTTGGTTATTGTGTGTTGACGTTGCATGTACGTCAATAATATTTTGCGTTAATTACAGTTTACCCATATTATACTGGCGCGTTTTACTGTTTTCCCCAGCTATAATAAAAAGTTTAAATTAAGATACGCTAATTGTATTTTTTTTACAATTCCGGTAGAAGTTGGATAGAAACCTAAAACTTTGGACAGAAACCTAATTTTTTTCATAAAAGACGAAAATAACCCTTCAGCTGGTTTGACTTGGACCGGAAATAAACCAGAATTAATTTCTGATTTATTTAATTGGACCGGTTCTGTATTAAGTTATATAATAATTAGGTTTCCGTCCAAACTTTTAGGTTTCCATCCAATTTCTAACGGAATTGTAAAAGAAATACAATTAGCGTATCTTAATCTGAACTTTTTATTATAGCCAGGGCAAACTATAAAAACTGTAAAACGTGTTAGTATAGTATGGGTAAACTATAAGTAACCCTAATATATATTCAATAGAAGGCTTTGCTGCAAGAGGCGCGCACGTTGTTACTTTCATGTGATCTATCGAACAATAGTGATCGATTCATTTCTCCTTATCCCCCTTTGTTGTTCCTCTAGAACCTCTCATAATCTTCAGTATGATATCACAGATTGCCTTGTTGTCTTCCATAATCCTTATTTTAGGGTCTCCCTTAATTTTTATTCTAATATGAAGTATTCTTTCATGCTCTCATAACCTACCTCACCACTAACATTCATAACTTCAGCATCATCTTCATACTTTTAACAAACTATAAGTTTCTGCTTTTTGAAACATTATTCTACGACATCATCCACCATTAAGATTGACGAAAAATAATACCCTTCAACGTCATTGATCTTTGCTGCTTTAAAAATGTTACAGAATATTTTTTAATGTCATTTTTTCATAATTTTGTCAACATCTAATTGTTTTCGTCTAGAATCGTTCAACGATTGAAAATTTCATAATACGAAAAAAGAATCAATTAAATCATTTCTAGTAATCGTTACTTAACATTTATCATTGTGCCCGTTGTGACTAATAAGGGTATATCCGGAATGATGGGAGCACTTTATTTATAGTATAATTCAAAATTGTAAAATTAACTGAGAAAATGAATTTCTCGACTCTAAGTAGCACATCCTCGACGATACCATTGGGTTACATTATAGGTCTAAAACATACGAAGATACAGAGGTCTTCTTCATGTGCCCTATCTTGAATGTGTTATAAACTAATAAGGAATTCAATTAACACCTGCTCCAAAATTGTATAAGGAGATGAGCGGCCTATAATTTTCAATCTCCACTTGTTGGAAGGTTATTTAACAATAGGGCACTGTATTCCTCAATTAGTTTGGCATGGGAGCATTCCATGTAACCTTTCTCTATCAGAAAAAGTGTCTTAACAAAATTGTGGTATTTTGCCATCACATCCAGAGCCTCTACTAGTGTGATATTGATAGTTAACTGTTTGAGGAAATCCAATAATCTAAATAAATATGCATCAATACGATCGTCCTTATTTCTTATCCTTTAAGGAAATGGAGGTCTTTTGCAAGCACTAAGACCTATTCTTTTCAAGCATTTGGTTCAGCTGATCCCTTCTCATTCTCTAAAAATGGCATTTCTTCAATTGTGACTACTTTCTCAAATGACTCTCCATCTTGGCTTGGTTCCTCGCCCTTTCCTCCTTCACCCACATTTCTAGAACTTACTGGTTTTGGGATAGTGGTTCAACTTCTCAATGTTATCACTTGAACATGGTCTTTCCCATGGTTTCTTAACGCTATCACTTATTCCCATGGTTTTTCCCTAACTTATCTAACGTTGTAACTCTTGATTGTTGTTAATATAAAGTTTACGTCAATATAGCTATTCACTACAAATCCACAAGTATACATTAATTAATCGAAGAATGTGTTGATATACTAAGGATGAATGGTGAAAAAACACAAGCCCAGTAACACTAGTTCAAAGCATAATCTGAAATGGAAATGCGATATATGAAGTTCTTCTCTGTAGGCAATGTTTCTCAAGAGTTAGACCATGAAAGCTCCTCGTATAAGTAATTCTTGGTTTGGGAGGATAGATGCATGATTCCAAATCAAATTACAGAAATTGAGGACAAATGGGAGGCACACGATAACAACCATGTCGAAGAAAACCACCAACTTTACTCGAGACTATGGAGCCCTAAAACTATCTACTTTATCAAGTCTAGTAGTACCTGAGTTTGACGATTCTCCCATTGCATCAGGAGAAGCTGATGTCTGGCATGCATCCCTCGTTAGAACAGTTGCCATCCCAGAAATCTCCTATGGCACAAAGCAGATATTCACTAAATGTTGCAAGTGAATTTAGTCTTTACAAGCTTCAAAGACACCGAACACACTTTCCACTGACCCACAATTGCCAATCAGAAGGACCATCCAGGTTTCTGATTCAACCCGCCATCTCATGTGCTTACTTATATAGTTAATCATATTATTTGCAAGAAATTAAACAGCCAGAATCAAGCAACTGATACTTTTGTCAAAGAATGAAAGAAACTCCATCTCACCTTCATTAAATGCATCCTCATATCACGCGGTCGAACATGATTTCCAATGCAGACAACACATCAGCAGCGGCCTTCTTTTTCTCTTCAGTCTGCAATTTTATTATAGATTTCTTTATTAGAATCAAACAAAGTCCAATTACAAATTAACTCATGCACTAACGAACAACAGCAAAGTGGCCCAAAAGACTTTTCCAGCATCAACAGCCAAGTCAAAAGACGAAAAACCAAGAAAAAAAATATAATGAAAGTACCTAATAAGTTCTGCGCATTGGAGACCTCTCATATGCTCAAGTACAATTAAAAAGTCAACTATTGGAGAACCCTTTTACCCCCAAAAGTATAATGCAATACCATTATCTTTGTGCACTCTATGTATAAGGACTGTTCGTTAACTGATAGCACTAACAGCAAATTATGAGCAACACAGATACATCGTGCAAAAATGTAATTACTCTTTAAATAACAACATTTCAGAAATCCACTCCACTCAAAACAAACATACCAGATTATGCACGCCACCGAAACAGTCCAAAAAAGAGGCTATATTTTGTGAATCGCTCCATGTAAAATAAACAAGCAGTAATGGTGAAAAAATGAACTCCCGGCCCCTAGCAATGCCTAAGTAAAAAAGTAGACATTTTTGGAGATGGAACTTGCAAATAATTTGGGTGGAAGCAGAAAAAAATTCTAATGAAATTTGAAGTATTTGGGACTTTTTCTCAGTTGTAACACTAAGAGCTAGTCGCATACAAGTAATATAAAACCACAACTTAACATTAACAATTACAGCCTGAAATTAGTGGTACTGATTCTAGTTCTGTAATTAGGCAACAAATAGGAGATGGGTTTTCGAGAAATCAAAACTCAGATAAAGGTAAAATAGATGTCAGCAGAAACATACTATGCCCATCAAAACCTAAAAGGTGGGTTTATGCGAATTTGGATCATTCCTTAGAACAAAGAATATGCTTTGATCAGAAATCGAAAAATTCAAACACAAAAGCAAAGCCGATGATCAACTCGTAATCTTCTTTCATGATTTTGTTCCGTAAGCGAACCACTTCAATTCAGTAAATACTCTATCCAAAAAATTAACTGTCAGTGCAGTATTGGTAAAATAAGTTAAACGAACCCTTAAAATCATCAAGCCTGCTAGCTCAGTTGGTTGGAGCGTTGTGCTAATAATAACAACGTTTGTCAAGTGGCAATATTTTTGTAAGTAGATACCTTCTCCACTTTGTTTTTGGGTTAGTCTTGTTGTGAAAGTCATTATTCTCCAAAAGAGAATTGAGTCCACATTAATCACAATTGAAAAGAAAGTATTGTTTAGGTTCACCAAGAAGAGGGGTTGTTGTCGGTAATGAATGGTAGCAGGACCTTGTGTGTCGTCGTTTAGGTGAAGAGGAGAAATGAGAGCCACAAATATTCAAAAGCTTCTACAAGTCAGTGGCAACATGTTATACTCCACACTGCAACCCACAACTACAAACTCACCCACAAGGCTCAATTCAATTTGATCATTGACAAGATTAAAATTAAACCGCTTCACTTTTATTTCATACGAGTGTGATCGATGGAAAGAAGAACATCCTCATCCACCTACCTACACTACACTGCAACTCTGTCCATTTCATTAACATCTCTGAATGAATCTCTAAGCAAAAAGAACATTTCAAATCAACAGGCCCATTAGCTCAGTTGGTTAGAGCGTCGTGCTAATAACGCGAAGGTCGCAGGTTCGAGACCTGCATGGGCCAACTTATTATTTTTCCTATCTTTTGTTTTGGTGCAGCATTTTGTTACCTTTAAAGCCAGACATATTTTGATAGCCAAGCATTTATATTTTTAATATGTATTATATATACCATAGCATTGAAATGAAACTATGAGCCAACCATTCTTCTAATCTTCTGTTGCTGATAATCAATCATGTGTCTCAATGTCAATCATCATAATTGTGGCTGTGGTTCACTCACCATTGTCATTTCCAGGATGAGATGTTGCTGGTGTTTTGCTTTGATCTGTGGATGCACATTGGCGCTGCCCCAGCTTTTCGATGACTCCCAAGGACGTTCTTGCTCTCATGGCTGACGCTCTATCCATAGACAAAGTAGATGTTAATCTTGTCGCCGCCGCCGCTGCATGTCTGGTCCTCACTCTCCTCTGCCATCCGTGCAGCGACTCTCTCACATTCTCAGATACTACCGTTTTCTTGTACCTCGAACCCATCTGCAACCATCATCAGATTCGGATCTGTCTATTGAGAAGTTGTTGCTACAGCTATACATAGACAACAGATGTAACGATAACAACAAGCTGGACCTGTGTGACTATAATATAGAGTGGAAATGTGATGTAGCTACACCAGAACTGCGCCGTGATCCTATAACAAACCACAGGAGATTGTTAGTACTAAAATCGGAAGAATTATAATTCACAACTAACATAGTAAGGATGATATATACCCAAATGCCAATCTAATAGCAAGGAAGCTACGGTTTTCCATGAAGCAAGAAGGTTCCTTGATTTCCCACTGGAAACGATTTTTTCTGTTAGCACCAATATAACAGTTTACAAAAGTTTGTGGGTGAAGTGGCCGAGATCTCATGTAATAAGCATGAGGTCGATGGTTTCAATCCTAGTGTTGTGTTATATAAATTATCGCTGATAAATAAAACCAATATAGCAGTTCAATTCTTAACATGAAAAGAATCGGGCCGATGCATTTTTCTATTAGAAGAAATAAACCCTCAATCTTCCAGTACTCAATGAGATGGTAAGCTAAAGTCAAGTTCAAAATTCATGCATGACCATATCTTCTGGGTAAATGTGGTAATACTTATGTACGAGAAAGAAACACAACTATGATTGCACCAATCAAATATTATAAAACTATTATAATAGCTTTCTTACCAAAGACCAGAGGAAATTTGCCATCTCAAATGCATTCTGCAGACACAACCTCCTAGAATAGATGAGAGATCGGCTTTGAACAAATATTTGAATCACCAAAAAATATAATTGCTTCGCTTACTTGGAATGATATCAGTTGTATTAACCGCAACAGAAAATTTGGTCTTTTGAACCAGAAGAGTTCATCCCTCAGCCTGAACTGATGGAAGTCTACAAATGGGCATCTGTCCATGATCTCAACGGCCAACTTTACTACCACCCGGTGCAGTTTAGTACCCATTAGCAATATTAGCTTTATATATCATTAACAGAGAAAACAATGAGATAAAAGGAGTATATATCAGTAAGATTCAGGCATGTGAGGTCAAATAATGCCACAAAAAGTGCATAGTGTAATAAAAGAGGCTTACAATGGCTGGAAGGAAGGAAAGATAAAAGTAGATATTGGTTCCTGAAAAGAAATCACACTTACACCGATCATGCTCTAGTTTACTGTTGTATATTGGAACAACAAAGAATAAAAAATTACCATTTTAAATTCTTGAATCATCAATGTTAGAAATTCAGATGAAGACTGCTGTATTTTTGTTTTACATGAACACCATATGTGGAGATACATAGAAAGATGACCCCGTAATACAATAGTAAGACTGTGTTATAGACTTATAGTAGCAGTATATGCATGCCAAATACTAAAAAACTCGTAATATCACTCATTATCTTCAATACCTTGTTAAAGATGATGAGTTCTTCTCCTAACCCTTATGCTAATCACAGTTGAGCTATTCATTTTCCAAGGATAACTGAATAAGTCGACGAAAAGACAAACATCTTTCATTATCTCCTATGAACTACTGTGCACAATTCAAACAGAGTTTGCTATAATATCAATGAGTTTCAGATACCAAATTGGTTCAACACATTTTACATCCTACATCATTTGATCTGGATGCCTAGGAACACAGAATAGTTTTTAGTTTCTGAGGGCTCAGAAAATTACCATGAAAATCTAGAAGAATGCATAATATGGTATAAACCCAGAGAGGCACACTGCAAAAATAAGTAACTAATGATTAGCTGAAATGGGATGCTAAAAGCTGCAAAAGTGTATGTACAAATTAATGTTACTCTCTCTAAACAAGCTTGTCCAACACTTGTTTCTTGATGAAGTGTAAATACAAATTCATTTGTACGTGCAATTAAAGATAAAAAACAAGTTTCTAGAGAAAGTTATATGATTTGGAAACTTCCACCAGAGGATGGCCTATTATCAGCTTCAGACAAAATAATAGAAAAACATGCTGGTCGTTACTGGTGCTAATTATACTATTACTTAATTACGCTGAAGTATGTTAACCTTCGGAATCCATAAAGATGCTGTACCTAATCCCAACAATATCACGAAACTCTTCCTCCATGCTTCGGAACATATAATTAAGGAAGTCATATGTCAGAGGAAGCTGATGAGTCTACAAAGAAAAAAAATAAAAGGAGATATTAGTAAAAGCAAACATATAATTAGAATTGAAGAATTTATCGGTGAAGTTTACTACTATACTTGTTTCCTTTTATTGTAAAATTAAACAAATGTAACATGAGGTGTATAATGCAATTCGTATGTAGTTATAGAGTATATCTATCCTCTCTTAATATCTTTTGGGACCTGGAATAGTATAAGTGTAAGTAAATAAGGATATAACCTTTCTCATTAACTCGTTCACATCAAATATACGCAAAAGAAAACTCTCCTTTGAGCCGAAAAGAAACTTACAGTAATGAAGCCCAAGCGCAAAGCCATATAGTCAGCTTGGTTTATAGAACTCCAGAGCTGGCGACTGAAACAAAGCTGCAAATTGATACATTTGGTTTGGAACCATTAACATGCCAATTGAAAATGATGTCATTGAAGAACAAATAAGATGACTAATTTTCTTCTTCTACATTATGCAGTGGGGAAGCAACCTGTACATAATATCTGCGAGAATATTTCCATTCTGACCAGTTTATCATGTAATTTATGTATTTACTTGGCCAGTTTTATATTATTACATGACCATCCAAAGCATGGAAAATCAAGTATGGTGATGAAACATAATCACCATCTAGTAATTGAGACCATGTGAAATAGTAAGTGAGGATACCAGCCAGACAAGAACTTTATGCTGGCTCCATGGATGAGAAGTGTTATGAAAAATAAAAGTAGATAAGCGTCGCAGCTTCACATTCCTTGACATAGCTTGCCGTGGAGAACCTAAGTTAAGAATTAGGCCAGTGGGGTGAAAACAAAACTGTTATTGTGCCTGCCCAAGATAGCTTTGCCAGAGACTTAAGGGACAAATCACCAAGAAGGGCAAAATCTGAACCTTCTAAGGCGTCATTAGCCATTGCCTTTGCTTGGTTTTCCCACGTTCTCCAGCTATATATCTGCATGACATAACAAAATATATAGTTCTACCCAAGAGAAATGAACCTAAGAAGCCTCTACAAATAAGTAATACTTTCAAGGGACATGTCCACCTTAATCATGGCCAGGGCAATGGCTACGAAGCTGTAAGAAATATGAGTTACACCCAGAACAAATAGGAAACGATGAAGCTGCTCGAGACTTTCTTTTGAAGCAAAAGATTCATGACCCTGAAAGACAATTTACCATTCTAAAAGTTTTATCATAAACAATAAGCCTCAAAGAAAGCTACCGATACTTGCTACTACTTGGTATCAAAACTTATTTGTTCTAATTAATATCATGTAATCATAATTGGGAAAAAACATGCATAAACATGACGATGCAATGAATGTTTCCCTGAAAGTCCAACGAGCTATCACTGGCATTGCAATCTAATCATGTTTGGTATGCTATAGTTTGTGGCATCCATTACTTTTCACCAGACATTTTCGTCACCACTCAATAACACTCCTGATATTGTCCTCTCCCTATAATATCTTGCAAAATGAACACCATAACTCTAGGCTTGCTCATCTAAACATTGAACAAAAGTCACAAACAAACAAGAAGGCTTTGTTGAGGCATCTAAATCTACAAGACATTTTACTACAGCATTAGCACACACTTGTCAAAAAACTGAAAGACGGGTACCTCAGGACAAGAAGCAAGGTGCCTAGCATCCTTGTGAAGCGGAACCGAATCATTCAAATACCTTGCAACTGAGACGGAGTAGTGAAGAGCCAAATCAAGACGAGGCTGTGGGATTGGGCATGGATAAAACTTTGTGCTCAAGGGTGATGACTTAACACAAATCTTGGCGACAACAACAATCCAGTGACCCATGAGCAGGGAGAGAACCCCAAATAGCATCAGCTCTGCTCACACAGACATATCATCGAACACCTTAGCTACAATACCAATATCGAACCAGAACTGAAACAACCCAAACTGCCCACCTTCTTTGATCTTCACCAGAGCAGCCATGAGAGCTTTCCTCTTTGTCCTGTCCAGCCACTGATACAATCAGAAGATGAAAGTGAAATCAAAATCATCAATCGGCCAACATTTGGAGAATAAAGTTGAGGAGGTCAACGTGCCTTCCCAGATAGTTCGAGCAAGTAGTTGATGAGAAAGCCAATGAGCACCATGAAAGAGACGACGGTAGCGACAGCCCAAGTAGGGGTGGAGGACAAGGAACGTCCTTGCTCCTCTACAGCCATTTCCGAGCCCAGTTCGGAGCAGAGATCCAGGGAATTAATGGCAAGAGAAGAGGTAGTAGCTGTGACTGAGCTCAGCTAATGGTCTCCAGGTGGGTCCCATCGGCCACGGTTTGGTGCATGCATCAATTTTAAGTCTTCATCTTCATCGTGTCGTCTTCCTCCAACAATTTACAAGTCATGCTCCTAACTAATCCATCCTTAACTAAATAAGATTAAAAAAATTAGACGTTGATTTCAATGTGGAGAAAATAAACTATTTTACCCGCCATTTCTATTTCTAGTGCCTTGGCATGAATGTCGGGCATGTTACTCCTCTTTAAGATTCGGACAAAAAACTAAATATGAATTTGTTTTTTCTTTTTTAAGGAAACTCAAATTTTATTTATTAAATAACAACTCACCCATCATGGACAGTTGAAATTATATAGTGGACAGATTTTTCACTATAATTCAAATTACCGTTAGTTAAAACATATTTGGTAAATTCGTGAGCTACTAAATATCGATTTAATTGTGAAATAACAAGTATTTTTCAATTTAAAATTAATTTAAAGGGCATAATTATTTTGAAAATTTTTCACATAATCTCTCTTAACTATAGTCGAGTTTTATTTAATTCATTTAACTTCAAAATCAAATTGTATAGATTTTAAGTTTGAAAAAATTTCACCTTACTCTTTTTCGTTATTTTATTTTTTGAAAATTTTGTTAACTTTAATGTGAAATAACGAAAATACACTTGTATTAAAAAATTAAAATAAATAAATACAAATGTTTTTGAACTAATGTTTTCATTGTAGAAAATAAAGAATTAAATTCTATTAGTAGAAAAATCAATTTTTTTTAAAAAAATTTCTTACAAAATAATTAAAAAGATTTTTAAACATAGTTTTTTTATTTTTATATATTTTTAAAGCTATTTTTAAAACAAATAATACTAGAATATTATTTTTATTTTTTTTTTTGTAAAAAAAAACTAAGAAAACAAAAAATGATTTATTTTAATTTTTTTAATACATGGTACTTTCGTCATTTCGCAAAAATTTAACAGGATTTTTAAAAAAGTTAACTGAAAATAGTAAAGTGGAATTTTTTCAAACTTAAGGAATTCTACAAGTTAATTTTTAAGTTAAGGGAGTTCGGTGAAACTCGGTCATAGTGCAAGAGTAGAAAGAGTGGATATAAAAAAAAGGCACATTGACTAAAATTGTTATGGGTTTATTCAAAAACATGCTATTTGGCTCGAATCGGTGACTATGAAAAAGTCAGCACATGGTAGGCAATAATTTCGGTCAAGAAAGGCGTACAGGTTTCTCAATTTATTCATCCGTTATTATATTTTGCCTCGAAGAAATTTCTAAGTGGCTCTACACTCAATTTATTCCATAAAAAAGTTCGAAACACAAAGTTCAAAACCTGACTACAAATTTCACAAAGTTCAAAACCTGACTACAAATTTCACAAATCAATTGAATATAAACTTTAAGCCTCCTTATTAAGCATATACTTATTGAACAACATATAAGTAAACCATGCAAGAAATTGCAACAGACAATACTAATTCATCACAAAAAACTATTTTACATGATTCATTCATTCTAGATTCTCAAAAATATTTATGAGAATTTCGCAAGCATCAAGCAATAATTATAATATAAAGCCAGCATTAAATAATAATAATAATCATCATCATCATGCAAATAAAGTTAAATTTATCATGCATCACCAAATAATCATTTAAACAAGCCTTTAAATAATATAAACTCATGTCATCAACTCACGAAATAAATAAATTCAAGAATTAAAGATCATCCAAACTGATACAGCACACCCCTGTACATAAGGTGCACTATCCCAGTTGATGACTCCAAAACGGACACGCAAAAATGATGCGAGTCAAATTTTAGAATTTCGACAGTGTATCGGTCACAAGTAATAAAAAAAGTATAATTACAACCCCGAATTTATCGAACCCAAAGAACAATTGATTACTTAACTTTAAGCACTTGAATTTAATCTTTCAGTCAATATTAGTCGATCAAAAAGTTAAGTTTTAGATGCGAGAAAGGTAAAGTATGTAAGATGCGAGATTAACTAATAATTAAATTTAATAGTCAGATAACATGTTGAGACATCAATATACATATTAGATTTTCGAGAAACAAATTAAATTAAAAATATGATTGTTGGTGTTTCTAACTTAGGGCAGTAACGAGAACTCGTATCCTACATATAACCCCCTTTCGCGTAAATAAAATGACATTTTCAACTAAACTTAAACGGACTTGCAGTAACAAAATTATTTCAAGTCATGATTTAACTGGTCGAAAAGCATTACGTTATGTGAATTCTCCTAACTTTCGGTGTGTGTCACTTATGAACATTATTACCATATTAACCCACTTATTCTTAGTGAGGATTTAAACCCGGTTTTCAATTATCATTTTCATTTACTAACTCCCCTTCCGAGTGATATTAGCAAACTTAATCGATCTATTCGCAATTAAGGGAACGAAGCTTTAAGCACAGATTAACTGAAATCACCTACCTAGTGCAACAAGCATATAAAATAATTACCAAAACCTCCCTAATTAAATTCTTTCGTTTATTTCCTCAATCCCTTAATAGAATCAGCTAATTATATTCCTGAGCCTATTCAATTTAAACATTTTGATAGTTAAATTAAACCATATATATAATTGAAACTGATTCAATGCTTAAATTAACAATCATACATAACTTAATTCGACACCATAAGGAATATACAAGAACATTACAAACAATAAACTAGACTCGATTCATTCATAAATTTGTAAATACAACAAGAGGGGATTTGAGAAAATAAAACCCAAAATTAATTCTCAATCGTAAATTAAATATGTGGTTGAAGTTCCTGTGATTCCTCTCTTCAACTTGATCTCTTGAACTCTAGAATGGCTCCTGGGCACTTCTGAGAGCTCTCTGACTTTAAGAAGCAGACACATAAAATAAGGATTGATTTCGTAAATTGATTTCTGCCCTTTTTCCCAAATGTGTTGTCCCCTTTTACATAGTGTAGAAATTTCGCGCCGCCACAGACCGTGGCGTCTTCATGCCTTGTTTTTCGTGCTTTAAGATTCGTCCACGAAATTTGAGTGGTTGACCGATCGGGTGGCCACATACCGTGACCACGACCACAGACCGTGACCACGACCATAGTAAAACTATTCATTCTCAAGTTTCGGGCATGACTTCAACCGTTCTTAATTGGTCCAGCTAAACCGTTCTTGATTTCCAGTTTAATCCTAAACCGAAATTGGTCTAATTCGGTTTAATCTAAAACCGGAATTTATCTCTCTCGTGATTCCTCTACATGATTCCATCCGTTTTACTCAACCTTTAGTGTGTGACCCTCTATGCTCACGACATGTTGGCAGACTGGTAAAATTACTATTTTACCCTTTCCATCATGAGTGGCCTCTAGCAAGACATCATGATTACCCAACGCTTGTGATTATCGAGATTTCGACTTAACCTTGTCGTACAGGAAACTATCTTTTTATCCTCTAGATATCTTGACAACCACGAGGCATAGACAAATCATCCTCGTTCAATTGTCCTGTTTCTTGATATGAGTTAACTGAATTGTGACTGATACTCCATATCGACTGCATGGCCATGCTATTGTATTTCAATTGTACTCATCAAGTGGCCTAAACAGATATCTGCTCATACATTTGTATGAAGGATAAATCCTTCAGCGATCTATTGAGTCAACTCATGTGACTCGTGATCGAGCCAATCACAGCCGTTATTGTAACCATGTCACAAGAGACGTTAGACTGAGTTAAACTCGTCACTCATCACATAGTGACCTCAAAGATCCTTCCGTCTGAGGATGTGATTTCACGTACTGACATATGAGTATGTTCGTGACTGTATCTATGTAACATACTCACGATCGGGTCGTTCTATATCACCCCATCTGGCGATACTATGACCTAACTCCGGCCTCCTTCTGCCCATGATCAGTAGAGCGTGATCATTTAGGGTTAGCCTCATACCGATCGTTTCTTGTGAAGTTATTCTGATCGGGGACAGCTTAAGTGTGATTTTATCTAATTTGTAGATCTACTATTATGTGTTGACACATCAATGATACAAATCAAATTATACTTAAGATATTACTACAACACTTACTAATATAAATGTCGATTTTATTTCAACTAATAATCTCATTACATGAGTACATTGAAAATACATTGTGCCTAGCAAAATCCCAACAGTATCATGATCTTAGCTCTAGCAAGAATAGAATTCATGAAACAAAGGAAAATTGCACTATAATTGATGGTAGCTCTGGCCCAATAGAAAATTATATCCTACTATACTGACATACACAAGTAAATCAGTAATTGACCTAACAATTGGATAGTAGAAGCAAAACCGATTGGATAACACAGAACAAATAACAAAACATTTGAACTACAAATGTCGAACCCTGTGTTCTCCCAAATGCTGCTTGAGATTGTAAGTAAATTTGGACAAATAAATACAAAAAAATCTGCAAAATGCTTGATCGATCAGGGAGAAGCACATGCAATATATTGTTCAGTAGATCTATGTAAGAAAAACTACTTTGTATGAGAAAACATGCAATGAATAAGGCGATAACACACTAAAAAAGATCAATCAAACATGGATTCACAAATTCAATTTACATAACACATGATTGATTAACTAACATTACTTTTTATTCTTGAAAAGGTTTAAAATCCTTTGCGATTTGCGTTTCAAATGGCTCATTATCGACGCTGTCAAGTGACTAAGGTGAATCGTTGTCGACTCTGCCAAGGGAATGAGGTGTAACGTGTCGGCGTGATTGTGTAAACCAAATTAAGCTGAATATGCGAGAGAGGGTAGACTAGGGTTTAAGAGTTAAGGAAAAGGAAAGAGTGATTCTGCCATTGATCACTGAGAATCAAGCAATTGAATGCCGTTTCGGTTTCCCCATAAGATAAAAATACGAATTTGCCCTCAAGCCCATTCATGTCACGCGTGTTTAGCCCTTTATGTGTTAATAGTTCTTAAGCGTGCCACTGAAATTATGGATTAACACTTGTCGTAGATATGTTGATCTGACGGACGTTCTTTTTTCGTACATTTGTACACGAACTTACCATTTGTACGCGATTACACTCCTGAATTTTATACATTAGGTAGTCACGTAAGTTTACGATTAATTCTTGACAGACATATACTCCGATTACCCTAGATTAAAACTTGAAGAGCAAGAACATCAATTGCACATATGTAAGTAAATTACACAATCATCTTAATCTCAACAGGGAACCGAGATCAGTAGTGTATGTGTTTATTGTACATGAATACGAGTTACAGTATTTAATGGCAACTAAAAGTCTTAAAAATCAGAGCTCTTGTTGAGGAGCATTTACAGGAAGCCCATTCTCCACCCATGCAAGATAGCCTCCTCCCATATTGCTCACATTCTTGAATCCCTGCAATTCATATCACATATTTAATTTATTACATCATATTCAACATGAGTTACAACAATGCAAACCATCCACATTTAACATTATTATATTTTAACACTCGTACACTCAAGATTACCGATTAAAAATAGACTTAACATCATCCTAATGGTTTTTTCTTCGAATGTTAACAAATGAATTAAAATATCAATAATACAACATTCCAAATGTCAGTTCAGAACTGTGAGTTTTCCTAATTTACTGATAAGAAAATCAACTGCTAAGTCAATATAAAAATAACTCAATCTTGAGGTTTTTAATTACATCATATCCTAAATTGACCTTCTAATCCTTCTCTGCTTTGATCACAACAAGGTTCAAAACTCAAACTTCTCCATTAATATTATAAAGCTCAAACCGTACGTTGCAATGTCTCATCGAACATCAAGTCGTGTGTTTGGTTGAGAAAATAACAAGTTATTAAAATTTATTTTGTTTGAATGATTAGTGCTTGAATTTGTCATAAGATAATCAAAATTGAATCACATCAAATTTTCTCCAATACAAAGTAATAATCTAGCTGAAGCAATTGAATGCATCTAAAACTAAAAACAATTTCAATGTCAATTTTGTTGTTACGTTTAGTTTTGACTGTATTTTTTAGTGCAAGGAAGAAAGATGTCGGGCGTAATGTTAAAACTTTTGGTAAGACATCTTTTGGCGTGTATTTAGGTAAGTTTAGATGAGTTGTCTTATTTTTCAAGGAAAACTCGCTGGAATTAAATTTGACAATATATTCGCCAGCATAAAGAATGGAAACTTCAGGCGTGTCCGACTAAAACTGAAGAAAGGAAATTCCATCAAGGCAAGAAAAAAAGAAAGGAAACTCTAGCGTTGAGAAAGATATAGAAGAAAGGAAATTCCATCAAGGCAAGAAAAGAAGAAAGGAAACTGTGGCGCGTGAAAAGATGTCAAGCGTTTAGTCTCAACATCTTGCGTGATATTTGTGGATCATAACATTGAAAAGTTTCCTTAAATAGGAGACATATTGCGATTGGAAAGATCCAGCTGTATACAAGGCTTTTGTTAAGTCTTGATTAAGTCATGATTCTGGAAAGCTTCCTGCCGTGATAGAGACTCTGAAAAGATATCGGCGTTGAGGATTTGAGAAACCTAAATCGGCTAGGATTATGATAACCCTAATGCGTTCCGGAATTAGTTTTGCAGCTGCTATAAAAGCTTAAGCTCCACCCTTAGCAGCGAGCGACTCCTTGTAGTTTCTTTCGTGAAATACACAGAGTTCTTAGACGTGAAGGACTGGCGTGCTGAGAGGTTGTGTGTTCCACGAAGAACGTTTGTGTATCACTACCAGAATCAGAAGATAAAGTGTGAGTGATTGAGGGTTTCATGTGAATGCATGATTGAAGGTTCATGTACAAGTGCATAACAGCGACTTGTTACATCCGGGCAGCGCGAGTGCTTGTAGAGTGGAATCAAGACGGAGTCTTGGATTCAGGGGGAGTCCCTGAGATATGTTTGCACTAGTAATAGTAGCATAGGGTATTGATTTGTGTGATGATCATGTATACTTGTATGTTTTGACTCATTACCATACATTGAAACCTTTCCACTGGTCGAGGGCCCCCAGACGTAAGTGAGATTGCACCGAACTGGATTCACAATCTTGTGTGTCGCTGTTTGCTATTTACTGTTTTATATTGTGTTTATCCAAATCTGATTGCTGACAAGTTCATAATTTCAAATTTAAGTCATTTAAACAAGATGGTGGGCCTAATAGCTTCGTAAGCAGCTGTTTTAGCTTTTAAATGGCAATACAGTCCAAACGTACCCAACAACTCCTCATTATTATAATGGGGAAATTCCACTTAACCCACCTGTGAAAGATCACTTTTTCACTTACCACCACCAGAAGATAAAATTGGTCTATGGAGCACCTGAAGTTGTTGACTTTTGCACTTAACCATAACGGCGTTAACTCGAAAGTGAAAAGTCTAAATTGCCCTCTATTTTGTCTTTTCATTTACACAAATAAAAAAATTAATTTGATAGTTTGAAAATACAATTTTACCCTTAAATGAATAATAATTATAATTGGTGGATGGAGGGTATTTTTGTCTTTTCATTTAAAAAAATTAAAAATTAAAATAAAAGATGAAATGACAAAAATATCCCTGTGGGAGGAGGAGGAGGGCTGGTCGGAGGAGGGCGGAGGAGGGCTGCTCCTCTGGGTTTCGCCGCCGGAGCTCGATCCAGTGGGCACGAGAAGGGGTTGGGCTGAAGGAGGGAAGGGAGACGGAGGGTCGGAGCTCGGTCGGAGATGGGGGATCTGTGTGGAGGTGGGTGGAGGTCGCGTCGGCTCTGGGCGGAGGTGGGCAGAGGTTGAGGAGGGCCGGAGCTCGAGCTGATCGGAGCTCGAGCTCGGCTCTTGGGCTTAGGTGGGCGGAGGTCGAGGAGGGCCAAAGCTCGAGCAGATCGGAGCTCGAGCTCGGCTCTTGGGCGGAGGTCGACCTACGATCTGCTCAAGCTCAGCTCTGAGCGATCGGCCCGATCCCACCTCTCTCCCCTCCTCCAACCCTCCCTCTTCCAGCCCAACCCAGCCCGACTTCTACCTCCGCCTACCTCCTCAGAATGGTCAAACGAACCACTGGTGCATTTGGTCGGGTCCTTGACGACGCTCATGACAGTGAGGACTGTCGCCGGGGAGCCTTGTTGGAGGCGGCTCCGCCGACGACGAAGCTGGAGCGGTGGAGAAAGGAACAAAGGTTGAAGACAGGGATATTTTTGTCATTTTATTTTAATTTTTTATTTGTGTAAATGAAAAGACAAAAATACCCTCCATCCATAAGTTATAATTATTATTCATTTGAGTGTAAAATTGTATTTTTACATTATCAAATTAATTTTTTATTTGTGTAAGTGAAAAGACAAAAATACCCCTCATCCATTAAGAAAATTGAGAAGGTAATAGAGGGCATTTTAGACTTTTTCACTTTTGAGTTAACTCTGTTATGGCTAAGTGCAAAAGTCGATAACTTCAGGTACTCCATAGACCAATTTTATCTTCTGATGGTGGTAAGTGAAAAAGTGATTTTACAAGTTGGCTAAGTAGAATTTCCCCTATTAAAATTTATAAACTTAGTTCCTTAGCTAAACTCCACGCAATTAAAACAAATGAAAATTGTAAAAACTAGTGTATCATACCAATTTTGCAATCCTTATACTTCACTAATCTTTGTTGCAATTCCTAACTTCAATCAATGTGTGGTTTGTTGCATTTCCAATCATACGTTTAAAATGACAATTTTACCCTTCAAAATTAAAAATTAGAAATATATTTTAATTATTTTATTAATTTCTGATAAAAAATTTGAGAGAACATTTATTAATTTTACAACAAAAAATAAAAATAAAATAAAATTTTGTATCAGTTTTTCAAAAACTAAAAAATTTGGAACAATTAATCAAAAATACATTAAGTTTAGTTATAAGAGAAAAATTGTATGTTAATGTTTCAAAAATTAAGAAACTCAACAAATTTTTTACAACAATAATTAACTTCATATTAAGTTTCTTAAAAAATATCCTTATTTTTACTATTTCAAAATTCAATGAAAAATTATCTTCAGAATTTGTTATTTTAAAATTTTCTATCAAAATTTAATAAAACGATTAATAATCTATTTCTATTTTGAAGGATAAAATTGTCATTTTAAAATAAAGGGTAAATTCCACATGACCCCTCTTAACTATACGTGTGTCTCACATGTCCACCCTTAACTACAAAATCAATTTGTGAGGTGCCTTAACTATCCAAAAATCCCACTTTACCGTTTTTTGTTGACTTTTTTCAAAATTCTGTTAAGTTTTTTGTGAAATGACGAAAATACCCTTGTATCTGAAAATTTAAAATAAATAAAAATGATTTTGAACTTTTTTTTCTAATTTTCTCGTTGTACAAAATAAAGAATAAAATTTTGTTAATAGTAAAAATAATTTTTATAAAAAAAATTTAAAAATAAAAATTTACTTTTAAACATCGTTTTTTATTTTTATTAATTTTTATAAATATTTTATAAATAAAAAATTAATACTAAACTATTATTTTTATTCTTTATTTTGTACAATGAGAAAATATAAAAAAAAAAAGTTCAAAATCATTTTTATGTATTTATTTTAATTTTTTAGATACAAGGGTATTTTCGTCATTTCACAAAAAACTTAACAGAATTTTGAAAAAAGTTAACAAAAACAGGTAAAGTTGTATTTTTGAATAGTTAAGGCACCTCACAGATTAATTTTGTAGTTAAGGGGGGAAATGTGAGACACGCGTATAGTTAAGGGGGTCACCGTGGAATTTACCCTAAAATAAAACTATGAAAAATACAACAAATCACATGTTGAAAGATAGGAATCCATAATTGGTATAGTACAACGATAACTCTTGCAATTTTCCCTAAAAAAAATTAAGAGAAGGAAGAAAATAAGCTTACATGATTAAGAAGATCAGCTGTTGCATACACAGATCTGACTCCACTCTGACAGCCCTTTAATTGATGAATCAAGATACTGATGAAATGAGATATCAAAATCACTTTGATTAAGTAAATGCTTGAAAAATAATAATTACCACAATGAGATGATGATCTTTGCTGCAAGCTGCTGACATCTGAGTCATGAATTGAGGATTCTTTACCCTTCCTGATATATAAACCAACCATACTCAGTATATAATTAAGAAATAAATACGTTGATTTTAAGCAAATATGAAGTGATCACCTTGTGGAGTATTGAACATGTAAGGAATGTTGAAGATTTTGTCGGCACCAACGTGCCCTTTCTTGAACTCTTCCTCTGTCCTGACCCAATTTCAAGAAACCCAGAAATTAAAGCTATATATGTACACATGTTAAATAAGCCTTTTTTCACTATACCTGACATCTATATAGTAATGGCCCGAGTTGATGAGATCCTTGGTAGCGTGAACATCAATGGTGACGACTTTAGCCGCAGAGCTACAAAACGCAAGCAGAAGAAGGAACGAGGCACAGGCAACGAGCAGCCGGGCATAACCCATATCAAATCAAATCAAATTAATATTTACCCTCTAACTATATGTGATGTTAGAATTTATAGAAGAAAATTTGAGTCACCTGTCCGTGTCGAGAGAGCCCATGAAGCCGATCGAGAGCTACACTTTATAGTACAACATACGGTACGCCGCCTCGTTTTCTGGCTGATGGATTTGCCGGGAAATTGTGGGCTGAGGAGGCTACCACAGCTTCAGCTGGAGTTGGAGCAAGTCATATTCTGTGGGAGTAGTGTTGTTTAAAGATAAGGACTTATTAATTGCAGAGTATGGGAATGCCCATGAAACCAACTACGCAATGCAAATAAAGACTAGTGCATTTCCACACCAATAATGCACCACAAGATATAAGTGACAACCACCAAATCATATCATATATGGTTGGAGTTATGTATAATTCTAAATCTACAGTCCTACCAAGCAAGACCGACACGTGAAATTCATGATATACTTGTTATGGTTCTGATTTCAAATTAGCCCGACGTAGGGACCTACATATTATATATTACTCACTAGCAACTTCTGTACCTAACTATTTCTACCATTGTTAGCAGTGTTACAGTACCGGTAGATATCAGTGAAATCTTCGTCCTCCCCACGACAATATCGTGGATATCGGCCAAAATACTGGTCAAGGTCAATTAACTAAGCAAATTTAAATTAAATTCAGATTAATCTGGTTCAAATAATTGTGGTTTGACATTTAAGTTATAAACAATTACATAATTCAAAATAGTGATTACTGACGAGTTTGAAATTAAAATTATTAAATATCATTCATTTTGTTTTTAATAAATAATAATAAATGCGAGTATAGATATATTTAATAATTTATTTATTACGAAATGAGTTTTGCCGCGACCATCCCGTGATCTTCTTATGATCTCTCCGAATTTGTCAGATCTCTTACTTTTTCACCTAACCAATATATATTTGATATCCGAATTTTACAACCTTGATTGTTACTAAAGAGTTAATTGTCTATCAGCACTGGTGTAAAAGTTGGTGGATTTTTTATTAACCTAACAACCATTTAACCACAAAAAATAGACAATAGTTTTCCATGACTTTTTTTGTATCAACTCTTCACAAAACTGTATAGTATAAGACCAAAAAGGAATATTACAAGACCAAGTGATTTGAATTATGGAGCTGGAGGCCATTCCAATAATACATATATAGTAATTAATTCCTTCCATTGTGTAAAAAAGTCAAGTGCGTGCCGAACAACTTTGATTGGCAAACCTGAATGTTCTAAACTATTTCATCAACTTTTACTTTCCTCTTCTTTAACCTAGTTTTTTCAATTGTTTTAATTCTTCATTTTGTTTTGTTTTAGTTAAACTGCTTAATTATTTAAATATTGCATGGTTCTAATTTTATCTCTCTAATTTTTTAAATGACGTACTATTACAGGATTACAAGTATTTACAAATAATTCCTTGTACCTCTAACCCTACTCGTACATTATTGACGGCAACGATGTAGGCTCAGGATTAATCTCGTGATCCCCACAGCCGTCCTCGTCACATTAAGATATTAGATTCAGGAAATTTTGATTTTCTATAAAGACGATATAACATGATGACAACAAGATGAGTTTGAGATAGAATTTGAAGTATTATCCTTTCTGGTTCAGATAAATTTTCTGTTAAATAAGTATAGAAATAATTTGGGTTGAAATAATTTGGGTTCATAATAAATTTTGTGATCTCCTTACAATTCCCATCGAATAATATATCGTTATTATACTATATTTTTAAATGAGCTTTTATCATTTATCATTATATAAGGCATGCAATGTTGACATGACAATATATATAATCACATTCATCTATAAATCCACTGTACTGGCGAATCCGTTTGAACGCGTCATACAATCATCAAATTTTTGCGTGGTGTCCGAATGGTTGACATGTGAAAACACGAAAATTTCGCGCACTGTGCACTTAAGTGAGGGGCAATTTCAAATTTTTGCGCAGCAAAGCGTATTGTTCAACTTTCTCATTCGGAGTATAATGTGCACCAGTGGGAGTGTAATGTCACTCTCAATGTTGGACATTACACACTCAATGTTAAACATTACACTCCTACGGTTGACATCACAATCTCAATAGTCTGCACTTGCGAGTGTGTAGTCTGCAATTGCGAGTGTATAGTTTGCACTTGCGAGTGTATAGTCGTCTAAACTATGTGAGTGTATAGTCTCCACTTGTTGACATTACTCTCTCAACTTTGGACATTACACGCTCAATGTTGAACATTACACACCCACTGCTGACATTACACTCGTACGGTTGACATTACACTATGAATGAGAAAGATCAACAGTAAGCTCTGCTACGCAAAATCTTGAAATTGCCCTTCACTTAAGTGCACAGTGCGCGACATTACACTCTCACGGCGGGACATTACACTGCCACGTGTCGCGCGCTCTTTTAATCGCGAGAAAAAAACAGTAATGATGTGTTCGTTCGATTCGAACGGGTTGGGCGTTTGTAGTGGAGTGGGCCCCTATATATATATATATATCAACTACAAACCAGATGAAAATGTCCAAACGTCCAAACTGTATAATATGCAGTGCAATGTTGTATAACTATGTAGAACATGTAGTGCAATGTTGTATAACATGTTGGACCTGTGCAAAGTTGAAGCAATGTATAACATGTAGTGCAATGTTGTATAACTGCCACGTGTCGCAATTTAAGATAATGCACGTCTATGATCTGACGGTTATACATTAGTTTGGACGTTTGAACAATTTGGGTGAGTTTGTATATATATATACCGAAGCCCGACCCGTGTCGTAGCCGCAAGTTACCCCTAAAAGGCCCACACACAACTGATAGAGGAAGGGAGACAAACCTATATAAACAACAAAAAAGTTTCACATTTAAGCGATGTGGGATTCCAAGTGTGAGAGAAACCAAACTTACGAGTGTATATTCTAAACTTGTGAGTGTATAATCTAGACGTGTGAGTGTATAGTCTAGACGTGTGGGTGTATAAAGAGTGGACAATACACTCACAAGTTTAGACTATACACTCACAAGTGTAGACTATACACTCACAAGTTTAGACTATATACCTACAAGTTTAGACAATACACTCACAAGTTTGAAAATTACAATCACAAGTTTAGACAATGCACTCATAAGTTTAACTATACACTCATACGTCTAGACTATACACTCGTATAGTCTAAACTTGTGAGTGTATAGTCTAGACGAGTGAGTGTATAGTGTAGACGTGTGGGTGTATGAAGAGTAGACAATACACTCACAAGTGTAGACGATACACTCACAAATATAGATCATATACCTACAAGTTTAGACAATATACTCACAAGTTTGAACATTACAATCACAAGTTTAGACAATACACTCATAAATTTGACTATTCACTCATATAGTCTAGATGTGTGAGTGTATAGTCTAGACGTGTGGGTGTATGAAGAGTAGACGATACGCTCACAAGTTTAGACTATACACTCACAAGTGTAGACTATACACTCATAAGTATAGACTATATACTCAAAAACTATACACTCACAAGTTTAAACTATACACTCGTACGTTTGGTTTCTCTCACACTTAAAATTCCACATCGCTTAAATGTGAAACTTTTTTGTTGTTTATATTGGTTTGTCTCCCATCCTCTATCAGTTGTGTGTGGGCATTTTTGGGGTAACCTACAGCTACAACCAAATCCACACGCGTGTCGTCGCCGTCTGTCTGGCCAGCACGACACGACACTGCACGAGCCGGGCTTCGGTAGAGCACTTGCGGTGCGAGCAAACCAACCTTTTGGAAAAATAAAAGGGTCGACATTACACTCAGAATCGCAACATTACACCCAATAAATTTAATCATTATACTCAGAATCGCGACATTACACCCAATATAAACGAATGGACGACCATTAACGCGAAAAACACCCAAAATAAATGAATGGACGACAATTAACGCGAAAATTGGGGGAAAAATTCCCAAAATACCCACATAGAGCGCGTTAAGTGAGGATTTCCGTCAGTTTGGGGTTGGTGAAATTGAGTGGATTGTACGGTTAAGATGGATTCAGACTTGTTGGCCATTTATTTATTAGAATAAGTGTATCATTTGATTGATTAGTCCAATGATTTAACTGTAAATCGCTTACAAATTAAATCCAAAGGAATAATATGTGGATTTATTTATTAGAATAAGTGTATCATTTGATTTGAAGGAAATGTGTAATTATTTTATTAGAAAGAAAACAGTACTGTGCAAATACCGATAAATACAGATACAATCCAATATTGGACTGGCTATAGTATTTGAAAATACGTAAATAAAGTATAAATGTTTTGGCTTCATATTAATGACAAGAGTCCCGTAGCTCAGTTGGTTAGAGCGTTGGTCTTATGAGCCGAAGGTCGCGGGTTCGAGCCCCGCCGGGACTACTTTTTTATTTACGTTAAAATAACACTTGATGTCTTTTTTTTCCTTGTCTGGAAAAGGACATATTTTTTCTTTCCTTTTTTGGACTGTAAGTTTCTTCTTTACCTTCTCCATATTGTTCTTGCTTGGTTTTATTGAAATAATTTAATTTCCGATTTCTTGTATTTTGTTTCCGCTTCAGCGTTCTGTATTTCCAGATTACAATCAATGTATGTGTATTGTTTGAGAATCGCCCGATTAGGCATAAGGATGGCAAAAATATTCGAACTCGACGGGGGTATCCGATCAACCCGCTCCGATCAGGATGGTTGAAACCCGAAGTTTTGCGGGTTAGGGTCGAGTTTTTTGAACGGGTTTTTGAGCGGGTGCGGATTGACTTATACCCGATCCGATTTCGACCCACACCCGTTCAAATTTTAAAAAATAATAATTTACCTAATGTAATATAATTTATATTCTCAATCATTTTTTAACAAAAAACGTTAAAATCTAAATTCTAATTACCCAATCAGATAAAAACCCTAAAATAATATAATATATCATGTATTTATATTATTATTTTTTCTTGTACTGTAAAAAAATTGTTAATTAAGTTCATATTTGAATATTCTGGTCAAATTTCAGGTTTAGGAGAAAACCAGTTCCCGATGGATTTTTTACGGGTCGGGCACCCGCTCAAATTGGCCGGGTTTCTTGCGGGTCTGGGGCCCATTGGAAGTGGGCGGGTGCGGGTTGAGCTGAATCTGACCCAAACCCGGTCCGTTGCCATCCCTAATTGAGCATGCCCACATTTGATTCTTAATTTGAAGTTTATTTTTAGTAGTTGAGAAAACTTAAGAATAGGGGTGTCAATATACGGTTAACTGGAACGGTTCGTTCAAATTGAAAACCGAACCGGTCATGTCCGGTTTTTAAATTTCAAAATTGAAACCGGCCAGAAGTTGTATTAGACCGAATTTCCGGTTAACCATGAACTCTGGTCGGTTATTCCGGCTGAATCGAAACCGGTTCTAATTAAAAAACTAAAAAAAATTCTCAAAACTTTATTTAAAACCCTAATTTTCTGACAACGGCCATGCTCCGCTCAAGCTCTACTTCCTTAATTTCTATTTTTTGCTGATTTTTGTTTGAGCCAATTCTTCAACTCCCTGCTTCCCCCTTAAGGAATGGAGAAAGACTTGATATTTAATTTTCTATTTGAAACAATGAAAGAGGAGAGGCCACAAAAGAGAAGTGAGATTTGTTGGTGAGAAACGAGAGAGAGGAAGAAGGAGATGTAAATCAAATCTGTGAGTAAGAAAAAGAACGTGATGTGGAGAGAGAGAGAGAGAGAGAGAGAGAGAGATGTGGGGTAAGGCTATCCACAACAAGAGAGTGGGAAAAGAGTGCACACTCTCAATGCTGCCATGTGACAGCTACAATGGAGAGTTTTCAAAAGTGGGTGATGTGGATGCAGAGGGTAGGAGAGAGATTTGAGTGACTCCCTAATTTAATATATAATAACATATTAAATAGGTAATATGCAATTACTTTAAATCATAAATATATATCACAAAATATATAATATGTCTATTATTATATAATAAAATATAAAATATATTCATAAAATATAATTAATATTTATTTTTTTGAAGAAAAATACAAATTTTATAATTAATATAATTAATTATATTTATTGTATAATTATATAACTAATTATATAATTAATTAAAATATAATAAATATTTATTGTATCTATATATATTTCCATATTTGATAAATATATAATATGTTTATTAATAAAAATAATTATAAAAATAATAACTAATAATAAAATATTCATGGAATATATTTAATATTAATTGTCTCTATATATACCTCTCATGTTCTCATATTTGCACACGAAAGGAGAACCGAAATACGAAGAGGTCGTGTTGGGGGAGCTCGAGAAATTTTCAAACGAACCGAAAGAATATTTTCATATTCGTGTAATAATAAAATAGTTTTTTTTTATAATTATAAACGAATAATAATGTTGAAATATTTAATTATATGATAATAGTGTTAATTGAATTAAATAATATAAACAAGAGGCACTCTGTTGTGACCTCCAAAGAGTGAGTGCCTGTAGAGAGTGGGAGCTCAAAAACTGACATGGAGACTCCTACAGAGGCACTCTGTTGTGGACAGCCTAAGGAAAAAGTAAAGAGAGTCACGTGTGGTGAGAGGAAAGTGAAGAGACTCGGAGAGAAAATGAGTGGGTGAGTGAACAATCATGTAGATGTGAAAGAGAGTAAGCCATGTGTTTAATCATGACCATTGATATATAAAAGTGAAGGGTAGAGATTGAAAATAAATTAAGTGGTTGAACCAATATCGGTTGTTACCGGTTAACCACAGTTATTGATTTTTAAAACCAAAAACCGGACCGGTTCTTACCAGTTTTGATAAAATAAAACCGAATTTCCTCTAGTTCATCTCGGTTCCGATTTTAGTTGGTCCGATTTGTGTCGGTTACGGTGAATTTTTCGGTTTCCGGCTATATATGGACACCCCTACTTAGGAATATCCAAAACCCCAAATGAAAAATAATGAGATATGTTATTTTGGGCATGTATTCAAGTGAGAACTAACTCCTTAAACGAAAAAAAAAAATGATAACTAATAATGATTGGATCATAAAATTGATGAACATGATGTGTACTCTTTTTTCGGTGGTAACAAGCCGTGATTATTGATATTCTAAATTTATTATCGTCTTTTGATTAAACCAAAGGGGTGACAAAATAATTGTGCACAATTTAATAGGTGAATCTAAATTAGACTCAATTTCATAAATTCCAGCTATTAATTCGAGTCGATTTATTTATGATATTATGTCACGACTTTCCTAATTTCAACTATTATTGGCTTAGAATATCCTAAAATTAATTACATCATTTCTCTTATAAATTACAATATCTAATTCATTTAATTGCAATTTATTTCTTATTTCTTTATTTATGCTTTTCATAATTTTACCGTTACGATTATAAGAGTTTCATAATTTTTTTTTTACTATTTTATGATTTATTTTCATTTTTTTTATTTCATGATGAAATTTATGGGGATATTTCTGTAGAAACGTTAGATTGAAATAAGAAAATAGGAACAAATATCAGCCACACGATAAGATGGGAAATGGTGGAGATTGATGCGATGGCACGGAGCCGTAAATAACTCAAACTTCTATTTTCTTTTGATCTTTTAACATGTTAGTAGGGGTATTTTTGTATTTTTGTCCGTCCCTAGCTCTCAATCTCCACTAAATCTCTTCTTCACAAAGTCGAACCTCATGTTCCTCTCGTCGTCGTAGCTACTTCTCCTGGCTCCGAGCTCGTCGTTGGATTTGGGAATCGAGGCTCAATCTCTGGCAGCGAAGGAACCTGCCAGGATATCATTGATGACGGCGACACGGAGCTTGTGACCGCAGAGGTAATCGACGATACTGATTGTGCATTGTCAATCGATTTCTCCTCTAGAGCTTCTCCGGTTTGACGGTGAGTTCGTCTTTGTTTCGAATTTTTTTTCCGAGAAAGTTCTGCAACTTTGCGTTGTAGAATCGAATAAGAACGATAAGGAAATTTCCTTGAGTTTATCCAGCTTTGTGTTTAATTTATTTGATTTCATGTGAATTAAAATATTCCGGAGCTAATTTATTTGATTCATTGTAGCAAATTGATGAATCATGATTTTAAGAGAGTAGGGATGTATTTTCAGCTCAAATTTGAAGTAATGTTCTTGTTATTTAGGTAAGGAATACGTTTTAGTCTTATTTTGTTTGTTTTGTTAATAAGTTTGGGGATGAAATTGTCATTGCCTTCAAATTCTTGAATTTTGTATAATGTTTTGTTGACATGATCACTGTCTTGTTGCATATGACATTACACTCAACCCAGTGATTTTCATCTCTAACACTGAGTTAATTTTAGCAATGAAAGTTAATATTATAAAGAGAAGTCGAAGAACAACACAAACTGACCAAGCCGAGTCGAAGTATATGAGTCGAAGAACACCAACTGAAGAGCCCGAACCGAAGAAGTCGAATCGAAGAAGATGAGTAGAGAAGATGCACTACCATAAAGTTATGAAGAAAATAGCGAACAAGAGGAAGCGCGAGAAGGTGCAGGCTGTTGTGAAGAAGATGAAGTTACCAAGTAACATGTTTGAAACATGTTTCGAACAAGACAGTAAATGTTTGAAACATGTTTCGACCAAGATCAATCGAAGAACAAGAGTCGAAGAGCACGAATCGACCAAGACGAATCAAAGAACACGACTCGAAGAACACGAACTGAAAAAGTCGAATCGAAGAAGACAAATTGAATAAGATAAATTGAAGAAGATGCACTATCATCAAGTTCTGGAAAAAAAAGTAGTAAACACGAGGAAACGCGAGAATGTGCAGAGTGTTGTGTAGAAAAAGAAGACTAAGTAACTGTTTGAAAAGTGTTTCAGACCACTCAAACTGTTTTAGAACATATTTCAAATTTATGGAACTTGCTGGTTTGTATGAAGTCTTTGTAAATAACTTGTTGTCAATTACTTCTCTGTTGATATGTACAGAGAAGAGTATTTGGAACATGTCTTCATAGGTTCTCAGTTATTTAGACGAATTGTACTATCGTCTTTAAAGGTTCTCAGTTACTATTAGGAAGATGTCTCAGACCACTCAAACTTTCTGATTTGTATAAAAAATTTGTAACATTGACTAATGTCAATTGCTTGCCTCTGCTAATATGTGCTCAATTTTGTTGAAATCGTCACTCCAAAACCCGTTTCAGTGTTCTTTTCTCATGTATTTATAGGTTCTCATTTACTGTTAGAAAGGTGTTTCAAAATGCTCAAACTCTCTGATTTTTGTGGAATTTTTGTAAATAGACTGATGTTAGTTGGTTTCTTCAATTGATATTTGCTCATTTTGGTGAAATGGTGTATCCAAAACATGTTTCAGTGTTCATATCTCGTGGATTTATAGGTTCTCAATTACTGTTAGGAAGGTGTATCAGACATTTCAAACTCTCTGATTTTTGTGGAATTTTTGTAAATACATTGACGTCAGTTGATTTATTTTAGGGTTAATTTCATGTCAGTACCCCAACTTTGCCTCATTTTCAATTCAGTACCCAAAGTTTAAAACTTTTTTTGCCAGTACCTCAACAATTTTTAAGTTACATTTAAGGTAACCACCGTTAAATATAACAAAATTAGTATGCAAAAAGTCCAAAATACCCTCACAGTATAATTTATGGGTAATTACTTGATAAATATGCAATTACCATTATACCCTCCAATAATTATTTAAAGGGCATATCAGTCTTATAAGTAAATAAAATAATCAAAATAAACATGTGAAATTACATTGTTGTCTTTCTTCAACCTCAACCACCATCAAAATAATTAATAGTAATTACTGATTTATGAATTAAATTAGATAATATTAAGAGAAAACTGGTTCTAATTGGAGATTACCTATTCTAATTAGAAAGAATCGGTTTAATAATTACGTATGTTAAAGGATTATTTTAAAATTGATTATTTATAATATTATATATTACATCATTATTATTTAGGGTAAATTCTACATGACCCCCCTTAACTATAAGCGTGTCTCACATGCCCCCCCTTAACTACAAAATTAATCTGTGAGGTGCCTTAACTATCCAAAAATCACACTTTACCTTTTTTTGTTGACTTTTTTCAAAATTCTGTTAAGTTTTTTGTGAAATGACGAAAATACCCTTGTATCTGAAAAATTAAAATAAATAAATAAAAATGATTTTGAACTTTTTTTTCTATTTTCTCGTTGTACAAAATAAAGAATAAAAATAGTATTTTAGCATTAATTTTTAATTTAAAAAAAATTATTTATAAAAATTAATAAAATGAAAAACGATGTTTAAAAGTAAATTTTTATTTTTAAATTTTTTTTATAGAAAAAACTTTTTAAAAATTATTTTTACTATAAATAAAATTTTATTCTTTATTTTGTAGAACGAGAAAATTAGAAAAAAAAAGTTCAAAATCATTTTTATTTATTTATTTTAATTTTTCAGATACAAGGGTATTTTCGTAATTTCATAAAAACTTAAAAGAATTTTGAAAAAAGTCAACAGAAAAGGTAAAGTGGGATTTTTGTATAGTTAAGGACCAGTTAAGGGGGGTCATGTGGAATTTACCCTATTATTTAAATAATAAACATGAGATTAGTAAAAAATTCAAAAAAGGGCCTCATATCTTTTCTTCAAATCTGGGATTGGTGTAGAGGCGGAGGAGTTCGCGGCGTCGGCAATTCTCGACGACGGAACCGACAGCCCTGACCTCCACCGTGGTCTGCGACCGTCCCTAGTGACTACATTTACAACGGTACCGACACCGTCCCGCCGTCCCCAACAAGATCTGATCTCCAACCTGCCGCCTCCACCTCTCCACCGAGCTCTTCAGCAGCGTCGCAGCCACCTAGCAACCTAATCTCGACAGCGTCGCAGCCATCGTCCCCTGTCCTCACCGCCGGAATCGATTCGTGTAGACAACCTGTTTTTGGTTCAGAAGATGAATGAGAATAAGAGACTCAAGAGTTTCTATTTTTCTTAAAATTTTTTATTATTAATAACTAAAGAAAAATTTAATAATTATTATATGGATGTCTAATGGATTACCGATTGCGAAGAAGGGGTGAAGGCGAAGGGGGATAAAATTGAATGGAAGGGCACAAATGTAAGTTCACAACATATATTTAATATTTTATTTTGTTATTTTAAAAAGACTCTTGTACCCTTAACCAAAAAAGTTAAATGTGTATTGATGGAGGATAAATTGGTATTTTCTTATGTATCAATTAATTCTATTATTTGGAATTTAAATAGGGAGGGCATTTTGGACTTTTAGCACACTAATTCTGTTATATTTAACGGTGGTTACCTTAAGTGCAACTTAAAAATTGTTGGAGTACCGGCAAAAAAAGTTTCAAACTTGGGGTAGTAAATTGAAAATGAGGCAAAGTTGGGGTACTGACATGAAATTACCCCTTTCTTTTATTGATATGTTCTCATTTTGGTGAAATGGTCTCTGCAAAACCCGTCTCAGTGTTCTTTTCTCATGAATTTATAGGTTCTTAGAAACTGTTAGAAAGATGTTTCAAACCACTAAAACTCTCTGCTTTTTGTGGAATTTCTATAAATAAGCTGATTTTGGTTGCTTTGTTATGTTGATATCTGCTCATTTTGGTGAAATGGTCTCGCCAAAACATGTTTCAGTGACCTTATCTCATGGATGTATAGTTTCCCAATTACTGCTAGGAAGGTGTTGCAGACCACTGAAACTGTTAGGAACATGTTTCAGACATCTCCTCGTTACACCTAGGGAATCCTTGTTAAATCCAGGGAACCATTGTTACATCTTTTTCCCGACAGGGTTCACTTTCCCCCTAGGGTATTGTATGGAATCTGGTCCCCTCGTTACATTCAGGGAACCTTCATTACACCTTTTCCCCGACATGATTCACCTTTCCCCACCTAGGGTATATCATGGATCCCGGTCCCCCATTTATAGTCGGGGAACCCTTGCTACACATTTTCCCCGACAGGGTTCACCTCTTCCCACCTAGGGTATAGCATGGAACCCAGTCCCCCCGTTACAATCGAGGAACCCTCATTACACCTTTTACCCGATAGGGTTCACCTTTCCCCACGTAGGGTATAACATGGAACCCGGTCCCCCAGTTACAGTCGGGGAACTATCGTTACACCTTTTCCCCGACATGGTTCACTTTTCCCGCCCAAGGTATAGTATGGAACTCGGTCCCCCGTTACAGTCGGGGAAGCCTCATTACACTTTTTCCCCGACGTGTTTTTGTGTTGATTTGTGCTCATTTTGGTGAAATACAGCCTCCAAAACATCATTTAGCATTCTTCATAGGTTCTTAGTTACTGTTAGGAATATGTTTCATATTACACAAACTCCCTAATATGTGTGGTATTTCTGTAAATAGACTGATGTCATTTGGTTTCTTTTCCTTATATGTGCTTATTTTGGTGAAATGGTCTTTCCAAAATCTGTTTAACTATTCTTTACTCATTAATTTATAGAATCTCGGTTACTGTTAGGAAACATGTTTCAGACTACTCAAAATTTCAGATTTTTGTTTGTTTTGTAAAAGACTATTAGGAACATGTTTCATATATATTTTTCTATTACATAAGGTAAGATATAACAAAATTTGTTGAAATCGTGAATTGATGTTTTTAAAACCATGTGGTGGGAACATGTCTCAAACATATTTATCCTGTTGTAGAAGCTAAAAATCACATAATTGTTTCAATGTGAACTACTCATGAACTCATAAGTTATCAGTTACGGTTAGAAACACATTTCAAACTGATGTCAATTGCTATTCTTAGTTATATAAGTTCTAGTTTATAGTTAGAAACGCCTTTCAGACTGATGTCAGTTGCTATTCTTGGTAACATAAGTTTTAATTTACACTTAGAAACACATTTCAAACTTAACAAACACAACATATGTTGATGAGATATCATGAAAAACAATTAACAAATATCGTTGATTGATTGAACAAAATTGAATTAACATGAGAAATCATTATCATGTTGGTGTTTTCACAAACTCATGTTAAGAACATATTTCAAACATATTTATCCTAGGGAAATGGACACTTTTGTGCATCTAAATATACAGTTTTGACACTTTCACACCTACCATTTTTTTCTTTTCTTCAGTACCCAAAACTTCATTTTTGGACAATAATTTCAAAGAACGCATGAATTGTACCAAAAGTCAGGATACTTTTGGGCCATTTTTTCAAAATACCAATGAATTGAACCAAAATACCCATGAATTAATTCAAATACTCATGAATTGAACCAAAATTCAGACTATTTTTGGCAAATAAATGGTCAGTTGTCCTAAAATGAAATTTATGGTACTGAAAAAAAGAAAAAAAATGTAGGGTATAAAACTGTCAAAAGTGTACCTTTAGGTGCAAAAAAGTGTCATTTTCCCTATATCCTATTGCATAAGCTAAAAATCACTTCATTATTTCGGTGTGAATTACTCATAAATTAATAGATTCTCAGTTTCTGTTAGAAACACGTTTAACACTAATTTAAATTGATACTCTTGGTTACACATGTTCTCATTTACTATTAGAAACATAATTAAGAACTTAAAAAAACTCTGATTTGTGGAACAGAATCTGTTTATGAGAATCATGAAGAACAATTAACAAAAACCGATGACCGATTGAACAAAATTGAATTAGCATGACAAATCATGATCGATTGATCAATATTGACCGATCTATCGATTAAAATCGGAGAATAGCAAAACAGATTCTCTATAGAATCAGAGAATCCCAAAAGAGAATTTATGGATCGATCGATTTCCAAAAAAGACGTTGCCGAATCCCCCAAATCCACTGTAGAATCGCCTAGAATCAGTGTACAAAAATGCCATGAATTGCTGTAGAAGCGTGAGGGCACAACATAATCGTAATGGCGGAATGACTAATTTCCCTTTACTGCATTTTTTGAATTAAATTTCAGGTTAAATAAGCTATTAATCGCAACCATTAACCAGTTTTGATCCAGCGGCTCACATGTATTCCTATTTTCCTATTTGAATGTTGGTTTCCAGTAGAGTGCATCCCTTTATTTATATGATTACTTTCATGATTTATTATTTCATTTTTACCATTTGTATGACTTCACGATCACAAGAGTCTCTCTCATATCTAACCATTCTCCAAATTTATGAAATGAACCTCAATGTCTGCGCAAAGGCTACAAATCTCGAAATTCCCTCACCTATATACACTACCCACTCAAATCTAGGAGAAGAAATAGGAAACCCAGTAGAATCATCATTGAAATTACGACAGTCGCTGGTTGACTACCGACACATTCCTTTGAATCTTAGAGCGTGCAAAATCGTCCTTCCAAACTGTCAGTGGTCAGAGTGGGTGGTTGACAATCGCCTCTCGCTCCTAACAGTTGTACTATAATTGTTGGTAGTCATATGGTAGAGTCGGTGGTTGACTATTGACTCTCCCTCTACTGACACGAACTCTTGAGAGATGGATATATACATGTCGATGGTTGACTTGTGTAGTCGGTGGTTGACTGCCGATTCTCCTTTGGTTGCAATGTTTTAAACTGCCATTTTTCGCTCAAAAATCAACATTTTTATCTGAAACTGCACTCAAGTACCCTGTGAAACAAGTGTGGCATATAATAGGTGAGAAACGTCCAAAATTAGGTTAAAAGTGAGTAGATTTAGCCGATATGAATTGCAAAGTTCACTCGCATTAATTGATATAGTATAAACCCTCCCTTAGTACCACGCTCGATTATCTGCTCATTACATCTATCTTCAAAAAGACAGAAATCGGGATAGACTAATATCAAAATATTCTAATTGTGAAGTTACATGTCGTACGTATAATAAGTTATTTGAAAGCAAGAATCAACAATGTGCGTTCCAGTATTATAGACAGAGTCAAATGAACTCTTTGCGCTCTAGATTGGAGTTATGAAACAACATTAGTTTTGTCAATGTAGTAACATTTAGCTAACAAATGCTTCAAAGTCAGGATGATTTGTAGCACCAGAATCAAGAATGCAATCATGATCTTTATTGCACTAGTAACAACTAATGATATACAAATATTACATAACTTTTGCAGCGTAGTGGATTCGGGTGGTTTTAATAGTTACTTTCTCCGAAACATAGGATAATGTTGAGGCAATCAGGTAAATAATGCCACTTTCCTTCTTTTTCCTTTTGCCTTCAATCGCTCTTTATGATCCATCCACCATTCAGGATACCCATATTTCTTAAAGACGAGTCCACAAGATGTTAGTTACTTCCACAACAAGAACATCATTCACCAATGGTCGTTGACTAGGTAAGAAATGGGATACAACGTTGAGATTTATCACCTTGACTTGTCATACAAAGTTGAGATATATCTCACGGTATTTTTCACGTCACAAGGTTGAAAAAGCACTTCCAATATTAGGAAGTGGATATGTACAAAAATTTCAACTCGTATGGAATTATAGATGTCATCTCAACAGGAAACAAATAAACATGTTTTTCTTCGATCTCAATTGTTCATGTCTTAATAATATCCACATATGTGAAATGCATAAGTTTACGACGATCAAGCTTCTGCCAAATAAATTTCAAAATATACAAAATATGTTGATAGGGCCTTTCATTATGTTTGATTGCCATAGCTTTACATGATAAATCATAAATGATTTGATTTATGGTTAATTACACTTTACCTATATTAAAATGGTCGGTTTTACACTTTACTACAATTAAAGATAAAAGTTTACATTAAGGCGGTCAATAGCATTTTTATACTTTGTCAAACGGTGTTAGATTTTGGATGAAATTTTTTTTCAAAAGACCAAAATACCCCTAAGGTCTTCTTTTCCAACTAAGAACAACCTCCATTCAAATTCGGTCAAACCAGTTTAATTATTAATAATTAGAATAATACTAATTAATTATTATAATAATATTAATTATTAATAATATATTGAAACTTTCGAATGACATAACTCTCTCATACGAGCCCCATTTCGGGCTTATAGTATATCAAATCGAAGAGAATTGAAAGATCAACAAATTTGAAAAAAGAAATTATTTATTAATCATGAATATTATTTCAATAATTAATAGTTAAATTATTATAAGTAATTAAAATAATATTTGATTATTAATCATATATCTAAATTTTTGAATGACATAACTCTCACATTTGAGCTTTGTTTCAGGTTTAGAGTATATCAAATCGAAGAGAATCAGAAGATCAACAACTTCGAAGAATGAATTTTTTTTTCAAAATTCCATCCAACGGAAACAATTTTTTTACTCTTTACAAAAATTTCGTCCAAAATTTAGCGGCGTTAGAGCAAAATGTAAAAAAAAATGTTATTAATAATTCATTATTTATATTAATAATATTTTTGTTAATAATTATTTTTAAAGTAAAAGTAAATCAATTATTAAACAATTATAATTATTAAATGATAATAAATTTTTTTTATTAATAAATATTATTAATAGAAATTATTTATTATTAATAAGTATTATAATTTAATGAATATGACGTCAATTTGAAAAATTGATTACTTAATTTGATGAATAATTTCAATTTTTACATAAAATAAAAATTTTCTATTCAAAATCTAATGCAGATTAGAAGAATGTGTAAAATATAGCAATTATCTTACCTTAATATAAATATTTTGGGGATCGTAAAGTGTAAAATCTATGGTTTAGTTAGTAAATTGTGCAGAGTGTAATTAAGTGCGAGAAATAGGGTCTTAGACATGGTCATGGTCATGGAGATGGGTTCAGGTGGCAATCCATCGTCATGGCCACAACGACGGCTTGACATTGACATTGAGACTTCCCCCACCACTTCAGCATGAGCGCCTCATCCTCCTGATTCTCTCTGCATCACCTTCAGGCCCAGCCATGGCATTCACACTGAGTCAACTCGCTTCACTCCCGATTTCTATTGATGCGACGTGTGCACCACTACGCCATTCTCGATTTTGTTCTGGACAAGAAGAGCCACTGGTTATATATTCTCTTTTTCCTCCGCATTTCCCTCCCGAGAGCGCTTCTCCTTCGGTGAATTGGTTTCTCATTTCCCATCCACCACTCTCTCATACCCATTTCCCTCTCTCATGGTTCCTCCTTCAAGGAATGTTGATGGTTTTCATGTTTCGTTTCTGGGTTTTGCTCACTTTGCCTTGATCAGGATTTTTCTTATGTTTTTTTGGATGTGGAATGGTATTGTTTTGTTTCTTCTTTGCCACTTTCTTTCTATGCCTGTAATGTGCTTGTGGAAATGCCTCAATGATACGTCGTTTTGCAGGGCTTTGGTTCTGACGTATAGGCGTGCCAGTGCTTGAATTCTCTGCCCTTTGGCCTGACTGAACCATCTCCTAAGCAATAATGTCGAGTCCTCATTCTCCAAAGCCAGGTGAATAAATGTTTCTTCTTCTGTTTATGTTAAGTATTAAATTTCATCATTTTGTTAGGAAACTCATATCCTCGCCGCAAAGAGAGAATGGTATGGAATGTTTAACCTCCTTTGTCAGTACATATTATGATAAGATCGAGCATAAGGAATTGGGCATTAATCCAAAATCATGGAGGTTAGAAGGTCAACTTATGATGCAATTGAATGTGAAAGCACTGATTTCTTATTGTTTTTCTTATATCCATTCCTATTTTTAAAGCCCAAACTAACCCAAAAACTCAAGCTGACGGGCAAAGGCTTATTAAGTGATCACATCTCTTCAACGTGGAACCATGAAACATGTATACTTTTGGCCTTAATATGTTCCAAAACTAACAAGAGCAATAGAAAATGAGAAATGTACCTACCCACTTCTTGTTTTTATATTGTTAGATATAATGATTTTTTATTTACAGGTCTTGATAGTGACAGTCGAATGGGATCTATGAGGAAAAAAACAAAAAGTTTCCGACATTCTTTAACTAAAAGAAGTAGGAAAAGCACTAAAGTTACGACTTTTATCGAGGATGTGCATGATGAGGAGGAAGCAAGGGAAGTTGATGCTTTCCGCCATCAACTTTTAGCAGAGGACCAACTACCTTCAAGACACGACGATTATCATATGTTGCTCAGGTTACTTCTGTAGTTTAGTCATCATCTCTAGAAGAATGCAAGGTTTCGGAAAGTACTACTTAGCTGCAAAAAATCTTAAGAATAATTTAGACTGCTTATGTGTTCTACATGTGCACTACTATCGAGCTATAACGCCCTAAATTATAACACAAATGTTTGCTGCACTCAATGGGACTCATCATAGGCATATGCAGGATACATTCTAAACACACGGATTATGTTCACATGATTATGTAGAAGCGGAACATTAAACATTGTGTTTAGAATGCCTGGTATGTTATGGAATTAATAGCGTTAATGAAATTTTTATTCTTGTCAATCGCTGGGCTCTTATTTCATACTTCACTAACCTGTAAATTATCCCTGTGCAACACAGATTTTTGAAGGCCCGGAAGTTTGAACTTGACAAATCAAAGCTAATGTGGACTGACATGCTTCAGTGGAGGCAGGAATTCGGTACCGATACTATCGTTGAGGTACTCCAGTATAGAAATGGGTGACTGAAGCTCTAGCGTTTGCTATTTACTTTTGTTTGTTCTAATATAATTGTTTGAACCAAAAAATTACCCCCTGTTGTCACATTTCATCCATGTTTCTTCTACTCTTTGTAGGAATTTGAATATACTGAACTTGATGAAGTCCTGGAATACTATCCCCAAGGGCATCATGGAGTTGACAAGGACGGAAGACCTGTATACATTGAGAGACTTGGAAAAGTAGATCCTAACAAGTTGATGCAAGTCACGGACCTTGACCGCTATGTAAAAAACCATGTTAAGGAGTTTGAACGGACCTTTGATGTTAAGTTTCCAGCATGCTCCCTTGCAGCAAAGAGGCACATAGATCAAAGTACAACCATCTTGGATGTGCAAGGAGTGGTATGTCAAACAATAAAAACACTTGACGACCATTACATAGGAGCTCTATTTTTATTAATTATTATGGATCTTTAGAGTAGTCAAAAACTACAGTGGAAGAAATAATCTAAAACCTTTTGCTATGACTTTGATTTTTGGGATGCATACTACCTTTTCCATTTCAAAGAAATAGGAGCAGATTACAAGTAGATTTCCAAAAGCTTGCTTTATGTTTGAATTTGTGCCACAGGGACTTAAGAACTTCAACAAAATTGCAAGGGACCTTATTACTCGCATTCAGAAGATCGATGGTGACTATTATCCAGAGGTTCTGGTTCTTTATTGTCATGTTATATAAATGGCACCTTTTGACCTTCTACTATAGATGAAGAGTGCTGATGTCTAATTTGTTTTCTTCACTGCAGACCTTGTGTACCATGTTCATCATCAATGCAGGGTCTGGATTTAGAATGTTGTGGAACACTGTCAAATCTTTCCTTGATCCTAAGACCACAGCCAAGATTCATGTATGTGTACACTATTAATGAACCTATTAGTTTTTATTATGGGTTATGTAATTTATGTGTAAAAGGTACATTTTTTCAGGTTCTAGGTAACAAATACCAAAGCAAGTTACTTGAGATAATTGATCCCAAGTAGGATTTCCAACTGAGTGACTTTATATTGTGCTTCTTTGTCAAATTGATTTATCATCTAACATTATCATCTTATATTGTTAAGTTTGCTTGCTAATCAAATGTTCGTGTATGCCGTGTGTGTGGCTGACCTGATATCAGCGAGTTGCCTGAGTTCTTGGGAGGAACTTGTACTTGTGAGGATCAAGGAGGATGCATGCGCTCTGATAAAGGCCCATGGAAAGATCCAGAGATACTAAAGGTTGGCTTATGCTTATGCTTTTGCTTTCTTTTTTCCCTAATGGCTATTCGTTTGTTCACTACAAGACAAAATGTATTCCTGAAGAACTAATTTTGTTTGATATATGGACTTTTAGATGATTGAAAACGGTGACCATAAATGTAAGCAAATGGGGCCTCTTCCTCAAATCCCTGAAGAGAAGAAAATTGTTGAGGTTCACATGCTTTTTCTTTGTGATGCTATGCCCCTCTGGTTTCCATACCTCTTTTCCCTATACCATTTGGTTTTCTGTCTGGTTTTGTTATTTATTGATCATTGACTAGCTGCCTACATACTCTGCTCAGGGAGATGAGTCTACCAATGCGGGTGCAGATCCAAAAACAGACGATGGGCAGTCTCAGTCTACATCCTTCCCAGGAGTTCATGCAGAGTTTCCACAAATCCCTACTGTTCAGAATGATGTAAGTGTAAAGACTTTGTTTAATCAGGTCTTAGGCTAGCTAAGTAGCCTGTGTCAACTGAATGACCAATTTGGCATTGCTGACAAGTTTGTTCGGTAATGCTGGTAAGGCAAGAAGCATGTGAAGGAACCCATTGTCGTGATATAGTGCTTCCGAGTAAGATCACCAACTAGAGGAAGTTTTTGTAACTTACATGCACTTTTGTTCACTGTTCAATATATTCTTTTCTTGGGTATTATGATAAATGCGATCAAGATGGGTGACTCAGAAGACGCTACAACTTTATACATTTTTTTTTGTTGAAATTGACAGTCCACGTGAAATAAATACAAAGAAAAAAAAGCTAAATATAAATATTAAGAGGCATATCCAACTTATAAGTTGTGGAGTTGGACTCGATAAATTTATCCCGATTTCATTTTTTATATATTGACTATCTAGTGTTAGTGTCTGACATAGTATGTTTAGCCCAATTTAACATTCTACAATATGTAAATGGACCCCAGTATGCGATTCCCGTGTTATATTTGGTTTGATTAGGTACTTCAATGTTGAACAATCAACAAAAGATAGTCACGCTTATTTTCTTTCTTTTTTTGTGCAATCTTATATTATATTTTTCTTTTATTACCCTTTAATCCATCACATTGTAAGTCATGGTTCATATTGCCACTCTTTAATTCTGTTTCTGAAAAATAAACATGCAGGCTCAGTTAAATTTTAATAGCCAGCTACCTTACAAGCAACAGAACATTGTTCCGGTTGTTAATAAACCTATGGATTGGCAAAAAATGGTAGAAAGTCAAAGTGCTGCTATTACTAAAGGTACAAAGATTTTATAAGTTGGCATTGTTATGAAGAATGTAGTCTGCGACTCAAATATATAAATTTAGCAAATAAGTAAAAGACTTAAACTCATTGGCGGATTTATTGGAGGTTATGGGTGCAGCAGAGCATGCATGTGAATACTAAATTAGTTTATTGCACCAACCCAAGTTGGGTCAAGTGGTAAGGAGCTCACACTAACATATGTGAGGTCCTGGTCTTATTGTTGTTCCCTAATCCCTATATGGAAGGTTATTTTCGCAATGTAAACATCCTTGTAAAGAGTATTGAACAGAAAATATTATTACATGCATGTGATTAGTGAACTCTGTTTGCAGCTGCAGGTTACCAGTTGAATGGTGGCAAGGACATGCCTGATGGGTTTAGCAACCAGGTATTCACTGGGGTAATGGCCTTTGTTATGGGCATTGTCACCATGATCAAAGTGACGCGCAACATGCCCAGGAAGCTCACAGATGCTACCATCTACTCCAGCCCTGTTTACTGTGTTGACTCAGTGGCGAAAGAACAGGAAAATAGGAACCGTCTGCCTGAACCTGTCATCTCGAGTGCAGACTACTTGGCTGTCTTGAAACGTATGGCTGAATTGGAAGAGAAAGTGAATGTTTACAGTTCCAAGCCTCAAACTATGCCTCCCGAGAAGGAGGAAATGCTAAATGCTGCTGTAAACCGGGCAGAGAGCTTGGAGCAAGAACTTAATGCAACCAAGAAGGTATTATGCATTGTCCTCTTCTATGTACTAATGATGGCTGACTGTATAATAGTCATACGTGTTCTTGCAATGAAGAAGTGGGGGAAACCACCTAATACCCATTCTGAAATTCGTATTTTTGTCTATGAATGTTTAACCAGTCATGTTCCATAACTGGATTCTGCATCACTTAGTGGCATGCCTCACAACTGGAACTAGCATTTATGCTCACAATCTGATGATGAAAGAAAAGTGTTGCTGCATTTTATGTCAGATTTGGAGGATGACAATTAGTGTTTGTGTATGCAGGCATTGGATGAGGCAGTGTCTAAACAGGAGGAGCTTTTAGCTTATGTAGAGAAGAAGAAGAAGAAAAAGAAGAAGAAGTTTGGCTGGTAAAGTAGATGCTCATAATTATTATGAGACTGCGGTCACCCAAATACTTCCATGTACTAAAATCCGGTTTTGGTCAGATATGCGATTCTTGAGTTCAAAATCTATAAATTTGTTTCTAGTTCAGACAAATAAAGCTTGACATCTCATTGCCCTTTTTAGCATTAATCCTCATTGTCTCTATCATTCTTTGTATATATGTGGGATGGGACAGACATGAAACAGAAAGTGGAGTCGTTTTGGCGTGCACAACATGGTAGAGCTGTTCATTATTCAACTGTGATCCAAGTTTAATGGAGCTCTTTCTTCAGTCCAGTTATTTTGATTAATTTAAGGGAAAACTTCGGATAACCACACCTACAGTTAGCTATTTCTCACATAATTATTTTAATTTCTTTTTCTCAGTGCGGCTCCTTTAGGTTCCGTCCATTTCTGTTAAAATGTGAGGTTAAAATTACTAAAATGTTCTTACTTATGTTTTTTCTTTTTTCGAAAGATGCCCTTTTTGACCCATCATTCCTTCCCCCATCCTCTATCTACCGATGCCACCACTTACATCAATACCATTCAATTTCTCCGGCGACCTCCGTCCCTAGGGTTGTCCATGGTCCGGTTAATCGGACCAAAGGGTTCAAAGTCGAACCGAACAGAGAACTTTGGTTTTATAATTTTTAGAACCATGACTAAAACCGAGTATAATTGAATGATTAATTTTTAACCACTAAAAAATGTTTCAGTTTTTGGTTTAAACTGAACCAACCAAATTTATAGGCCTGGTATTTTGCCCAATTTTTTATCCATTCAAACTAATGATAATTAAGATTATGTATAAACATTAAATGGCCAAAAAAACAACAATAAAATCAAAATTTAGGTGGGAGTTTTTGTGTGGAGTTCAACAATGTCGTTTGTGAGAATAAACAATTCCTTATTCATAATACGTGGATGACTTTGGGTGCACGTGGTAAGTGGAATTCCGGTTCAGTTTATTCGGTTAATTAGTGACTTTTTATTACCGTATCTGAACCAAAATTGATTGGTTAACTTAAAAATAAAACCGTAACCTAACTATAATCCATAGTTTTCGTTTTCGATTTTTTGGTTTTGGTTTAGTTCGGTTTAGTTTTTGGTTCGGTGTTGACTTTCGGTTTAAAATGAACACCCCTATCTGTCGCTGGCATCATCTCGTGATCTCTGCTGCTGGCACCATCTCCGGTGACCAAATTTGGTTTTATTTTGAAGAAACCTGCAATATAACATGATTTTTTTTCATTTTTCTTTTAACTTCGAATCTATGCTACCCATTTTATTCTCGAGTACTAAACCAACCCTGTCTTTGAAAACAAACCCAAAACCCCCAATTCCCTCTCGGGACTTAGAAAACAGAGCCTACCTCCTCTAAAGCATGACTTCAGAAAATGGCTTGTATAGTCTCAACTTTTCAGAAACAATTACCACATGAACCCTCAAAAACAATTGTGCGAGTATAGTCTCCTTGTATATAGCTCGACCTTTAACCATGACAAATGTTTCTCTATCGTTTGTGATTGCAATCAACGACCTTGAACTTAACTGATATCTATCCTTTTCGATGGCAATATCATCAAGCTAATCTATTAGATGATTGATTTGGATGGCAATATCCCGACGCAATGTAAGGAGAGCAACAGAAAAGTAGGAAGAGAGAATGAAATAGCATCCATGTTTAAGATCATTGAAAAAACTAATTAATCAATAGAGGTTTGAAGCATAAACAACAATTATATACTTATATTATGGTCATATATGTGGCTGACTGAGGTTATATATCTGTACAAAATCTCCAACTACCTGAGAGTAACTCCAATGAGACTTGGTAAAATGCAATAACAATTACTCAATCATAGTTTTATAGTTTTATATTGTCACCTAACTCTAACCCAAATTATCAAATTTTGATGAAGGTATCAATCGTTACAATTTTTCAATATTGTCATTCATTCATTGGTTAAAATAATATAATAATATTAAATTTATGTCTTTGTTACAATGAGTTGACAAATATGCCAATTCACTATAATAAATTTGGCAATTTACATTTGCAATACAAATATGTTAATTCCATTTAAGATGAAAGTTGTCATTTTTTCAAATGGTAACCCTCACTGAAGTTGCTCTAAGTAGTAAACACATTCTTGTTTTCCAGTTTTACTAAATTTATATGTTAAGTTTAAATCTAACCATAAGTTTTTACCGTTTTATTTCAATTTAGCATTAATTATGATTTTTGTTCGAGCTCAAAATACCTTAGAATGAATTCGAAATAAAAAGGGGTTTGGGTTTGTTTAGAGGGAGGCTTGTTTTATGAGTCTTGAGACTCTCCTGTTTCAGCTGCTGGCGCTGTCAATGAGCATGATCAACACGCTCCTCCACTATGTGGTGTGATCAAATGATTTCTTCTGCATAAGCCACTCCAAGATCAAACCCATCTCCGCTGCACTCTCAAAAACAAAGGAGAGAGGTTATGTTTTATAAGTCCTGAAAAGGAATTAGGGGTTTTGGGTTTTCCTTTTCAAGATGGGCTTGTTCTTGCATTAGGGAATAAAAAGGGGCATATACGAAGTTGAAAGAACAGTAAAAAATCATGATATATTACAGATTCCTCCTAAATAAAACCAAAATTGGTCACTGGAGATGGCGTCAACAGTAGAGGTCACTGGAGAAGATGCTGGCGGCGGAGTTCATCGGAGAAATTAATGACATTGGTGTAGGTGGTGGTATCGGTAGAGAAAGGATGAAGGAAGGTAAAATGAGCTAAAATGAGCATCATTTGAAAATTTAAAACACATGCAGAAAATTTTTAGTCTTTTCAACCTTAAATTTTAACAGAAATGACCCAACGCAAAGAAGCAAAGTGAACAAAAAAATCGTAATTTTAGGGGAGTTGTGCTGAGAAAAATATTTAAAGTTAATCATGTGAGAAACATCTAATTGTAGGTGTAGTCATATAAAAATATCGCTTAATTTAGTCATATTAATTTTATAAAAATAATTCAACAATAATACATGAGATATACCATTCTTAAATTTTTCACTTGAACTCTTTCCATTCTGCAAAGTTACTTATCAAATCATGGTTAAAACACTCAATCTCACACAAGTTTAATATTGTAATGAAATTCTGATTAATTTAGTCAGACAAGATGTTACGAACAATGTCGAGATAATGTTCTTAACAACTTGTTAGTAAGCAGACAGTGACAATCACAATACAAATCAGAAAACAACGACAGAGAGTATGATTACCCAGTTGGGTGCTAACTCACCTACGTCTAGGGGCGCTTTGCTAGTAGAATGGTTTCACTATGAAGTAATAAGTCACAACATACAAGTATCGGTTATCATCACACAGATCACTACCCTATGCTACTATTACAAGTGTAAGCCAATCTCAAGGACTCCCCCTGAATCCAAGACCCCGTCTTGGTTCCATTCTACGAGCACTCTTTTTGCTCAGATGTCACAAGTCGTTGTTTGAACTTGAGCGTGGATCTCCAATCACGCATACACCATAAAAACACAACCACTCAATCTTGATATTCCGATTCTAGTAGTGATACACAATGTTTTTTTTTGGAACACACAACCTCTCAGCCCGCCAAACCTTCACGTCTAAGAGCTCTGAATATTTACCAAAGAAGACCAGCTGCTAAGGGTGGAGCCTTCGCTTTTATAGCAGCTACAAATTAACCCTCGAACCAATTAGGTTTTCCTTAACCTAATCGATTTCCTAATTCCTTATTGCCGATATCTTTGCAGAATATCTATCATGACAGGAACCTCACGAGAATCATAGCACAATTAGAACTTCCCAAAAGTCTTGTACACAGCTGGAGATCTTACAGATTCTCAATTGTCGAATATCTTTCTATTTATGGAAACTTATCAATTTAGCGATCTTCAAGACGTCGAGCAAATAGTTGTAACAAACATCTTGACATCTTTCTTGATTAATTGTTTGATCTCTTTTGTGTCTAAAAAAAATATGCCAACAAACAACGTAACTACAATCTCCCCATTTGGCTATTTTTTAGGCAAGCACTCACTTCATCTAGTCTTGTTCACTTTACTTCATCTAGACTTGGTCGCCTCTCGTGTTTCATCATCACACTTCTCACTACGGCACACGAAAGTTGCTTCATCACATCTTGACTTACTACGACTATGGTCACTCACTTTCCACACTTACTACGAACACATCTTGACTACTCTCCCCCTGATTGCCTCAAAAAGAGAATACAGCTATGCACACAAGAATATCATACGAGTACCGAAGTGAGCCAAAGGGTGCACTGGAAACTTGTGACTCACATCAAAAGTCAACCGACAACTCGTACATGCGAGTCAAAATAAGAGTTAGAGTTATACATCATAAAGTAAAATAGCGTTTTTGAGATAAAATCAAGCAGACTCATCACTGCTTGATGCTTCTTCTTCTTCACTTGAGTCTTCAGCACTGGTGTTGCCTTCTTCTTTCTTCGTGCTAGGACCAGGCATCTTGACAAGCACATCCTCGCAAATCTTCTTCCTTGCGCGCAGTTTCTGGATCACTTGCTATAGGTTGACAATATCACTGTCAATCCTAACTATCTCGTCTTTCAGATCCATGGTGACATCATTGTGGAAGGTAGCTGACATAGGAACAATGTCTATAGTATGGCTGGAACTAGCTCCAGGTGCTATGACATTCTTCTTCACATACGGCTTGACAGGTTGCTTGACAAAGGACTCCACAGTCTCCCTGGAAATATCCACATCATGCTTGCCTTCAAAGAGCTTGTGGCTGATTGTGATAGCCCTTGGTTTATTGCCCACTCGGTCAGTATCCAGTAGGACAGATGAATGTTGATGCATGAGGACAACAGAGATTAGGGAAGCAAATCTGATAGGACGTTTAACTGCAAAAGATCTAGCATGTCGGACAAAATGATCAATTACAAATTTCCCAAAGTAAAAAGACCAGCCCATACCTATTTGGTAGATAAGAATTGCAAGTTCGCTTTTGACCAAAAATACATTCGAGGAGGGTGCCCAATTTTCCAACTCTATGCGATACAACAAAGAGTACTTTGACGTTAAGTCTGAGGCCGCAATGGAGCCCTAGGTAGGCTAGGTCCTGTGCTTGGTGCCGGTGATTTCCTTAGCCACCTGATCAAGTTGAGGAGTGGGTTCGGGTTGCACAGGTTGTTTCCCCATAAAGGCATTGATAATGTCCGAGGAGATGACAAACTCTTTTCCTCTAACATAGACCTTTTGATATTTCGGGTCTTTAAGACAGTCAAAAGCTTTAGGTTGATTTACCACAAATTCTTTGACAAACTAAGGGTAGTAGTGACCAATATTGGTCGCCATCTTGATTAGCTCCGGTCCTTCCAATAGTTCCATGATAGCAGTTAGACCAAGTGCTTCAGTGGACAGCTCCTTCCCTGGAAGGATAGCTCGTTGGAAGACAAACTTCCATATGTTGGCCACCTCCACAGTGTGAAAAGAAATATTATCAGTGGCGACCTTAGGCACATTCACGGCCAACTTCTGTCCTGCAATGGACTTGGCTTCTTTGGGAAGCATCACCACGTTCTCTTCCTCTTCACTGTCCTCATCTCGAAGTTGTCTAGATGTTTGTATATGCTTCTTCACTTTGAGTTTCTTTCCTGGAGTTTTGATTTCTACTTTCTTCTTTTTGCTTGAGGTTTCTACCTTCTTTGAAGCCTCAGCCTTCCTCTTCCTTTTCTTCTTTTCTTCTGCCATCAAGGCAGCCAAACTTACTTCTTCATTTAAGAGAACCTTTCTTTTCGAGGATGTTGAGACATCCTCTGCAACCTTCGCTGCAACCTCTTCAGCAACCAAAGCAGAATCTTTTTCCATAATATCTTCTTCTACATCTTCTGCATCTCTTCCAGACATCCTCAACTTCTTCAGAAATAGCTTTCTCAATGTCCTTTATTAACCCAATTTTCTCAACAGTTATTCCACCATTACCAGTAACATTTTTCCCAGTGGTTTCCGCAACCATTCCAAGATCAACAATAGCTTTACTATCTTCATCATCAGCAAAATTCTCAGTAACATTTTCAGTAAAAGTTTCCTCAACAATTCTCTCTAGATCCTGACTAATTGAGGTCGTTTTTGCCTCTACATTGATTTCTCAACATCAACTTCATCATTCTCCTCAACTTTCTTCTCCTTCCCCGTCAGTTTTTCAACAACTCATTCTTGGGGAGGCTCAAGATTTTCTAGAAGCGAATCTAAGAGATCACTGTTCCTAGAATTATTAGTATTAGATATAGAAGAGAGATGGGTACCATTTTCTTCCTCTGTAGGATCTAAATCCGTTTATGGTGCAAGAGAAGTTGAAGGTTGGAGAGGAATAGAAACTCCTTCTCCGAGAGAAGGTTTGGGTGATGCATAGAGACTCCCTTTGTCGAGATGGGGGATTCAACCATCTGGATTATATCTTTCTCCCGTACAGGTTTAGTAAGGTCAGACATGGAGTAGGGCATTCCTCCGGATTTGGGTTTATGCTTCAAGCTCGGAAACAATGGGGTAGGGGGAGCTTCAGCCGGAATACCTTTGGCCTGACCATCAGCGTTCTTAGCAGCAGGTAGCCCCCATAATCGCACTCCATGACGATTCACTTCTCTGGCTTATTTTGTGATGTCCCTCTTGATAACTTTGGCCCGGGGTCCTCTTCCGACCGTCTTCTTGCCACTCGACCTTTTTCTAGCGGTGCTTCTTGTTTTCATCATCTTTTCGGCGAGATTGAGACGATTTTGGTCAAGATTTTTGAAAGCCTAGAGTTTGAGAGAAAGTAGAAGACAAGGTGCACACAAAAAAATCTGTTAGAGGAAACGACATAATATTTAAACCAAATCAAACGTTTCATCTTTTGGGGGGCCTTGTTTGTTGGGGCCCATAACGAACAGTTGGTTTGGTCATGTCGTTTCAGTGGGGGTACCACTCATAACTCCCCCTCAAACGTATGCTTTGTCAAAAATCAATTGCAAGTACATTTACTGCAAATTCTATATCCGACCTTGTACATTGCACCAAATATAATAAAGCTCATATCGCATTTAAATATAGTACTTCATGACCAAGTACCATTTCATCTCTTTCTTTAGTGCGAAATGGATCCTTTTTAGGATCAAGAGACCAAACGACCATTAGAGTACTTAGTGGATGAACGTCTTGTATATTAAAACGCTTCAGAAGTTTCTCAACATATGCATATTAATGAATTAAAATTTCATTTGAAATATGCTCGATCTGCAAGCTGAGACAATATTTTGTTTTTCCTAAATCTTTCATCTCAAACTCCATCTTAAGATATTCTGCAGTATAAATAATCTCTTTAGACGTCCCAATTAAATTCATATCATCTACATACACTGCCACAATAACAATCCGAGATTTGTTTTCTTGATAAATACGCACGGGATTATAACATTATTTTTATATCCTTCTCTAGTAAGGTATTCATTAAGACGATTGTACCACATCCTACCAGATTTTTTTAGTTCATGTAATGACTTGTGTAATTTTATCGAATATAGATTTCTTGGACTATTTCTAATCGCTTCAGGCAATTTAACTCCTTCAGGGAGTTTCATATAAATATCAGTGTCCAACGTACCATATAAGTATGCTGTGACAACGTCCATCAGATACATATATATCTCGTCTTCAAAGACTATTAAACTAATCAAGTATCTGAATGTAATCATATCCATTACAGATGCATATGTCTCATCAAAATTGACCATCAGGTCGTTGAGAAAAACCTTGGGCTACAAGCTTGGCTTTATATCAAACAATTTCATTTTTCTCATTTCTTTTCGTTGTGAATACCCATTTATATCCAATTGGTCGAACAACTTCAAGTGTTCGAGTTATGGGTCCAAAGACTTGGTGTTTTACCAATAAAGTCAATTATGTATGAATTGTTTCTTCTTATTTTTGCCAATCATGTCTTTCATGACATTCATCAATACTTCGTGACTCAAAATCAAAATCATTCATTACTTCATTTGCCACCGCAAATGCAAAAATATCATCAATGATAATTGATTTTTGATCTCAATATTCTTTTGTGTAGGAATAATTCATATGTATTTCCTCATTTCTTTGTTCTCGAAATTCTTCAGGAATTTCATATTCTTTGAGAAGTATATGTCTATCCAATGGTTCTTCTGGAACCTGTAGTTCTTTTGGAACTGTGCACCTGTTTGACGGTTCTTCTGGAACCGGTAGTTCTGTAGGAACTACATGCTTCTTTCGTTTTTGATAGACACTATCTTTTGCTCCTAATGGCCTCTCACGCTTCTGGCGTGTACAAGAGGAATCAATTGCAGATTTCGCATTATCACCATTAACTTTAATTCTTGCAGATGTGCTCACAACATGTATATATGACCTTGTCATTTTTAACGTGTCTGCAAATGCTTCAGGCATTTGATTTGCAACATTTTGCAAATGTATTATCTTTTGTACTTCTTTATCACATTGTGATGTACGAGTATCCAGATGAAACATGAAATTTACTTTCCATTCAATTTCACGCCTAACTTCAAGAGGCGGTTTTTTTCCACCAAAATGTGAGAATGTTATCTTATCAAAATGAAAATCTGCAAATCGTGCAGTAAACATGCCACCTGTCAAAGGCTCCAGATACCTGATAATAGATGGTGAGTCAAAACCAACATAAATACCCAATCACCGTTGAGGTCCCATTTTTGTGCGTAAAGGTGGTGCTACATGAACTTGTACAACACAACCAAAAAAATTTAAATGACAAATATCAGATTCATGCCCACATGCAAGTTGTACAGGAGAATATTAGTGATATGCACTAAGCCTTAAACAAATGAAAAAAAGCAACATGTAATACAACATGTCCCTAAGCTGAAATTGGTAATTGTGATTGCAACAACAATGTACGTGTAATTAACTGAATATGTTTAATAAAAAATTATGCTAATCCATTTTGTGTATGCACATGTGGAATATGATGCTCAATATCAATGCCCAATGACATGTAATAATCACCAAATGTCTTATATATAAATTCACCAGCATTATCAAGACGAATATACTTTATCGGATAATCAGGAAAATGTGCTCTTAATTTAATGATATTATGAGTATGCAATAAGCACACATGTGACCATCTGCTGGATGAGTCAATTAAAACCATAAAATAATTAAATGGTCTACTTGGCGGATTAATAAGGCCACATATATCTCCCTGAATTCTCTGTATGAGTGATGGAGATTATGTACTAACCTTGGTCTTTGATGGTCGGACCACTAATTTTCCTTGTAAACAAGCGGTACAAATTATTTCATTCGATTGAAAAAGCTTCTGGTTTTTCAGTGGATGTCCACATGAATTTTCAACAATCCTACGCATCATCGTTGATCTTGGATGACCAAGACGATTATGTCAAAGCATAAAAATATACGGATTATTGAACTTCTGGTTCAAAATCGCGTAGGCCTCAACTGTTCTTATTGTTGTAAAGTACAACCCAGATGACAGAACAAATAATTTTTTCAGTACCTGCTTTTCACCACAATCACTAAAAGTGATACATGAAAACTCAGTTTCATTTTCATTTGTGATCTCAACATGATATCCATTTCTGTTGATATCTTTAAAGTTTAGTAGATTTCTTCTTGATCTACTAACAAACAAAGCATTCTCAATGCTTAATTTTGTTTTATTTCTCAATATTATAGTAGCTCTTTCGTAGCCTTTTACGAAATTTGTTGAACCCATAATGGTGTTCACTTTTGCATCCACTAAGGTTAGACACGAGAAATATTCATTATCCTTTAGGATAGTGTGTGTAGTAGCACAATCAACAATACACATCCTCACAAATATATGAATCACTTCTTAAATCCATATCGTGGCTCATCTCATCAATTGTATTGCTTTACTTTAAAATATGACCGCTTCTAGGGCCTTAGTCTTACATGAACTTTATAATGACCTTCATAAATTTTCGCATTCACTTATGGAAATGGTTTACTGTCGACATGACAAGTTTGATGGTTCATTTTATTTTAGCAATACATGAGTTTTAATATTTCTCAAAAATTTCTCCCAATATTGCTACTTCATGAGCAATAAAATATTCTTGATTCATCCAACATGAACTTTTATAACTCCGATATCTAAATATTAAAACTGCATGTTTTAATTTAACATCTCGTAATATAATCCATTAACAGAACTTCAGGTTTTGCAAATTCCAACTGTAAACTTCCGGTTTACAAAAATTCCAGGTCCAATAATTTTCTCGACAATTTTAGAACTTCAGGTTCTATAAATTCTAACGACTGTAAACTTTCGGTTCACATGAACATCGAGTTCAATAAATTTATTTCGGACAACCTTGAAACTTCGGGTTCAAGATGTCGTAATTTAGCAAACTTCGGGTTGCTAATATACAACATGTATAATACTAATAACATATAATTTTCTGGTGCGAAAGATCCAATTCAAGATTAGTGATCGCAGAGCATACTTATGAAACTAAATAACATAAGTAAATAAATAAACGTAAATTCAGTTGAGAAAAAAATGTTACGATAATTAAGCAACTCGTGTTGATAACATGTTGTAAAAATGGTGTTAAATGTGGGTTATGATGTCACCAATATTAATTATTTGAACAAGACATTAAGTGGATAAAAGAAGAGAAGTGTATGGGAAAATTATTTAGTAAGAAGGAGGAGAAAAGAGAGTCTCGGGTGATGAATTTGGTGCAGATTTATTCATTCACACACACTCATATTTATACACAAAAGTTGGGCATGTGTGGGAGACTTGTACAAGAAAGATAATACATGTGTCAACACTATGCAAGACTTGTCATTTCAAAGTCAACCAAGAGGAGTGCCCAACTAGCTATGGTGGGCCATTATTTATTTTTACAGCAACATTTTTGGTATTTCTCAAAAAAATAATTTAAAAGATAAATATATAGTGAATTTTTATAAACTCATCAATGGACGAATAATTTTTTGGCCATTTGGGAGCGTGCAAATGAAAAGTTTAAATTTGAATGTATCAAAATTATAAATGTTATCTTTTGGGCTCATCAATCTATTATTTCCCCTTAAAATTAAATTTTATATTTGCTAAGGTGGTTCAAGGTTTGGTTTTGAGTCAATTCAGTTCAGTTTTGAACCTAATCAATCAATTTAGTTTAAAAAAATACAAAACGAAAACGAATCGACGAAATTCAGTTCGGTTTGTTACGAATCAAATTTCATGAAATTCTTATATTTTAGAACATTTTGACTTATTATTTGAGTTATCCGTTTCTGATTGAATTTACTCTAAACCAATTTTCATGAAATTCTCACACTTTAACCAATTTTGATTTATTGATTGACTTGTATTTCTTTAGCCTAATATTTTTAGGAACAATTTAAAAGGATCGATAACATAAAATGAGCCACGTTTTCAAGTCGATTGGTTTTCAGTTCGGTTTGTATTTTTATCGATTCTTATTTTATAAATCGAAATTGAATCAATGAGTTTTGATTCGGTTCGGTTTTAAAACGAATCAAATTGATTTCTTATTTTTTAACACCCATTTGCAGAATAATTTTCATAATCAGGTGTTAGAAAATGAAAATTAAGTGTGGCTTGACAGTGGTAATGAAATCATCCCTTAATAAAAAAGTTAAAACACAAAAATGGCCCTCGTTAATTTTCTTAAAGAGGCCATTCTGTTTCAAAACTGGTTGGCACTTTTCTGTAACCATTTACTTCTAGCTTTACGAGCATGCATTAGAAGAATATCAAATTTATTTTATGTCTGCCATCAAGATTTTGCCTTACCAATATTGTTTGTTAGCCTTGTACCCACAATATGCTCTTTAGTTATATACGTTGTTGTGTAGTTAGTGTATAACACATTCCTGAATAAAAGATTACTGGATATTTATAGTTGTATAGAGTTGATTATAGCAACTAAACCTTTTCTTTCTTTACATGCATATAAATATATAAAGGAAGATTGATGTTAATACTCTAAACTATATACTAAGGTTATGTCAACCTTTAAAAGTGTTTATGTCACTCTCTTAAAATATACACACACAAACATGTTATTATCCTTAATTTCAAAAATATCAGTTCATATAACTTATGGGCCTCTTTCGGCTAATGGTGATTATGGGTCTTTTTCTGATGAGTCTAACTTGAAGCTGTATGACAAATAAAAGCTAAATTTAAAATGTGTCGCCGTTGAAAGGCTGTACATCTTCGGTTCTTCTGGTTTATCGCCGTCGCCGTCAATGAAAAAAGCTCTCAAAGTCCTTTCTGACCCTGTTCATTCCCCTTCTATTGACGTCTCGAACCCAATTATCTCTCAATCAGGATCCCAAGACATAACTTTCCAAAGCCGCCTAATCCTCGGGACGGTGACATTCGAATTGGACTTTATGCAAATCCTTGAGCTTTATAAATCTCGCTATCGACATCGAAATGATTCAATACATCGAATCTATTGAGACATAGAACAAGGTCAAACTCACCAACAAGCATTGAGTCCATTCTCTCGTTTCAGTTTTCTTTTTTGCTTGCTCCTAAGTTTTCTTATATAATCTACTTTTCTTTATTTCTTCAGCTCTAATTTCCTTTCTCGCGAATTTATTGCTAACATTCTAGTATATTGCCTTTGTTGATAAATTTTTTTGTCATTGCATTAAAACTTGAAAAAAAAGAAAAATGTAAAACGACCACTGCCTTGAAGCCACTTGATCTTCTATGGAGAATTGGAGGATGCCAATTTTTAGGTGATTTTGGTTTTTGACATGGTATCAGAGGTTGGTTGGATTTGGACGTGACCTCCATGCCATTTGTTTCGAGCTTAAGACTCATGAATCTGAGGTCGTCAAAGATGTGAATATATTCACCAATCTAAATAACAGTCAAGAGTGTTCATCTATCAACTTGACCTTCATTAGAATAATAAAGGAGGGGACATTCATGAGCTAAGAGAAGTGAAGTGTTGAGATGCAACCAAAGTGGCCAAGCCAAGCCAATCCGAATTTGTACTTTGTAATGAGTAGTCGGAAAAAGAATTAGGTCGGTCTCAAAGGTTGGTAGCCCCCACTATCAGATTTTTTTTAGTAACGGCGTATACAGGAAGAATACGCCGTTACAAAATTATTAGTAACGACGTATTCAGTAGTATACGCCGTTACTAATTGTAACGACGTATTTTAATGTGTACGCCGTTACTACCGTTAATTAGTAACGGCGTATGTAGGTAAATACGCCGTTACAAGATGTTCCCGTTATGTTACCGTTCTGTCGTTGTGTTACCGTTAATTAGTAACGGCGTATTTACGTAAATACGCCGTTACAAAATCAATGTATAAATCTTCACAGAACCTTCTCCCATTCTCCTCACATTTTTCTCCCAATTCTGTCCTACTTTATATTTCCCGACAAGGGCATTTCCGTAATATCATCTCCATTTTTCGACAACTCTCTCTCAAAATACTACGGTTCATATCATCATTCTCCATATTAATAGGTACGTACATTTTTTTTTATGAATAATGCATTATGTAATGTATTTTATTAATTTAGGTTAAATGCTCGTAGATTATTTCATTAATTTTGTTGCTATAATGATAATAATTCGGTTTTTGAATTGGTGTTATAGTTGATAAATATAGTAAATTGTAATTGATTATTAACCGTAGTTATTTGTATAATATATAGAATGGATCGTGGGTGGATAACATCCCGTAAGATGAGTGAGGAGTGGATGAACGGATTAAGTAGTTTCGTCAAATTTGCGAGACGAAACGCGCAAACAGATGGCGTGGGATGTTTCAAGTGTCCGTGCACTAGATGTTGTAATTATTCTTGACACGATATGGACACCATTTGAGATCGTGTATTGAAGAAAGGTTTCCTTACATCGTACAATGTGTGGATCCATCACGGCGAAGCTAGAGGGCCTAGTTCGAGCCGAAATCTAGATATGAGTCTCCCGTCAAGTTCGCATAATCCCCCTTGTTCGACGTCGGCGCACACTCCAAAGTACGTCGATCCGGTGCATCAGTTCGTGAATGATGTAGATCCATGTAGAGATGTAAGGATTGACGAAGATGAAGGCGAGAACGACGAGGATGAGTACGAGGACGAGGACCAGGACGAGGACCCACAATTGGAGATAAGTTCGGTGACCGAAGTCGAGGCCAGACTTGCTAAAGCGAAGATGACGACGTACAACCGGTTGGTGACGGAGTCACAACAGCCGTTGTACAAAACCACAAGCGCTGTCACTAGTGAAGATACTTCTTTGGAAGCGATGTTAAGGATGTTGTGTATCAAACAGAGCACCGGGATGTCAGACGCGGCTTTTACCCAGGTCGCGAAAGAGCAATGTCGTATGTTACCACAACCTAATTCGTTTCCATCTAGCTACGCAACTGCGAAAAAGATAATGAAGGCCATCGAAATGCCACACGTGAAATACGACGCATGTTTGTACGGATGCACTTTGTATTACAAAGAGTTCTCCGTTCTGGACAAATGTGGAGTTTGTAAAGAACCACGGTTTACTATGGAAGGGAAAAAATTAGTTCCGCAGAAGACGTTGTGGTACTTCCCATTGACTCCTCGACTTCAACGGTTATATCTTGCGGAAGAGACGGCTGAGTGGATGCGATGGCACGGTGAGCGGGAGAAGGAGGACGATGACGTATTAGTACATCCATCAGACGGTGCTGATTGGATTCAGTTTGACAAGAAATATCCTCAATTTTCGGAAGAAGTCCGAAACGTGCGGCTGGCCTTGTCATCCGACGGGTTTTCTCCATTTGGGCCTAATGCTGGGAGTTACAGTTTGTGGCCTGTAGTTGCTGTCCCGTTGAATTTTCCACCCTCGATGGCTATGCGAAAGGAGTATAACATCCTCACCATGTTGGTATCAGGTCCAAAATCACCTGGTAAATGTTTAAACAACTTTATGCGTCCATTGATTGATGAGCTGGAGCAATTGTGGACGAACGGAGTTGTCACGTGGGATGCTTCCAAGAAAGAGCCGTTCATAATGCGGGCTGCTGTGATGTGGACAATCAGTGACTTTCCTGGTTTGGGAATGTTGGGTGGCTTGACCACTAAAGGCTATAAGGCATGTCCCTTATGTTTGGACAACATCGACTCTTCACGCAGTAACTCAAGAATATCTTACCAAGGTGCGTGTCGGTGGTTACCTCCGGAGCACCCACTGCGCTTTGTCCCGGAGGCATTTAACGGGCAGATCGAGACTCGTAGAAGGCCTAAGCGGTATTCAGGGACTGCTATACTGAAGGCTATTAGGCGTCATACTTATCTCGAGCCTAGTCTACACCCGAAGCACAATAAACGAACTGGTTTAGCTATCTGTTGGTCTCATGAAAGCATTTTCTGGCAGCTGCCCTATTGGAAAACTCACAGAGTGAGACATGCGTTGGATTTAATGCACATAGAGAAGAATGTGTGCGACAACGTCATAGGTACAGTTCTCGGACTAGCGGGGAAGACTAAAGATGATTTGAATAAAAAAATTTATAAAAAATAAAAATATATAATTTTTATTCGGTTTTTATTTTTTTATAAATAAAATATTGTAACGGCGTATTATATACAATACGCCGTTACAATATTTTCAAAAAATATTATTTTAATACCTTGTAACGGCGTATGATTTGACGACGTACGCCGTTACTAATTTGACGGTGTCAAGTCATCTAAACGGCATCGTCTAATTAGTAACGGCGTATTTTGTCAAATCATACGCCGTTACAAAATTAACGGCGTCATCGTCTGTAACGCCGTTAACGGCTCGTGAAAACGACGCCGTGTTGGTGTAGCGGCGTATTGTGTACGCCGTTACAAATTGTAACGGCGCTTTAGTAACGGCGTATCGTCTAACGGCAGTTTGTACGCCGTTACAATTTGTAACGGCGTATTTTTGGCTTGTAACGGCGTATTTACATACGCCGTTACTAAAGAAAAAAAATGGCAGTGCCCTGTAATGGAGGATGTGCCTGTGGGGTGGTCCATGCCGGCCTCTACTCTGCTGCTAATGGTTTCCGGTCAGAGCCAACAACACTACTTGCTCTGCTCACTCATTGTCACCTTTGCTCTACACAGTCACTCATTGCACCACTATATACCATAAGTCTTCTCCACCACAATCTTCCTTGTCTCTTCTCAAATACCACGCCAATATAACATAGTTGACTCAAGAAAAATAGTTAATGTAGGCTAGGCATGTCTTATCTGTCTAGTAATTGTGCCTTTCTCTTAGAGAGGACACAAACTGTGTCTCTTCAATATTCTGCATTTCTGGTTTCTATGTCAGTAACATTCCTCATTCTTGTTTGTTTGGTCGATACAGTGTTGGTGTATCACAAAACTTCATTGGCTATCATAAACAATCTTATGCTAACACTGAATTGAACTGAAGGCTTGTAAATTCAAGATTCTAGTACTCAATTTGTAATGACTTATTTGTTACAATATGGGTGACAGCATATATACATATTTGTATAATTTGTCAGGTGGGAACTTTTGGTCCCCTCCTGCTCGTCCAATATGGATATATATAATTCTACTATGACATCACAAGCTTATATATCCACTATCACACTATCAATATTATTGAATTTATTTTACCGGCTTTTATTTGAATGCACGTACTCGAGGCATGTATTCACTCTTCTTATTATCAAGGGCAAATATTATCCATTAAAAACAGGTGGAAAGTAAATTATTATCTGCTTAACAAATATGTTCAAAGACTGCAAAGTATCATCATTTTAGTCATCTGACTACAGTATAAATTTTTAATGTTTGAAATTGCTACAAATTGGATAAAAATAAATGATCCTAAGTGTGTTATTATTACGTGTACATCATATTTTTAAACCCAAATTATTCTTTTCGTATATAAACAACAATTTTGATCTCTCTCAGTATGAATTTAAACGAGTCAGATCGAGACTTATTTTGTTTTCAAACTAAACTTAAGCACAACTATATAAACTCATTTGAACTCGAGTTGAACACTTATTTTTCGAGTCAACTAAGTATTAACAAAATTGAACTTGATTCCGCTTGTTTATGCCCCTAATGAAAGAAGTTAAAAATGTTGTTTATACTTGAAAGGGGTAATTTGTGTATAAGAATTTGAAGTATATCTTGTGAAATCACATAGGTAAGAAATCACCATTTGATATTGTAGGCATATGATTAAAATACTTTCTTATACACTTATTTGTTAGGTGGACTTGTGGATAAAATAATTTACTTTGTATTTATTTGTGTCAACGGACAATTTATATGCACGATAATATCCAGTTATCCCTAATATTAAAATATAATAAGATATAATTCCGTAAAATATGTCTTCTCAAAACTAGAAGAAAGCGTTGGATTAAGAAATCTTTATAAACATAGTTATATGATACATATTGCTTAAGTTTAAGTGCAATAATGGCGCAGGAGATTGGCTGAGTTCACATACTTATGAGCTTTATTCTCTTAAGACAACCAGGTGGTACATATGAGAATCTGATTTATTGCAATTGCTCTAAAAAGTAGTTGTGAGAATCATGAGAGGTTAGTTTAAGCTACTAAGTTTAAGGACAACTTATGTTCTACATACGAGCAAATCAAGAAAATCTCTTATTTTTAACTGACTTTTGGGAAATTGAGGTTTAGGAGCTGGTACCAAGAGGGTCAACAAGAAGTTGCATAACTTGTCTATTGTACGTTAATCAAGAGCTAAGTGAATGCAATTACATTGGGCAACACAACCCTCTCCTGACTTAAGTATGCTATATTGGAATGAGTTAATAAACTTGATGTCTTGCATCTTTTATTTACTTACAATTTCACATACACAATTATTAATAATTACATCATAATTAAATTGTCCCGAAATTCGTCGCCACAATTTTATTTATGAAAAAATAAGCCGTTCCAATTTTGTCAATTACCTTAATACAAGTCGATAAAGTTGGTGTAATGTAAGTGGATAGAGATAGATCAGAAACGATAAAAATGTCAGCATTAAAATTTAAATTATAATTGTAAAAGACAAATTGAAGTGTTTGACCAGTTGGGCAATCAACTCCGACGTTTGTACAAGAGCTACCATTTTCTTTAAATTCCCCCCAAAACAAGGTCATTTCAGTGTACCATCACATGTCATACTCCTCTCCATTTCACTCCGACAGACCAAGTTTGGAAACTCATTGTGTCTCTCCTCCTCCTCCTCCTCCATTGATGCTTAATCTTGTAGTGCAATTTCCAGGTTCATGTCTCCAGAGCTCTCTGAAATCAACCTCTATGGGTTTATGATAAACTCCTCCTTGAAATCAATCACCAACTGGGTCTTCCTCTTCTTTTTGGGCAATGGCTTCTTCGGGAGGGACTTCTTCAGGGTCCGTCATTGATGAAAGGAAGCAGAAGAGAATGCAGTCGAATCGGGAATCAGCGCGCAGGTCGCGGATGAGGAAGAAGAAGCAAATGGAGGATATAGTAGCTCAACTGGGTCGGCTCAGGGAAGACAAGTGTCGAACCGCAGCGGCTGTGAGGCTGGCGTCGCAGATGTGTATGGAAACTGAGGCCCAAAACTGTGTTCTCAGGGCTCAGATGAGCGAGCTGAGCCACAGGCTGGAGTCTCTTAATGAGATCATCAACTGTGTCACCTCAATCAATGGTCATCAGATAGGTTATGGTGACGAGCTGTTGGTCATCCCGTGGCCCATTTCAGACACATTCATGTCTAATATTATTTTTGAATCATGACTTAAAATGATTATAGAAGACAATAGTGTCCCACTTACTATTACTGACTGGTACGTAAGTCAGCGAGCGAGTGTTAAGAGTTACCGTAGGAGTAAGATATAATTGTTTTTAATGTTTTTGTTTAATTTCACTTGGTTGTGGTCTTATTTTAGTATGATGACAGTTAACTGCACACAATTATGTCACGTTTTAAACTTAATACCTTAAGTTTCAAATTTTCATTTCGGGTACCTCAAGTTTTAATAAGCGATACTTAACGCAACGTCTGTAAACTTAATTGAATTGGTCTGTTAAAAAGTCTAAAATGTCATCATAATTTTGGTCTGTTAAACCGGTCTCACTGGTTTAATTGATATGATTATGAAATGATTTTTTTACCCCTAATTGAACAACTCATTTAACTAATGGGTCGAGGGCAAGTGTGACTTTTCAAATTTTAGATAATTATTGATATGATTATGAAATGACTATTTTACCCCTTATTAATATCAATGTTAACTCATATTATAGGGGCATATTTGACTTTTACAATAAAATTAAAAATTAATTAAAAACTAATCTTTTCATCTTCAACCTCCGGCTTCTGTGGGTAAGGGTTTGATGCTCGACGGAGGTGGAGGGTTCATACTCAATCCCTCCCCTGCCGCCGTGGGCCTCCTCCTCCGCCGCCGCCTTTCCTGGCGAAGCCCAACCTGACCACGTGTCTCTACTAGACCGACGTGGGCCTCTTCTCGTTGACGTGGTCTCGCTCCCTCCTCGGTCGCGCTCTCGATCTCAAACTCCACCACTCCGACGACCGCACCGCCGGCTCTCCCCCGTCTCTCTCCTCCTTCCACCTCTGCATCGAGCCTTTTTTGTTCTGGCGCTGAAACGGATCTAGGAAGCTCAAGATCTGTCTCTCTGCATATTTGGCAAAAATCTGCAGAGATGTTGGGAGTAGGAGGTTAGCGCAGCGGCGAGGGAGGGATTGGGCATGAACGGAGAGGCCACTGATGGAGGTGGTGGTGGGAGAGGTGGCGCTTGGTAGAGGAGAAAAGACGGTTTAGGTTGGGGAGGGGAGGGTTTCTGAATCTGAGCTTCGGGAAACCCAAATTGACGACTCCCCCTCCCCGACTCCAAGCTTCGGTCGCGCCTCCGAGCTCGACCCTCCATGGCCACCGCGCTTAGGCTCCGCCGCCATTGTCGTGGACGTCTCCGGCGAGGGAGGCTCGAGAAGAAACAGAGAACACACTCTGCTTTATTTTGTCTTTGTATAATTTTTATAACAATAATAATAATTATTAACAAATAAATAGAGGATTTAGAATACAATAATTAGTGATTTGTAATATAATGATTTGTAATTCTTTTATTTGTGTAATTGAAAAGTCAAATTTGCCCTCGACCCATTAGTTAAATGAGTTGTTTAATTAGGGGTAAAAAGTAATTTCATAATCATATCAAATGAACCAGTCAGACCGATTTAACAGACTAAAACTGTAGAGGTCATTTTAGACTTTTTAACAAACTAATTCAGTTTGCCCTTCCTTCCGATTATCTAATAGTATAAGAAGGGGACGGGTGCTATCGTATAGAAAAGAAAAACAAAAGTTAGGCTAAGGGTCGCTTATTGAAACTTGGGGTACTCGAAATGATTTTGAAAGTTGGAGTATTAAATTTAAAACGTAAAATAGTTGAGTGTAATCAACTGTCATTACCTTTATAACTTATAACTATTTATAGATTGTGACGGACGTATATTTATTTTATAATGATTTTCTATAATAAGAAAAATTATAATACACAAGGTCGGATCCATGAAGGGCAAGGAGGGGTAGCCTCACCCTTTGACCAGAAAATTCTATTATTAATGTACAATTTGTTTGAAAACTATATTTGCCTCTCCTTGACACAGTTTGTCTAAAGTTATTTGAATAGTCATTTAGCTCAATGATAAAAAACAGCCCTACTAACCTTGAGGTGACGGATTCAAATACGATAACGATGTACGGCTCAACTCCTCCCCTTATTTATAAGTAACATTTGTTAATTTTCTCGAAACTATATTATTATATTGTTTTTATAAGGAAAAAGAAGTTTTAAGACTGTTTTGAGGTAATAAGGTTTTACCAATCTGGTCAAGAAAACGAACGAGTTGGATACGTGGCTAATTTTAAGTCATCGATACACATTAAGTAGGCTTAAATGTAATAGGACAACGAAAAAGTGTCCAATAGTAAGTGAAAATGGCTCAAAATGTGAGAACTTCATGAAAATTGGTTTAAAAAACCTCAACGGAAAACCTAAAACAATATAAAAAGTACAAATTTTATGAAATTCGGTTCATAATAAACCGAACCAAAATTCTATTGGTTTGATTTCAATTTATAAGTAAATACTAATAAAAACTAAACCGAAAACAATCAATTTGGACATGTGACTCATTTTAAGTCATCGATTCATATTAGTTAGGCCTAAATAAATTTGGACAACAAAACACAAGTTAAATAATAAGTGAAAATCAACCCAAAGTGTGACAATTTCATGAAAATTAGTTTAAAAAACCTCAACTGAAAACCCATACATAAAATAATAAGTTAAAACAATAAAAAGATGTAAAAATTTAAGAAATTTGGTTCATAACAAACCAAACCGAAACTCTATCATTTCAATTTCAATTTATAAAATAAAAACTGAATCGGAAACAATCGATTTGGACATGTGGCTCATTTTAAATCATTGATTCGTATTAATTAGGCCTAAATATATTGAAAAAAACGAGTCAAATAATAAGTGAAAATCGGTCAAATGTGAAAACTTCATGGAAATTGGTATAAAAAACCTCAACTAAAACCGATACGCCAAATAATAAGTTAAAACTATTTGAAATGTGTTGAACTTTATGTGGTTTGATTAATTCTATTGGATTACAATACAAGAGAGTCTCTCTTTATATAGAAGGAGAGAATTATCTAGAGAGAACTATCTAGATACAGGCCTAGGAGATATGGGCTTGTGCTAACGATGAGCCTAATCTAACACTCCCCTCAAGATAGAGCATATAAATTTTATGCACCAAGCTTGTTACAAATATATTGTATGCGATGCCCTCGTAAGGATTTAGTGGATACATTTTATCACTAAAATTGACAAAATTGGTTGTTATACAACCTGACATAATCTTTTCCCTGATGAAGTGGCAGTCGATTTCTATATGCTTAGTCCTTTCTTGAAACACTGGATTGGACACAAGGTGTAAAGCTGCTTGATTGTCACATATAAGCTTCATTGGAAAACCTCTACAAGTTTGAGTTCCTGAATTAGTTGTTTCAGCCATATGAGCTCACATGTTGCCAAAGCCATAGCAGGATATTCAATTTCTGCACTAGATCTTGCAACAACGGCTTGCTTTTTACTTTTTCAGGAGATTAGATTACCTCCCATAAATACACCGTAACCAGATGTTGATCGTCTATCTGAAGGAGATCTTGCCCAGTCGGCAAATGAATATGCAACAATCTCAGTGTGACATTTGTCTTCATAAAGTAACCTTTGTCCTAGGGTTCCTTTAACATACCTTAAAATACGCACCACATCATCCCAATGACTATCACATGGGGATTGAAGAAATTGACTAACAACACTCACATCGAAGGCAGTGTTCGGTCGAGTAATAGTGAAATAATTTAATTTCCCAACAAGTCTGCGGTATCTTTCAGGATCTTCTAGTGGCTCCCCTGTCCTGGAAGAAGTTTAGAGTTTTGATCCATTGGAGTATCAAACGGACAACAATTGATCATTCAAGTTTCTTTAAGGATATCTAGAGCATATTTGTGTTGGGAAATGACTATTCCATTACCGAATTGAGCAATTTTGATACCTAAAGAATACTTCAGTCGTCCCAAATCTTTCGTCTGAAATTTATTGAAGAGATGCTCTTTAAAAGTTGAGATCCCTTATTGATCATCCCTAGTGATGACTATATCATCCACATAAACAATCAAATAAATGCTTTTTCCTTGAGATGTGTGATGAAAAAACACAGAGTAATCAGTCTGATTGTGAGTAATACCAAATTCTTGAACAATAGTATTGAACCTGCCAAACCATGCTCATTGTGATTGTTTGAGACTGTATATAGAACGTCGAAGCTTATAGACCAAGCTAGACTCCCCCTGAGCAACAAAGCTAGGTGGTTGCTCCATATAAATTTCTTCTTCAAGATCACTGTGAAGGAAGGCATTCTTAATATCCAGTTGATACAAAGGCCAATGACGAATATCTGCAATCGATATGAACAAACGCATATAAGAAATTTTTTCCATAGGAGAAAACGTATCACTATAATCCAGTCCAAAAATTTGAGTATATCCTTTTGCAACTAGTCCGGCCTTAAGGCAATCCACTTGTCCATCTGCTCCCATTTTGATAGTGTATACCCATCGATAACCAACAGTAAACTGACCAGGTGGGAGAAGAACTAACTCCCAAGTGACCTGAGATTCCATAGCCAAAATCTCGTCAAGCATAGCATACTTTGGGTCTGAGAGTGCCTCATTAGTAGAGAATGGAATAGATACAATACCCAAATAAGAAATAATAGCATGATACGCATGAGATAGACGATGATAGCTAAGAAAAGCATAACGAGGGTTATGATTACGGGTGGAATAAGTACCTTGTCTGACAGCGGGAGGCAGATCCGTGGTAGGTGTAGATTTTGGAGGAGGAGATGAGATAGTGATCGATGGTCGCATCTTCAGGGCCTGCAATAGAGGGGAGATGAGGACGCCGAGTATAAACTTGGAAAGGTGGTGTTAGGTGTGTAGTAGGAGACTCTGGAAGAGGTAGAATATATAGAATAGGTAAGAACTCACATATATCTGGGATACTGGAAGAGGAAGAAAAGTAGGGTGATGACTCAAAGAAGGAAACATCAGCTGAGACAAAATATCGATTAGAGAATAATATTTGTATCCTTTTTGAAGTCGGGAGTATCCCAAAAAGATGCACTTATGGGATTTAGCAGCCAACTTATCTCTTTTCGGAGTCTTTTCATGGACAAAACAAATGCATCCACATGTCCGAAGAGGAAGAGAATAAAGTGACTGCGTAGGAAATAAGATGGAATGTAGGATTTTGTGCTGCAAAACAGACGAATGCATCCGATTAATTAAGTAGCGAGCAGTAAAGACGTCATCAGCCCAGAATCGTCGAGGAACAAGATAGTGAATGATAAGAGTACGAAAAGTCTCAATAAGGTGACGATTCTTACGTTGAGTAACACCATTTTGTTGAGGGGTGTCAGGAAAAGATGATTGATGTAAGATGTCATGTGTTTTCATGAAACATTCTTTGGCATTATCACTGCATAGTATGCATATGCGAACCCCAAATTGATTTTTAAATTCAGCACAAAAACTTATGAAAATAGAATACAGTTCAGAACGGTTTTTCATAAGAAATAAGCAAGTGCATCTGGAATAATCATCAATAAAGGTAACAAATTGTTAAATCCCAATACAGATGAAACACGACTAGGACCCTAAACATCAGTGTGGTCAAGTTCAAAAGGACATGATGCTCGATTATTCAAACGTTTGGGAAAAGAAGTGCGACTAAGCTTACCCAATTGACAAGACTCACACTACAAAGTAGACAATTTAGAAAGATCCGGAACTAAATGTTGAACTTTGGAGATACTTGAATGACCAAGACGGTTATGTAGGGTAAGTGTTGATTCAGTGGATGTGCACGTCGTTGAAAATGCTCCCATGTTAAGATAATATAACCCTTGTGACTCAACTCCTTTTCCAATCATCTATCTTGTACCACGGTCATGCACAGATACACAATCAAGGTCAAATGTAACCAAACAGTTTAATGCATGAGTGATTTTGCTGATAGAATAAGATTGAATGAACTTTCGGAAGAAATAAGACAGATGATAAAGGGAGAGATGGTAGGGGGCAGGAAGAACCAATTCCCTTTGCTACTGAAGTAGAACCATATGCAAGAGTAATACTCGGGAGATTAAGGGAATTGAAATATAAGTTACAAGATCCTGATTACCAGAAATAAGGTTGGAAGCACAAGAATCAAGGACCTCAAGGCTCGGAGTAGACGAATTTCCAATGCATGCAACAAGAGGTGAGAGGTTCTGGATCATCGGTGGTCTGGGCCACATAGGTTGAGCGTTGAGGATTTGGGTACCCATAGAGCTCGTAGCAAACATCCTTTGGGTGTCCTATTTTGTGACAATAGGTGCATTCAACTGTTTTGCGTTTAGGATTACCAACTCTTCCTCCCCCACAACCCCTTCCATTGGTCCGATGTCTTCCTTCCGTTCTCTTGCAAGATAAGTAGGATTTGATTGGTAGGCATTTGCTGAAGGATCGACAGCTGGGGGATGCTCGTGCTTCATGTCTATAATGATACTCGTAATAATCGGGCCGATAAATCGCCTAGTGTCGGGATGGTAGCACTAGCCAATATTTAGTCTCGAACACCAGATAACTCCGGGCCTATAACAGTAAGACCCAAAACCATGAAGAAAGTATCACGCTGGGCCAGTTGTATCTCAACAGATGTTGTGATTGGCATAAGTGCATTAAACTCTTGCTTTAACGATTCCAATTTCCTGACAAAATCCGACATCTCCACTCCGGATTGACGAAGATGCACCATATCATAAACAACAGTATAAAATCGTTGAATATTATTTGTATAGAGGGATTTGGCCTTGCTCCATAATTGACACCATGTCTGATATGCCTTGTATATACCATATAGCTTGGGATCAATAGATTGCCATAAAATATTGACTAACAAGATATCAACCCTTTTCCATTGGGCTCGTTCGGATTCAAAGATAGTCTCACTTTATTTGGTGAGGTGATCTTCGAGTCCTTGACCCATGAACCATAACTCGACAGAGGCAACCCATGACATGTAATTAACATGTCCAACTAATTTTTATGATGTAATAATGGGAAAGGGGCAATAAGGGGAGAGATGTTATTTAGATTAACTTCAGTAGGAGCCATATAGGACTAAAATGGCTCAAAACTAGAATCTGGGAATTCGGGAACGAGAGGCGGCGACGCGTGGGGAGACTTTTGGCGGCGCGATTTCAGCTTCTGATAGCGCGGTGGATTCTTCTCGGCGCGGTACGATTTTTGTTTTTGTTTTTTTTTTTTTTTGTGAAAAAGTAATGCTGGAAAAGATGGAGTTCGCCGGAAAATAGTTGGCTCGCCGGAGATGGACAGAGAGCTTATCCCAGCTCTGATACCATGTTGAACTTGATGTGGTTTGATTAATTGTGTTGGATCACAATAAAAGAGAGTCCCTCCTTATATAAAAGGAGAGAATATTCTAGAGAGAACCATCTAGATCGTATCTTAGGAGATATGGGCTTGTCCTAACGATTGGCCTAATCTAACAAAATTTATGAAACATATGAAATTCGTTTCATAACCACGCGAGCTGAATCGAACCAAAACTCTATCAGTTTCATTTCAATTTACAAAAATCAAACTGAAGACGAACGATTTGAACACATGGCTCATTTTTAGTCATCGATTCATATTAATTAGACTTAAATATAATGGGACAACAACAAAAAAACGTCAAATAATAAGTGAAATTTGGCCTAAAATGTGAGAAATTCATGGGAATTGTTTAAACAAAAACCTCAACTGAAAACCAATACGTCAACTAGTAAGTTGAAACAATATAAAATGTAAGGATTTTATGAAATTTTGTTCATAACAAATAGAACAAAACTGAACCAAAACTCTATCAGTTTGATGATTTATAAATAAGAACCGATAAAAATACTAAACTAAAAACGATCGATTCGGACACATGACTAATTTTAAGTTATCAATTCTTATTAATTAGGCCTAAATATATTTGACTACAAAAAGCAAATGAAATAATAAGTGAAAATTGGCCCAAAATTTGAAAACTCCATGAAAATTGGTTAAAGAAAACCCACACATAAAATAACAAGTTAGAACAATAAAAATGTAAGAATATTACAAAATTTGGTATAAAACAAACCGAAACTCTATCAGATTGGTTTTTATTTATAAAATGAGAACCATTAAAAAACTGAACCGGAAACGATCGATTTGGACACATGGCTTATTTTAAGTCATTGTTTCATATTAATTAGGCCTAAATATATTAGGACAACAGAAAACAAATCAAATAATAAGTGAAAATCGGCTCAAAATGTGAGAACTTCATGAAAATTGGTTTAAAAAACCTAAACTGAAAATCGATACGTCAACTAATAAGTTAAAAAATTTATGAAATTAGGTTTTAAACAAATCGAACCAAAACTCCATTGCTTCGATTTCGATTTTTAAAATTTGAACCAAAATCGATCAGTTTGGACATGTGGCTCATTTTAAATCATCGATTCATATTAATTTGGCCAAAATATATTGGGACAACAACAAAACATGTCAAATAATAAGTAAAAATCGGCCAAAAATGTGAGAACTTCATGAAAGTTAATTTAGAAAAACCTCAATTGAAAACATATATGTCTAATAATCATCTAAAATAATATGATGTAAGAAATTCATGAAATTTGGTTCTTAACATACCGAACCGAACCAAAACTCTATCCGATTGATTTCGATTTATAAAATGAGAAGCAATGAAAAACATCAAACTGAAACGATTTATCTGGACACGTTACTCATTTTAAGTCAATGATTCATATTAACGAGGCCTACATAAATGGGGATGACAAAAAACCAGTCAAATAATAAGTGAATATATGCACAAAATCTGAGAACTTCATGAAAATTCATTTGAAAAACCTCAACTGAAAACCGAGACGTCAAGTCATAAGTTAAAACAATATAAACTGTAAAAAAATTTATGAAATTCGGTTCATAGCAAATCGAACTGAAACTTCATTCATTCCATTTCTTTTTATAAAATAAGATCTGATAAAAAAATCAAACCTCAAACGATTGATTTGGACACGTGGCTCATTTTAAGTCATTGATTCATATTAGTTAGTTCTAAGTATATTGGGACAACAAAAAACAAGTCAAATAATATGTGAAAATCGGCAAAAAAATGTTAGAACTTCATGAAATATGCTTTAAAACAACCTCAACTGAAAACCGATACATACAGTAATAGGTTACAATAATATAAAATTTATAAAGTTCGGTTCATAACAAACATAACCGAATCAAACATACACTCTATCAGTTCGATTTCAATCTTGAAAATGAGAACTAATGAGAAATAGAATTTAAAATGATCAATTTCGACACGTGGCTCATTCTATTTTATCGGTTCATATTAAGCAGGCCCATATATGTGGGGGCAGCAAAAAACAAGTCACATAATAAGTGAAAATCAGTTAAAAATGTGAGAAATTCATGAAAAACTGATACGTAAAGGAATAAGTTAAAACTCCATCAATTTGATTTTGATTTATAAAATGAGAACTAATAAAAAAATGAACCGAAAACGATCGATTTGGACCACGTGGTTCATTTTAAGTCATTTATTCATATTAGTTAGATCCGTATATATTGGAACATGAATAAATAAAATAATAAGTGAAAAACGGCTTAAAATGTGAGAACTTCGTAAAGATTGGTTTACAAAACCTAAACTGAAAACTAATAGTCAAATAATAAGTTGAAACACTATAAAATTTATGAAATTTGGTTCACAATAAACTGAACAAATTCAAAACTCCATCCGTTCGATTTCAATATATAAAATGAAAACCGATTAAGTATTTGGCTCTTTAGGCATTGGACTCAGTGTTGAGATCATCAAGGATATCTTATTCTACTACCTGATTAATAATGCGCAAAATTAACTCTCATTTTAAAAATCTATTCACCATAGATATTTAAAACTCTAATGCAGTACCCAAATTCTCATCCCAAATTCTTATCCCTATCCCCAAATTTGCAGATATGCTACACATTTGAGGTCACTGTAGCAGTCCTCAAACATTAAAATTGAATATTTTGTTCATTGAATTCATTTTTGCCAAAAGAAAATCAAACCCAAAAATATAAAGCAACCAAATCCCAAAAATTGAACCCATCAGTACAGAGCAGAGTCGCCAGGATGTCGGACGGGAGTGCGGAGGCCGGAGCGCGCAGCCGAGCGCAGAGCCCGAAGTGCGAAGGTCGAACGGCGTCATTGGACGGCAAGATCCGGATCCTCCGATGGGACGAAGCGTGGAGCACGGAATCGAAGTGTTGGCCAAATTAAAAAAAGAAAAAGAGGGGTGAGAAACATTATTAGGGTATAAAAAATTAATGAAGAATTTCGAAATTTTTTTATTATTATTTATCATTAGAGTGTTTATATTTCAAATAGAAATATATTAAGAGATAATGAATGCATGGTCAAAAATAAATATATTCAAAGAAATTTTTTTAAATAATCTATTTTTAAAACTTTATTTTATAGGATTCATAAATTATATTTTTAATGAAATTAATTTTATTTCATTAATCAACATTTAAAAAAAAGTTTATTTCAACATTTTAATTTCATTTTTGATTTTACTTCAAACATAAAAAAAATTTATATAACAATCCGACAACAAACAACGGTTTCATTTATAATAATATTCAAACGAACACGATTATTTACTTAAGAGATTGATGTAATGGAATTTTGTAGTCAAGATTTACAATTGTAAATAAACATGCACAAATATAGAAGAAGGAAGTGTTACACGATATCATGACTTCGTGTGCTATTATGCATAATATGATAGTGGAAGATAAATGTGATGTCAATGCGATAATCGAAGAACGATTCGATGGGCCATCTCTTAACGTTGAAACGCCAGTTGATAATAATGTTCGATTTGAAGAATTTCTTGCTCAACACAAAAAAAATTAAGTATAAAACCGCACACATTAAACTTCGAAATGTATTAATTGAACATTCGTGGAACGAGTATGCTAACTCGGAGAATTAGTGATATTTAATAATTGTATTCATGTGTTATTTTCAATGTTTTAATAAATAAATTTTTCATTATTATATATTATTTATTTTGAGTAGATTAAGTAATTTATATTGAATAAAATAAAATATGTAATTATTTTATTACTAAAATAATGAAAAGTATTATTTGATATGAGAATAAAAATATTTTTTGAAATTGAATTGAGAATAGATAGAATTGGAGACTTACTTTTTTTCTAACAATTGGGTAATAAATAATAATAATATAGGGATAGGGTTGGAAACGCTCTTAATCATCAATTTCCCAGTAACTTTTCCCATTTCTCTCTTGTCATCACATCTATTTTATGTCAAATAAGATAATGTTTTTAGCAGCTGCATCGACATTGACACGTTGAACCAGTGGAGGTACGCGGCGTGTCGATGTAGACACACACCTGTTCTGTTCTGTTGTGTTTGTTAAAGAAATAGAGTCGTGAGTGAAGCGGTGGCGACCGACATGTAAGGAGGACACTCCCAAGTCGAAGCAGCTCACACGTTGCATTGGCCCGTAACGTGGCAAGGCACGTGTAGCATCGCCACTGTTTTGGTATATCTATAAAAGGGACCAAAAGTCCCGCTACATTTCAACCCACAATCAAGCATATCACTATCCCAGAAAAGGACAGTCAAGAGTTAAGCAATCAACAATCAAGAAGATGGCACATTTTGGGAACCAGTTCGGTCCAACCCGCACAGACGAATATGGCAACCCGACCGATGAGTATGGAAACCCAATCCAACACACCGGAACTGGAACAGGTACCGGCGCTTTCGGTGCCACCGGGTTGCACCATGACCAGCAACATGGAGGAGGGCACGGGGTTCTTCATCGCTCTGGTAGCTCTAGTAGCTCTGTAAGTTGTTGGTTTTCTTAAGTGATCTTGTTCTTATTCTGCACTACTACTACTACTACTATTTTGGTATTGATGATTGATGTTATGTTTGCTAGTCTGAGGATGATGGGCAAGGAGGGAGAAGGAAGAAGGGGATCAAGGAGAAGATAAAAGAGAAGTTGCCGGGCGGCCACAAGGATGAGCAGGCTCAGTCTGGCTATGGAACTGGTACTGGCTATGGGACTGGCACTTATGGAACTGGAACTGGAACTGGGCAGCACCATGAGAAGAAGGGAATGATGGACAAGATCAAGGAGAAGCTTCCTGGACAGCACTAAATTACCTATACAACACTACCTACATGTTTAAAGTTTTCTGAGTCTATGCTTTGTTTCCTATAAGCAAGTATGTATAATAAGTTATGCATAGCTCCTTTGAGCTGTGCATAAGTGTGTGTGTAACTGTGAGGTCATTAGGAGTTCATCTATCTTGTGTATTCTCTTCCTCTTCAGTAAAGAATTGAATACAGGGTGGTTTGTCTTTTCAATATCCAGATCTTCCTCAAAAGCATATATATCATAGACCAAAACCGATACACGAGAAATAGAGGACAAGCCAAATATCCTACCTCATTTTGAAGAGACAACTGGAAGCACAACAAATTGTTCCTCATCTTATAGGTGCCAGGCTCAACAACCAACAACTGTAAGAAATACAAGTGTAAGGACAAACTATTTGGAAAAAACAAGTACCTTACATTACCAGTCAGCTCCTGAAATCAACTTCACAGTATTTGGGTGAAGGGAAGGCTACTATTTCACTGCTAAAGGAAACTGATAATTAGTGAGGACAAACTCCAGTAGAACCACAAAACAATTCAAGCATAAATTAAGCCATATTACTTACATATTTTAGTATCCTCACTTCACTCTCTCAATTTCTGCTCGACAACATCATGTACTTAACTACAAATCTCTACATGTATGTGGATATAAATTCTTCTGAAAAACCCCTCCATACAAGAGTTTCACAAAGTGCAGGGCTTTCTCAAGGCATCTCATTTTCAAATGTCTCCTTAATTTCCTTCATTATTGGAGTCTGGTTCTTTCTCACACACAATCTAATGAGGTATTATCTGGCTTCACATGAATACAGATCAAGTTCAATTTGAACTTACAGTGCTCTCCAAGTTTACTTGGTGGTCATTGCTGTAAATTCTAAGTTCCATATTTGAACAGGATCCTGGTGAACAAAACATTTTCATCTCATCCACAATAACCAGATAACAGCACAATTAGCTTGTCCGATTTCGAAACCATTGTCCCTCAGAATTCTAATGCCCAAACACAAGCTCTGCTTAGGACCCCAAATGCCAAAACTAGTTTATTAAGGAGTTACTTGTATAGACCTTTTGCTTTTACAGCTCACAATTCATTTTTGGATGGTAAGTTAAACCCGAAAGATCAATACTGATGAATAATTACTGCTTTATGTGCATCCACCCAGCTGCATGCAAGAATGTCCTTGAGGCCCTTGTCCTCCATCAACTTATTTACCCTTGAAACATCATCCCACCTTCCAGCAGACGCATATATGTTAATGAGCAATAGATAGTGTGCAGCGACATCAGGTTCTAGCTCAAATAGACGGCTTGCAGCTATTTCAGCAATATCAGGATTCCCATGGATGCGACATGCTCCAAGAAGTGCTCCCCACACTGCTCCAATGGGCTCTATGGGCATAGTTTTAGCAAGATCAAGTGCTTCTTCAAGGTGCCCTGCTCGACTAAGGAGATCCACCACACAAGCATAGTGATAAGCTGATGGTTCAATACCGTAAAATTCTTTCATCATTGCAAACAACTGCAAACCCTGTCGAACCATACCGGCGTGGCTGGATGCTGTGATTAACCCGATAAATGTTACTCCATTTGGTTTCACTCCTGCTTTTATCATCTCGTCAAACAGTTGGATTGCTGCACGAGGACGTCCATGCATAGCAAACCCCTGAATCATGGAAGTGTAGGAACACACGTTCCTTTCTCTCATTCCCCGAAACACGGTGTATGCATCTCCAAGACTTCCACATTTGGAGTACATATTTACCAACGTAGAACCAATTAGTACACTTTGGGTAGGCCCAAATCCAGATTTTTCGGCAACGTCCCGAACCCAGTGAGCATAGTTGATTGCTCCCAGCTGTGCACAAGCTGAAATAACACCAACCAGAGTGCACTCATCCGGCCAAACACCCACCTGCTGCATTCTCCCAAAGAAGTCCAAGGCCTCCTTGGGCCTTCCATTTTGAGCATAAGCAGTGACCATTGACGACCACGCCACCCTATCCTTGTCCGGCAACTCATCAAACAGCTCAGCTGCAGCCTCCATGTCCCCACTCTTAGCAAGTGCAACAATGAAGGTAGTGCACGAAAACACATCCCTCGCAGGCATTTCATCGAACACCTTGCGGGCACAACCCAAAACCCCACATTTCACATACATATCGATCAGTGTATTGTCAACGTGCAAATCGGAAGAGAAGCCACCAATCAGAATAGTGTGGGCGTGAAGCTGGCGACCCAAATGGACATCGCCGACGCCACCGCAAGCTTTGAGAAGTGCTGAGAAGGTGAAAGACAGAGGTGGAAGGCCCAAACTCCTCATAGTAGAATAGAAGCGAAGGGAGTGGAAGAGCGATCCTTTAAGAGAGTAGCCGCGAATGAGGGCGGTGAAGAGAAAAGGGTTAGGGCGGTTCACCTGTTGGAAGAGAAGGAGAGGGTAGGGTTCCATGGGGACGCCGAGCTTCGAGAGGGTCCGGATCAGCTTCGTGACCACGTAGCATTGCTGCTCCATACCCTGCCTGTAAACCTGGGCGTGGACTTGCTTGATTTCAGTGATACCAATGCAGCCATCAACAATACAAATGAGATCTCTCTGCCTCTCTCTTTGCCTCTGCTCACTGAAAAATCGACAACACAAGTGTTGTTTGGGTACCCAGAAAATCCGAGAGAAAGCGAATGTCGCCCTCATCACTCCTACAACACGCTCTGCACTAATGCTGCCGCCATGTTTTGATGTCCATTCATAGACAAATGTGTGTGTTTGTATCGTTACTTTTGTAATAAAGTAATTTGTTTGAGTACATAGCCATCTCCAACTATACCCAAAAAATACAAAGTTATCTTTAACTTTCAAATTGGTCACCTTGTTATACCCAGAGATTGAAAATGTACATTTAGCACCTACCGTTAGATTTTCTGTCAAAATTTTAAGTAAAAAGACAAAAATACTCTTGGTCAGACTTCAAATTTTCAAAAACATGCCATTGTAAAAAAATTATTCGCCGGAGACTTGGCGTAGCCGTCGGAGGTCGAATCCGGTGCCGGCGAACGCAATGGGAGGATCGGAGACGAGGCCGGCGAGGAACGTGGTGGTTGTGGAGAAGCTTGATCGAAAAACACATCAAAACTCATAAATGACATGTTTTGAAAATTTGAAATATGACTAAGGGCATTTTCGTCTTTGTACTTAAAGTTTTAACAAAAAATCTAACGGTAGGTGCTAAGTGTCCATTTTCAATCTCTGGGTGTAGCTAGGTGTCCAATGTAAAAGTTGGGGATAGTTATGTGTCTTTTGGGCATAGTTAGGGATGACTATGTGTAGTTTACCCATAAATAAATGACCAATTGTGTGTGTGTTTTTATCAGCAAATTACTTTATTACAAAAGTAACAATACAAAACCAACTGCTATCACCCGAGGAGGGTAGATAGAGCTGAGGGGTATAAAAAGTGACATAGAGGTACATGAAAGCAAAGAATTGAATGAAAATAGACGGGATCATGAAGGTTTTTGACGTACTTTAGCCTGATAAATCTAGCTCTCTTGAATGTCAATGATAGCCTCTTGATCAGTAAGGTCTGTAGTGAATCTCATACGTTTCATAAACTCAAAAGTTCTGGTGGCACCTTCAATTGAGGTATGATCGATTTTGGAATGGTTGTTGAAGACTGCGACACCCGATCGGAAATTGCAACGTCGGGGAGCGAATCAACCATCGAAGCGGAGCACGAGGAGATCCGACCTGAGCGAGAACTGAGGCATCCGTCGGAAGATGAAGTGACGGTCAGACCTCCCGGCGACAGGAAAACGAACTCCCCCTCCTACAGCAAAGATTTGACTTCGAGATTGTCATTATCAAAAGAACCAAAGCCAGACGAATCATTTTCAGATCCCAGTACATAGCAGCTCACATGAGTAGGAAGGAGATTACACCATCATCGTAACATGGAGCTGAGATATTAAGATGCAAATTGCCAAGGTGACCATATCCAACCACTTTAGATGAACTATCTGAACATTAAAATGAAAGGTTATGGTGCCATTTTTATCACTTGTAATTAATTCCCTTCACGTGACATGCAAAAACATGATATTGATGGAAATGTTGGATTAATCTTGAATGAAGTGTGTTGTTGTTTCTAATGCAAAAAACCTTAAGCATGCACACTTTGTTGTTTCATGGCTGCAGCGGTTAACAATAAAAGTTTTATTACTCCTTAGTACAATAGTTATTAGGTTTTTAAGATTTGATTTTAGTGTATTTTAGTTAGGTAATTAGTATTAGCATTAAGAGTATTTTATTTGGAGTTATTTTCTTTTGTTCTTTAATTTTTAACATCCTTTGTATAAATAGTTATCAGGAGTAAAAGTAAAATTCATTCCTTTGGTGAAAAGTGTTGTTGCTTGTTGTTGTTTTTGCTCTTAAAGCATTATGATCCAACATTTGGTATCAGAGCCTCACAACAATGGCTAACAACACACTAAACGAGGGATCAAGAACACCACCAAATAGAGTTGGCGGTGAAAGCTCAACACAGTTTAGAGCTCATAGACGAGGAGGCCTAGCATTCTCGTATCTAATGTTGACAAAACATAACTATGGAGTATGAGCTGTCATGATGGAGATTCTAATGCGAGCTTTAGGAGTATGGGTCGCAATAGAAGGAGAATCGACAACCAATGAGGAAATAGATTCGACATCGTTGGTTGTTATATCTCAAGCCATCCCGGACGCGGTGATGATGGCGATATCAGACAAGGAGACCGGAAAAGGAGCCTGGTATGCCCTCAAGGAGATGAGGGTAGGTGATGCGAGAGCCGTGAAGGAAAATGCTTGGGTACTGACGCGTGAGCTTGACGGGCTCATCATGGGAAACAATGAATCTGTAAGCGAATTTGCTTTAAAACTTTCTAATATTGTAAACCATATCAGAACGTTGGGAGGTTAATAACAGAAGAAGAGGTTGTAGAGAAACTCCTCGGATCTGTGCCCAAAAAATTCTTGCCTATAGTTGGAACAATCCAACAGTGGGGTGACATGTTAGTTATAACAATGTCCGAAGTTGGGGGACGCCTAAGGGCGTTCGAGTCTTACTTGAAGAGTAGACAAAATGGAGAAAGGAAGGTGAACATTGTTTCTTACACGGGCTCAGTGGAAAGCCTTAGCAGCAAAGGACTCCAAAAACGACGAATGAGCTAGACAAGGACGTGGAAGAGGACGAAGGCGGGGTTGAGGACGCAAAACAACCCGCAAGTTCGATAAAAACAAGGTGAAATGTTTTAATTGTCGAAAGTTTAGTCATTATGCATATAATTGTGATGTAACTGGAAAAGAATCACGAAACCGAAGAGGTCACGTTCGTGAAAAGAAGCCCGCGGAGGAGATGGCTCTGGCGGAGAAGAAGTTGGCAGAGAAGAAGCCGGCGGAGGAGAAGGATCCGGCGGCGAAATAACCAGACAAAAAGGTCAACAGGGTGGTGATTCTGGTGATCCGCCGCCGTGAAAAGGAATAGGAGAAGCCCACGAGGAAGAAGGTGGTGGCGACATCGCCCATTATTGTCGAGAGAAGTCGATCTCTGGTGAGTACGCGGCGCCAACTACGAAAGGGCATGATGGAGGAAAACAATGCCTCCATGATGGCGGTGGCATCTGCCCAAAGAGCGTGCACGGAGGCACGCATTTCTGCGTCGCCCATGGCGGTGGAAAGTGGTGCGCTGTGGCAGGGTGCACGAGGAGCGCCCACGGTCGCACCGATTGCTGCGTGAAGCACAGTAGAGGCAAGTGATGCAAAGTTGAAAATTACAGCAAGAGCGCCCAAGGCAGCACCAACTTTTGCAAGGCTCCGGTGAAGGTCAAAGAGAGCTCGACGCAAATGGCGATGAAATCGGAAAAAGCCGGTAAAGCAGCCGAAGCCAAAGGCAAAGGACCCGAACAAGAGGAAGATGACCCTCAAGGAGAAGCAAAAGCCTGGAGTCGGGTTGCAGAGCTTGCCTCAGGAGAAGATGGAGCAGGTCGTGCAGATCATAAGCAAGAGGAACGGGCACTTGAGGCACGACGGGGATGAGATTGAGCCCGACATTGAGGTTGTGGACACCAAGACACTGTGGGAGTGTTAGATTATATTAGATTTCCTATCTTTAGTTTCCTATATTTATATTTTCTTTTCTCACATGTATCAGGGTTTCCTATTCTATTCCTATTACCTCTATAAATAGAGGTCTCTTGTAATTCACAATACACACATTAATAATAAATCCCTCTCTTATTTCTATCATGTCTGATGCCTGATGGCTGATGCCTGATGACCAATTTGAGAAAGCACGTACAATAAAATACATATTCTTTCATAAAGATTATCATGGTATCAGAGTCATAATCGATCCTTGGTCAAATCTCTATGAATTTATCGCTTTGCCCACTCGTCGATGATTCGTGATTCTGACGGGTGGGCGAGGCAATTCAAATCTCAATCTCTAGCCTCTCGCTTCCGCAAACAATCAACTCGACAATCGTCCTACTTTTTTTTTGTCTTTTTCCTTATTATGTTATTTTCTTTCTCAAACCAATCGGTTCTTCTTTTACTCTTTACCTTATTAATTTTCCTCGCACAAATCTCGTTTCTTCGTTATCAATTGATCTTGATTCCACCACTTCGATCCCGTAAGTCAATCAATCTCAATCTCTCAATCCATACTCTTTCTTTACCCTCTTGCTCGAATCAACCCACACTTGATCAAGCATCAAGCATCTGGCAATCATCGGGCATCTGCTATCTCGCCATCAGCCAACAGGCATCAGGCATCCGACATCATCTATATGCCATCAGCCGTTATCATCTCGCCATCAGCCAGCAGACATCAGGCATCATGCATCATCTATATGCCATCAGCCGTTGTCATCTCGCCATCAGTCAACATGCACCAGGCATCATCGGGCATCAGGCATCATCTATATGCCATCAGTCGTTGTCATCTCGCCATCAGCCAACATGCATCAGACATCATCAAGCATCAGACATCAGACATCAAACATCGGCGCGCATCCTCCATCCTCAATCCTCACCGCATCAACTCGCGCGCATCCTCTACAACTCAATATTATCAAGCTTCAAACTCAATTCTTGTTTCACCGCATTGAGTTTGAGGGGGGCTGTTAGATTATATTAGGTTTCCTATCTTTAGTTTCCTATATTTATATTTTCTTTTCTCATATGTATTAGGGTTTCCTATTCTATTCCTATTACCTCTATAAATGGAGGTCTCTTGTAATTCACAATACACACATCAATAATAAATCCCTCTCTTATTTCTATCAGGGAGTTTGATGTACTGGTGACCAACATTAAGAAGATGAAGAAGCAAGGTCTGATGAACAATACAAGCTCAGAAGAAATGGATCGGATAAAGTGATAGTGGGGCTCGGAGGAGGACGAGGCTTTGCAACAGCTGGTAGAAAAGCACGAAGCGAGAAACTGGTCGTTGATCTGCAAGTCAATTCCGGGGAGGCCAAACAAATCCTACAGGCTGCGGTGGTGCAACCAGCTCTTGCCGGAGGTGGACCACATGTCCTTCACTCTCGAAGAGGACGAGACGATCGTGAGGACTCTTGTCAGGCTCCTTAACGGCTGGATCGACAATGCCATCGAGAACCACTGGAACTCCACCTTGAAGCGCCACTGCTCGGAGATGATGGTCGACACACCGCCGAAACGAGGCCGCTCAAGAGATCGATGAGCGTCGGGTCAGATGTGAGCGATCCTAACGCTCTGGTGGAGAGAACCGGCGACATCTTGCCGCCCGATGACCTGTCGACGTCACTGTCCTTGTCTCTTCTTGGCGCAAAGTCAAGCAATCGAGGGAAGGATTGGTGGCGTTCCGCGGAGAGTTCATGGCGGTGTTGAAGGAGATGATAATGAAGGAGGTGAGGAGGTACATAGAACAGAGTGAAGGAGGGATGTGTTCACAGGTGGCTGAGCAGCTTCTGGGTAGTCTTGAAGAATTGTTTCAGCAAGTGTACAAGATAATTGAGAATGATCATCATGATGATGGATCAGGTCTACTGACGAGGAATTGACGGTCGTGGATGAGGGAAGAAACATCAAGATAGCTAGATTCTTGTTGACTAATCCTAAGCATCCGCCTGGTTGGATTGTTGCTGCAAGGCTTGAGGAGGTTGAGTTGAGACTAGCAAGATCAGGTAGCAACCAATTGGTTATTAAAATAGCGAATGGGAAGGAGCTGTTGTGTAAGAAGGAGAGTAAAATTATGGAAAAGCAAGAGTTAGATAAGGAGTTTGAGGCATATCACAAGAAAGTTCAAGAATATGAATGTGGCATTAGAAGTATGATTTCCTCCGTTTCTTGCAGCAATAATGAAGATAGTAATGGTTCGGTTGTTTTGAATCGGGAAGTAAAGAAAGATGATGGTCGTGTCAGCAATCAAGTTTGCGGCAACGACCCCACTGATACATTCTTGTGTTTGGAGGAGTCGCTGGCTAAATTCGAGGAGGAGAGGATATCATTTTTAGAGGGGCTCAAGTTTTTGGAAGAGAAACTATTTTCAATGAACAGAGAAGAGGAAGAACAATTCAAAGATGTTAAGGCATTTGAAAATGGTCCTGGCAATGGCTACAATGTAAATGGTGAAGCAAATGGGTATGCAAATTGGCACAACAAGGAAATGAATAAGAAGCATCATCATGGGACAAGAATGACTACAAGGACTTGGACATTCAAGATTAGGGAAGGAAATGTTGGATTAATCTTGAATGAAGTGTGTTGTTGTTTCTAATGCAAGAAACCTTAAACATGCACACTCTACTGATTCATGTTGTACCAGTTAACAATAAGAGTTTTAGTACTCATCAGTACAATAGTTATTAGGTTTTTAAGATTTGATTTTAGTGTATTTTAATTAGGTAATTAGTATTAGCATTAAGAGTATTTTATTAGGAGTTATTTTCTTGGGGTAATTTTACTTAAGTCACCACAAAAGTATGTATAGTCTCGCTTAGGTCATCATAATTCTAATTTAATTTCTAAGGTCACCATAGAAGTTTGTAGTCTCACTTAGGTCACTATAATTCTTATTTGATTTCTGAGGTCACTACAATAAACTTTTTTCTCACTGTTGGTCTATTTTTATTTTGAAAATATCAAAATGCCCCTAATTTGTTTTCAAATTATGTCATTTCTCTTCAAAAATGCATTTCCCTTCACTCCCCCGCTGACCACCACCTTCCACTCCTCCCCCGACCACCACCTACGACGTCGTTCCCTTCACCCATGTCCTCCATCTAACTGCCCTCTCTTTTTCTCGCTTCGGTGTGGTGGGCATGTCCGTCTCTGGCCGAGGCAATTTCCAGAAACTCGACCCACATCACCGGCGAGAAGGAGGAGGAAGATGGAGGGGAAAGTGTCATTGGATGGTTGTTTCCGACATGATCTGAAGACGGAGCGGTCTTCGTCGTCGCTGGAGAAGAAATCGCAGTATAAGGTATCGACGCGGGTGAGGTGGAGGAAGGGGCAGCGGCGCCACTGGAGGGAGGCGGTGGAGAGGTGGTCGGCGCCGACGAGATCGAGGCGGGAGAGGAGGTGACGGAAGGAGGGTCGTGGTCGATGAAGGAGGTGAGGGAGGGGTCGTGAAGAAGAAAAAGAGGTTAGGGACATGTTGGTCTTTTCAAAATAAAATTAGACCAAGAGTGAGACAAAAGTTCATTGTGGTGACCTCATAAGTTAAATTAGAATTATGGTGACCTAAGTGAAACTACACACTTTTGTGGTGACCTCAGAAATTAAATTAGATTTATGGTAACTTAAGTGAGACTACAAACTTTTGTGGTGACCTAAATGAAATTACCCCTATTTTCTTTTGCTCTTTAGTTTTCAATATCCTTTGTATAAATAGTTATCATGAGTAAAAGTAAAATTCATCTCTTTGGTGGAAAGTGTTGTTGCTTGTTGTTGTTTTTGCTCTTAAAGCTTTATGATCCAACAGGAACTACTCTTAAATTACTTTAAGCAAATTACGTTTTCAGTTTAAGGTTGTACATCTTTTCGAGAGGTAAGGAAAATCATATTTGTAAACTGCCCAGCTTTCATCAGTGCTTCTGGTATACCCTCGAGAAGGAGAAGGGAAAAGGAAAAGAATAATATCAATGAAGGCACATTCTCAAATGATGTTTAATATAAGGCATTAAGGATGATTGAATTACTGTAAAAACAGAAGAATTAATTTACATATACAGTAACATGTATATATTTATTTATTCTTCTTGCGCCAGATTAAAAGTCATAATGTAAAGCTAAAATAGCCGATTACTATTATATCATGCAGGACGAAAAGAAGTGGAAGAGTATTACTAAGAAGAGGCACAGAGTAGAATATAGCTGGCTCAGTTGGAGTGTTTCTAGTTAAATAGTTGAAACTAGACTTATCTAATATTTTATCCAAGATTTGTTTATAATCAGAAACAAAATCACCTTCCATTGACCTAAAGGCAGGAAAGCCTCAAGTTTCTCTCTGTGATCAATCCACCCAGGCCCAGCTGCATGGTGGAATGTGTTTGATATCAACTTCTTTACTCTTGAAACATCACCCCGCCTTCCAGCAGACTTGTATATGTTAATGAGCAATTTGCAGTTGCAGCTATTTCAGCAATATCAGGATTCCCATGGATGCGACATGCTCCAATGGGCTCTATGGGCATTGTTTTAGCAACATCAAGTGCTTCTTCAAGGTGCCCTGCCACCACTCAAGCATAGTGATAAGCTGATGGTTCAATACCATAAAATTCTTTCATCATTGCAAACAACTGCAAGCCTTGTCGAACCATACCGGCGCGACTGGATGTACTCCATTTGGTTTCACGCTTGCTTTTATCAATCCATGTCCCCACTCTTAGCAAGCGCAACAAAACAGATCCCAATCTTCTTAAAGGTCACTCGCCATCATCACAAAAATCACATGAGAACAGTTAATTGTGATTTGTGAAGATTTGCTCATAAAGCAAACATATTTGTGTTCACCCATTTTCTTATCATTACTAGCAAATAAACTTACACTACCAATGTTATTTCCATAATTTAATTATAATAACTTGAATCACTCTACTAAACATTGAATGCTTAATTTTCAAATGAACCACTTTTATTCATTAATTAATTAATGCTCCAACTTCTGATAAATTATAGAACATGTCTTTGGATATTTATTTCACACTCCTGCACTTGTTACAATCAAAAGCTCTCTTTCAACCAGTCAAGTGTTTCCCAATACAATTTATTAGCCAACTTTTCCACATTCCACTTTGCAGAGCTACCTTGCGATGAAACCTAAATTCCAAAATTAAATCTTAGAGGAGACAATTAATCAAGGAAGGAAAGATGGCATGGGATACTCAATTCCGCTAGCTTACACAAGTTGATAGGGTTGATTTTCAGCCCATGAGGGAATGAGGAAGAACTTTGTAAGGATTGAGTATGCCATTGGGATCCATTAACTTCTTGATGGAACACATCAGTTGCACCTATCCACAAAGTTACAATTATGAACCTCCATTTACATACTCCCATGAAAATGATTGTATTTGCATTATTCATAAAAGAACATTATGTAAAGTATTTGAGACTCACAGTTTCAGGCGACTTGCTATAGGAAATTGCATTAGCTTTCATCAGTCCTACGCCATGCTCTGCACTAATACTGCCACGATGATTTGATGTCCATTCATAGACAAAGGGTTCTATTTTAGCCAAAATCTGCAATTATCTCTGGACCAATCAATAAATGACCAAATGTGTGTTACACAATATATATAGCAGCTCACACAAGTAGGGAGGAGATTACATCATCATCGTAATGTGGAGCTGAGATATTAAGATGCAAATTGCCATCTCCAAGGTGACCATATCCAACCACTTTAGCCGAACTACCTGAACATTATAAAGAGATGTCGTGGTTCCATTTTTATCACTTGTAATTCCCTTCACGTGACATGCAGAAACATGATACTGATGAAACTACTCTGAAAATACTTTAAGCAAAAACGTTTTCAGTATTTTCCGAGTTATACGCAATTAATCATGTGAAGGGCACAAACAACTCCAGTTTCTATAAATTTGGAATATACTTTAAACTGCATCATAGATTTACTGACCTAATCTAATCTGCATTTCCTCAACAAGGTTGTACATCTTTTCAACAGGTAAGGACAAATCATATTTGTAAACTGCCCCAGCATTCATCAGTGCTTCTGGTATACCCTGGAGAAGGAGAAGGATAAAGGAAAGGAATTATATCAATGAAGGCACATTCTCAAATGATGTTTAACATAAGGAATTAAGGATGATTGAACTACTGTGAAAACAGAAGAATTAATTTACATATACAGTCACAAGTATTTAATCTTCTTCCACCAGATTAAAAGTCATAATGTAAAGCTGAAATAGCTCATTACTACTATATCACGCAGGACAAAACGTGGACCAGTATAACTAAAAAGAGGCATCATAGTAGAATACCGAGTATAGCAGGCTATGCAGTTGAAGTGTTTCTAGTTAAATAGTTAAAACAGGACTCGTCTAATATTTATCCAAGATTTGGTTATAAGCTAATGTTAAGAGATAAGATCAATGAAGTAGAAACTACGAACCTCACGTATATGCCAAATTGAAGACATTTGGTTGATGTCTTGTGCTATGACCCCATCAGAAACTAAATCACCTTCCATTGAGTTAAGCAGGAAAGCCTCAAGTTTCTCTCTGTAATTGTCAAAATAAAATTGCAGTAAGCTGAAGAATGATTGAGCAACTCAAGGATGGTATTGAAATGCATACAACAGCCAATCTAAGTCAAATTAAATAGCCACAGAGGTGTTCACAGTGAAAACAGAACATATTATTTTGTGAATCTTTTGATTAATTTGAGTGTATGAAAAGTTCCATGATATCGAAATCAGATAGGAGGTTGTAATCGGGTCTTCTAAAGCATAAAGCAACCTTTGACTTTTGTTTCTAACATAGAATTGGAACTCATTCTAATGTTCCGCCTGAAATCAGGAAGGAGGTTGTAATCGGGTCTTTTAAAGGATAAGGCGATCTCTGACTTCTGTTTCTAACTCATAATTGGAACACATTCTAATGCTCTATCTGAAATCATAACAAGAATTAGAATTTCAGGGGTTGGGGGTTTACTTTCATGGCCTCAGTGTTATCTGTCATTACTAATTTTTACCCCTCAAAATTCGTCCATATTGTACTAATGCCGAACTGGAAATATTTGTGCTTCCCAGTTCCACCATACTATGTCTTGACATAGTCAGCACAAATGGAAGAAGGTTGTTAAGGAGGGTGGTTCTCATTATTGAGATACACATAAATACTACCAATCGCGATCAACAAAAGAATATTTCTATTTATTCGTGTAATGGAAGAATCATGCATAAAGATCTCCCTAAAAAATTCTTTTATTGGTAGGCTTGCTAGTTTGTCACCTGTCATAAGCTTCATTACTGCCCGTTGTCTCAATCAGAACATAAAAGTTGTGCACTGAGGAAGGTAATGGATTCCGAACACCTTCTAAGTGGTTTAAAACCTGCAGCAGAAATCGCAAGGCTCCCAAAATGTTAGCAGCAAAAAAGGTATACTAACCAATTTATTCACTTCCACAAGAAAAAACAACTAAGCTACTTACTTCTTATGCAAACTAAGCACATGGAAGAAAACTCATAGAGTCAAGTATAGCTAGCAAATGAGCAAAATAGGATGAAGATATTAAGCATGGTGTGAGTAAAGTTCCAGCCTTCTCTCACCACCCGAACTACGTATTAATGTCGTACAAAAAGGCATAGAAGTGTGCACTCAACCCAGTAAAGCAATGATAAAGCTAATATCATAAATACTTGTATATTTTATAATTATTATTTGAAATCATAAATTGCTATGAACTGCTATGAATTTCAAATAAATCATTCCCTTAACATGCATGCTAATTTCCAACTGCTAGGCATTTCAAAGGGGAACAACTTCATGTAAAAATCAACTGAAAAGCAGTGAAAAATAGGAGCAGAAGAAATGCTAAAACTGTCACAAAAATAGAGAGAGAATAAGGAATTATATTATGACCTATTCAGACAGCTTACCAAATCCAAAGAGTGGATATCCAAAAATTCAAATGCAGATAGAACCTCACCAAGTTTCCTCTTTGCTTCAAGTAGAAGTTTCTGATAAATAGGGCAGCTGGTTAAATAGGAAGACAGTGATATTATAAAAGATAAAAATAATGAATATAGCACACTGATAACTTGCATAATCATACTACTTGTATACCAAAGACCAATAAGTTTCCACTATATATAAACGTAAGGAAGCAAATGTGAAGGGACATGCAAATCATATGGGTTATTATATGCCAGGTCCTAGCTATTGGTTGACCAATGTCCGCCCAAAAGGGGCATACAATATTACCACAGAGCTCAGGACAAGCCTATTAGCAGATTGGCATCCCTAGAACTTTCTTCATCTACCAACTGTGTAGATATTATTCTAAATTTTATATGGCTGGATCATAAAAAAGAATGCTAAAAGGTCTTACGAACTGTCTTACAACAGTCATCTACATATATGATATATGGATCATGGGCACATCTGAAAAATATAAATTATACAGCACAAACGCGCACATACACATATAACAAGAAAGTAGATAGTACACACACATACACATGTATAACTATGGTCGTATTAGACATGACACTTTCAGTAAAATTAAAGTGACTCTACCTGGCAGCTTATATAATCTTTACATGCAAGAAATGCCAGGTTCACTGAGGCCAGCTTCGGAGGGGTGAGAATGGACACCTTAGTAACAATGCCCAAAGATCCTTCACTTCCTAACCAATGATAATGACAGTAGAAATACATAAATTGCCTTCACTTCAGAACAGTATTGCTTGCTTGAAAGATATGTGAACATAGCATCTAGGTATATCACATACCTATAAATAAGTGCTTTAGATCATACCCAGTGTTATCTTTGCGCAATGTTCCAAGCATATCAAGAACAGTACCGTTTGCTAAAACAGCTTCCACACCTGTCAATATGGTCGACAACATGCTTAACTACACTACCAAGAACAATAAGAGGAAGAAAGAACCAAGCATTTGTCAATATATGTGCAAGCTGATGAGTATATGGCTACTCTTAGACACTAGAGTTCTGGGAACGTTGCTAGGGTATTCCAAATACCCAGTCCAATTATTTGGCAAAAAATCTTTACACAGAAGACATTGCATATACCTGCTAAAACCTGTCCCAGTTTTCTTTTTACAAATAAACTGAGCTGATAAAATAAACAGCAATGCACAAGACGTGCTGCACTTCAATAAAATGAAAAGAACAAACAAGTTATTGCGGAACATGCAATTGTTATGTGAACTATGCTATGCAATACCTACAAGAGCACATAGAGTTGATGATTAGTTCTCGGTTCGATTTGCAAAATAAGGGGAATGCGCAATTCAATTACATTATATTAATACAGAGCCATAAATGATACAAGTATTGTACTGAAATAAAATAAACAAATGGAAGCAAACAGTTGACCGCTACATTAAGGCCTTAACGAGCCCTGATCTCGAGCTTAATAGTGCTAATGTACCAAGCACGTTAGCTCATATTGTAATTGCAGACAGTTCCTAATATACGAGCTCGTCTCTTTTTCCTCAAAAAAAATAAAACTCACCAAGTACAGTCCCATGAAGTGATCCATAACGGACAAGGCGCAAACCACCAGCATTAGTAGAAACATTTCCTCCAATTTGGCAGCTTCCTTTAGCACCTAAGTCCAGTGGCATAATAAATCTGAATGGAAGCACAGTTTACTTAAGAGGGGAGCAAAACATTTATCTCATTTCTGATAACTAGCAAATTGTACAATATTGGTTTGTAGATTAGTAACAAAGGTATACTACCGTAAAAAGGTAACTTGTACAATCTTATTTTAATGAATAATTAAATCCAACAGCCATTTACAGATCAGTTTCAACAGTGTGCAGTTCTGATATGTGCGTGTAAGTGCGATAAACCCTTAGACACCCTAGATAACATATGAAAGCTCTAAGAAAATCAAATTTAGTCAAGTTGAAAAGAAAATGAACATTAGGGTCGGAATCATCAAACAAATTCAAGGGAATTTTTAAGGCTATATATACTTATAGAAAATGTAGCTTTACACCTCGCTCTCATACAAACCCATTAGACTGGTAAAGTTTTACATGCTACAAACTGAGCAAGAAGGCTCTACAAACTGGTAAAGTTTGTTTCCTACTGTTCCCTATATAGGAACCTCCTATCGTAATTCATCAGAATGTATTCATCCATAATACAATTATATTTTTGAAATTCATTTATGATATGCTAGATTATTACCCTTGGCTGTCCAAGAATGAAACCAAATTTTCCAGAATGCATCCTGCTTCACAGACCAATATACCACTGACCTGACAAATAGCATTAAGAAACATTTTAGAAAAAAACACAGTTACTTTACAAGAACCATTTCACAAAGATTTAATCACTGGAACACCCCATCTTAAAACAACTCTTTGCTCAATTAGTTTTCTAAAATAGAGTACAGTCCAGAAGCATTAATGGATAAAAACTGAAAATGACGCTCAAGAACTTCTAAGAATTGAGAGATACAAGTGTAAATATCTTTCTTTGTAATTAAATAGCGCTGATAGAATGTATCTATGGTTGCAAGAGGAAAACATGAAACAAACCATTATGGCAAAAATGTTCACCTCATCAAAAGATATGACTTTGTTCATTGAACTAATACTGATGATCACCTGCATATTCATTTCACCAAAAGTGGTTAATGGGGTATTAATATGATGAATCAAAATCTGGCATATCTACTACAAACATGGATGTCCATCCACATGGAGTAATTTTATTTCCTCTCTTACTTATTTCAAGATACCAGAATACTTCACTCTTTGTTTGTTGCAAATAAATAAGGGAAAAAGAAGTATAGGAATCTGAGATCAAACTCAAAGGGCATGATAAAAGGTAGAACATGAAAAGGTGTAGATGGGACTTCTAGATAATCTCGTAAATTTGGTAACAGTGAGACTGCTATCTGGAAACTTAGCAAAGCTAGACATGGCATTACTAAGATTTGGCCATTCAAGAGAAAAGATAAGAGATGCTGATCATCTGCAAAAGAGCTGCAATACCTCATCATAAACAGGGACACTTCCACCAACAAGGCCAGTATTTCCACCCTGTGGAACAACAGCCAGGCACCTGGAGTTACAATATCCAAGAATTTGAGAGACCTACAAAAAAGGAATATATGAGCTCTGTAGTTTGACAATAGATTTCATAATATAATATCAGCAATTATCATGAAGAAAGATGGAAAGGAAAGCTGTGCGGAGTGATGAGGATTTATTTGGAAAAAAATGGATGGCTTCAATCGGTATGATATCAAGAGATGCAACTTTATTGACTTCAATTCATCCAATAAAGACAGATTGAATGAATGCAACTTCTACGTGACACATTACCGTGTAGCATGAGTTCCTGTTCAACTTGCACAAAATGAGAACTAGTAGGAGTTGAGATTCTACTGAAGTTAGCAAGTAATGTAGCTTAAAAGACACTTTCCAGAAATAGGAGAGAAGTAAACCTCCTCGGTGCTTGTAGGTTGGAGCAGAAGCTTACTTGAGCCTTTGAATTTCCGCATCCAGTCCATATTTGCATCCTCCAGCCTATCTTCCTCTTGAACGACATTCTTCTCACCGAGCAATCCCTTAAAGTAGTTGATATCATCCGAATTTAACACTGAAAATGCTGGATTTTTCTTTGGAGCCACTGAACCAAAATATCTTCCCTGGGTTCGACATATATTTCCGAGACCATTTTCCATAGAATTTCTGTATTTTTCTCCATGGCGTGTGAATGAATGTAGACCCGTATAAAGACTCCAGTTTTTATATTCGATACAAGGCCTCAACAGTTTGCAAATTCCAGTAGAGTGATGTGTAGAACCTGCTGTAAAGCCAGGTATTCAGTATCCTTGATCTCAATTCTTATAATAACATTGTTCATAAGGACTTCCAACACCAAAGACAGCAATGCAATAGATTATCAAGTCCTAGAAACATTTCTGTGAATGAAATGTGCACATATTCTTCATGACGACAATTTTTGCAAATGAATTTCACCCAAAACAAATTATGAGTTTGCATTGCACACGAATGAAGTCGAACTATTACTCAAATCCAAATAAAGATCCCCAAGTTCACTCCACAAATCTCGTCCGAAGGAGAAATTAACAGTAACCAAACTAAATTGGACTACAAGTCCGCAAGATCGAGTAGAAGCTACCTGAAACAGATCGGTGAACCGAGTTGTTGAATTGAGGTCCCGATCCAAGATCAAATAGGCGCTTCGACGATCGCCAGAGGTGACGTGTAGCTTTGTTCCTCTCCATCACCATTTCTCAAGCTGCTCTGTAGACTAAACAAAGACTAGTAATGGGATCTTAATCCTATTACCAATTTAGAATTACCATAATACCCTCGACATCACAAATAATTAGTGCTATGGATATCTCCGATCCTAGCCGATATATATCAGTTTCTGCAAGTTTTTCGAGACCTAACGGCCAATATCAGAGAAAATACTTGTCAAACTGGTTAGTCCAGTAAAATTTAAATTAATTCTGGTATGATCGGTTCAAATCAATTAATTTTGATCTATTTAAAAAATAATTTTGTTCTTGTCCGGTATTATTCGGTTCATCTAATTATTCGATTTGAAATTTAAGTTAATAAACAACGATAAAATGAAAAGTCAAACTCATGTTCACTGTCTTTTTCAATTTCTCATTTGAACTCTGGTATTATTGACTAAATAATATTCATTTTGACTTTAATAAATAATAAATGTGAATTTATATATATTTAATTAATATTACAAAATCTGTTTTGCTGCTGCTGCGATGTTTTGGCGAAATTTGTCAAATATCTCATTTTTTTTCTATCCGGCAATTGGAGTGTTCCATCACCTTCCACGGTTGCACCTAATCAAAACGGTGCGTTTTGGTGGAGCTTCCCCTTGATCGCCCTATCTATCCAAATCCAAGGTTTGCGACGCAGAAGCACACTGACACAGACCTCAGTGTTGTCTCTTCAATGGCGTCTTCTCTACCGGGACGATGCTGCTTCAGTTTAGGGTTTTTTTCATCAAGGTCACGCCTTTTGTCTCCTTGTTCGTACCAGCGGAGTTTCTTCCTCAATATTTCGAGGAGATTGTGTCACTCTCAGTCTCGCCTTCCTTTCTCCGACATCCCAAGCCTCCGCCAGTTCATGCTAAAACCTGCTGCTCTATCTGCTACAGAGACCCATCCTGAGTAAGTGTTCTTAACTGTAGCTGTCAAATTAGGGTTTCAATTGTAAAATGCTTCTTAGAATCCCTAGCAAGATTAGTAGTGGTTTTGATTTTACATGTGAAAATGGTCTTCTCTAGGGAATTTGGTAATTTTCATTTTCAGGGTATTAATGAATGCAATTTCTTGAAACCAGTCATTGTATATTACCCCCAATGTGTTTACCTTTTTTTGCATTTTTGGTATTATAGTGCTATGCCGGCTTCTGGCCTTCCTTCAAAGGGCCGAATTTATCAAGAGACTTATGGGTGTCAGATGAATGTAAATGATATGGAGATTGTTCTGTCGGTTATGAAGAATGCCGGGTATAGTGAAGTTGTGGACGTTCCTGAGAGTGCAGAAGTTATATTTGTCAACACTTGTGCCATTCGGGACAATGCGGAACAGAAAGTTTGGCAGCGGCTCAATTATTTTTGGTTTCTCAAGAGGCAGTGGAAGATCAATGTCAAGAGTGGGAGGTCGCAGTCTCTTCACCCTCCCAAGGTAGTTGTGTTGGGGTGTATGGCTGAACGCCTAAAGGAGAAGATACTTGATGCCGATAAGATGGTTGATGTGGTGTGCGGTCCTGATGCGTACAGAGACTTGCCGCGACTTTTGGAAGAGGTGGAATATGGTCAGAAGGGTATTAATACTCTACTCTCGCTTGAAGAGACGTATGCAGATATAACTCCAGTTCGGGTCTCCAAGAATTCAATCAGTGCTTTTGTCTCTGTGATGAGGGGTTGCAATAACATGTGTTCTTTTTGCATTGTTCCTTTCACTAGAGGCAGAGAACGGTCACGTCCTGTCGACTCAATTGTGAAGGAGGTTGGAGTACTTTATAAAGAGGGTGTGAAAGAAGTAACTCTTCTTGGCCAGAATGTAAACAGTTATAATGATTCGTCTGGGGTTGAAAAGGAAGTTGAACCGGGAGAAAATTGGACACTAAGTGAAGGCTTTTCTAGCAAGTGCAAGGTTAAGAACATGGGTTTACGCTTCGCAGATCTCTTGGATAGGCTTTCCCTGGAATACCCTGAGATGCGGTTCAGATACACCTCGCCACACCCTAAAGACTTTCCTGATGAACTACTATATATTATGCGAGACAGACATAATATCTGTAACTACATTCACTTACCAGCACAAACAGGGAGTAGCACTGCGCTTGAAAGAATGCGTAGGGGATATACCAGAGAGGCCTACTTAGAACTTGTGCAGAAGATAAGGAGAATAATTCCAGATGTGGGTTTGAGCAGCGATTTCATTTGTGGTAAGAAATGTCATCTGTATTCAAAAGTTTCTAAATTTACTTCTCAATAAAGGTATTAGTAGTCAAAGTACTTGATAGTTATAGTAAATGTACTCGATGCCCAGAGGAAATCACTTGAAGGTAAGTTTACATATGACAATGCAATCACAACCATTTAGAAATGACTTGTTATAGTGTATGCATATTTCTATATAAAATTCAGCTATTTTTATACCAATGTAAAAATAGAAATGTAAAGTTGCTCTGATTCTAAATATCGTTGTGAGAGTATTATCATTATAATCTCTGGCTTGTTTTTGTGTCTTATCTGAAATTATGCTCATGACTCATTTTTTATTAAATTTTGCAGGGTTCTGTGGTGAAACTGAGGAGGAACATGAAGACACGCTGAGCCTTGTAAGGGCTGTTGGTTATGATATGGCGTACATGTTTGCATATAGCATGAGGGAGAAAACACATGCCCACAGAAATTATACTGATGACGTTCCAGAGGAAGTGAAACAGAGGAGGCTGACTGAACTTATTCAGACTTTCCGCGAAAGCACAGGCCAATGTTTTGACTCCCAGATTGGAACTGTCCAGCTCGTCTTGGTTGAAGGGCCCAACAAGAGATCCCCGGAAACAGAACTAATAGGCAAGAGTGATAGAGGTCATAGAGTCTCATTTACTACACTTCCAATCCCAAACCGTGATGACAATAGTAGTGAGAGGCAAAACCCCAAGGTTGGTGATTTTGTGGAGGTACGTATATCGGACTCTACACGAGCATCTCTTTTTGGTGAAGCACTTGCTATCACTAAATTGAGCTCGTTTTACAACAATGTGGATGAAGAAGCTATGGCATGTGGAAGCATGTCTTGAAGATTTGCCGTCTCAGAATCTGGCGAGTACTAATCATGAAATCAGAATTCATTACTCGTGTTCACTTGTAAGGTAATAGAAGAAGAGCTTGGAGGTGGGGATCAATATTACCTGTGTGCAGATCAAAACTGATGATGAATTGGGCTCAAGAGGCCATGTTTCTGAAATAGTGTTTGACAATAGAATTTTGTACATTGTTTTGATGAATTTTGGCCATATAATTATTATTCTCAATGTTTTCTAAAACAAATATATTACTTGTATAGATATATTTAGAGGTACAATAATTGGCAGAAACAGTGAAAGAATAGAGAATTGCTTTTACCCATATCATGTGAATCCATTTTGGTGCTCAGGAAAACAAATCCAGCAATACCATTGCATTCCTCAAGAGGATCACAATAATACAAAGATTTGGAAAACCCTAGGCTATAGGTATTGCCACAAATGAGAGGTATCGACCCAGAAAAGAAAATTGAGGCAAGAATGTCAATTGAATACGCGAAAATGATTAATGAACATTGTAGCATATAGTCCAATCCATTCCATGCTGGTGCACGAAAACAAATTAAGTGAAAAAAGTATCTGGCTATAAATGTGCTCACCTCCCTATAATAAATACATTTCTGGAACCCATATTTTTTAATTATACCTACTCGATCACACTTTCTTTGTATGCTGAGTCATTGTACATTTCATAGGCAAGAGTATGAAATGAATTTCTTACGAAAACACTAACATCTGTATTGTATAGTCAAAGTGGATGTGTTATGCATTGAATGAGGGCATGTCTAGTAGATACCATTTACATTGTGAGAGGGAAAGGTTGCTTCAACATCACCTCCACCAAACACCAACTCTAGTCCATATATACAGTAGAGATGAAAATGGTGGAACTCACAATGGAGGATCTATGGGTCATTGGGGTGTTGTTGATCACCATTTTCATGGGGTATTGTTGGTGCACTCATACCAAGTATGAGATACTGATGAAGAAGAAAGATGACAAGTCAAGTTGTGTTCCAAAGGGGAGTTTAGGTTGGCCTTTGATAGGAGAGACTCTTGACTTCATTGCTTGCGGCTTGTCCTCAAAACCTCTCGCCTTCATGGACCAACGCGCAACACGGTTCGGCTTCACCCCTATACTCCTTGTCTATTCTTACCGTCTTTTTTTCTAATTATAATTTTATACTCTAAACAACAGTTATGGGAAGGTGTTCAAGACGCACATATTGGGAACGCCAATCATAGTGTCCACCGATGCGGAAGTGAACAAAGTCCTTCTTTTGAACCAAGGCCTTGTCTTCGTCCCCGCGTACCCGAAATCCGTGAGGGAGCTGCTGGGCCCCTTGTCTATCCTCCAAACCAACGGCCCTCTCCACCGGAGGGTCCACTCCCTCATCGCTTCCTTCCTCCGCTCTCCTCACCTCAAGTCCAGCATCTCCCGCTCCATCGAGCGATCTGTCACCCTCTCATTGGCCTCTTGGATCCATCATCCCATTGTTTATGTGCAACAAGAAACAAACAAGGTCACAGCTCTCTCTCTCTCACAACTCCTACCCAACTCTTTGTTTCAGTTTGTTCACTTGGACTGATGTTGTGTGCAACTCAGATAGCATTTGAAGTATTAGTGAAGGTGCTGATGAGCGTTGAACCCGGTGAAGAAGTGGACAATCTCAAGAGAGAATTCCAAGAATTTGTCAAAGGGCTGATTTGCTTGCCAGTCAAGCTACCTGGGACAAGGTTATATAAATCCCTGAAGGTAATTATCATTATCATTCTCATTATCCTTAATAGTTAAGGCTTAGTTAGATTAATTAACATGGATGTCATGTAATTGTAGGCAAAGGAGAAGCTGTTGAAGATGGTCAAGAGGATAGTACAAGAGAGGAAGAGGAAATCATGTTCAGGAAGTCATGTTGATGATGCAGTGGACGCTCTGGTTTGCGACGAGGATCTGCCATTGGAGTTCATTTGCAGCAATATCATAGAGATGATGATCCCCGGAGAAGACTCTGTGCCCACCGCCATCACTCTGGCCGTTCACTTTCTCTCCCACTCTCCTCAAGCTTTGGACCTCTTAGTGGCAAGTGTTCTTGTGTACTCACATAGTCACGTGTAGGACGAGTAGGCTTAATTAAAACCTTTACATACATGTTACAGGAAGAGAACATGAAGCTGAAGAAACACAAGATTGATTCCACCTCTGATTATGCTTGGACCGACTATATGTCCTTACCCTTTACTCAAAATGTATGTAACTAGACTGAAGATTCAAACACTTGACAAGTAGGCTTCTATATATGTATCAACTGAGTTTAAGTGTTCAATTTGTGTAGGTTATTAATGAAACTCTTAGAATGAGTAATATCCTGAATGGGGTTTGGAGGAAAGCAGTGAAAGATGTGGAGATCAGAGGTCACATGATACCAAAGGGGTGGTGTGTTATGGCCTCTTTCAGCTCTGTTCACATGGATCAACAAACTTACCAAAACCCATATCAGTTTGATCCTTTTAGATGGGAGGTAATGCTATAGTATTTGTATTACTATATACATGATGAATTGATGATGATGATTGATTGGAATTTGGATGAATATGTGCAGAAGATGGAGGGAGGGGTGAGCAACAACAAGTTTACACCATTTGGAGGAGGACAGAGGCTGTGTCCTGGTTGGGAACTCTCTAGGCTTGAAATCTCCATCTTCTTGCATCATCTTGTCACCACTTACAGGTACTGATAAGGAAGATGAAACTATTAATTGTTCAATGATAACGTCTCTGTATTATGTGCAGATGGGTTGCAGAAGATGACCGGATTGTGCACTTCCCAACAGTGAAGATGAAAAGAAGCTTGCCCGTTGTGGTCACTCCAATATGATGTTTGGAAATGGAAACAAAGTATCATATCTCAATGTTGTTGTCTTTTGGCCATTCAACTCAAATATAAAATGGAGTTGGCAATGTTGTTAGCTCAATTATTTGCAAGGTGAAGAGTAGACTTCTTTCAAGACCACACATACATTTCTTCCAAGCAAAAACTTGAGTTTGCTTGAAGCAATGGCCCTTGAATAATGGGATGTCCTCCTGAAATGACCACACAGTTGACTCATTGTATATTAATAAAATAGGAAAATTTTCACTTAACCCACGGTTGAATATCACTTTTTCATTTTGCCTTCACCATAAAATGAATTTAACTTGTGAATCCTTTGAACGGTGTTAATTTTTAGTCGTGAAAATACCAGAAATACCCTTTAGTTTCCACCACTCAACTTAATGAGTTGAGTCATATCCACAACAATGGAGGCCAACGACCACTACCCATGCCTTTCTCCTCCTCTTCTCTCTTCCGCTGTTGTCCACCTTTCCGGCGCCGTCTTCCTCCCCTCCGTTGCCGTCCTCCTCTGACGCGCCGTCTCGTAACTCCTTGTCGGCGTCTCCCCCGCTGCCGTTGTCCGGAATGGTAACCCGGAGCCCACCTCCGCCGCCGTCGACCCCGGGTAGTCAGTGCCCTCCGCCGCCGCTTGCTGCGGCAGCGACGAATTCGTCATCTTCGTCGATCTCGGCGGGTCTGGTGGTGGGGATCGCAGTGGGTAGGGTTGTGGCGTTGGTGGTGCTGAGCTTGCTCTTCATTTAAATTACCACCCCAATTGAGATTTGAGGTTGAAAAGATGGTCAATTTGAACTTTAAAGGTTTTGCTTGTCCAGGTACAGTATAGATTGGTCATTAGAGGTATGTAATGTGAAAATTTCTTCTTGATTCATGAATTAGTTTTTAGGAATTGTTTATGAAATCAATTTTGGTTTAGTCTTCAATATAGTCAAATTTATTCTTAATGGTGACAGCTACACATTTATGAGTTGGATTGAAAAGAAAGCTAGGAGAAAGTATTCATTGTCTATGGATTCTAAAATTTATAATATTGCTTAAATCTCAGTTCTAAGAAACTTGTGGATAGTTTGAAGGAGTCGATAACCAGCTAGGAATTATGTGGTTTGAGGGAAGAAAAAGGCTTGATATGTTCTACGAAATTGGCAATAAGCATTCAGTTGGAATAATTTTGAATCAGCACTGAATCAGTGTGTACGATTTATTACATTTGTGAAAGGCAATAGAGAATTGAGATGGAGAGAATGAACGGCAACTTTTTGAAAATTTAATAGTTAGTTGAAGGTATTTTGGACTTTACGCCAACAACTTAACACCGTCGGGATTAAGTGACACGTTAGTCAAGTTCAGGGGGTTCACAAGCTAAATTCACTTTGTGGTGGAGGTAAGTGAAAAAGTGGTATTCTACAGGTGGGTTAAGTGGAATTTTCCCAATAAAATAATATCCTCTCAAACTTAGGGTTATCTTCTATATATCACAATGTCTTATGTCTTATTAACGCTTACCTATATAAACTTAATGAACTCTGTCATATTAACACTGCATTTATGATAATCTTTCCCTTAAAACTGAATCCATCTCTCTTTCTACCCTCTTATTCATCTTCTTCTTGTTACCCTCCTGCAACTCCGGATTATGAAAATACATGTTATAATAATAGAAACACCAGATGATTTTTTATGGAAATACATAGCATTATAACAGAAAATGTACGAGCAGTTGGTTCGCACGGCGTGATCTGGTGCATGTATATAAAAGAAAAATAACATGGACAACTGAGGTAGCTTGCATAGATACAAGTTGAGTATTGAGGGTAAGACATTTATCAATATAGCATGTTTTAGAAAAATAAAATAGCATTACTACACTCTTGAGGTTTTGGTGCTTCCAAGCGTTTCACAACACTCTTTGATGGGTATGTATCTGAATTTTCGGAGTTGTGAAACTTAGGGACCAAACTCATCATCATGGAGCTCAGGGTTCATGACAAGAGTTGATTGTAATCTGATAGAGATAACACCGTACATACATTTCCTGGAAGCAAAGACTTGAGTTTTCTTGAAGCAATGACCCTTGAATCATGTGATGTGTTCCCATGAAATGACCAAACAATTAACTTTGTCCCTAACTCCCTGGCTCAACTGTTGTCACAGTTAAATAAGGACAACCCATTGATCTAAGTAATAAGTCAGATTGCACCTTACACGATAGGTGAAGAAAATTCATATATATATGAAATGTAACCTCATTAACAGTAACCAAACACTTGAGAAGATGATAAAAAGGGAAGTTGTGCATACCAATATAAATTCACGGTTCCTCCTATTGACGTTTCCTTAGTTGGGTTGATTCCTTATAGGTACAGTCTTGATCTAAGAAATTGGTCCTAAAACCCCTCATTTTGTATTAACACAATAACTAAAAACTAAGTCATGTAATGATCCATCCATATGTTTAACCAGAGGCTGGCCTGAGGATTTAAGGCAAAATGGATGGGCTTTCTGGTTGAAAGAACCTGAGATTTAACTTGTCCAACAAATTGAAAACGAAGTGACATGTGACGAGGAAGCAACAAGACGGATGCTTGTTCGATTTCAATTTTCGGGACTTCCAAGCAATATTTGGGATGTTTTACTTAGACAACACTACACCAAAATGTTGTTCATCAACAGCGGCCATACCGTGGTGGTACGTCTCTGTTAAGTTCCTTATGATCTTAACATCGGCATGTTTTACTTATTATCCCACCTTTAAATGTTGGACGAATCAAATCGTTGTCACGTAACAGTCGATTGTATGACGTTCAGCGACATCGAAGAAGTTTTTGATTGTTCATAAAAGAGTTATAAATTGGATGGTTTAGTGTAGTTTTTTCAACAGAAAATGTAGTTGATTTGTGAGAGAGATTTGTGTAAGATCAATTAGAAATTGATTGAATAAATTATACTAAATTCTTCGATTATAAGGTATGTTTTGTGTATAATTAGTATGTTATTTCTTTTGCAATATGAAATTGTATTTAAATTGTCGTATTTTTAGAGATAATGACAATTTACACTTAACTATCCGAAAATGACATTTCTATACCTTTAACTAATTTTGTCTATGTTTAGTACATACAACTATTTTTGGGGACAACATACTCCTAAAATACATAAATACCCTTGGTAAAACCACAATTAAACCGGCAAATTGAATTGAGCCGACTCAATTAGGCTCCAACTGGTTTGATCTGGTTTGACCAAGAAATTTAATTGAAACATAACCTTTGAATTGCATATTAAATATAAACCTGAGATAAACCAAATTGAACTGGTTCAATTATGGTTTTCTAAACTAAGGGTAGTTTAGGCATTTTAGGGTAGATTGTCCCAAAAACATTGTTAGGGTACTAAAACAGACAAAATTAGTTAGGAAATGAAAGTGTCATTTTCAGATCGTTAGATACAATAAACTGTCATTATCACTTTACTTTATTGTATATCATATATAGTAGTCCTATTTAATGCGTAGTTTCGTTTCACGCCTTAGAGCAGCATGATAAATCAGAACATATTGTTAATTATGTGTTTTTTATCTTATCATTAGTATTTTAGATACAATTAAGAAATGGCTCAGAGATGGATGCGAGAGGAGACAATGACAAAAACGTGCATGATGGGGTTAACTATTTTCATGAAATTTGCGGAAAAAATGCTAGACAATATGGTCCAAATCATACAAGTGTATGTGCATATTTTTTTTAATATTCGTGCACATGATGTAGATTTCATTTGCACTCATTTACTTAAGAAATGGTTCTAGAGATCGTATACGATGTGAACCCACTGTGACGAAGTCCGAAAAGTCAAGGAGAGTAATAATTGTGATATGAGCGCCTAAGTTGTTCCATAGAAATTTCCATATTCGAGCATCAACGTCGATCTTGCTCAACAGTTTGTGGATGAAGTTGAGGAGTCGTCACTAGACCAAGTAGGATGGAATATAATTGGTTGGTGACGGAGTTGTAGACCGCGGTGTATAAAAATGGAGACGGTACTGCGATAACGACACTTTTATGGATTTTTCTCATCAAGAAGAAACCTTAATGACAAACATGACATTAGACGATGTAGTTTGAGAGATTTTTCGTACATTGCCGCAACCTAATACTTACACATCGAATTATGCTGCAGCGAAACATATATTAAAGGTGACCAAAAGTTTGTGTGTAAAATACGATGCATGTTTCTACGGTTACGTTTTATACTGCAGAAATCACTCGAAACACACCAGATATCACATTTGTGGAAAGAGTAGATATGAGTTTTCGGAAATTCATACGTGGGAAGGAAGATATTGTGGTACTTCTCATTGACGGCTCAATTGCACCGCTTATTTATGGCACCCGAGACAACTAAGTGGATGTGATGGTACGACGAGCGAGAAAGGGAGGACGAGGACTGGAGTGTGCACCTTGCTTTGGCCACTGACAAGTTTAGTCCATTTGGGTCGAGTGCGTTGCTTTATATTTTTTGGCCGGTTGTCTTTATCCCTCTCAATTTTCCGTCATCGATGATTGTGAATAATGAATACAACATGCTAATGATGTTGATACTTGACTCATAGTCTTTCGGTAAATGAATAATTTTATGGGCCCACTCATTGATGAACTCAACTAATTATGGTGCCATGGAGTTGTCACATGAAATAAGTTTAAGAATGACACTTTTATAATACACGATGATGTGATGTGGACTATCAGTCACTATTCGGGACGGAATGTTTGGAGACATTAAAAAAAGTCATAAAGCATCTCTCATCTGCATGGACTCCGTTGAAGCCACATTTAACCATTCTATAATGTCTTATTAAGGTGCAATTATTTTTTTACAAATTACTAATAAATTAAGTATCATGGGGGATGCGCTTATCGGTATTGTCGAGACAAGACCTAAGACCCAATATTTTCTTGCATTGAAGTCTTTCAAGTGATAAAACGACATATTCACTCACTTGTGAGTCAACATCTGAAATTCATTAGACGAGAGAAAATCTAGCGAAGGAGATTTTCATACTCGAGTGACACAAAAATTGCATCGTTTGTTAAGTTTTGAGCGTTCTTACACCCCACTTATCGATCCCACTGAGAGGGATAGTTAGTGGGCACTAATATCGATGTTCTTAAAGCTCAAACAATGTAATCAGGATTTGTTTGAACTAAATCAAAGCATGCACTTTTTTAAAATCAATTTATCACTACAACTAACCAAGTATGCAAATCACGTAACAAGGTAGCAAATAATCACAAGTGTCAAAATGATCGAATTGAGGATTATTGGGCTTCTTGATAATCTTTAGGGAGAATGCTAAATCACATCATCAGGAATTAGAAAATTAAAATATTATAGGTTATGTCGGGTCTCGATTCTACCTAAAGTCCATTCTACGAGGCGTCTAACAGACTAACCATCTAATTACCGCTAACATGAACAAGGTTAGGTCAATTTTTAGGGAATTTAAGCTTAGGAATCCTATAGGTCATACTTGCTTTCAATATGGTTCATCTACAACGATTTCTCATACCCATTGTTCCCGTGGGCAAGCATGTAAGTCTGATCCATAATTACTATAATCCAATTAGGTCAATTGCTCTATGAGCCTCTCTTTCTAATTAGATTCCTATCAACCTACTCGGGAGATTATGCATAAAGATGCGTAATTAAGGTCTATAATCAAGTTTCCTAATACTCTAACATGCAATTAACCTTTTACCCTATCAATTCCCCATCACCCAATCCTTAATGGCTAGTTTAGCTACTTAAATCCATACAATCCATGTCAAAATAAATCAAACCCATACGTTTATGAAAGTAATTCATGAAATCAATAGAAAGACTAGAAAAATGTGAGAAATGGTTACTCTGTTAGATATAAAATGAAGATCAAATATCAAACACACAGTAGAGAAATACTTACTCTATTAGGATTTAAAATTGGCCGTAAATAGTTATATAATTGTGTTTGTTGTTTAGATTGTCTTTATAACTGTCATTCATCTTTCCTTGATTGTTATGATAATGACTTGAAATATAAATTTGTCTTGAGAAATTAAGTGCGTATTGGACAATACACAATCTAGAGAATTAGGGCTTGTAGTTCAATATCCAAATTACTCATGCCCTAGAATAGCCAATTTGAATGCGTTTCAGATTTGAGAGGTGTGGTCTCGCATCGAGACTAGGATAATTCTAATATTTAGAGGTAGAATTGGTAATAAAAATTTAGGTCAACAAAAATTGACAGTGACCCAGTAATCACCTTAATCTTTTTTCCTTTTTTTTTGCTCAGCAAAAGTAAATTATGTTAGAAAAGGCCAATCCAACCCCTCCCAAGATAGGAGAAAGAGGAAAGAGCTAAATTACAAATACAATAAACAATGAAAATGAAAATGAGAGATTGATACACTGATAAATTGATAGAAAAAAGAACAAATGAAAAAGATCATATAGTTGAAAGTTCAGGCTTTCATCATTGATTATTCTGGTTCTTTCCAAAAACCTGCCCATGAATTGTTAGCTTGATTTCCTTTCTTGGAGTTTTTATGAGTCTTTTTCTTTGTTTTTGGTTGAATGGATTTGAGATGATGATTTTGCTTTGTTGGCAGCTTGGGCATTTTCAAAGTCACGGACTGCTACCTCATCTTCAGCCTCACATGTGAAGCACAAAGCCTTGCAAAAGACCCAAGCCTTAGTAGCATTTTCAGAAGCCGTGTTAGAGGAAGGAGGCTTGGGAGGGGGATCGGCATAATCGATCAATTGGTTCACACGAGGGTTAGGCTTAGGGACAACTTGGGAAGGAGCAACGTCGAAATCATCATTAATTGAGAGTGAGTGCATGGGGGTTTGGGAAGGATCTATGATAGGAGTGGATGAGGGTTCTTCTGCGATGTGGGAAAAAGGGTGAGAGCAATTAATGGGTTGGTTGGGAGAGTTTAATGAATCAGACTCATCAGTTTCTTCAGGTTCGCCGGAGAACACTTGGATGGGGGCGGAATAATCCCCGACATCGGAGTTTTCCTAGAGTCAGAAAAGTGGGAAGAATCGAAGCGAGGGATCGCAATCTCAGAGTCCCATGATGGAACGAGATGGCTAGCGATTTCTTCCAATTTTATTTTGAAGATGAAGCTGTTGATCTGGACTTCTATTGATTCAGAGATGAAATCGGGAGAGATTGCTCAGACCAAGACCATACCTCGACGCATATCTTCTCCAGATCGAGTTTTCGGGTAGTGAAAATAGGTTCACCGGCAAGTTTGGATATGTTTGATATTGAAATTTCCGACCATTCGAACGCAGGAAGTCCTTGGATCGATATCCATTTAAGAAAACCTCCCTTGCGTCCAATATCATCATTCTCACTGACAAAAGGGAACCAACTTACCAGGTTTGCCCAAATTTGATTTTTTTTAGTTTGGAAATCGGCCTCTGATGGGAATGATACTATGAAGCATTAGTGCCCAATTTGAAAAACATCTAATCTCTCTAAACCTTCGGCCTTCATCTCTTCTTTGATTGTTCCTGAAGATATGTCGAAGTTTGATATACCAAAAATTGATTTTTTTCAGGTTACCTTCGATGTAGAAGTTGATCGAGCTAATACATCGTTTCAGGTTGGATTTTGGTCCATTGACAGCATCTTTGTAACTCATTACCCCCAGAGTTGACAAAGAAAATCTTCGGTCAATTGAAATCTCGTCATCCCTCTGATCCTTGCCCTTTTTCTTTTGGATTCCCGGAGCTGGTAGAGACTTGACCTGAGTTTCCTTTAGAGCGAAGTCCACAATCAACTTTTGTCCCATGAAGATTGCGCTATTGAGGTTAGAGATAACCTTTCATGCTCCTTCTCTGTTCTTGAACTTGACAAAAGCAATTCTTTGACCTTGCTTTGTTCTGGTGATAGGTAGGATGATGTCAGTTGCAAGCCCATGATGGTTACAGACTGTTGCTAACCACTCTTTATTGATATTGTGGGGGAGATTGCAGAAGAAACTGTGTATAGAGCTTTGGTTTTGATTTGATTGGTAGTGTTAGTGAGTGGGAGGGTGTTGATGGTCGGAGGATGAGTGGAGATGATGGTGGGGTTACTGGAAGGGTTGGGGTTGGGTGGTGGTTGACCTTCCTCCAGGTTTTCTCTCATTCTCACATGTGGGTTATTGTTTGATAAAATCTCTCCCACAACATCCTCCAATATAGGATTGTATATAGTTTATTTAACTTTGTTCAACTTTTCTTGTTTCCAAACCAATGTTAATTGAGTCAAGTAAAATACTTATTTAGGGGTGTATTCAATCATTATTTTAATGGATTTAATAAGTTTTTCCAAGTCTTGTGGTATTCAATCATGACTTTTAAAAACTTTTAAATTCTAAAATTCAATGACTTTAAATGATTTTGAGAAATAGATGACTTTGAATGATTTTAAAAGTCTTGGTAGACATAACAAACTCTTTTAGAAATATCATCTCCAATCATGAGATTTGCAAAATCATTTCATTAAAATTATCTAGACTCTTTATAGACTTGAAATAGTCTTGTGTATTTTATGAATCCATGAACTTTTAAAAGCCATTCAAAATTCATGAACTTTTTAGTCTTTGTAGATTCAATCTCATTCTTACTTAAATTCTTATTTATAGCGACCACATGTACTCACTTGTAATCTAAGCCAGTAACACACAAGCCTAACCCTAGGCCACAACAAAGTCCTCGCTCATATCATATGCCACCTTAGAGGACTGTTTTCTCATTTTCTTAATGAAAGGTTTTAGAGTTCAATAGATAACAAGAATCATAGCTCATTGCTACGAGCCTACGGCTAAGTGTGTGTTAAGGTTTTAGGACAAACAAGAAATCATCTATAAGCTATATCCCGTACATTTAATAAGAAGAAGACATGTAAGAATAGGTATAAGATATATAGACTTTGATGTTCTTTCTTGTATGTGAACCTAAAAGTTGACCTTGATGTTCTTTCTTGTATGTGAATCGAATATATAAGAAAGAAGACAAAGGAATACGTCAAGTACACTTTCTCAAAACACCAAAGTATAATTATTCATGTTAATGGACAGAGAATGATAAATGTATGCATATTTGAATTCGATTCCACTTGTATAATCCTGCAAATTGTATGCATATATTATGATGTGAGGAATAAGTTTTGCAGTTGATAGGATTTCAGAGAGTAACATAAGCTGCTAATGCTGGTAGCTCCAACATCCTTCTTCCTATAGCTGTAGCACACAATAGATATTTCGAATACTGAATTTAAACACCAAACATTAGCTACTGAGTTTGGTTCTCACACATGAAAGGTTTTCATAACCAAACACTGCAATCAATGAAAATAACAAGCTAAGACAAAAGAAAGATACAAAGATAAGAAAGAGTATTAGGAAATTGTAATTAGGCAGATGCGGAGGCCGCATGCTTTGCAATAGTGCTCTGCAGCTCATCCTTCTTTGCTCCCACAACCTTGTCCACAAGCTTTCCCTCTTTCAGTATCACAAATGTTGGCATTGCCTCCACTTCCCATTCCTGTGCTACTGTCTGCCAAACACCAACACCAACACCACACAATGATGTTACATGTTCTTCATAACTTTATGCACTCGCTCATTATTTTATATTTAGATGCTTATCTTACCTTCAACTCATCCACATCCACCTTCAGAAATGCTACGCTGGGAAATTTCTTAGCCAGCTCCGCCAAGAATGGAGCAATGAACCGGCACGGTCCACACCATGAAGCAGTGAAATCAACAACCACCTGCACCAGTTATAGAGATTAAATTTTACTGCAAATGAAACTAGCCCCAGTTACTGGACATGAAAACTTTTCTACTATGTGTTTGGCAACTAAGTAGTGAATCATCCTCTCCCACAACTTAGCTCTCTTGTCCATATAAAATTTTTAACACAAAGGATTTGACCATATTTGATCTAGCAGACACCTCTTAAAATCAGTGTTCTAAAATTCCCCAACTTGTCCAATTGATCCTCTATAGATCCCGTTTAATTCTAAATCTTCAATCCGATTTATTTTCGAATTAGTCTCCATGAGGCCCTTTCCACCCAATTATCGCCTAGCGTTTTTAGAACAATGCTTAAAATGTAAACAAAATCAAATTGGTACTGCGGCACTTACAAGGGGACAGGCTTTATATTTATTTGAATTTATTTTATTTTAACATGAGCATAACAATATGAAACTCAATAAATTTGTTTGAGAATATAATGAATCATTTCAAGCCAGTGAAAAAGAAGGATGATCATGAAACAATATAGAAAAGAAGGATGATTGTGAAACAATATAGAAACAAAACTATGGTGTGTTATAGATTAACGGGACAGGAATGCCACCACACCTCTGAAGCTCTAAACTTTGTTAAGTAGCGTTCCAAATAAATATTACAAAATGTCAGGTAGATAACTTGGGGATGAATTTTAAAAAAATCAGTAAACCAACTACCCCACGGATATGTTGAAAAAATCAATGAAAGTGACATCGCAAAAAGAAGGTCTACACATGAAAAGGACGGTATAGTTGTGGAGCATAAAGGTATTGAATATAACAAAAGGGATGGTCCATGGAGTTAGAAAATCAGATAAAACCCATCCCCTGTTGAAAGGAACATGCCAAACAGAATATCTACACCATTAACAGACAAAACCTTCAACTACAAACTGTATGTGAACAATCAAAGACACAACCCATGTGGGACATGCTTCAAGTATCAAGAGGCCTGTCAATTGAGAGCTTCACAGATCTAAATAAAACCCATCATATAACCAAATAGTAAATCATCTAATCACTCCAAGTATCATTTACAACCTGAAACCCAAACTACCAAACAGATCGTCAGAGGCCAGAAAACTACACAATAACCTACTCACACTCAAAGCCATCATTCAGTGTCTCTTATCATCATCTGCATAAACAGATCCATCAACAACTTCCACCATTTCCATCCAAGCCAAGCCACACATCATCAGACAATCAGATTCTCTGTTTAAATATGCTTTATATTGAAGAAAAAACAGAGAAAATCAGATCCCTGATAGCAGATTAAAAAGAATACCCATTGTTCAAAAACGAAAAATACCAACAATTTCATCACCAGTTTAAACATAAACCCCCCAAATCTCAAATAACACACCAAACAGAGTACCCAAATAAATCTAGAATCAGATATACACATTAGGTATAACACAAAGCAAAACCCAATAACAATCAATCAGAGAAAACAAAATACCAGTTTATTGGCTGCAGTGTTCTTCTGGATGTGGTCGTTCCAAGCAGCGATGGTGTGGCAACCGATGACTTGTCCCTCTTCCGCTGCCATTTTTCGTTTCTCTTCACTCAAACCAAACTCACAAATACACAGAAAATAAACGCCTATCGTTTCACTGAATCGCCTCTCACTAATAGACAGCTCTATAAATAAGCTATGGCTTATTTAATTGACCTTGTGGGTGTCATTTAATCACGATATTGCCACCACAGATAATAATCTGCCACGGAGGTTACCATGCAACGTCACACCTACTTGTTTTGATTGTTACACTGCGGCAGAATATTTTTACGGGTCCGTGAGCTCAAAATCTCAGCCGCGGATTTAGGGAATTATGCTTTACTTGTTTATCGTATGGCCGAGATTAGCAAATGACGTCACCTACTACGGCACCGTTTCAGGATCAGCATTCAAGGCAAGGAATTGGTACAACAACCGTTTCCGGTTTAATTTAATTTAATTATGTTATTATGACTAAAGTAATTGGATCGAAGTTCCTTCAAAAAAAATTTGGATCGAAGGTGGGAACATTAATTAAGTATTTGTTTTAAAATTATAATTCATGTTTGACTTTTAATTTTGAAATTAATTGGGTTTCCAAATCCTCCTTTCAATTCATTTATGAGACAATTGTAGATGTTCCCTTTAAGTTTTTTAAAGAATGTTCCTTTTTAAGTTTTGGTCACAAATAGATAATAAATAAATTATTTTTAGCATCACAAACTTTATAATTAATAAATTTATTTCTTAAAAAATACTAAATCAAGTTATCAAAATTAAAACATATAAAATAGTCATTAAACACGATTAATTATAATTCAACAATTAAAAAATATATTAATCGTTAAAATATAAATATTTAAACAAAAGGTTGTTCGATTAGGTGCTTACTATTTAACCTTGATCAAGGTCCAAAATTCAAACTTGATGCACAAATACTTTAAATTCAAAAATGTTAGAGTGAGTTGCATAAGAGATTTGATACAACCTTTTAATTTAGTACTTCTTGATTCAGCTTTTCAAGAAAGAGTTGATTTATTCAATCAAATTATATGGAATGTACTCGGAGATTAAGGATTAGACTCTTTATAGTAATAATTTATTTTTGAAAAAATAATAATAATTAGACTATAATATTCAGTCTAATTAAACTATAAACTAATCAATTTAATTCAAGTTGAATGAGTTATGTTATCAAGTAAAATACTTGAATCATAAGTTTTTCATTTATTTAATTTTATAAGGTTAAATTAGTAACATAGTTATTTAGATTAACAAAATATAAGTGTATTGTTTGACTAAAAAATATGTATTGTATTTCTCAAATCACGACACCAGATGGCTACGTTAAACTAAAAAGTAAAATAATAGTCATATAAAGTTGGGTTCACGTTGGCTGATGAGTAGTCGTCGTTTTATTGGAAACCGTATAGGCATGATTGTGATGACTCAGTTTTTATGTTGATGGGTGTGGACCCATACTAATTACTTTTATTTTATGAGTTAACTAACAAAATACCATAAACATCTTGTCGAATGTATTGCGAATACATTGGTTTTAGCGGTGGAGCTGATGAATCAGATTCATCACAGAATTGCAGCCCAAATATGATTTGTTTAAAGCACAATCCTAACCTAATCATGTGACCTTGTTTGTGTTTTGGTCTCTCCCAATTAGGACTCAGATACCTTCCCATCCTCAGACTCACATCTCTTCATTCCAATTACCAATATATACAAAAACATCCTATAAAAAAGAAGAGAGCAAGCTTCCCTTTCCAATACGTGGACTGACTTTCCAAAACACAGATGATAGATAGATCACTTTTTTCTTTTGTTTCATATGGATTATACATTCAAGTGGAAATGGAATTTAACTACACCTAAGACTATTTTTGATATAAATATACCCAAGCTTTTTTTTTTATTTCATTATAGTTCTCAATTTTCTTTTTTAACTATCTAGAACTGTGGCCAAATATATATATAAAGAAAAAGAAATAATGACACTTTGTATAGGAATAACTAGTTTTCTCTTTATTTTAGTACCTTAACAAATTTGTTGTGACAATTTACTTCTAAAATACTTAAAATACTCATGGTTCAATTGAAAAAAAAATCGAATTGAACTAACAGTGAAATCAAACTGGTTCAAATTGGGCCGGTTCAAATCAAATTCATTTACCCGACCAGGGGTATTTTAGGTATATTAGACATTTTAGAATAAGGGTGTCAAAAAATTTGTCAAGGTACTAAGAAAGAGAGAAAAATAGTTAGGGTATGAAAGTGTCATTTCGCTATAGTTAGGTGTAACAAAGTGTCATTGTCCTTAAAAAATGACAAGTTGAATACACATAAACATTAAGTTAATATTTAATTATATGAAAATTATATTCATATTTTTTGTCCATATCAATTTGTCTTTTTTTATATACGAAAGCTATGCTCATTGATTTTTGTTTAAATTGTATTCAATTTTTATGGGTAAGTGACAAAAATAGATATTCATTCTCTTTAATTAATGGAATTTTAATACATGGTTGATGAAAATAAATTTTATCCAACACAAGTAGAATTACAAAGATGATGATATATTGCCACCAAATCTTAACACAATTATTTATTAAAAAATTTAAATCACGACATATTCAACTATCAATTATTTGTGTACCCTCAATTGTTAAGTTATATATTCATTATATGTATTATCACAAGATAATTATTCTGTCATTAAATATATTTCATGAATATGATATCTAGTTATACTAGAAGTACATCTCAGGTTTTGTATTGTATTATATATATATATATTGAATAATAGAAGTCTCTCAAGAAGAATTATACAATTCGCATGGTATCAGAGCTGCTTAGGTTTTTCTTGTGTTGCTTCACGCGTCACTCAGCCTGTTCTTACGCCACTACCCAAGATAGTAACCCTTCAAGATCTCTTTCTCTTTTAAATCTTCCATCCAGTTAGGGATGGCAAAAATACTCAAACTCGATGAGTAACTCATAGACCCAACCCAATGAGAAGCGGGCGGGTCAGTAATTTCGGGTAACGGGACAGGTAATGGCGCAAACAAACGGGTATCTAGTCGGGTCAAGGTCGGAGTCGGGGTGACCACTACCCGCCCCGCCCCGTTGTATGTTAAGATAATAATGATATTATATTTATATTTAAAAGAAAAAATTACCAACTAATTAATCATAATTAGGTTTCTCAAAAAAAATTTATAATCAAGCTACGAATTTTATTCGTTTGTTTCTCTATATGTACTTCTCTGTTAATTTTGACTTTTCGTGCAAACATGATCTATTGAGCTCTCTCATAATTGGTTTTGGTTGCACAGTGAAAAAACATCACACACTTCAAATATGTTTTACCATATCATGTTTTATGTATAAATTTTACTATTTGTGTATAAAATTAATTCAGAGATGATCATATAATGCAGAACGGATTGTAAGAGAAAATTGGAATAACGTCTGATTTCGGGACGAGTTCAGGACTTGCAAATTACCCGTACCCGTCAGGGCGGGTTTCGGAACGGGTTTGAAAGAAAAATATCGGGAATGGGACGGGTTCGGGACATGGACCTAATTTTTGGGTTGGGTCTGGAATTATTAGACCCGCCCCAAACTCGCCCCAGTGCCATCCCTACATCCAGTGTCTCTTTCTACACTCTTCCATCTCATTAGATCTTCTTTTTCTTTATTCAAACTCTTTTGAATATCTTTTGCAACTTCTTGTCAGACTAAACTCTTCCATCGACAATGCTTTACGCTCAATTCTTTATTTAATCATTTTTCATCAGCTTCTATCACGACTCAAGGATCAGTCGCTCCCTTGAGTAATTCAAATACCTTTCATCATGTTTATACTGTCACAAATGTGTCTAGTTTCGTCCGATTAAACTCACTAATAAAGGTTCACGTTACAAACAATGGCGTGAGATGTTTCGTATGTTGTGTCTCAGTCACAATGTTATTGATCATTGATGTGGGCTCTTCGGAATCCATTTTGACACCTTAGTTCCCACATTTAGCGCTTAATTGTTTGTCGTATCGGGCTTAAAGAGCCCCAATTATGCTAATTTTACGCATTCAGATATGTTTGGTGTAGTTGTGCAGGTCGACATGTGTGTCGATCGACACAGGATCGACACACTTCGTTGGCAACTTACAGTAACTTTCGTTGATGAGATGACGGCGAGGTGTCAATAAGGTGTCGATCGACACCCCCTGAATTATGCAGAAATTATAAAAGCCAAATACGATTCCAGATTAGGGTTCCGATTTTTGACGAGTTGCAGACCTATTTTTGAGTTGCTAGAGTAGTTCTAGAGCCGAATCAACCTCCCATCACATGAGATCAAGAAGACTAGCACCGGGGCGAGATTTGGAAGCGAAGATCGAAGACACAAGCATCCGATCCGGGACTTAGTGCCTAGAGTTTGCCCGTTCTCTTCTCCTTACTCTTCAATTTCAGATTTTGTTTTGTGTAATTTGCACTATGATGAGGGGTTAAAACCCTAAATCATGGGTGATAAACTCATGACACTACTTGTTGATACTAGTTTGGATGTTTATTGATATTGATTACTTAAGAAGTGAATATACTTTATGCTTAAATGGTGATTGTGGAATTTCCTAAGTCATAGTCACAACCTAGGTTTGAAACTAACCTCGAGAGAGATAGTGGATAGTTGAACCAAGTAGATTCGATGGATCGGTCTCCTGGAGTCGATCGATTGACTTGCAATTGTTGTGCAAATTGTTGTAGTGAATTGACTATAACAATCCCGAGAGGGTCGTTACTTCATTATTAGGTGTCAGCCAGTGTCGAGAGACGGCTGACATATTTATTGCATACGTTATTTCTCTGAATATGTATTGATCGATTATCTGAACTTGGATTGGCACTGAGCTGTCGGTCTAACACCCGTGGTTGCTAGTTTATATTATTTTCAAACCCATTATTTCCTGCTATTGAGTACTTTTACGTTTTTCCTGAGCGATATTAGATACAACCCAACATTCAGACTTAGTTCCTATTTCAATTACCTCAAATTCGAAGATAATTCATCTGAGTACGGACTCTCGTTTGATCTCTGTGGAATCGACCCGGATATAAGCCGGTTACAAATTACTTGACGAACAGCGATCACGCCCTACCTTATACGGCTCGGTTGTGAACCACAACCGAGTCTCGGGTGTCAAGTACATTTCAACGGTGCATGATGGCAATTTTCCACGATATGTCAGATGATTTTCTCGAGATATTTATGAATGATTTCTCCGTTTTTGGGAAATCCCTTGACCAATGCTTAAATCACTTGAAACAGGTACTGAAAAGGTGTGAGGAGACAAATCTAGTACTGAACTGGAAAAAATGTCACTTCATGGTGAAAGAAGGAATTGTCTTAAACACAAATGTGCCAAATGGACAAGTGAACGTGGTTTTATCTTGGGCTTCTAGAGCTATGTGAATCTGATTGTAGTCGTTGTATCCGTCTAAGAAGCAAAAGAACTCATTCCCTGCAAGTCAATCTACCATTTGATCAAAAAAAATGGTAGAGGGAAGTGATATTTTCTAGTTTCATCATTTACCTTTCTGTAATCCATGCATATCCTCCACCCTACCACGGACTGGGTGGGTATCAGTTCATCCTTTGCGTTCTTAACTATAGTAATTCCTCCATTCTTAGGGACACATTGCACTGGACTTACCCATGAGCTGTCTGAAATCAAAAAATAATCTCTGCATCTAGCCATTTAATCAGCTCATATTTTACTACTTCCTTTATCGTTGAGTTAAGTCTTCTCTAGTGCTCTATTGATGTTTTCTTTTCAATTTTCCATCACATATTACTGAACCCTTCTCGAGTTCTCTTAACTCTACATCTACTGATGATTCACCGGATCCAAAATCAACCCCTGATGTAACTTGGTCTCGAATTGATGCCTTTGTTGTTACGTGGATTTATGCTACAGTTCATGTTGATCTTCTATCTGATATTTTTAAACCTAATGAAACTGCTCTTGATCTCTGGAGTTTTATCGACTTTTTTCGGGATAATCAAATGTCTCGTGTTTTGCAATTACAACAACAACTACGTAACATTCGTAAAGGCACTATTACTATCACGGAATATCGTCAAAAACTTAAAAGTGTATCTGACTCCCTTTATGAAGTTGATCAACCTATCTCTAATCACGATTTAGTCCTACAAACTCTACATGGTCTACTTGAGTCTTTTAATATACTTATCGAGGTTATTCAGCACAAATCACCATCCCTCTCTTTTCTTGAAATTCGGTCCATACTCTTGCTTGCTGAAGAACGTCAACTTTATAATTCATCTGATTCGTCTACCATTCTCTTTGCTCAAAATAATCCTCATTCCTTTCACAACTTAAATCAGTTTGGTAGAGACAGGTCTCATGGTAGAAGGCGTTGTTACAACTATGCATCGGGTCGTGGCAGAGCAAATAATTTGTCTCCCGGTCTCCTCGGAACATCACCTCCTGGAACTCCACAATTCTTTCCTCAATTTCGGACGTCTCAACAATCACAGCAGCCACACTATGTCAACACACGGGTAAATATTTTATTCAAGACCAAGCTCAGGCTTATATGGCTCAAATATGCAATGCAGCCCAACAACAGATCAATCAAGTGTAGCAGCAGCAACCCTCTTCGGCCCAACATCAATTTTTCGCGACCCCCAAGATTTTTCGGCTCATTTCCAACAGCCACTCGCGGTCTCTCCACAGCAGCAACTGGCGGGCTTTCCACATCAACAACTCTCGACCCATCAAGACAAATCAGCTCAGGCTCATTCCGCAAGCCCAGCTCACTTGCACGCTTCAGCTCGCACTCCCAACTCCTCTTCAACAACTCACGGCTCAATTACAAATCAGCCCACATATCTTGCTTCTTTATTTGCTAGCATGTCTCTTCAACAACCAAATGATGATTGGTACATGGATATATGTGCTTCCGCTCACACGACATATAATCCATGTATACTTTCCTCTCTTTCACCATGCTTGAATTCTAATTCAATAATTGTTGGTAATGGTGTATCTTGACCCGTCACATCTATTAGTTATTCCACAATTAATTTCTCTCACCACTAACTTACACTTCGTAATATTTTAGTAAGTCTCAATCTTATTTTAATCTTGTTTTTGTTCGCAAATTTACACGTGACAACTCATGCTTTGTTGAATTTGATCCCTTTGATTTTTCTGTGAAGGATTTTCAAACCCGGACTCCACTTCTCCGTTGTGATAGCACCGAAGATCTCTACTCGTTCTCCCCTACTTCAACTTTCACTTCGTCATTTCCTTCCATGCTACTCTCGATCGACATGAATCACTCCACATGGCATCGTCGTCTCGGTCACGCTAGTGATCATATTTTTAAACTTTTATGGACTAGAAATTTTATATCTTGTAAGAAGGACACTTTGGACCATATTTGTCATGCTAGTCAACTGGGAAAACACACTCGTCTCCCTTTCTTCTCATCTACTTCTCGTACCTTTAGATTGTTTGAAGTAATTCACTCAGATTTATGGACATTTCCAATTTTAAGTTCAAGTGGTTTTAAATCCTATTTATTATTTCTTGATGAATTTTCACATTTTTATGGTTATTTCCCTTGCGTGCAAAATATGATGTTTTTAACATATATGTCAAATTTCATACCCATGCTCAAAACTTAATTCAATCTTCCCATTAAATCATTCCAATGGGACAACGGCAGGGAATTTGATAATACTAAATTTCACTCATTCTTTTCCTCTCACGAAAATACAGTTTCGTTTCTCATTTCCACACACCTCCCAACAAAATGGTAAAGCCGAACGTATGATTCAGACCACCAACGATATTCTCTACACTTTCTTGTTTGAAGCCCAACTTCCTCCATATCTTTAGGTTGAAGCTTTAAGTATGGGTACTCACTTACTAAACATACTTCCTACCCAAACTCTCTCATTTCAAACACCTTTTGAAGTTTTATATCACACCCCTCCTTCTTACACCCATCTCCATATATTTGGATGCTTATGTTATCCAAATCTCTCTTCCACCACACCTCACAAACTGGCCCAACGTTCAGCTACCTGTGTTTTTCTTGGATACCCCTCAAACCATCATGGCTATCGATGCCTCAACCTGTCATCTGGTCAAGTAATTATTTCCCGTCATGTTATATTTGATGAGTCTATTTTTCTATATTCATCATATCATCAAACCGATCCTCCACCATCCTATGATTTTCTCTCATCTGCCGATGATAATCTTCCTCCTTCCATCCGCGCTACCTTTTTCTCTCCTTAAGAAGCCCTACTCTTTCTATCCCACTCACACCATCACCTAGTCCTTCTCATCCTGCTCCGACTCCACCTCCACCACCCCGCCCTCTCACCCTATGACCACTCAAGGAAAGGTCGGTCTTTTCAAACCTCGTTGTATGCATGATCTCTATGTCTATACCCACACACCCACACACCTACACATATACCTCGTTCTCCCAAGCAAGACCTTAGTACCCCTGATTGAAAATTTGCCATGGACAGCGAGATCTCTGCTCTTCTCGCCTACAACACTGGGAATTAGTTCCTTGTCCACCTAATGTCAACATTATTTGCTCAAAGTGGATCTTTCTTCATAAAATCCATTCTGATGGCTCTCTTGAACGTTACAAGGCCCGCATTGTCGCACAAGGTTTCACTCAACAATTTGGAATTGACTATGATGACACCTTCAGTCCGATTGTTAAACCTGCCACCATACACACTATTCTTAGTCTCTCTCTCTCATACTCTTGGCCGATTCATCAGCTCGATGTTAAAAATGCCTTCTTTCATGGACACCTTAATAAAACGGTCTACATGAAACAACCTCCTGGTTTTCATGATCCCTCTCTTCCAGACCATGTTTGTCGCCTAACGAAAGCTCTTTATCGCCTCAAGCAGGCTCCCCGAGCTTGGTATCATCGTTTTGCCACTTATCTCAGCTTCATCGGCTTTATAAGTAGCAGGGCTGACACCTCGCTCTTCATCTATCGCCATGGTTTTTTCACTGCTTTCCTACTTCTCTATGTCGATGATATCATCCTCGCAGCCTCTTCACCCCAACTTCTCACATCTCTCATGTCTCATCTCAACTATGAGTTCGTCATGACCAATTTTGGCCCCTTGCATTATTTTCTCGGTATATCTGTCACCCAAACTACTTCAGGTCTTATTCTCTCTCAGGAAAAGTTTGCTCGTGAAATCCTTACCCAACGCTAGTATGTCTTCTTGTAATCCCCGTCTTACTCCCGTCGACACCAAATCCAAACTATCTCCTTCTTCGCGACCTTTGATTTGACCCCTCTCTTTATCGTAACCTTGCAGGCGCCCTCCAGTATCTCACATTCACACGTCCTGACATTTCTTATGTTGTTTAACAAATATGTCTTGTCATGCATGATCCACGGGAACCTCATTTTCATGCACTCAAGCGTATCCTTCGATACATTCAGGGGACTCTCATGTATGGTCTTCATCTTCACGCCTCCCCAACCCTTACTGTCACTGCCTATTCTGATGCTGATTAGGCTGTTTGTCCTGACACTCGTCGTTCCACTTCTGGCTACTGTATCTTTCTTGGCCCTAACCTTATATCCTGGTCCTCCAAACGCCAACCCATCGTGTCTCGTTCTAGTGCTGAAGCTGAATATCGTGGCGTTTCTAATGCAGTTGCCGAGTCATGTTGGTTACACAATCTTTTGATTGAGTTACAGTGCCCCCTCTCATCGGCCACTGTTTTCTTCTATGATAATATTAGTTCCATTTACATGTCATCCAACCCAGTTCAACACCATCGATCCAAACATATTGAACTAGACTTGCGTTTTTTTCGGTAGAAAGTTGCCTCGGGACAAGCCCATGTACTTCATGTACCGTCATCTTACCAGTTTGCAGACATATTCACAAAAGGCTTGCCTACCACACTCTTTGAGAATTTCTGCTCCAGTCTCAACATTCAATCTTTACTTGTTTCGACTACGGGGGAGTGTTAGATTATATATTCATTATATATTATTGTATTATCACAAGATTATTATTCTCTTTCATTAGATATATTTCATGTATATGATTTATAGTTATGCTAGAATTACATCTCAGGTTTTGTATTCTATTATATGTATTCAGTGAATAACATAAGTCTCTCAAGGAGAATTATACAATTCACATCAATGAATTAAATGGCTCATCTTCTTAATTTCATTGTTCTAAATCTTAACATGCACTCTCAGTGAATTAAATTACTCATCTCCTTAATTTCATTGCTCTCAATCTCAACATCATTCTCTCGGCATCTCCCTCCAATACAAATGTGCCCTTCCTCAATGTATTTGGTTCATATTTTCCATGTTTGTAGGATTTGATCAAAGAAAACAAAACATGATCATTCAAAATATGAATCAAACTAACTGCAAATGCATATTCCTAATCAAACCCTAAAAACATGTTATACTTCATGTTCATCATGGAGATAAATAGAGATTATTAAATGCATGAGTGTACCTGGACTCAAATTTATCATTGACGATTATGGCAATCTTTAAAATATCATACACTAAAAACATGATGTAGTGTATTATTTTAGAGTATCTCCAATGTGACTCTCTACAATAGCTAAAAAGCTTATTGTAGGGAGTGAAAATGTAAAAATGCACTCTTAATAGGGCTCCCTACATTTCATTTCTCTTCTTACATGTAAGGAGAAAGAGTGAAAATGTAGGGAGCTCCCTACATTCTCTCTCATATTGCTTTTTAAAATTTTTATTATACTTTAGCTTACTTTACTCTCTCTCTCTCCTATCAACTTTTTATTATTAAATTAATATATGTAGCTTAAATGTAGAGAGGATGGTAAAAGTTAAACATGAAAAAGTAGCTCGTTGCCCTAATTCGAATGCAAATCACTCCCCAGATTATTTTAAATATATGGAGCACCATTGGAGATGCTCTTATGAATGAATGAAGAAAATAAACGTATGACGAATTAGTGTAATTTAGAGACCATAACCCTAACTAGGGAAGAGCAAATTAGACCCAAATTTAGGACAAATCTACCAAACCAGTAGCCCTGAAACCCATGAGGCCCAACCCAATGTGTTTCCAAGTGGTTTAGTTTGAATAATGAATAATCAAGTCTAATTGATTTAGATCACGAGTTTGGAAACCCCTGACTCGTTCAAACCTGACCATCATTAATTAAAAATATATTTAATTATATTTAAATAAAATGGGCCTATAGATGAGTCTTACATATCTTGACCCGACGAACCCGAGGGGGGATGTGAAATGTAAGCTCTCGGCCACAACCTGCCACATACTCTTCCCTAACCCTAGTTATAGTTGAACTCTTATACTAATTATGATAAATTTCGTTCACTCACTCGTGAAATGGGGATTATATCAAGAACACCAATAAATATGTTACAAAGTGTAGAACGGTGTTAATTAATTTAGCTTAAGTGATCTACGAAATTAAAGAAATGCAAGCGTACTTATCTGATAATGAAGTTTCTTCAGTTGTACCTGGCTGAAATTATCATTTTATCATAAGCAAAATAAATTCTTGAAAACCATAAGTAACAAGTTAAACACCAACTGTTTTTACCTTTATACTATTTAATTCAAGGGAAAATTACGGATGGATGCGTATATAATTGGATCACTGACAATGAGATACAAAGTGAAAGAAGTTGCGTAACAACTACATCAATCATCCAATGCATGTTTTTATAACACTGTTATTTTTCTTACAAAATGATTGATTTTCCCTTATCTTAAACTCAATTTAAGTATAGAAATGAAAAATCTCATCCCTACTTTTAAGATAGGCTCTACAACCATATCTCTTTACAAAAAATCTCAACTTTTGATCTTTGAGTTTCAATCAACAACACCAATGAAAATTTTTCATTCTTTTGAACTTTTCAGATTTGAAATTCCCGTCGATCTACACATGCACCCTTGATCTCTCTTTGCTTGTCATCATAATCGCCGATTTGGATTTTGTTCTTTGTTTTTTCGTTGGTCCCGGTCTAGCATGACCCCGCGATGAGATTTGAAGATCGAGATGGCCCAGATCTGGCTAGAGATGTGTTGGTCCTCGTCGTTCGACGATTGATCTCCCACAATGCGCCGATGATAGAAGATCAAGACCCGTCTCCACGATTTTGCAATCTTAGATCTGCTAATTAAAGGTGAAAAAAGTGAAACTACAAGTTAGGAAAGGGCATTTTGGGCATCAAGTTTTTAAAGCAAGTTACATGCTCGGAAGGAATCATTTGTATGTTAAATTTATAATGAGCTGACATGTGTATGGACAAAATTGTTGTGAATTTGAAATTTTTTATTTTAAATAAGTCTTTTATGATCCATGTACATAAATTCATATCCAATGTGAGCACCAATGGACTAGTGGTAGAATAGTATCCTGCCATGGTACAAACTTGTTCGTCTCTTCCCTTCCCTTATCAATCAATATCAATGCTTCAGGACCTCCCCTAAAGGTTGCATGGCATGCACACTATTTTTGAGCACTTCCGTGAAATTCTTCATGAGGTTTGTTCGCCCACAACTTGATCTTGTTGACCAGGAAGATCAGTTTACTCACGATATATCTTGTATTTCTTTCAAAGTTATCTTTCAAAAATTGTCAGAGCATCTTAACATTGGTTGTTGAATGAGCGGCTTACAGATCCCACAATGCATGATTCTTTAAATCTATCTTTCCCATGGATAATTCAAACAGCACAAGATTTGCAATAAACTTTTTCACATCCATTGGTCCAAGTGGATCGCCGAAAATGTGAGGGACTACTTGAAGAACATGCCTCGTCCAATAACTCTAATTCATTTAGGTTTTGAGGAGAAACTAACAACTTGATACTTCTCTCTGATATGGTATAGAATATGAAACTTATAAATAAAGCATGAAGACATTTAGAATTATTTCATATGAATATTTTAGTGACATCTATTGATTTTCATTTTTCATTATGATATTTTTACTTCCTAGTTTTCTTTCAACAAGTTGATAGGGAAATAGTGATTTACGTAAAGTAGAATATACATCGTGCATCTGTTGATTATAGTGTTTAATATGTTTAAACATCATGTGCATTTGAGTAATATACAAATGTGAAATGCCTCAAAATTAGATGTCTAATATCTTGGATCATTTTTAAATTGTGTTCCTTATGTTTTTTATTTTACTTTGTAATAAAATAAAACATAAGGAACAAAGTAAAATCAAATTTCAAATCTTGATGCTTTTGGTGCTTGACTCCAAATCTTGATGAATATATGGTTAATCTTCAATTTTGAAGGAAAAGGTTTTCAAGTAGATAGAAAGCTCTCAAAAACTTCTCGAGAACAGAAATTCTGGATGGAGGCTAAAAATGAAATGCTAGAGGAAGAGATGGCTAAGGCTTTGTCTTTAAGTTGGTAGAGAAACAAAAGCAACTGAGGCGTCAAAACAAACAAAAAGGCTCTAAAATAGCCTACATAAGGGCAAACCAGTGCGATCCCCCCTCCTATTACATTAATAGAATCCCTGTACACACGATTTCAATACATGGTAATGACCGCAAGTGAATGATAAGTGCTAAAATGTACCACTCTTCAGTATTAACTTCCCATATTTTCACATTTTTCGTCTCAATTGGGTACAAAAACTCATATATTTTGTCTCATTTTCTTCACGAACACTTTAGATGAAGAATGCATATTTTCGGGTAAAAAAGGACCACTTTTGTAGAATATTTGAGGCTGCCTGGTGGCCATCAACAACCCATCGAAGAAGCCCAAAGAAGGACTGGACTGTGGCGAAGCACCGTGATGAAGCAATCGCCACGCCCCGTGAAACTCTGAAATGAGAAGGATTGTGGTCACTTGGCCACGCCCCGTGGCAAACACTCGTGGCCACTCACCACTTCAGATCGTGGAGAAGTTATGACCGAGGCTTGCGTATCAAGAAGTTGACCGTGACCGAATGATCAGTCTCCCAAGCAAACTTCGTGGACACTTCACAAAAAGGGTATTTCCACCATTTCACAAAATGTTAATACAAGGGTATTTCCGCCATTTCACAAAAAAATAATACAAGAGTACTTTCGTCATTTCACAAAAAGTTAATAAAATGGTATTTCCGTCATTTATTTATATATTTTTTATTTTTTTTAATACAAGAGTATTTTCGTCATTTCACAAAACAATTAGTAGAACTTTCAAAAAAGTTAACGAGAAATGATATAGTGAAACTTTTTCAAATTTAATGTTGTTTTTGAAGTTAAGAGGTTAAGTGAAACTCGGTTATGACTGATGAGCAGTGTTATAAATATCAGATCGCGGGGATATATCGACCCCTTAACAAAAAGGGAGATCTAACAAACTCGGAGGGATCGCAGAAAAATCGCGGGAAGATCCTGGCAAATCGCGTTTTATAATAAATAAATAATTAAATATATATAAACTCATATTTATTATTTATTAAAGAAAAAATGAATGATATTTACTTATTTTTAAATGTGTTGGACTGAAGCCATAACCTAAATGAATAATATTTAGTTTATAAATTGAATATGGAAAATGAATGATATTTTATTGTTTATAATTTATAATTTATAACCTAAATATCAAACCGGATTAAGTGTGTCGGAACGAAACCGATCGATTAGACCAAGATTAATTAAATTAGATCAGAATTAATTGATTTAAATTGAATTAAACTGGAATTAATTGATTTAAACCAGATTAAACCGGAATTAATTGATTTGAACCGGATTAAACCAGAATTAATTTGAAATTGTCCGGTGTTGACCGGTATTTGGGGCGATTTTTGCGATATCGTCGCAGATATGGGTGTTCACGGTTCAAAAATCGAACCGATCAAAACCAAACCGAACTGACCAATTCGATTTTTCAAAAAATCAAACCGAAATCGAACCGACCAAAGTCGGTCGGTTGACAAAACCGAACCGACATGTTCGGTCGGTTTTCGGTTTGAACCGAAAAGAACCGAACACCAAATATTTTTGTTGAGGGTTAGCACTTAGCACTGTTGGCGTCGGTGGCAGCGACTCCAGATTCAGGCGAGGATGGCGTCGCCAGATCCAGGAAAGGCGTTCGTGCTCTGCTGCGACCGACCGTGCTCCGTGGCGTCGAGGGTGGTCACGAGGCGTCGAGCGTGGAGGCGGAGGCGCCGTCGAGTTCCAGAGCTATTTCGTGCTCACCGTTCTCGCAGTTTCGGCGAAAGGGAATACGAAGTTGGAGGCCCGAGTTGGTCGACGGGGCAGTGCCGAATCGATGAGATGAAGCGACGCCACCGCCGAATCGAGGAGATGAAGCGACGCCGCCGAATCGAGGGAAATCGCCGCCGACTTCGTCTTCAAGAGTTTAGGGTTTGAAGTTTGAACTATCAGGAATAAAGGAGCCACTCAACCACACATGTGACTGAAATAAATGATTTCAATTTTTTTTAATGTTTTAAATTTTTAATCATTTGTGAATTGTGAAATACACCCTGGCAGCCACACATGTGACTATGTGAGCCTTTGGGCTCAATTTGGAGCAATGGGCCAACATAAGTCCAAGCCCAAATGTATGAAAATAAATGATTTTTTTAATGTTTTATCCATTTGTCAGTCGGTTCGGTTTTTGATCGGTTTCAGATAATTGAACCGAAACCAAACCGATCATTATCCAAAACCGACCAGAACCGAACCGATCAAAACCGACCATTTTTCGGTTTGGTTTATTTTGAACATTCCTAGTCGCGGATATGTGGAAATTTCCGCGATTTCGCCGAGATCTCCCGCGATCCATAACAGTGCTGATGAGTGTTAAGTTTGAATATCCCCGGTTTCAAAATTTTGTACCCGCTGGTAACGGGGCGGGTCGAGAAATATCCGGCCCAAGCACCCGAGAGTAGCAGTCCAGTGAGTCCGGTTGATTGGCCCATCCATATCAGACGGACTGGAATTCGATCGAGGACGGAGCTTCTCTTGGCGTCGTCAACTCCGTTACTTGCACTGCTCATTGGCACCAAGCTGAAGCGCTGTGTACCTAGAGCTCCAGCAATCATCTACAATGAGGAAGCGTGATTTGGCCATCCTCATGCTCTCTGCTTTCGCAATCTTCTTCTCTCTCCAGGTCTCGTTAAGCCCTAAAATCCATTTACCCTCTTTCAATTTTGGTCTCATGCCCTCGATTTCTGTAATTTGTTTGATTCGGAGACGCTGTTTCGTTGTGATTTTCAGCACGGTGGCGATTTTTCATTCAGAGAGGCTTGGTTTCATCTGAGCGATGAATACCCAATTAAATACGAAGCAGAGCGCCTTCCTCCTCCGCTCGTCGCCGATCTCAATGGTGACGGAAAGAAAGAGATTCTTTTGGCCACCCACGATGCCAAAATCCAGGTCTCGTTTGTTTCTAGGACTCTTTTGCTGCTGTTTGCTTAGATCTTTGACTCTTTCTTATGGTTTGTTGTTTGGCATTGAAGCTTGTTGCTGTGTATTTTAATCTTGATGGGTACCAATTTTACTGAAATGTGGTGGGTGTCTCAGGTGTTGGAGCCTCACAATAGCCGGGCTGATGAAGGGTTCAGTGAAGCTCGGTTGCTTGCGGAGGTCTCCTTGTTACCTGACAAGATCCGTGTTTCATCTGGGAGACGGGCTGTAGCTATGGCTACTGGTGTTATTGACAAAAACTTTAAGCCGGGACAGCCACACAAGCAGGTTCTGGTGGTTGTTACGTCGGGTTGGAGTGTAATGTGCTTTGATCACAACCTTAAAAAACTATGGGAAACTAATTTGCAGGTTTGTGCCCCAGTCAAGTTTTGTGATCCCTGTATTCTGATGTAAAAATTGGGACTTCTTTCTACCTAATATGTTTCTAGGTTGCTTATACTTGATGCTTTATCTGTTGCAGGAGGATTTTCCACATAATGCTCACCATAGGGAGATAGCAATCTCAATAAGCAATTATACCCTGAAGCATGGGGACGTAGGATTGGTGATTGTTGGCGGGAGGATGGAAATGCAACCCCATGTATGTATTTCATGTTTATTGGTTGATTTGGGATAAATTATATCTTCTCCTTTTGTACTATGTTCACTTAGAAACAATAAATTGCAATACCATTTAGTAGAAGAGTAAGAGTTGACAGTATGGATGCATGTTAAGCATTACATCAGAGATACAAATGAGATTTCTCTAATACATAGATCTATTAATTTGTTAGCAAATAAGTTTTTCTCTAGAGATGCTTTAGTTATATTTAAAGATTGAAGTGGCTAGGCAAACTCTTCTGCTTTGCTAAAACATATTTGTGATGCTATCATAGATGTACATTGATCCTTTTGAAGAGATTGGAATGGCAGAAAAAAGTGCAGAGCAGCACAGAAGAAGTGCTGGCGAAAAGGAGGTAAGTGCAATATGCTGTATGTATAAATCAAAATTGTGTTTTTAAGATTTGTAGTTTACATGCTTCTGCTCAGGAATGACTGATGTTTCATGTGAAAATGTGTCTAAGCCGCTCCCATGTTATCTTTCAACCAAGGTGCATGGATTTAGGAAGAAAACTTGAAGGGGAGTGTGTTTGCATGGTCTGAAGCAAGTACAAAAAACGCTAGTTGGGTAGATAGGTTAGAATTCATCTGGATCATGGTGAAAAATAAAATGAAGCAAGTTGGGAAACAATAATTAAGTTGGGATTTTGACTGGATAATCGGGGAAAGGCACTGTATTTCATAAATGAACAAGGATTATTTTGAAACATGTTATAGTTGGAGACTGTATGTCATGGAATTAATCCATTAGTTTATATGGTGTTATATTATATTTTCATTTTATATGGTGCTGTCTTAGTCTATTAGATTTTTATTTCAGGTATTATTTTCTGCTTTTAACTTACAGAGTAAAACTTTTGTGATTTTGACAACCACACAATTGAAAGAGGTAGAATGGTAGACGATTTTGTTTCATCACGGCATGCAAGAGATTACACATAGTTTTTAGCGATTAGTGGCTTGGAAAATATGTTTGATGAATATCAAGGTTCTAAAAAACGCTAGGCGCTAATCGGGCGGACAACACTCCGGAAGGATTAATCGGGGATTAATCGGAGATTAATCGGATTTATAGTTTTTTTATTTTTAATATAAAAAATGAATTATACTATATAAAAAATAAATAATCTCACAAATAATTAGTTTAGAAGTATAAATCAATTAAAAATAAGCCAAACGTCTAAGACGTTTTAGGTCTAAATGTGTAAATTGTAATTTTCAATTGATTTTTTTTCTTTAAATAATAGGTCCGCCTGGGCCGATTAATCGCCGCCTAGGCTGATTAATCGGCCGCCTAACCCGCCTGGCCCGATTAATCGGCCGCCTAGCCCGTTTTTTGGCCTCCACCGTTTTTGAGCGTTCGACTAGTGAAAAATGGAACGGCAAAGCCCAAATGAGCGCCTAGGCGCCGCCTAGACCGTTTTTTAGAACAGTGATGAATATTATGGCAATAAGAAAGCTTATGTCATCATTGAAGTTGCATGTTATATAAAATCTGCCTTTACAGTGCTTTGATCTTCCACAAGTTAAAAATATATACCTCACACAAAGAACTAGACTATTGGAGATTCTATTTTATCATGTAACACGAGCAATATGAGAAGTAGGTTGCTTTCACACGCACATAATGTTTCATAATTTCATTACGATGGAAATTGACATTCTGCCTATGCAGTTATTTCATCCTTGTTACCACTAGATGCATCAACTAGGTGGTAGTGACAAGTTGATCTATCATCTTCTTCTTTATCATTACTCCACTATTCATATTGCTTTTGTATAATATGTAGGCTTCTGAGAACTCAGGAACTGTGGATTTACGTCATTTTGCATTTTATGCTTTTGTGGGTAAAACTGGGTTAGTTCGGTGGAAGAGGACAAGTGAGGTAAATAATCTTTTCATTGCTTTATATATTTTTTCTTGTGTTAGTTCTCAAAAATGTTTTATAGCACTTGTTTGCTCGCAATGCAATAACACAATTAGGAATTATTTATGGCTTTTATTTGTAAATATTTTTTCTTAATCATTTCTACTTCAGATTCTGCCATCGGTTCTGCCATCGGTGATGAAACTTGTACCGGCCTGAACAATTATGTTTTTGCACCCTGAATGTTATATCAACTTTAGGAATTATATTAAGGATTCTATAGTTTATGTAAGTATATGGTTGCAGGTGATTTTGCATTGTTTTCATTTTATACAGATTGTATTGATGAGTGAATTATGATAATTAGGTAAACAACTGTAGTTCTTGCATAAATCATATCTTCTTATCCACATGGTACTTATGTTATTTTGATGTTTAGAATATCGAAGCACAGTCTTCCGATGCATCTCAGTTGATTCCACAGCACAATTACAAGCTCGATGTCCATGCTTTGAATACCCGTCATCCTGGAGAGGTACATAATGTTTGGAGAATTAAGTTATGGTTTTGGTTTAAGTGTTCCATTATGTGTGTGGATTTTGTACAGTTATATTGTTGCGGTACCAGTAGAAAAAAGTACGAATGATATTTCATTCAACGCAACGCAACTCAACATCAAATAATATCTGATATCTTCAATTAAATGCAATCCTTCTAGTATTAGGTTTAGGTGAATTTTTCTGTCACCTGTACCTTTTTCTACAGGTATGCAAGTTACATTATAGTTTTCCTAATATGGCATGAATGTATGTGCACTATGATGCTTCCTCCTAAATGTTAAGTGAAATATGACAAAATAGATGATTCTCAATTATTCCACCATCTAGTGCACAAGGAATCTGATAGTCAGGAAGCATCATGGTGTTCAAACTATCATAAAAAGCATAAATGTGTTGCTGTGTACTGCATCAACATATTAAGTACAATATGAAAGAATAGTCGAATAATTTTGATGTATGGTTTTACACATGTATGCACACGATATGTTTTCAAATACTGGGATTTACCTTACTATATTGTTCAAATAATGTAAGATTGTATAATTTGGATTTTAATTGTTTTCATTATCATATCATTAATCTTTTCCAAATACAAACCCCCTGACACATGTTGAGCTGTAGTTTGAATGTAGGATATTCAGAGAATCAGTGCTTGGAGTTATGCCTCATCACTGGGTGAGTATGCTGGTTGAAATATCTCTTTGATCTTTTTCAACTCTGTTTGTTTTAAACATTGTAATGATCCACTTTTCTTCCACCTACATATCAGGATCGGAGAGAAGATACTTTGTTACAGCTAGCAAACTTCAGACGGCACAAAAGAAAAATGTCGAAGAAAACTCCTGGAAAAACTACAAATTACCCATTTCACAAGCCTGAGGAAGACCAGCTTCCAGGAAAGGACCCGACGAAAAAGATTTCAAACTTAATTGGCAAAGCTACAAAGTTGGCTAATTCAGCAAAAGTTAAAAAGGTTTGATTCATCTAATAATATTTTGTCTCCTGATCAAACATATATCCTTGTTAATGTTTGAATAGAAAGTGTTGAGCTGTCTCACATTGAATTAATGTGGATTTAGTGAGCAGTTGATGTATTAGTTGGGATTCCACCTAAAAGCTTAAGCTTTTGGGTTGGAGTATGTTTGTGTGCTATATTGGGTATTTGACCTGCTTGTGCTTCCTCCTTCTTCATATATTGTTGGTCAACGTGCGAGGCCGTTTGTGTATTCGGGCCTGCTCCCGAGGGGAGTGCTAGTGTCCCACCTTGAAAGAAAATGGATTTAGTTACCACTTAGATATATCAGCTGGGGGGAGTAAGTTTAACAGGAAGTTTGGGCCGGTGGGGCTGTGGTCCAATGGTGTATCCACTTCCTCATGTGGGGATGAAAGGTCCTGTGACAGTATTTGCTTGGCTAAGGCAGGAATAAAAGTTTACTACTACCTGTCTCCCACAGAGTATTCTTCAAAGATCACTAAATACTGTTGTGATACTTGCCTGTTTTACTCAATGTTTCGACATGGTTTGACTGTTTATCATGGGAATAGAAATAAAACTTGTGACATGGTGGTTAGTTGCTGAATTTATGAGATTCCAAGCCATGACTTTTTTGGATGGAGTAGTTGGATATTCCTACTAAATCTTTTCCTCTGGTATCGTCTTGTAACTTATCTTAAGCTATGTTAATTTGTCTTGCAGCCTAATCCTTACGTTCCTACCATAACAAACTACACTCAACTTTGGTGGGTCCCTAATGTTGTTGTGGCACATCAAAAAGAAGGGATAGAAGCTGTTCATTTAGCATCTGGGCGCACACTATGTAAGGTAAATTTCAGTTTGTCACAACCAATAATATTTCTTTGAGACATCAGTTCTTTGTAAGAACCAATACCCTATCCCATGCTATGCAAAACCTTTATCCATGCTGACTATACTAAGCAGGGCATCTTGTTAATTTAGACATCCAAAACTTTTCTTCCTTTTTGCATAACCCTTAAGGTGGTAAGAAGGTATCAACTACCGCTAAATATGCAACAAGGTCTCCTTACTAAACAGATTTGCTGTATTGAAAATTTCAGTAACCTTAACCTTTTTGAAGCTCCCTCTGCCTCTGGCTTACTAACCTGAATTTTCTTAAATTTTTTTCATTATTTCTAACGTTTAGAATTCATTTTTCTTGCCAGCTTCATCTTCAAGAAGGTGGCCTCCACGCTGATATCAATGGAGATGGAGTCCTAGATCATGTGCAGGTGCACATCTATTTTATCTCCTGATTCCCAGCTACTTATCTCAAATCTAGTTATGTTTTAATTTTTGGATTCTGTTGGTAGTTAGTAACCTCCAAACCGTTATAATACACATTGTTCTCTACCATGTCACCATTCCCATGGAGGTTCTGTAGTTCCATGAAAGAGAATTGCTAGTGCCAGTTATGCATACGCAGTCATGGTTTCTTCTGCATTTAGGATGTATGGTTAGGTCAGATGTCATATGACACATGACACATGACACAATGTGATTGATGACAGCAATAAGAGCAAATTATTCAGTTTTAAGCACTTCAATTCATAATACAACCACTATCCGTGTTCCTTTTCAATAACCCTTCTCAGCTGCCACTCAGATATCATTTGTGAATAAGTTTACATCAATAGAGAAGGAAGTAAATAAATTCATGTCGTGTTTTGGGACACTCTAGTTACAGAAAACACTCATAACTGAAATCTTATTCCTTCTTGCAGGCTGTTGGGGGAAATGGGGCTGAACAAACAGTTGTTAGTGGATCTATGGATGTGTTGCGACCTTGTTGGGCTGTTGCAACTTCTGGTGTACCTGTACGAGAACAACTCTTCAATGCTTCTATATGCCACTATTCCCCTTTTAACTTATTTCAACATGGAGAATTTTCCAGACACTTTGGTCGGGCTACAGATGTAACTTCATTAGAGGTAGCAACACCTATTCTCATACCAAGAAATGATGGCCACAGACATCGCAAGGGTAGCCATGGTGATGTTGTCTTTCTAACAAATCGAGGGGAGGTATGATGTTTACTAGATCTCTTAAGTTTTCATCTCTGCAGCGGCAGTCCTGGAAGTGGATAAAGTTGTTATGATATGAAACTGAAATGAACTTGTATGTTTGCTTACTAGGATTGAAGGCTGCAATCTAGTTTATTCATAAGATTTATTTTCATCATCTGGTTAAGTCATGGCAGTCATTCATTTAAAGGCAGATTCACGTTTCCATTCTATGTTTGGGATAGAGTAACATGTAGCATGTGAGATGAAAAAGATCTGACCTAACTGGGATAGTTTTCTTTCTGGAGTATCTTACTTACATTAGTGTCTTATCATTTCTTGCAGGTGACATCATACTCTCCTGCTTTGCATGGTCATGATGCTATTTGGCAGTGGCAGCTCTCCACAGGTGCCACATGGTCAAATCTCCCATCTCCATCTGGCATGATGGAAGGTGGCGGTACTGTGGTCCCCACACTGAAGGCGTTCCCCTTGCGCGTGCATGATAATCAAGAAATGATCTTAGCAGGAGGGGATCAAGAAGCGCTTGTGATATCTCCCGGAGGAAGTATACTGGCAAAAATAGATCTTCCTGCACCACCAACGCATGCCCTGATATGCCAAGACTTCTCAAACGACGGGCTCACCGACCTGATCCTTGTGACCTCAAGCGGAGTGTACGGCTTTGTCCAAACTAGGCAGCCGGGGGCTCTGTTCTTCAGCACACTGGTGGGTTGCCTTATAATTGTGATGGGAGTCCTTTTTGTCTCTCAACACTTGAATTCAGTGAAGGGGAAACCACGTGCTGGTCGGTCCTAGGTGAGAAAACAAGGTTCAGACGTAGCAGTTGGTACTTGTAATGATTTGTGCTTTTGATCAAGGCACAAAAGACAACATCATTGGATCAAAGGTCTCTAATCACATGGGTACCGACTTTATGGAGAGGTTTATCAGATATGGCTTTCGGGCTTATACTCGTGATATTAGGACATAGGAACCCACTTGCAAAAAAGTGTTTTTTTTTTTCATTCTGTAAACTCTATTCCTGGATATTATCTTATATATGTCTGTAATCTAAAACTAGGTCCATCCATGGGAATCTCTATACGTTGCGTCCAAAAGATTTTTTGTAGGCATATCATATCAGAACTTTATAATTACTCTCTTCTCTTTTGTAGCTTAACTAGTTCTCTTATGCAGGTATCAGACAGCTTGAACATTCAAGCATGCTTATATTGTTATATTACAATTGCATATATTCATTGGGCACTTTACATTTACGTATTGAACTTGATCGGTAGATAATAATCAACTTTAATCACTGACCAAGTGTGGATATATTGTTCCCAGTTTTAGATATAAATTGACAAATGATTTTTGTAATAGGATCGTTCCTTATAATGGGAAATCAGTCAATGGGGATATTCTGGACTGATTTATTGCTCTATTAAATGTTCCAGATTACTCTTATTATTATGACGTGTGCATTTTGTTTGAATATTATAAGTTGTTTTCATCTTTAATTTTTTAAAAATGCACCATCTTAATTTCTGTATATTAATAATTCATGTTGTTAGTTAAATCATTATAACATATTTCAGATCAATGTTTAAACTACACAATTCTTTTTACATCAAAATATTACTATATTCAACTGTTAGACGGACTAACAAATACAACAATAAAAAAATATACCTCTAAAAATGGTCGATTTGCTAACTATCATGTACCTTGTTATAAATATAAAGTGATATTCACTTTAATGATACATATTAATTTTGATGAATTAATGATGCAACGTAGTGGGTATGAAGAACTCTTTATCAATATTCGTTAATTCGTAAGAATATTAGAAATGATAGATTTGAAGGAACCTCGATTTATTTATTAAACTTCAAAAACTAAATAACAAGAACATAGAAGAGTGCTTAAATACCCAAAACCTAATTCCAGAATAGGAAATCCTAAATTTATTGAAAAATAAAACAAATTATTAAAATTGCAAAAACTACCTGAAACTTAAGAAACTGCGATTTTGACCCTTTAGACGATCTCCGATGGCCAAAATCTGTCGTACCTCATGGCATAGGCATGACTTTGTTTCAGACCGCCGTTTCTGCCCGGAAAGCACTAATGTTTTGTCCAAATCTGACACTTTCGCGATAACTCCGGGTGTTCTAACTTCTGCATACCGACTTTCTCGACCGCACCACATCGATCTCTCATGGATGGAGAAGATTCGACCTCGAATCTGGACCCGCAACATCCTCCTCAGAAAAAGAATCACCTCGGGATCTCATAACTTTGTAGCACTTCCTACCGGATATTTAGCTGTGTCAAGTACTCCTACCTTGCTCGCAAGCTGGATCGTAAATGTGTAGCACTTCATCTCGGGTTCCATGTTGAATTTATGGACTTTCCTTATCAAAGTACACGTCCCTTGATCGATTACCCAACCTTGGAATTCGAGTCTCTATCGTTGATACAAGATGTTGGTATCAGGTTCTCGTTGCTGATTAAGGCAACAATATACATGTAAGGCTCCCAATAATTTTCGGCTACTCTTGTAAAACTTTCACCAAGCACCTTGGTTGTTGCACCACTTAACAACTCAAATTTCTCAATCCTGCCTTCATCGTACAAGCTCTCGATGCCCTTTAAAAACTATTCGTAACCATTGTTGTATGAATCAGTTAAGAACAAGTGTTTGACGTACCATAAAGTTTTATCCCTTGCTAACAAAGTATCTCTTCCTCGAATATTTTGCTCATGTTGACTCAATTGTGTTGCTACAATTTCAGCTTCCGCATTTGGTTTAGCATAATCATCATAAATCGCCGCATCTATGTCGAGATAATCATCATAAATCGGGGTCGAATATGTGAGAAGGGCAGATTCGGATTCGCAAGCCTCGGCAAAAAGGCCACGATTATCAGATTTAAGACTGCCATCAAATTGTGGAATGTCCACCTTGAAACCCTGTTCCCACCAATGGTTAGGGCGTTCGGGTGAACGATTCTGGTAACCGGCGAAAGGATTCTCATCTGTGGCAGTATCATCATCACGACGACGCAATTCATCCATTCGTTGCGTCAATAATTCAACATGCCGCCTCAGATCGTCGTTCTCGCATCGAATTTCAGCGTATTCACGTCGTAAGTCAGCATGATCATCATCAGCACCATGGGCTCGCGGCTGTTTACGGGGCGGCATATCTCAGGATCGCCTGAATCTGATACCAACTGATGCAGCGTGCGTGACTAGAAAGAAATCTTTATCAAGATTCGTTAATTCGTAAGAATACCGAAAATGAAAGATTTGAGGGAATCTTGATTTTTTTATTAAACTTCAAAAACTCAATAACAAGAACATATAAGAGTGCTTAAATACCCAAAACCTAATTGCGAAATAGGAAATCCTAAACTTATTGGAAAAGAAAACAAATTATTAAAATTGCAAAAACTGTCTGAAACTTAAGAAACTGTAATTTTGACCCTTTAGATGATCTTCGATGGCATAACCATGATTTTGTCTCAGACCGCTGTTTCTGCCCGGAAAACACTAGTCTTTTGCTCAAATCTGAAACTTTCGCGATAACTCTGGGTGTTTTAGTTTTTGCATACCGACTTCCACGACCGCACCGCATCATTAATGATGCGGTGCGATCATGGTTTCCAGGTGTTACCGAAACTAGGAGATTTTTTACCCGACCCGCTTACCAGGAGAGAGTCCATGAGAACCTAGCCTCTGATACCAATTGATGGGGATAACCTGGGCCTTTACCAAGGAGGAGCACCCCCATGAAGAGGCCCATATACACATTAGAGCCCATTCTTGACCCTTTAGATGATCTCCGATGGCCGGAATATCTCGTACCACATGGTATAGCCATGATTTTGACTCAGACCGCCGTTTCTGCTTGGAAAACACTAGTCTTTTTTCCAAATTTGACACTTTCGCGATAACTCCGAGTATTCTAGTTTCTGCATACTGACTTCCTCGACCGCATCACATCAATTAACATGTGATAATGTCTTACAAAATGGATAGAAAACAAAAAAATTTGGTCATTAAAGTCACCACATGGTTTGTTATGCTAAGTTTTTTGATGTATGGATTTCTAAAATCCATAAATATGGATCGGACCATATTTAATTCACATCCTCGATCCAAAGACTGCTGGATGTTATGAAATGGAGAAGGACGAGTTTAAGAAGTATTAATCGAGATCTTTAACTAATCAAAGAAAACATGACCAAAATTATTGTTAATTTTGCAAGACACAGTCACATGTGTTGTGAACTCATGAAGTTAATATTTGGGAAAAGTACACTTTTGTGTACCTGAATATACACCTTTGTCATTTTCATACCATACATTTTTTTTCAATACTATGAATTACATTTTGGGACACTTCACTCTTAAAATACTAAAAATACCGAAACTACTCTTGAAATTGAACCAAAATTAAATCTGGTCTAATTTCAATTGTGTAAAAGACAAAATTAGCCTTAATTATTCATCAAAATTTCAAGTGAATGTCACTCTCTCCACCTCCTCTTCTTCTTCTTCTCCTCCTCCTCCGTCGTCCCTCCTCTTCCTCACCCTACTCTCCGTCCTCTTCTTCGCCACCGCCAATAACCACTTCGATTCCGTGGAGTTGTGGTTGCACTCCGTCGAGAAGGAGAGAATGGGCAGCGCGGAAAGCTCCTCCGATAAGGAACAGAGAGCGAATTGAAGGAAATGGACAAAGACTTCAAGCTCCGGAGAGGGAGTTGTTGGAGAGGTGAGGGAGATGAGGTGACATCGACTCCAACAACCACCGCAAACCCTAACCCTAATTGGGTCTTGACGGAATCGAAGTGGTTGTTGGCAGTGGAAAATGATAGGACGGAGGAGAGGGTGAGTTAGAGGAGGGGGCGGCGGAGGAGGAGAAGGAGGAGAGGAGGGAAGTGGAGAGAATGACATTCACTTGAAAATTTGATGAATAGTTGGGGGTAATTTCGTCTTTTTACACAATTGAAATTAGATCAGATTTAATTTTGGTTTAATTTCAGGGGTAGTTTCGGTATTTTTAGTATTTTAGGAGCAAAGTGTCCTAAAATGTAATTTAGGGTACTGAAAAAGAAGAAAAAATGTAAGGTATGAAAGTGACAAAAGTGTATATTTAAGTACACAAAAGTGTGATTTTCCCTTAATATTTGTAGGGTCGTAATCGGGTAAAAACCTACTGTTATTGTGCAAATGTTATAACAATTCTTACCCATCCATTAAATTTTTCAATGCTCACGATTCAATTACTGAACCCATGGCAAGTCAAAGTAATTTTGTGCAAATCACTTCACAATTGAGACAATTTGCGTCACTAAGGGGGCAGATAGGTAATTTTAGCTTCACCATTTATTCAACATTAAAAATATCAACGAAATTTAAGCTAATAATCATTATCTTTAATATCCATCTCTACTCTAATTTGAATTGCTTAGCATAATTTAGGGGATTGATCATAATCTATTAATTGATATATATTTCAAACATGAATCTCTTTTTAAAAAAAATAAACACTAATATCTTTTTTTTTTGAAAACAACATGAATCATTTTCAGTATTCATGACTCATGTTACGAAACAATAGCAAACATAAGGACGACACTAATGACATGAGACATTTTCATTAATCATGACTCATTTTTAATACCTCATGACACAAAAGTAAAGACAGATCTTAATTTTTCATGACACATTTTATTGTGGCATGACATAAAGTTCATGACACATTATAATATCTCATGACACAAATGTCATGACACATATTATTGGGGGATGACAAAAAGATCATGACACATTTCAATGTCTCATGTCACAAAGACCATATGAAACAATTCCACGTGCAAGGTATGAATTTTATAAGTTGTGATTTTTATAATGTGAACTATTTTTCCAAATATGTTTATGTATTCAACTCTACCCATTGGAGTTTTAACAATTCTTGACATTTAAATTTATGATAGAATAATAAAATTTAACACCAAAATAGTAATTAAAAAACCTTCCACGATTACTAATTCAAAGAAAACATAGTTTAGAATTCCATGAAAGAAAAGAAATTGAAAGACCAACAAACATGGTGAACTCTAATTTTCTTCATCCACTACATATCCGCCATTCATTTCGTCATCAAAATCACAATTTTCTCCATTGCCACCATCATCAGCAGAGGGTTGTCATCCCCGCTTGAACCGTCCTTTGTTTCTTTTGAGTCCTCATCCGAGTTTGACTCAGGTGGCCACAGTCCAGGCGGGTATTGATCCTCTCTGTTTGAATCATCAAGATCCTCAGAACTGGTCTGCTGCTCCTGTGGGTCGCTATCTCCCTTACTCGAGCCCGATGAACAAACTGATTAGTTCTCGCCGTTTTCTGCTATTTGGGAGTGGTCTGCGATTCTAGTAAAATTTGTTTCACACATTAATTGATGATTGTTGTGTGTGTGTGTATATATATATATAATGAATATGAAGAAACGTGTATATATATGATGGAGATGAAGAATCCTGAAAGTATAAGCTGGTCACCTTCGAGATTTGTTTCACCGTTTATTAGTGAGTCGTCGCCGATCAATATATATAAAGCTTCCATTGTTTTTTTTTGAAGAATATGAAGCTTCCATTGTTAATTTGATTTGAATTAGCAGAAACGGTTTTCAAAACATGAATGTATAGAATACTTGTGTTTATCACTTTCTTAATTTTAGGATTATTAAACATTAATTATTTAGCAAAAGACACGATTGTTCCTGTTGACTATTTTCAGCTTTTGTTTCATTTATTTTTTCACATCCCCATCTCTTACAATAACGTCTTCCATTCAATGACTACAAACCGTTTTAAGATTTGCATAATAATGATGGTTAGTAGTGGAGTCATTCCCATATTTGTAAAACTAATAATTCTTAAAGGCCCATACATGGGAAGTATTGAAAAAGGCCCATTACATTGAAACATACGTCTATAAGTGTAAAAGGAAGAACCGAAATGTTTCTGTAACGAACTGCAATATTTTCTGATCCGACTCCGTCTCCTTTGGATCTATTTCTCTTTCACTTCCTCTTCTTCTCCACCAAGAAGAAAGAATTGTGTTCATTTCTCCGACTATATTCAATAAATGACACTAATTCAGCGATTCTGAAGAGCAATAATGGCTCCTCCGGGGAAATTCCGAAGCAAGAGATCGTCCTCTTCTTACTCCTCCACCTTGACCACCGTCGGCTTCATCGCATTGTGCGTTTTCGGCGTCTGGATCCTCACCTCCGACTCCATCGTCCCTCCCGACGCCGTCCTCATTCAAGATCCCGCCACCACTCAACAGGACCCTAACCCTAAGGAGAAGCACAAGCCCGACGAAGTCGAGCCGGACCAGACTGTCACGAATCCAGATCATGAAACGCGAGCCGCCGATGAAGAAATCAGCGAAACAAACACTGCGGCCACAACCGCGAATCCCGAATCGAAGGAGGAGGAGATTCGGCAACCTGAAAATCAAAATCAAGATGATCGAGTGGAGCTGAGTAACCAGAATCAGAATCACATGGTGCATGGTAATCTATATCGCGAGGAATTCGAGCAGAGGGAGCACAAGATTGAAGAGGTGAGGCAGGAGAGAAAGGAGGCGACAGGAAATTGGAATCGCAACGACGAGGACCATCAGCGACAGTCTGAGCATAAACAGGAAGCTGAGAAGCAGCAGCAGCTGCGGGACGAAGCGGAGCAGCAGCTGAATTCAAAGCTGCCAGAAGCCAACCAGAAAGTGGAAGAATCAGAAGCTCAGATGGCACACGAAGAGCACCAGAAGAAACAAGCAGAGCTCCACAACATGATGTCAAAGGAGGAACAGCACAAGGCAATGCAGCAACAGCAGCAGAAATCAGATCATAGGCCGGACGGCCACGAATTCTCAGACCAGACCAAAAATCTCGACGCAAATTATGCAGACAATTCCAAATCTGAGCAGCTGGCCCAGATCGAGGAATCCAAGCAGAAGGAGGAGTCAGGCTCGAACTCGTGGTCGACTCAGGAGGCTCAATCGGAGGCATCCAAGGGCATGTACGGTTACACGTGGCAGCTATGCAACATAAAAAGTGGTCATGATTATATACCTTGTTTGGACAACGACAAGGCTCTGCAGCGGCTGGCCACTAACAAGCACTACGAGCACAGGGAGCGCCATTGCCCGGAGGAACCACCCACCTGCCTCGTTCCGCTTCCCCGCGGTTACAAGATGTCCATTACGTGGCCCCAAAGCAGAGATAAGGCATTCCCTCCCTTGATTCCATCTCTATGCTTGATCATTGATTTGCACTTGTATAGATATATGCATGATTGTTAATATATATATATATGTTGCCGTAGATATGGTATCATAATGTGCCTCACTCGCTTCTAGCTGAATATAAAGGGCACCAGAATTGGGTCAAGGTGTCGGGAGAGTTCTCCAAGTTCCCGGGAGGTGGGACCCAGTTCATCCATGGTGCCCATTATTACATTGACTTCCTTCAATGGGTGAGTACTTTACTTACATTCATTATCATCCTAATGAATTATAAACTACAAAGTTGATGTGATTATTTGGGGAAAAATTGTTTTACTATGCGATAATGAGAGTGATAAAGAATGTACTATTATTAGTATAATACGTTCATGAATAATTAACAGTGATAAAACAGGTACTATTAGTATATTCATAGTATAAAGAACCGTATTTAATTTCTTACCATTTGTCTTGAAGCTAACAAATTGGTATATATATGATATGTGAGCACATCTAAACATAATTATTTTACCATTTGTCTTAAAGCTAACAAATCAGTACAGGACACATGAGCACATCTAAGCGCGGTTCACATAACTATTAGCTTTTTTAAAAACTCAACACATTTCATGAATGTATGTATGGTTTTAGATGGTTTTAGACCTAATCATGCTGTTCCAGTGGGCAGTACAGTTGTGTGGGTGAAGAAGTTGAAAGTGTTGTCTTTGTATGACTAGTAAACAATGAGTACTTAGTGCAGGCTGTGCCAGATATTGCATGGGGAAAACATACAAGAGTAACATTGGACGTGGGCTGTGGAGTTGCTAGCTTTGGAGGTTACCTGTTTGACAAAGATGTTCTAACAATGTCATTTGCACCAAAAGACGAGCACGAGGCTCAAGTTCAATTTGCTCTTGAAAGGGGAATACCTGCCATTTCTGCTGTCATGGGAAGTCAGCGCCTGCCCTTCCCCAGCAGTGTCTTTGATCTCGTCCATTGTGCCCGTTGTAGGGTCCCTTGGCACATAGAAGGTAATTCTACTTCCCTTCCTCTTTAACTCCATATCTAATTACTCAAAATTGGTTATTTGAAGGGATATGGTTAATTTAGTAAGACGTGAGGCTTTAGGATCATCCCAACTATGTATGTAAATCTATAATGCACGTGTAAATGATTTGGCATATTAACACATCGATTCATGAATCAAACTTGCATTATTTTAGCCTTCCTGAGCATGAAAACTCCCTATGAATATTATAGGTGGTAGACTTCTCTTGGAGCTGAACCGTATTTTACGTCCTGGGGGTTACTTTGTATGGTCAGCCACTCCAGTCTACCTAAAGAAGGAAGAAGACAAAGAGATCTGGAATGGTATTGGTCATCAGTTCTTTGTTCATATTGACACATAAGTTCAAGTACTCACACTCGTTGCTGATCAACTGACTTATTAATTTAATTCTAGAAATGTCAGCACTAACAAAATCTATGTGCTTGGAGCTTGTTACCATTAAGAGGAACAAAATTAATAAAATTGCTGCTGCAATCTACCGGAAACCCAGAACAAATGATTGTTATGAAAAGAGGAAACACAAGAGCCCTCCAATGTGTAACGATGATGATGCAAATGCTGCCTGGTAGGTTTATCTTCATGTGTGTGCTGCAAATACATTAATTTGGATGAAGAATAGATTATGATATTTGAATATCAGGTATGTGCCATTACAATCATGCATGCATCCGGTGCCAGTCGAGCCCAGTGAAAGAGGAAGCCAATGGCCAGAGGAATGGCCTACTAGATTACAGACACCTCCATACTGGTTAAACGACTCACAGATGGGGATTTATGGGAAACCAGCCCCTCAAGATTTTTCCAGAGATTATGTACACTGGAAACGGGTGGTGGAGAGGTCGTACATGAAAGGACTAGGCATTGATTGGTCCAATGTGAGGAATGTGATGGACTTGAGAGCTGTTTACGGAGGGTAACTCTCTTGCAAGAAAACTAGTGAATACATATTAGCACACAGTAGTTAAATATGCACATCACGCAGGTTCGCAGCAGCGCTTAAGGATATGAAATTGTGGGTTCTCAATGTAGTAAACACAGATTCACCGGATACACTTCCCATTATTTACGAAAGAGGTCTTTTTGGGATATACCATGATTGGTGTGAGTCGTTCAGCTCGTACCCTCGAAGTTATGACCTCCTGCATGCTGATCATCTCTTCTCAAAGGTGAAGAAGAGGTAAAAACCAACAGTTGGCTTCATCTTCATTATAGTGTTGAATTTGATGGCTTATTGCGTATTGCAGGTGCAAGATTCCTCCTCTAGTGGTGGAGATGGATAGATTACTTAGACCAGGAGGTAAACTGATTGTCCGGGACGAACCGAATGTGATCAGGGAGGTTGAAAACTTGCTTAAATCTCTTCACTGGGAGGTACATTTGATATTTTCAAAGAACCAACAAGGGTTACTCAGTGCACAGAAAACCGACCGGCGGCCAGACACTTATGCTTCTGAAATATAATTGTGTTGCAAATTTGATCATTGTGTTTTGTAGGTGGGTGGGTAGATTAGACTTAGAAAATCAATACACATGAAATGTGATGAAATCCAATATCAGGGTGTTGCAATTGGTCAGTTAGGTAATTGAACAAGGTTTGATGTGTATACTCCTGAGTTGTCTGTTTTTGTTGAACTATCTGGTCATTTCCTGGAGATCTAACATTGTCTGAAGCAAGGAAAATTACAAACATTTTTAAGGATTATCACATTGTACACAAATTCAATTATACAGTTGAATTCCCCACCTCTGGTTTTAGGCTTTTCAACTCAATCCATCATGTGTGTGTGTGTGTCATAGAGTTGAATTCACATCTTTGTCATCATATCAGCCTTATATACACGACATCAACAATTGGATAACCACATATGCATAATAAGAGTGAGATTTAAAATGTTTTTTATTCGCCAGACAATTAATGAAAGTAAAACATATTAAAATGTCACGACATGAATATAAGTAGTGGAAGTGACAATATTACATAAGCATCCTCTATTTCAGTTGCAGTTTTTGAGACCCAAAAGGAGAGCTGCCATCCCTAAGTAATCAAATTTGTAAAACAAGTTGATAAAAGTGAGCTTGAAGTCATTCCATGGAGGGTATCTTGCCTCAAGCTCCAGCCAGAAACATCTCCTCAGCACCACCTTTTCGTGGCTAAACGTCTCGAACGAGTACTTCCCATGGTACCTCCCGAACCCGCTCTCCCCAACTCCCCCAAATGGTAATGAGTCGCAAACGAACTGCAACGTTTTTACAAATTATCAATCAAGAGCGTCACATTGTAAATCTAAAACCAAAACAATATTGAATTAGTACTTGAACTACACAGTCATTGAAAGTCAGGCTTCCTGATGATGTTTCTCGTAATATTCGATCCTTGAACGCTTCGTCTTTGGTGAAAGCATACATGGCCAGAGGTTTAGGCTTGGAGTTCACAAACTCGATGCTCTCTTCAATTTTGTTCACCTGTAACACAAAGAACATCGTTGATTTCGTGTAATTTTACACGAACAATCAAAGAAAAATGTCCTCCGCACCGTGATCAATGGGAGCAACGGCCCGAATATTTCTTCTGTCATGATCTCAGCATCCAAAGGAGGATTTAGCAGGATGGTCGGCTCAATAAACCTAATAATATCCAAAATAGTTATTAGTAATGAAATGGGCGCATGAAATAAAAAAAAAAACATAACATACAAATTTTCTTCGTCCATTGAACCGCCATAAACAATGGAAGCTGCAACACGAGGGTCCTTGATAAGGTTGCGCAATCTATCGAAATGGCGCGTGTTCACAACCCTGCAGAGATCCTTGCAGTGTCTCGTGTCTTGTCCATAAGTTTTTGTTATTGTTTTCTTCAATGATTCAATCTAAAAGGCATGTAAATATGTGAAAGCATGATATAATAGTGTAATGGGTTGGTCTGAAATGGGTCATATTCTAAATTGTTACCAAAATAGAAGCAGAGCTGTTCTCAACAAGAACATAGTCGATTCCTAAGCAAGCTTGTCCATAACAAAGTCCCCATTTTCCTCCCACAATTCTCTGAACAGCCACCTTCACAACAAGTCAAAGCTTAAAGTAAGATCAAATTGACGACAACTTGTTGTTCCTAATAAATTTCAAACCTTGAATTCAGAGGTATTAGTGAGGGTATCAAAGATGGCAGGGCATTTTCCACCTAGCTCCAGTGTGATGGGAGTCAAATGCTCCGCAGCGGCTGACATTACAATGCGAGCTACCCTTGGACTTCCTACAAATAAATCCGTCATCACAAGACAATCACAAAATCAACATGGAAAAACACATTTTACTATAATCAACTAAGACTGTTCACACTTTACTCCCTCAACTAGAATCCACAGATAAGGGTATGTATGTGAGTACCAGTGTAGAAAATCTTGTCCCATTTCTGAAGTAGAAGAAGCTGACTAGCTTCAGCTCCACCTTCAATGACCTTAACGGCCTTGGAGTCCAAGTACTGAGGGATGGTATTGGCAAGAAAGGAGGAGCAAGCCGGCGCCATCTCTGAGGGTTTGAGCAGAGCTGTGTTCCCTGCAACTATTGCTCCGATGAGTGGATCCAATGACAAGGCTGCATCAAATAAGCATAAGGAGATGATACATAGCATAACATAACATAACATAACATAACCCAAACATGAAGAAAAGATTTGATACTAACAAATAGGGAAGTTCCAAGAAGATATGATGAGGACTACACCCAATGGCTCTGGTACAACCTGCCCTGTTGCAGGCATGAACCCCAATGGTAAAGAAGCCTGCATATACAAATTTAAACTTTACTCCAATATAACCAACCCTCAAACTCTATTTCATTCTTTTTCTTGTAATATTTCGTGCTAGCTTGCTTCATAAATATATCGAGGCCCTACACCATGCCCCACTCAATTATAAAGTAAGTGATGCCCCCAGTTTAAAAGGCCTTAAAATTTATTTTAGACCATTAAAAAAATAATTTTTGTAAAATTGGGTTGTATATATCGGGTCGGACCCTTTTATGTACACCCATTTTATTTCACTTCTTTTTACGTGGGATTAACTTAAATTCTTTCTCATGTTTCATGTACGCGTGGGGCTTACTTCTCATTTCACGCTCGTGTACACATGAGCCTCTACTTCAACACTTATTCTCACGTGTAGACAAGGCTACACGTGGGACATAGCATGACTGGACTTCTGCATATGGGGCGGAGTCCACAAGGGGCGTAAGCACAGGGAACCCACTAACACAGACCAAAATCAAGCTTTTAGTTGAGTTGATTCTCTAATATGGTATCAGAGGTAGTTATACCCCGCAGACACGAGTTCGAATCTCTGAATGTTACGTTAATTCTCAATTAATCATTGAATTCGATTAATCCACGATTTATTTTTCTGAGTAACAACTAAGCAGTTTCTAGAACAATATTGGTTATGAATCCTTGACAATTAATTTTCGCATATTCACCTTTTTGGGAGCCATCCACTGGTCTACGCATTTCAAACATTGGGCGGCCGATTTGTTCACAATTCCGAGCTAATGAAGAGAAACATGAGAGGAGAATAAGCAAAAACAAGTGATGATGGAAGCAGAAAAGGTAAAGTTAGAGAGTAGTAGTGACTTCGTCTCGATAGGATTCGACAGGGTGTTTGCGGAGATCATGAAGAAGGGCTCGGAAGATGTTGTCTTGGTTGTCGTGGAGGAGGTGAAGGACTGCCTCTAGCTGCCGTTTCCTCCAACCAACACCTTTTGTTCTTCCATCTTTGAATGTTTCTCTCAGCTCTCTCACGCTCTCCCTCACCACTTCTTCCATTTTCCCACTTCTAACTTGCCTTTTCTTTTTCCTTACAATATATATATATATATATATATATAATAGAGGCATGTCAACAAACTAGAGACCCATGAGCCTCAAACGAACATAATTCAATTCAACTCATCAATCCTTATTAATTTGGCTTCAAAATACTTAACCAAACAAAAAATAAGTTCATTATTATGTAAAAATCAACTTAAAACGTGAGAATTTCATGAAAATCGGTTCAAATTAAATGTAACCAAAATTTGATAAGTCAAATAATACGTCAAAACGGTTTAAAATATGAGAAATTCACGACCTTTGGTTCATAACAAATCAAATCAAACCGTAAACGACCAAAAAATAGAAGTATGTCAACAAATTAGAAACCAAAAGAGCACGAACTAAGTTTGTCCTCTTGCCGCCTTGCGTGTGGTATGGTAGAAATATCTATAGAGTTTGAACCCACAACCTTAAACCATAGGGTAAGTGTAATTATAAATGTTGATAAGCCATTTTTAGTATAATATATGTAATTTTAGTGAGATCAAATTTCACTAAATTTCTTTATTGGTGTTTTAATCTCAACTATCAATTATATTTTTCCTAAGATGCTTAAACTTTCAATCAATATAAGTAACATAAAATTAGAGACAAACCTTCCCAATTATTTAAAAATATACAGAAATTAAGAAACTGTTGACCAGTGACTAGTGTGAAATTGTTTGATGACCTAACTTGTAAGTCACGTTTGTTAACATTGCTATGATTTGAGGTTACATTTGTTAATATGCCAACAAAACAAACAAACTAACATCCAGAATTAATGACCCAAATTTTTAGCCTATTTTGAAGGGGTTTGTTTGAGCATGTGATAGTTATGTATGGTATATTTTCACTTTTATATCACGTGTCATTTTATTCTCCACGTCTAAAAGTAAATTTCACCTTCGGATTCGGTAATTTATATATTCTAAACTAATTTTTTTTGGTTCGACAATGTCAATTGTAGGGCTGCTCAAATTAAATTAGGAATAGAAAACCAACTGGAATCGGACCGGAATCAGATGAAATTGGTTCGGTCTTGGTTCTTAAACCTGAAAGAAATCAGTTTGATTTGGTTTTCATTTATATAAAACATTGGTTAATAGAATAAACTAGAGATGGTTTAATACACCATACGTGACTTGATACAATAATTGATTTTTGCAAATCGACGTATAGGAAGCGTCCGCGTGTATCAACCAACAAAACCAGTTCGGTTTTAATCAAAAACAGTTCGATCGGCCTGGATTTAAGACCCAAAATTAATTTGGAACCAGTTTGTTCTTAACAGAAAAACCGCCCAAAAACCGATTGGTTAATTTTCAGGTTTCATACACTATCAGTTTTTTCTTTTCTAACGGCGCACTTAAAGTATGTGCGCCGTTACAAACAAAAATTTGTAACGGCGCACACCGTAATGTGTGCCGTCACAAAAGGTGTTGACCGTTGACCATTTTGTTGCCATTATGGAAAACGGTCGGAAATCAAGCCGTTGTTGTTACCGTTACTTTGTAACGGCGCATCTAGATATGTGCGCCGTTACAAGCAATTTTGTAACGGCGCACATCTTCTTGTGCACCGTTACTAAAATGTAGTATAAATCTTCACAGAACTTCCCCTTCTTCTTCCGTAAACTTCTCACAACAAATTTTCTCCCGACAAGGGTAATTTCGTAATTTTGATAGGTTATAAATTTTCCTGAGCACCCTCACACAAATCTCCCGACAAGGTATGTACATATTTTTAAATAATGCAATATATAAAACTGCAAATTTGTATATGATTTCATATGAATTTGTATGGTTTTGCTTGTATGAATAATTTGCATGTTAAATTTATTAATTTAATTTTGAAATTGATGAAATAAATTACCCGATTCCATGAATTGCATGATAACATTAGTGTAAATTCTCCCGATTCCATGAATTGCATGATAACATTAGGGTAAATTCTCCCGATTCCAATAATTGCATGATAACATTAGGGTAAATACTCTCGATTCCATTATTTGCATGATAACATTAGGGTATTTGATCATAAATGACCAAACAATGGTATTTTGGTCATTTATGACTTAATTAGGGGTAATTTGGTCATAAATGACCAAACAAGACGTTGTGGTACTTCCCATTGACTCCTCAACTTCAACGTTTATATCTTGCCCTAGAGACGGCTGAGTGGATGCGATGACACGGGGAGCGGGAGAATGAGGACGATGAAATATTAGTACATCCATCGGACGGTGCGGATTGGATTCATTTTGACGCAAAATTCCCAGTATTTTCTGGAGAAATACGGAACGTGCGACTGGCGCTGTCATCTGACGGGTTCTCTCCATATGGGCCTAATGCGGCGAGTTACAGTTTGTGGCCTGTAGTCGCTATCCCGTTGATTTTTCTGCCCTCGATGGCTATGAGAAAGGAGTATAACATCCTCACCATGTTGATATCTGGTCCAAAATCACCGGGGAAATGCTTAAATAACTTCATGCGTCCGCTGATTGATGAGTTGAACCATCTGTGGGAGCACGGAGCTGTCACATGGGATGGTTCTAAGAAAGAGGCTTTCATCATGCGGGCTGCTGTGATGTGGACAATAAGTGACTTCCCGGGTTTGGGAATGTTGGGGGGCATCCAGACTAAAGGCTATAAGGCATGTCCTCTATGCTTGGACGAGATCGATTCTGAACACAGTAACTCAAGAAACTCTTACCAAGGTGCTCGTAGGTTCTTACCACCGAAACATCCACTGCGATTTCAGCCGCATGCCTTTAACGGGAAGACAGAGACACGGAGAAGGCCTACCTAGCATTCAGGGGCTGCTGTACTCAGTGCGATTCTACGTCATCAATACCCACCGCCTAGTCTGCATCCGAAGTTCAGTAAACGAAAAGGTGGTGGTGTTCCTATATGTTGGTCTCATAAAAGCATTTTCTGGGAGCTGCCTTATTGGAAAACTCATAAAGTCAGACATGCGTTGGATTTGATGCATATAGAGAAGAACGTATGCGACAACGTCATAGGTACAGTTCTTGGAATTGCAGAGAAGACTAAGGATGACGTGAAAGCTAGGAGAACTTATGAGGAACAGGGAGTCCGACAAGACCAATGGGTGCAAGACGGGGAGCTCCCAGATGCACCTTATGGCGTGGCGGGTCGTGATCGGAATGAAGTACTGAAGCATATCCGAGCTGTTAAGTTTCCCTCTGGATATGCGGGAAGTCTAAAGAGCAAGGTGAATCCCGATGAGAAAAAGTTTCTCGGATTGAAGACCCACGATTGTCACGTGTTGATGCAACGTATCTTCCCTCTTTTCATTCGAAAGTACGTTCCGCCTTATGTGGCAGAAGCATTAACAGAGCTGGGCAAGACCTTTCAATTGTTGTGCACGAGGGAACCGAGGAAAAAAGCCCTGAAAAGGTTGGGGGAAGATATAGTGGTTCTAGTTTGTAAGTTGGAAACTATTTTCCCTCCTTCATTCTGTACAATTATGGTTCACCTTCTACTGCACCTCCCGGATCAAGTTTTGCGAACCGGCCTAGTTCATTTCACATGGATGTTTCCAATTGAACGGTATGATCCTTGACTTCGAAATATCATTTCCAATTACCATTGAACTGTATAATCGAATATGACATTAACATTCATATTTCGATTGCAGGCAACTTTGCGTGTACAAGAAAAGTGTGCAAAACCCGCGATATCCAGAAGGTTGTATAGCCCAACAGTACTTGATGCACGAGTCTGTCACCTTCACTCAGATGTACCTTAACCGTGCCACTTCAGCCAGTGAAACATTTGTTAGTCCAACTCTAGGTTTCAACTTATCAGTTGTTTCCCCACATGTACAAGTTAAGAGCGTGGCGCGAAACGACAAATTGAGCACATCCGAGATTTTCTGGGCGAATTGGACAGTGATTGAGAATTGTGCCGAAGCAGATGCATTCGTAGAATCACATCGTGCAGGGTTCCAACGAATACACCCTAGGAAATCTCTTCAGGACCGAGTCATGTCCTTTGTCTTCGAGTGGCGCAGAATTGTACGTAATAGACATCAGTTAACTTCAATTACCATATACAAATTTTATGGATAACTCATTTATATTCCGTGTGTATATGAGTACTCAAGGGTGGCAACGAGAGTTGGTACTACTATCCAGAGGTCCTCGTTCGTCTACCATTTATTTGTAGTGTACTGTTAACGGCGTCAAATTTTTATGCTTGAGAATCGACTAGGGCCGGAGAAATCGTAATTCAGGGGTCATGATTGAAACAAACGACATATGTTACTACGGTGTTCTTATGGACGTATGTATCCTTACCTACTCGGAAAGCATGCCAGTCGTTCTATTCAAGTGTCGGTGGTACGACGAACAGACCGTGAGAAAGGACGCAAATGAATTCATTTCGGTCAACACGTCCACAGATCATCACAAACAAAACCCATTTTGCCTTGCTTTAATGGCAAAACAGGTATCCTATATCGACGACCCTAAATCTAGACCGTGGTAGGTTGTGAACGTCGTGTAGCATAGGGGTCACTACAAACCGAGCAGTTTAGCCCGTGCTGGTGACGACGACGACCTGGAGTTTGAAGTCGATGAACCTTACCAAGAAGATCGAATTGACATCGTCACACCGGGTGGTATCACTATCGATCTAACAAACTTAATCTGGTATCCACCGCTAGTACCTCCAGCTGAGAACGATGAAATGGAAGATATTGATGAAGAAGACGAAGAAACCGAGCACGACGACGAAGAAATCAATGACAGCGATTTGGAAGGGCATGAAGATTATGATTCCGCCGACTCTGATAGTTAATATGTATATGTATGTTTGATTGGCTATGAATAAATGGTTTTTTTAATCTATGATCTATAAAGGGTACTTTCGTCATTACAGCTTACCGTGTGATTTTGAAATAAAACTTTTTTTTTCCTAAGTGTTGATTTGTAACGGCGCACATTGTAGCTTGCGCCGTTACAAAGTTCAACCCTAACAGCGCACTCCTCTTTGTGCGCCGTTACAGTTAAATTTTGTAACGGCGCACCCTACAATGTGCGCCGTTACAAAATCCCAGATAAATTGGGCAGAGCCTCTTTCTTCTTCCTCCTCTCTGTTTTTTCCGATCACATATTCCTTCTTCCTCCCCTTGCCGCCTCTGCCTTCACGTCGCCGTCCCGCCGTCGCCGGACCTTCCCGTCAAAGAGGTAAGTGAATTTAGTATGTATATATGTATATGAATTTCCTAAGTATATGTATATGTGAGTTGTTACAATATGAATTTAGTTAGAATTTTTGATAATTTTGATAAGTAGTTACAATTTTGAATATCATTTTGATAATATGAATTTAGTTACAATATGAACTACAATATGTATAAGTAGTTAGAAATTATTTGATAATTTTGTATGAATTTAGTTAGAATTTTAGTATGTATTTGATAATTGATGGTGAATATGTAGGTATGTATGAAAATTTTGAATATAATTATGTGAATATGTATGTGAATATATAAATGGAATATGTATGTGAATATTTTGGAATATGTATGTGAATATATTATGTCAATATGTATGTGAATATTTTGGAATTATATAAAAAATACCCAATAGGGGTATTTTTGGAATTAATTATAAAATACCCATTAGGGGTATTTCGGTCAATTTGACCTTAAAAAGGGTAATTCGGTCAATTTGACCTTAAAAAGGGTAATTTGGTCAATTCCGGCCGAATTAGGGGCATTTCGGTCAATTTGACCTACAAAGGGTAATTCGGTCAATTCCGGCCGAATTAGGGGTAGTTCGGTCAATTTGACCTACAAAGGGTAATTCGTCATTTCTGGTCGAATTAGGGGTAATCCGGTCATTTTGACCTTACAAGGGGTAATTCGATCAATTCCGGCCGAATTAGGGGTATTTCGGTCAATTTGACTTACGAAAGGGTAATTCGGTCATTTCCGGCCGAATTAGGGGTAATTTGGTCATTTTGACCTACAAAGGTTAACTCGGTCATTTCCGGCTGAATTAGGGGTATTTCGGTCATTAATGACCTAAAAAGGGTAATTCGGTCATTTCCGGCCGAATTAGGGGTAGTTCGGTCATTTTGACCTTAAAAGGGGTAATTCGGTCTTTTTGACCAAAAAGGGTATTTCAGTCATTTCCGGCCGAATTAGGGGTAATTCGGTCATTTTGACCTAAAAAGTGTAATTCGGTCATTTCTGGCCAAATTAGGGTTATTTCGGTCATTTTGACCAAAAAAAGGTATTTCGGTTATTTCCGGCCGAATTAGGAGTCATTAATGACCTAAAAAGGGTAATTCGGTCATTTCCGGCCGAATTAGGGGTAATTTGGTCATTTTGACCTTAAATAAGGTATTTCGGTCATTTCGGGCCGAATTAGGGGTAATTCGGTCATTAAATGACCTTCTCCTGCTTACAATTATAGATAATGGAGCCGAGACGTAAGGCACCTAAGGCCAGGGCACCTAGGCGAGCCAGAATGGACATTCCATTCTTCGAGGCTTCACAGGTGCCGGAGTTACAGGATGAGATGTACACTCCGTCACCGCCGCAGCCGACTCAGCCCACTCATCCAGGGCATACGTAGGTTGACTGGCAATTCCATGTCCCGGATAATCGAAGATTTCAGGAGATGCTCGGAGACGTCGCTGGACTTTCCGAAGAGGACATTGTGCCGGATGAGTCTGAACTCCCGCTGAACGAGTAGAGGCTCCTTCCCCTCCACTACAGAGAGATTCCGAGGTACGAGCTGTACTTCGATTACAAAGTGGAAGTCGACTGCCTAAACACGAAGAGCTGGGAAGCCAGGGCAAAGAAGGAGCAAAAGGTCGACCTCAACATAGAGCAAGAAGAGAGAACAGTTCAAATGAACGGAGGTCCTTTGCTCTTGACTTGGGAAAACGGCCGACCACGTGTCCAATGAGGACTGCTTTCAATGGAAAGGGTGAAGGCGATTATAGGTAAATTCACTCGGGAACGCGACGCTTCCTACCAGACGTTTGGGGATTTGCCGGTGTCTGAGTTCCAGTCATTTTGGAGGAGTTTTAAGGTAATTTCAACATTTACTCACATTTTTTTTCAAATGCCACGTATTATAAATATTGACGTGGTGTTTGTCAATTTCAGCGTTTGTTTGCAGTGACCGATTCCGATGAGGTTAGGGGTTGGATTCGTGAGGCGGCCATAAGCGCTTACAAGGAGCGAAAATCGAACATGAAGCGGTTTTACAAGCTCTACGTGGACCCTACTAGACTAGACCGTAATGGGATTCCCAAGTGTCTGAAAGTAGGGGTGTTCACGGTTCGGTTTTTGAACCGAACCGACCAAAACCAAACCGAACCGACCGGTTCGGTTCTTGAAGAATTCAAACCAAAACCGAACCGAAAAAATTCGGTCGGTTTGTCAAACCGAACCGACCGGCTCGGTCGGTTTTCGGTTTGAACCGAATTGAACCGAAAATCAACCAAAAAACCAAAAAAAAATCATAAATTAAGCAAAAAATGATTAGATTTCGATCGGTTTTTAGAGGAATTATGTATAATAATTTTACACGAACTAAAATATAGCATTAATAAAGCCCAAAATAGAAAAATCCAATTAAAAAACACCCTAAATTGAAGCATAAACCGGAGAATTCATTATAATTTGGATCGGTTCGGTCGGTTCGGTTTTTGATCGGTTTTGGTTGATTGAACCGAAACCGAACCGACCAAGACACAAAACCGACCAAAACCGACCATTTTTCGGTTCGGTTCGGTCGGTTTTGGTCGGTTCGGTTTTTTTTTAACACCCCTATCTGAAAGGGAAGAAGTCCCAGTGGCGGTGGCTCGTTCATCATTTTGATGCCAACGAGGTATATTACTAATTTCATATTTAATAGGTTTAATTTCAATTTCATTTCTTCAAATAATTCAATTAACTTTAATTTTTTTTCAGGAACAAGTTGGGTCTCAAATGAGTACCATTTGGAGGAGCGAGAACAAATTAAACCACCACACTGGCAAAATCCCATTTCGACTTCTTTGGGAGAGGATGACGGAGGCCGGGGAAGTGGAGGTCTCCAAAAAGTTGGATGCCTTACTGAAGGCTCACAAGGTCCCTAAGCCTGGTGATGGGGGGGGGGGGGGGAGGAGGAGGAACTCAACCTGAAGCTTGTAAGTTTCATTAATTTTTTTTTTAAATTTTAATATTTAAATTTATTATATTAATCATTTTTTTTTTGCAGATTTACATTAAGAATGCGCTTAGGGATTGGAAGAATGAGGAGGGGAACTACAACGAGGATGGAACGCTGAACAAGATGACCGACGCTGAAGAGGATGAGGTCATGCGACTAGCTGCCGAGCATGTTCGCGAGGTCAAGCTTGCTAGAGGAGTTACCATAGAACCCTCTAGAGGACGATGCATCCGGGGTTGCGGGAGTGATTACGAGGCACCGCCGAGACAGAGAAGACGTTCGACCTCCTCCAATGGTAGTCAAGCGGAGATTGCGGAGCTCCGGACTCGACTCAGCCAACAAGATGAGGTTATTACGGAACTTCGCGCTGAACGTCAGACTCAGGCCGTCCAAAACCAGCAAACCGAGCACATGTTCCGGTACTTCCAAGAACAGCTTAGGTTACTAAATCCTAATGTCGCCTCTCCACCTCCATTTGACCCGATTAGGTCTACAAATCCTGGAGGTCCGTCGTCATAGATATCGATGTAAATTAAATAATGTATTAAACAATTTCAATTTCAATATTAATATTAATTTCATTTTCATTTTCATATTATTTTTAATTTTTAAATATTTCATTAAAAAAATATTTTATATTTATTATTTTTAAATTTTTTTTTATTCTATATTGTTTGTAACGGCGCACAAACGGTGTGCGCTGTTACTGTTTGTAACGGCGCACTGACGGCGTGCACCGTTACAACTCGTAACGGCACCGTCATCGTGGGCAACGGTGACGGTAGCCATTGTACCGGCGCACTAACGGCGTGCGCCGTCACAGTTTGTAACGGCGACACTGTAACGGCGCACGTTACGTGCGCCGTTACAGACGTTTTTGTGCGCTGTTACAAATTGTAACGGCGCAGAAAACATTCATGAATTTGTTGACCAATATGTTTGGTCCAATTTTTGGTTCGGGCCTCTAATTCCGGTTGGCTGGATTTGAGCAATCACAGTAGATGGTGTATTAGTAACACTATTTAATAATTAGCTTAAAAATATAATTAAGTTGAGATTATTTTAGAAGTGTTTATAGAGGTGAATGAGACGTTGATATCACATCAGAATAAGATACATTTAAAAGTTCAAATTAATAGGCATTTCAATAAATAAAATTTAATTCTCGAAATTCAATTGTGAATGTGTCAATTTCTAAATTTGGGCTAATATGAAACTAATAAATCTACATGTTTTGTAGCCATGTTTCCGTGCCTCACCACCACCCCTCGACCCAAATTGAAATTGTGCGTCGTGAATTGAGTGTCATGAGGTCGTGACAGAAAATCAGAACTTCCATTTTTCAGATGGAAAAAGTCATTTTTGCATCAAGTCGATTTTTGGAATATTTGGAACCTAAGGCACTTGTGTTTAGAGATTTCTAAAGTTTCTAAGCCTTGAGGGAGTGCCAGATTCCATTAGGAGTAGGAGTAGAGTAGAGAGAAAACAAGGAGAAGGGGCCATGGAAGCTTGAAGATGGAGGTTGAAAACAAACAATGAAGTTTTAGTGCAGGACCTTTGATTTTGAGACTCTGGTCCTATTGTGGAGATTTTATTTGTTAATGAGATTTTGTTTTAATTATTGACTCAAAAATGTTGAGATAGCTGTGATTGTGGGTTATTACATGAGATTGTGTTTGTTAATTTTGGGATAATTCCAGATGACTATACTTGGATATGTCATATTATCACATGATTACACCTATATTTCTCACTTTTATTGATTTTGTCAATTTCCGTTAGTTTTTAACATTTTTAACATGTATAAAGACTAAAATACCCTAGGTTGTGTTTGTTGATTTAGATTTAATATTGATATCTTGAAATTTGATCCTTAGGTTATTGATTTTGGGATTGTTATTAATGCTTATGAGTGGATGAGAATGTAAAATTTTGAGATTGATAAATGTTTTGTGATGTTTTTTTATCATCGAAGGAAATTTGTATTATAATAAATGGCAGAGCCCAATTACAAATAGATTGATTACAATGAAAAATTGAAAATTGAAGTAGGCTGGACCCCCAAATGAAACTGGTCTGGACTATGGAGAGATGAGAGGAACAGAACCAGAATAGGCCAGGAAAATGTTCCAAGAGGATTGAACCGGCCCGAACCAAACTGGGCCCAGGACCACATAAGCCCTAACATCGCATATGCGATGAGGGCGAGCTGCCTCACCCCTGCGAAACTCAGGCAAAGGGAGGCTAGCACCTCCAAACATCGCCACCTATGACTCCACCTCATTCACAACCCAGAACCCAACAAGACCACGATAGAGCTCTTCCGACGGGCAAGGAGCGACGTTGTCCGCCAATACCGACAGAGAACTCTGACGAGATCGCCGAGAGAAAACCCGTCACCAACTCGCGACACCGAACATCCCATGCAGGTCTGACGACTCCCCCGCAACTGCTGAAGCCCGCCACATTCGCCGAATGCACCACCACTTCGAGATCCGCCAAGTCTGACCCCGAACCCAACAAGATCACGATTGAGCTCCTTCGACGGGAAAGGAGCAACGTTGTCGCCCAATACCGACAAAGAACTCCGACGAGATCGCCGAGAGAAAACCTGTCACCAACTCGAAACACCGAACATCCCATGCAGGTTTGACGACTCCCCCGCAACTGCTGAAGCTCGCCACATTCACCGAATGCACCACCACTTCAAACTTACTAGATATGAAGAAGAAAATCATATATGGTTTGAAGATGAGAGATTAAGTCTGAGAGAGTCTGAAGGAGCATGAGTGAAAGAGAGCAGTGCAACCAGGCAGCGGGTGGAAAAAGGGTGAGAGAGATGAAGGGGATGGTCGCGCGCGCAAAAAGCGCAGCTGGCGACCTAAAATCTTGGACGAGGAGGTGGGTTTTAGAGAGAGAACTTTTCATATTCTAGAAGGGTTCTGGGTTTTATTGATGTTGCATGAAGATTATGAATGATTGATACTGTGGATTGTTGAGATATTGATCAGATTGGAGTTTTGATATTATTTTTGGACATTGGGATTATTTGATTTGATTGAGTTTTCGGGATTGAATAGTAGATTTCTTGTTTTTTGGAGATTGAGAGTAGAATTGATTGCCAAATTCTTTTAGCTTAATGAATTTTTGATAGTTTTGTAAAGTGCTATAATATTTTCTCCCAAATTGTATTCGTTCAAACCGAATTGCATCGACCTAGTATGCTTGACGCTCGTATTTTCATAGACCCCATACATACTTCTCGCGGGATCGATATTCGGGGTTTCGTTGAATTCCCTTATTACTTACATGACCGGTATACTTGTCATATACGTAGGAATAGAGCGAGATCTCCTAGCCCATAGGAGATCTACCCCTTGTTAGCCATTAACGAGGAGGTGTAGGTATCTAGTGACACTAGTTGGGGTGTTTAGAGTCGCGACTTAAGCTTTGATTGTATAATTTTAGAAAATTCAAAAATATATTTTTCTTTGTTTACGTTTGCGTTTAAAATTTCTTACATATTATTTTTGTATGATATTATGCTTGCATGAAATCATTACATTTAGGCTGTTACTCCTTTTTTCCAGTGTTGTCTTGCATAGATTTTTATTTATGTTTTAACAGGTCTGGAGGGGAGCAAATTATCATGGAGCAATATTGGACGGGTTATGAGTATAATCAAGAAATACGTTAAAATTCGGGCTATTGTAGGCAAGAAGTTTGTTTTAAAGAAATAAGAATTATATATGGTTTTCACGAGATATTGTAGTCAGATTACAAGACGAATCAACTACGTAATTAAAGGCCAAAACAAATTTTTAATTGATATTTTCAATCATAAATTTTTGAGGTAGGACAGGGCCATCAACAAAAAGAATATGTAAATCACATAATTTCTTGATACACTGTGTACGTTTACTTACTTAAATTGATAACTTTACAATGCCTAATATGAAACATGTTGGAAAAAGAGTGAAAAGTTAGCGAAATATTAAATTGTGAGAATTTTTCAGCTTAGTACTCAATTTAAAATCGAAAAAAATCGAGTTTAAATAACGTCAAATACATTACGTAGTTCATGCAACAAAACATTTCAAACACTAGATTACGAGCTCTAAATGAATAAAGAGTTGATTAAGAAATTTGGACGAATACTGCTCTGAAATGGGCTCATCATATATGAGCCTAACCCGTATTGCTCCAGCCCATAACATTTTCTCAACAAATTATAACATTTGTTTGCTACAATTTTTAAGTGCAACCAACCAAAATTCCACCGATTAAAGCCAATCACTTGTTCAGTTCCCATATTCCTATAGTTAATTCGAACAAACCGAGAAAATTTGAATATTACTGAGTTTCAATCAAAAGACCATGGTAAGCCATTCAAGAGAAAACCTCTTTTCTTCACAAACCCCAAGTGTCAATAAAATCGGCCAAATCGGTCGCTTAGGTAGACATTTTCACAACACTGACTTAATCTTATCTAACAATTGGTTTAATCGGTCCGGGCAAATTATATGTTAGATCTAGCCGGATTAAGTCGGATTTATGTGGATCTAGGCGGGTTTAGAAGAAAAAAATTGAAAAATAATTACTTTTATAATGTAATTCATATTTGACCGTATACGTGGTGCAGTAGAAGAATGCTTCGAAACGAAACAAAAATAAAACCCTAACTTTAGAGATAAAACGGAATAAATTCAAGTAACTCAAATTGATAATAATGATAATAATCTCTATCCAAGCTAAGACTTATACATGACTAATTCTCCAAAACTAACTCAAATTAGTAAACCTAAACTAATAGAACAAATCAATTCAAACTAATTAGAGTTAAGAAACCTAACTTAGTAGGAAAACTTAAAACTATCCAAAATCTAATATAATTATGAATTCTAATCGGGATTGTCCTGCATCGATTCTCTGACGCTTGAAAAAAACTCGTCCCGAGTTTTCTGGATTTAAAGAGAACTCATCTGGTGGATGGTGTTTCTCACAAACTTCCATAAGATTCAATAGAACTAATCAGTTCAAACTAATTAGAGTTAATAAACCTAACTTAGTAGGAAAACCTAAAACTATCCAAAATCTAATATAATTAAGAATTCTAATTGGGATTGTTCTGCATCAATTCTCCGACGCTTGAAAAAAACTCGTCCCGAGTTTTCTGGATTTAAAGAGAACTCATCTGGTGGATGGTGTTTCTCACAAACTTCCATAAGATTCAGGGTAAAATCTCTACTTGCTACGTAGTCGTTATACCGTGCGTGTTTCTCCTTATGAAGCAACATCCTTGATATTTCCTCCAGTTTTGTATCCATCTCCTTTATACACTCCTCATTGAAGGGATAAACATTTAGATCTTGTGTCAAAATGAAATTTATTGATTTTCTTGTGATTGTTTTCCCACTTGCTCCAATAGGTATAGTAGTAGGAATGTCTCTAACCTTAAATTTTTGACTCATTGACATCTTTCTCTTTTCGCCAAAGGGAGGTGGCAGCCATTGTATTCCAGAATAATAATCATTGTAGGAAATCATGTGCATGTTGCTAAAAGTAAAAATCACTTCAAGAGAATCGCTTTTTTTTCTTTATCTTGTAGTACGCTTCAATAAGTATGGGAGTAAAGTCATGTTCCCCCAATAGATCTGTGATTGAAACCTTCATTCTATCTCTTCTAGGGATAATATTCTTATCCTCTAGAATCACGAATGACTCAAGAGTAGGGTCCTCTTTCGTTCTCTCATTAAATGTTTCTTGTCATCATCAAGTGATCCTAACGCCATATTAATATTGCCTTCCTTCCGCTTGATGTCATTGCTTTCAATTGGATTTTGAGGCTTATGATCATCAAGATCAACAAGTTTAAGGCCTAATTTATCCCCTGCTATATTTGTATCTTCACGTGTAGTACAGTCCAATGATGTTTTTGAATTGTTATCCTCAATTATACGTCCTAAAGTAGCATTACCTTCACTTGACTCTTGAGCTGTAGACAATATCTCCATGTCGTCTTTTTTCATGATGGCTAAGATAGGAGAAATCAACATGTTAGAGATGCTTTCAATCTTCTTTGTTGTTGAACATCGTACCTTGCCTTCATTGGTTTTTATACTCGAGATATCCAGTTCCTTCATCTCAGAATTGCTAGATCTATCATGCTTCATTATTTGTTGACTTTTATCCCTTTCTGGTGCCTTCTTGTCCACTTCCCTATTTCCATCAACTTCTACATTGCGACTATCTACCCAACCTTGATCACGATTTTTGTTCTGAACGTTTTCATTATCATCAAGATATATATCTTTATCTCGATCTCTATTCAATGTGTGATCACTCGTGTTCTTCACCTTATTAGAATCGTCACTTGCATGTGTGAAAACATATATCTTGGAATCCTTGGTAGTATTAGCATGTTTTGTTTGTTCGTCCATTGGTATATGAGCATCTTCAAAAGTTACCCTGGTGGTTACATGTGCCTTCTTCAAAACCTTGCTTTCAAGGTATGAAACATCATTTATCTCCTTGCCCTCAATCAATTGTTTTTTACAAGATTCCAACTTAACTTTTGCAAGTTCAAATCTCTGAATATCAACCTTAGTATCTTCTTCAATCTGTTCTTGAACTTTTCCCTCATCGTTGACGTCTGGTTTGTCTTTCTTAATAGTAGGATTGGGCTCTAGCGAGTCTGATCGCGGGAGTAGTACAATCTTGTTATTCTTCCACCAAAACATATATGTACTGTCACGATTCCTGAAGTAGCATTGATGTCGCAGTACCAATGTCTCCCCCAACAAAACGTGACAAGTATCCATATCCACCACGTCACATAAAATCTCATCTTTATAGTATTTTCCAATTGAAAAAGGAACAAAACAAACTTCAGTTACCATAGTCTTAACTCCCCGTTTGTTCCATTGAACCTTGTATGGTATCATGAGTGTTTCTATTTCCAGGTTGAGTGTCTTGAACAATGCTTTGGAGACTTTATTTTCGTTGTTACAATGATTGATGATCGCTTTACATACTTTATTGTTAATGGTGCAACTAGTCCGAAATATTTTGTTTTTGTGTTCTCCATTCTCCACATCGGCTGTCAGCGCATGAATGTTCTTTTGTTGTTGTTGATGAACAAGTCGAAAGTCACATGCATCGTTGTCATTCTCCATTCGGCTTTCGCGGTGTCGATTTCTCACATCAGATGTATGCGCAGGAAGCATCTGCGTCATGTTACTAAGTGAGTGTTTAGTGTCATCAAGTCGTTGCACAACTCGTTCAATCTATCGTTTGTCGACGACGGGTTGGATTCTACTAGTGCCATAGTTTTCCATCATGTCCAGTCAAATCCGGGTTCTGATACCAATTTGGTGCAACATAAGGGTGCTTCGAAACGAAGCAAAGATAAAACCCTAGCTTTAGAGTGAAAACGGAATAAATTCAAGTAACTCAAATTGATAATAATGATAATGATGATAATAATCTCTACACAAGCTAAGAATTATATATGACTAATTCACCAAAACTAACTCAAACTAATAAACCTAAACCAATACTTATAATCAATCCAAACTAATTAGAGTTAGGAAACCTAACTTAGTAGGAAAACCTAAAATTATCCAAAATATAATATAATTAAGAATTTTAATCGGATTGTCCTGCATCAATACGTATATTAATTAATTTAGTAAAATTCATAAACTAAAAATTCACTTAATCACTGATTAATTCCCGGTTAAAATTTTTGACGATTCTGTCCGACCGACTAGCGCATAACAACATTTACAACATTATGGCCCCTGAAATAAAAAATGAGCTCGACATTTTTTGGCATGATGACATATTTAACAAATGCTCTCAAGTACGGTCCAAATTATTTACGCTCTCATATTTATTTTTAATCTGTTATTTTATTTTTTAGTGATTTTGTTGATCATTATATAAGTTTTTGGTTTAATTTGTCATTGTATTTTGGAGGACAATTATCTATGATTAAAACCGTTTTTTATAGGAAGCTGGTCATTCAGACCTCGACTTGAATTAACATCTCTGACGTTTAAGAATCAATTTGATTGTTATTTCATCATACTTATTTTGTAAAGATTTATATCGAGACTGTAATTATAAAACTATAGCAAATATAATTTCATTAAATTTTCCCGAAAACTGGATCATTTCCTTAATTACAAATGGTTATATTATTGTAAACTAGTGCCACGAAGTGTGCTCTCCAACTAGCTAGCTAGTTCATTAGATAAAGACGGGTCCAAATTAATTAATACCCACAAAATCAAAGTTCTATCTCAAAATATGTCATGTTTCCACCATAAAATAAAATCACATTATTGGGTATGAAAATCACAATGTTCGCATGATATGAGCAAGAAAAATAAATGCTATTAAAGAAATAAAAAGAACCCATTTCCAATTGCCGTGACAATGATGATTGTGAAAGTGCACATATTTTTATTATCATTTGAAAATGAGGATTTTATATATAATTGTCACGGCATTTATTGTTTTAAATTATGTGTATTAATTAATGATGAGGTGAGGGTGACCAATTGGTGAAGCCATCAATCGTCTATATATATATATATATATATATATATATATATAAGAACACTTGGCAAGTAAATATTGATTAAATCAGATTCTAGATTATTGTAGAACAAGTCAAAAGCAATTAATTGCTTTCTTGAGGATCTGAAATTACTAATATTTGGAACTGATCACCACACCAGTTGCTTGCTTTCCCGATTCAATAACGACAACAATGCTTACTACAATTTGATTATGACAATTTTTAGTGTTGATGCTAATTAAATACTTAATCATTGGCTGTTTTATTAATTTTATGCTGACAAGAGCATGAAAATAGGGGTTTCATGTTTAGCCATAATCAGTAGAAATATTTACTTTTTATCCAACAGATTTTAAGAATTTTCTCATTAATTAGCAACCTAACTTATAGGTGGGACTAGTTTTGCAAGCAGAAAATAGTAGCTGATAATGTGTTTTGTTAGATAATTTTACAATTGTTGTGTGTTATTGTACTTTAAATTGTATTAACTCTCCATTATTTGTACTTTTTATATTCCTTTAATTATTAATTATGTTTGCTATATAAACTCATGAGTAATGTAGAAACAACAACAAGCTTTTTTTGAATTTCATATAGTAGCAGAGTGTTTAAAACTTTTTGATTCTATGTTTAACTTTTATTCGAGTATAATTTGCCTACTTGTTAATCATGATTTAATATATAAGTGAGACGCATTTTATTTTTTTATATCTTGTTAAGGTGTTGAGCACAAACTCAATTGTCACTATCCAACATATAACTTATTCTTCTTTCATATTATATTTAGCTCAAACTTCTTGTTGATCTCAATTTGTCTTATTTTCTTTTGAACTTATTTTTCTATCTTACTTTCTTTGGTCACTGTTGATTTATCTCTTCCCATCTTTGTTCTAATTATTTTTTTTCTCTTATTTTCTCATATTTTATTTTCTGTTGTATATTAGTTCTCCTTTTGCTTTCCACACTTTCTCACCTCTATCTTATTAATTCTTTCACGCTCTTTCTTTTATTCTTTCTCAATCTTGTATTTTTTTTCACCTCTACTTTTCGGTTTTGTTAATTATTACCTCGCTTTTATCCTCTTATATTTTTATCTTATTACTAATTCTCCCACTTTTTTTTCTCCATGAACATGACGTCTTACCACACCTACTTTTCTTTTTTTACCGGTTTTTCCCCGTATCTATTTTTTCTCTCTTTTCTTTCAAGCCTCTTATTTTATTTCTATATTAATCTCTTATATTATTAATTAAATTATTTTCTTTTAATATTCTCTATTATTCTCATCTCTTCTTTCAAAACAAAATCATTTTTTTCTCTTTTTAATATAATATTGTACCGTCGTAGTTGATTGGAATTATTTCCCACCGACATAGTTGCCTAAAAGGTTTTGGCGGTATATCTTAAAACCATTTTTGCACCGTCCTTATGAGACGTAGTTGTCGCACCGTCATTATATGACCTAGTTGCTTCCCCCCTCCCTCATTCTCACTTTTCTATTTCTATTGACTCTTATTTTTCTTAAATTCTCTACTATCATCTCTTAGTCAATCTCTCTTTCAGACTTTTTCCCTCTCTTTTTTTATATCTCTCACCACAATAAATTATTTTCTAAAATCTCGATCGCTCCTCACTTTCTTTTCTCAATCTCGGTTATTACAGTTCAAGTTCGTGTCTTCCATGTACCAATCTCGCACCAGTTTGCTGACATATTTAACAAAGGACTCCCGATGACTCTCTTTGAAGTTTTTCGGTCTAATTTGAGCATCTAGCCCCCTCCTGCTCGAAATGCGGGGCGTGTTAGATAGCTTTAAAATTAATGTGTGTATTGTGCTTTAAATTGTATTAACTCTCTATAATTTGCCTCTTTATATTCCATAGTTACCAATTATACTTGCTATCAAGAAGCTTTCTTTGAATTTCAACGTGTTTAGTGTTACATGAATAAATTCTTTAATCGTGGCTTTATTAATTTCAAAAATCTTTTGTAATTTCCTACTTCAATATCAAAGTTACCGTTCTAGATATCTTTTCCTTGGGGCTATCCCGGGTTCGGAGCGAATTTGACAAAACTGTCCCGTTAGAAACAGGGCGGAGATTCTCCGTTTCTAATAGGGGCAGAGATTTCCCGTCGGATTCAGAAATTCCTCGTTTTCCTTTCCCAACCCAAAATAATGCTAACATATATTTATTTTAATTATATTTGTATTAAAAACTACTATTTTAATAAAAATATTATTATTTCATTAATTATGTATTATAAAATATTATTTTAATAAAAATATATTAAAGATATTATTTTATATTGATTGATTGATTGCTGCTGCTGCTGCTGCTGTTGTTGTTGGTATTGGTGCTGCTGGTGCTGTTGTTGTTGCTGCTGTTGTTGCTACTGCTGATGTTGTTGTTGTTGTTGTTGTTGCTGCTGCTGTGGAGAGAGATGGGAGAAGAGAGTTAAGGGGTAGGTTTTGAAATTTTGAAGTTGATTTAAAGGCATTTGGGTATTTTCAAAATTACCAAAATTGACCCAGTTCTCTCAATTAGACCAGATTTAATTTTGCTTCAATTTCAGGAGTAGTTTAGATATTTTTAGTATTTTAGGAGTAGGTATTGTCCTAAAATGAAATTCGTGTACTGAAAAAAAGAAAAAAAAAATGTAAGGTATGAAAGTGAAAATTGTATGTATTTAAGTGCACAAAAATGTCATTTTCCACATAACCATTGATCTAATAACATTTAACAGTGTAGATTAATTTTTAAGTTTTTATACATTTACTTGTTTGTCAAGGATTTCTATCATATGAATAATGATAATAACATATGCATATCTTATGTCTCATTTCGGGGGCAACCTCATATATTCATGAAAGTGACTTCAACGCTATCAAATACGACTCGCTGATAGGGAAAGTATCACTTTAATTATACTGCACAGATATGAGACTATTTTTGTCCAAATTAACTATCTTTCACTTGTTTTGAATTAATTGCTTTAAATTAATTCAACTTCATACTCTATATTATTATAGTACAATACTCTCCTCATACTTAACCAATTGAAGGGTGCATCTCACTTAATGCAACTAACTAATTATGCTATTAATTACATTTAGACATATATATTACATCTCTTCTCTTACCCTTTTAATAATAATAATCCTGCGTAATAAATTGTAGATGATATGGATTTGTTTGAATTAAGAGGTTTGATTACATTGATATATGATCGACAATTAATTAAGAGGTTTGTTGATATTAAGATTCTATTTGTGTTGGTGTTCAAAGACTCTAATTACACAAACAATGTCTAAATTGAGATAAACTTGTAGCTAACGTCCATTACGCCTACTACGTAATGGTGAACTTCGACCGAAACTACTCCTCATCTTTCCAAAAGAACAGGATATTTAGTAGAGTAAGACTTATTAGCAACCATTCATCATCAATTCACCGACACATGTTTGCAAGATATACATATTTGCAAAATATGTATTTTCTTTTATTTTAATTAATCTGGATGCTCAAAAAATATGAATCACATTTTTATGAAGTGAATGCACGATATCAATCATTACTGATGATATTGGATAAGGAAATAGTTGATATACATGTTGCATTCTGAGAGTGATGAATCTCGAGCCTTAAATGAAAAAGCTAGGGTCTTAGTCCAAGTCTTTTTCATGTAATTTTCTTCTATTATGTATTGAAAGATATTTTCATTGTTATTGTGTTGTAATAATGAGTCAAGCGATAATTTCATCTAAAACCATTGAGTATGTCATCACTCATAGTAGAATCTTTAGATTTTATGAAATTATGTTTGATGAATCCCTAATCGAAAACTTATCCATAAGTGACTAGCGTGAGGATGACTTAAGATCAAGTTATGTTGATCCTAGGTAATGGGATTACCAAAGTCATATCACGGAAGATGGTATTGGATGACCCGACTTGGAGTATGGAACATAGATTAAGTCACCAACGCATACTCCGTCTTCGTGTGATCACAACCATAATACCTTGGAGCAAGTGGCTCACATGCACGTCACTCCATGAGTTTGACATGTACTAACGCTACCTATTACATGGTAGTCATAATAGACATCGTTGGCTCTTGGACGGACTGTAGCAGGAGCGCACGTTGCGTCCGAAGGGATTTGTTTCCCCACGGTGAGACGTGGTGAAGGGTATAGTTCTGAGCCCCTTGATGAGCATGACTGAGGAAGTGTGCGATAAGATTTATCTTGCCTCTTTTGCCCTCATTCTCTCTCTCATCGCATTGAATGCAATTCGATTCTCTCGAGACTAGTCTCGTCTCTCTCTGAAAAGCCTAACAGCTCCGTCCTCTCCTCTCCTTTCTCGTCGTCTCAGACAGTCAAGTCGGTGTCCTCTCCTCCATCTTACAATAGATCTCTTCACATAGTTACCTTTGTGAATCGATCCGTTGGCGAGTCTCGTCTCCACCATTATAAATCAAGAAATGGTGGATAGCAGGCTCATCAAAGATTCGATTCTCCAGTGGAGCTGGAGATTGAAGCTTTACAATCACACAACATCGGCGACATGTCTGCAACTCATGTAAGTGTGAGTTTTTGTCGGGTTCCAGGGTTCTCGATTCTTCTCCATTTCTATTTTTGGGTTTAGGGTGAGACTTCAAATTGGTTTGCGGTTTTCTTTCAATCTCTAATCTGAATTGGGGGAAACCCTAATCAATTTGGGATTAGGGTTTCAATTTGGGGGTTTAGGGATTATTAGGGTTTTGAATCAATTTTTTTTAATTGAATTTGGGGTTTTTGTTATGAATTGAGGGTTTCTATTTAGAATTGGGGAGAACCCTAATCAACTTGGGGATTATTAGGGTTTTGATTCAAAATTTCAAAATTAATTTGGGTTTTTTCTGTTTAGAATTGGGGAAACCCTAATCAATTTGGAGATTATTAGGGTTTTGATTCAAACTTTTGAAATTAATTTGGGGTTTTCTGTTTTGAATTGGGGAAACTCTAATCAATTTAGGAACTAGAGTTTCAGTTAAGGGATTATTAGGCTCTTGATTCAAATCTTTGAAATTAATTCGAAGTATCTGCTCTAAATTGGGAAAACCCTAATCATTTTGGGGATTAGAGTTTTAATTTGGGGATTATTAGGTTTTGATTCAAAAATTTGAAATTAATTTGGGTTTTCTGTTCTGAATTAGGGAAACGCTAATCAATTTGGGGATTATTAGGGTTTTGGTTCAAATTTTCGAAATTAATTTGGGTTCTTGTTTTTTATTGGGTGTTCTATTCTGAATTAGGGAAACCCTAATAAATTAGGGGATTTGGGTTGAATACAGGATTTTGGGTTTGAATTGGGGATTTAGAATCAGGTTTTGAATTGGGGGTTCTCGGTTTAAGGTTAAAAATTTCTGATTAATTAATGTATATCTTAGAATGTAATGCAATTTCTCTTCATTTATATTTAAGAATGCTTAATTGTTTATAGTGCACTATTAGTAAATTTAATTGTAAATTTGTTTGTATATTTGTAGTAATTCACATGTTAGCAATAAATTGTTTGTAAATTTAAAATAAACTGGTAGTAAATGTAGGTGTGAATTTGTTTGTGCACTATAACTTTGTTAGTAACTTACATGTAATTTATAGAACCTTAACCATCTTGTGGTTGTTGTTATTCCTTCTTTATGTTTAAGAATGTTTATATTATCTGTAAGTATAAATTTATTTGGGTTATATATTTTTCTTTATAACCAGGCTGCTGTTGTGGCTGCTTCGAGAGGCCAGATAAGAGCTACTGTGGCTGCTGCTAGAGGCCAAATTGGAGCTGTTGCGGCTGCTGCTGGAGGCCAGACTAGAGCTGCTATGGTTTTCGTTGGAGGCCATACTGGAGCTGCTGCTGGAGTCACTTCTGGAAGTGGTCAGGTTGTTGCTCCTCCTACTGGTGAGAAAGGAGCAGCACCCTCTGGTACAATTTCTAAACCTTTAAAGAACTCCAAAGAAATTAGTGCTACCTGAAAAGATTTTCATCTACCTACCATAAATGTTGAAGGTTATTTGACTTCTCATTGTAAGTACTTTTGCAAAAAATATAGGACTGATAGTAAAGACCGTGGGACAACTAATTTGAATAAGCATATTCTAATTTGTCCTGGTCATCCGAATAGAAAGTCCAATCAGTCCATACTTCAATTTACCACCAAATCTGATGGTTGTGGTAGTACACAATCACTGGGTTCATGTGTACTTGATCAAGTAGGAAGTAGGGAGGAATTGGTTCGAATGCTCATAACGGATGAGTTTTCCCTTAGTTTGTACAACATGAGGGTTTCTAGTGGTGGATGAAAAAAAATCCAGCTGCTTTTTCTTATTCCCTGCATGAGCACCCTGACGAGAGATCTCTAGGAGATGCATACAAGCGAGAGGAAGAAGTTCAGAGATTTCTTGAGAGTGAAGACCCCTCAAGTGTCCCTCAATATAGATACGTGGACAAGCAACCAACTTATTAGCTATACGTGTGTTACTGCACACTACACTGATAATAATTGGAAGCTACATTCAAAGATCATTACATTATGTCATATCAATAGTCACAAGGGAGAGGACATCGTTAAGGATCTTGAGTAATGTCTTCACGAGTGTGGCGATTGATAAAATCATGAGCATTACCTTAGATAATGCCAAGAGCAATGATGTGACGGTTCAGTTTTTAGGAGAAAAATGAACTTATTGTGGAATAGCGTATTAGGTAGGAAGTACTTGCACATGAAGTGTTGTGCTCACGTCATCAATCTCATAGTTAAGAAAGATTTGACCTTACTAGGGAACCTGGTGGAAAACATCAGAGTATCGGTTAGCTTTCTCAAACAATAGCCCGCTAGGATGAACAAATTCAAGGAGTGTGTGGCGGTTGTCGGGATTGACTGTAAGAAATAACTAGTCCTTGATGTTTCTAATAGGTAGAACTCCACCTCTTTGATGTTGAAATTTGCAGTAGCCTTGGAGGTATGATGGCGAGAACGCCCTTCTTCGCCATGAGCTAGAGTAAAAATTTAAGAAGGGTACTACAGAGCCTTTGGGTACGTTGTAGGAGGAGGACTTGACGTACATAAAAAGGTTCATAGGCTTTTTTGAGCATTTCATTGTTGTTACCAAGAGGGTATCGGGTTGCGAATATGTCACATCTCATATTATTTAGGATGAAGTTACTAACATATTTGATATCATCAAAGGGGAGCAAGTGGAACAACATGACTTCAACATCATTGCTATATCTGAGAGAATGAGGTCAAAAATTGACAAGTATTGCGCTGATGTGAACAAAATTAACTTGCTGAATTTTATGGCTTCTATTTTTTATCCAAGGAACAAGTTAATTGTTGTTGAATATGCTGTGAATCCCATGCACCTTATTGATATTGTTGTTTCTTTACAAGTTAACATAAAGAATGTTTTGCATGAATTGTTTGATGAATATGTTTTAAATGCAGCTTCAACTAGTCGTACACCTCCTAGAGGTACTACCGACACCTCTACGAAAATTTTTCATGCGGTTGAGAAGGAACCTATAAAGATAACAAATCGTGTATTGTTCGATAAATCTAGAGCTATTGAACAAAGCGTCCGAACGAGAGAACTCAACAAATATTTGATGGAAGATGTAGAGGGTAACGATGCCAAGTAAAATATCTTGAAATGGTAGAAGTGCAATAGCTCAAGATTTTTGATTTGATTCTCTCTACATTAGACAATGATATATTGGCAATACCTATCACATCCGTAGCATCCGAGTAAGCTTTCTCAATGGGTAGTAGCATTCTTAAGGACTTTCGAACCGACTTACTACCGCTTACAGTCGACGCATTAGTGTGCACTCAGAGTTGGATCCGAGGTACAGCAGCAGTTAGTGGATTTGAGGAGGTTTTAAAAGAGAATGAAGAGGTCGAGCAAGGTAATAATTTTTTTACAAGTCCTTGTTTATTTGATCAATAATGGAAAACCCTAATTGTTTTATTTACTTACAGATTTAGTTGGGTATTATGATGTTGCTCAGGTTAAGAAATGAGGCTCCCTATTGGATGTTGTTGTTTGAAGTGTTATTTCTTGTTTTTTTAATTGGCCGAGAGAAGATTCATGGTGATTAAAATTTTGTTAAGTAGCAGAAACAAGATGTCGAACACAATGTTGTAACGATTAGTTCGACAACTTGCCTAATCACAGTTTATGGACAGTAAATAGTGAAGTAGTAAACAGAAGAAACACAATATGTTTACCCAGTTTGGTGACTCTGCACCTACGTCTGGGGGCACTCTCCCAGTGGAAAAGTTTTCACTATTCGGTAGTCAATAGTACAACTTTAAGCATCAACTAGCTATCACACAAGCTATTGTCCTAAGCTACTAGAGATCTCACCGTGAACAACCTCGACCAGGGACTCTCCCTGTGTTTGAGATCCTCTCAATTCCACCCTTCGAGCAAGCCTATGGTCGGTTGTGTTGTCTTCGACAATCTTCTCGTGAGTCTTCAATCTCGAATCCAAAACCCAAAAGATTACAGACACTAAAATCTCCTCGAGTTGATGTATGTGATCGACAACGTCCTCTCTAAATTGATCAGCCTCTCAATCCTTTAGTCGTACACGGTTAAGAGCTCTGAGAATTTAACACAGGGAAATGATTAAGTTGCTGAGGAGGTAGCACCTGCTTTTATAGCAACTCGTATTGCCTAATCGGATTCCTATTTTGATTAGGAAGTCTCTTGTCGCCTTGCATTACTGGCAAGAGACAAGTTCGCGTTTCCGTCTTCATTAAATCTTGCTCGCGTGTCTTTCTTCCAGCTGGACCTTGCCTAATTCATCCATGGTCTTTATTCCTTTGCGCGCGGAGCTTCTGTGCTCAAAACAGGAAGTCTTCGATATTTTGCCTAATCCTGCGAGTATTATGTCACACCAACTGTGTTGCAACATGTTGTCTGACATCTTGACTTAGCACTAAAAAATATGCAAATACTAAACGTAGTAACGATCTCCCCCTATGGAAAATTTTTAGGCAATCACTCTTGTCGACGATCTTCGGGCGAGCACCGTTTCCGGCTAGCAGCGTCTTCAGCAGCTTCAGGCGAGCACCATTTTGGCTAGCATCGTCTTTAGTTGTGACAACTTTCTTTAGTTGTCATTCATCGTTCTTGAGTGGAGCGTTGTCCTTTTGAGCAAGGTTGTAACATGTTGTGACACATGTTCCAGCATCTTTATGACGTCTTCTATAACATGGTTGTAACATGTTGTGACACATGTTTCGGCATCTTCATGACGTCTTCTGCAGTAAGACATATAACACGTGGTAACATATAGTGACACATGTTCCATTATGTTGAACAACAAGTCACAAAAATTTTGATAACATAAAACTGGCAAAGGGAAATATCAAAGAAAGATTGACACACAAAACATAAAACAAACACTAGCTCTAAACACGAGCAAACATCTAAATACGGGGAAACAAATCCAAGCTCCTCCACGGAGCAAAAAGTATTTCAAATGTAACCCGGACAGTCCTCGGGGATTTAAAGAGTATAACAAAATAAAATAAGTTCTTAGAGCATAGAGTGAGTTTCTTTACTAGGAGGAGGTTGAGTTCGCAACATCTTCTTCAACATCGAGACCCTCTTGAGAAGCATCCAGGAGATCATGGAGGAGCTGTTCATAGATAGCTTTTTCGCTTGTCAAGGTAGCAATGGATGTGATCCATTCCTTGAGCTCGTGCACCATTATGTCTTTAATGGATCCCGCGGCTCTGGAACTGCTACCGGCTTCATAGGTATTTGCAGAAGGTCGTGGAACATCCTTGACATGCTTCCCTTCAAACATCTTCGGCCTAATGCTGAGCTCCAAAGGCATCTTCCCGACAAAATCATTGTCCCAAACGATGTTAGGATATTGTTGAATCATCATACCACAAATAAGGGAAGGGAAGCCAATGGGTAACTTAACCGCACAAGACCCCGCATGTCTAATCAGATGTTTTACGACAAAAGACCCATAGTCAAGAGAAGAGTCCATACATATTTGATAGATTAGTTTGGCTAGATCTGCCCGTATGCTTGATCCTTGAGAGGAAGGTGCCCAGTTCGCCATCCCGATTCGATAGAGAATGGAATATTTGGTTGTGAGCTCTGAGGAAACTATAATCCATTTTGTTGGCCATGCCTTCTCCTGCCACCAGTAATCTCTTGGGCTATGCGGTGCCCGCATGGAGTGTGTTGAGTTTAATAGACCACTTCTCTTTCTAGGTAGATGTTGATGGCTTTGGAGGAGAAGTCGAAGCAATTTCCTCTCACGTAAACTTGTCTGTATAATGGATTAGCAGGATTGTTGTATGCATCTGAGAGATTGACGAACAATTCTTTTACGAGAGCTGGATAGTAGGAACCTATATCTGAGACAGTCTTCATAAGTTTCGCACCTTGCAGAAGCTCCATGATGACTTTCATTCCTTTTGTTTCAGTAGAAAGCTCCATTTTTGGGTATATGAAACGTTGCACACATATTCCCATATGTGGGCCCCTTCGACGCAGTGGAAAGAAACGTTTTGACACATCAGGGACATATCTGGGAAGCCTCTGCCGTTTCTTATCACTGTGGGTATACAAATCCTTTTCTTCGTTGATCTGTTATCCTTTAGGAATCTCAGGCACTGTGGTTCTTTCCTTTTTACTTTTACCAGTTGTTGGGACAGAAGTTTCATCTTTTTCTGAAGTTTTACTTTCAGACAGCAATTTCTTGAGGGGAACATTGTCCTCACTCTGGAATTTCTGGAGTGTCTTGTAACGATTGGTTCGACAACTTGCTTAATCATAGTTTATGGACAATAAATGGTAAAATAGTAAATAGAAGACACACAATATGTTTATCCAGTACGGTGACTCTGCACCGACATCTGGGGGCACTATGTTAGTGGAAAGGTTTTCACTATTCAGTAATCAATAGTACAACTTCAAACATCAACTAGCTATCACACAAGCTATTGTCCTAAGCTACTAGAGATCTCACCGTGAACAACCTCGACCAGGGACTCTCCCTGTGTTTGAGATCCTCTCAATTCCACCCTTCGAGCAAGCCTATGCTCGGTTGTGTTGTCTTCGACAATCTTCTCGTGAGTCTTCAATCTCGAATCCAAAACCAAATACATCACATGCACTCAAATCTCCTCGAGTTGATGTTTGTGATCGACAACGTCCGCTCTAAATTGACCAGCCTCTCAATCCGCTAGTCGTATACGGTTAAGAGCTCTGAGAATTTAGCATAGAGAAAAGACTAAATTGCTAAGGGGTTGGTACCTACTTTTATGGCAACTTGTATTGCCTAATCGGATTCCTATTCCGATTAGGAAGTCTCTTTCCGCCTTGCTTTTTCTATCAAGAGACAAGTTGGCGTTGCCGCCTTCATTAAATCTTGCTTGCGTGTCTTTCTTCCAGCTGGACCTTGCCTAATTCATCCATGGCTATATTCCTTTGCGCGCGGAGCTTCTGTGCTCAAAATAGGAAGTCTTCGATGTCTTGCCTAATCCTGCGAGTATTATGTCGCACCAATTGTGTTGCGACATGTTGTCTAACATCTTGACTTAACACTAAAAAATATGTCAATACTAAATGTAGTATTAATACTGTTTAAACTTGTTGTTCAATTTTGATCACCTTCTTTTGATGGTATTGGTGATTGGGGATGAACACTTAGTTCATTTTTGTATGCCCGAATATTGTAGCTTATACAACAAGCAAGTATGGGCAGTTTCTATTTCTTTGTAGCATCAATTATTAAATTATGCAATTTCAGTTTCAGATTGTTTGTTTGTTTGTTGTGACGAGAATGCGATTGTTTTCTTGCTATGTTTGCAATTTGGTAGGATTTGGCAGGTTCTGTTGTGGTGATGAGTATTATGGGCAGGTTCTGATTTGAGAATATATTGATAATTTGATTTGGGTAGAGTTTGGTTTTAATTTTATTTTAATGTGCTCAGAAAGTTGGGCCTTAAAATTTGTAATGGGCTCAAGGTGAGGGTTCATCGGGTGAGTTGGGTCTTACCCGACTCACCCGACACCCGACTATACCTAATCCGACAACTCAAATATGATTTTCTAGACCCGAGACTTGTCGGGTGAACCCAAACTCAATCGGATCTACCCAACTCAACTCGATGAACACCCATTGTGTCTTGTTACCAACGCACTCAACGTGCATGTTATTATATGATTTCAAGTAGGGGGTGTAGATTATTAGCGAAGGCATTATCTTTTAGAAAAACCCATCATCAATTTCATGGATAATTTATTTGTTTTGAAAAAAAATACACATACTTGTATGTAAAAGAAAATCCACACAAATATTTTATCATTAATAAAATATATTGTATTATATTATAAATAAGGATGGAAATGAGTCTGATTAGGAAAGATTTGACGATCCCATCCCGATTTCTAACGAGACGGGGGTTCTGTTAAGGATGGAGATTTCACATTTCTTGTCCCAACCCAAAACAATATCAAAGTATGTATATAACAAAATATTTAAAAGTATTTTTTCGTTAAATATGTATTATAAAATATTATTTCACTGAAAAATATGATTTTTTTATTAAATGTGAATTTAAAAGTATTACTTAATTTTAAGAATACATTTTTGAGTAGATCAAATTCTCTGTCTCGTCCCTACCTTGAACGAGGCAATACTTCGAGTCCCCATTATGAACAAGAAATAATGGCATCCCTAATTATAAAAGTGTTATATTTATATAATACATTTTTATCATTATCTTTTAAAATAACGTCGTGCATCTAACAAAGAAATTATGGGATTGATTAGCGATGTTATTATTCAAGAGTCAGCAAAGTACCTTTCAAGATAAGAGCTAGACAGCTCCAAATATGACTTGTTTCAAACCCTAAACCTTTGGTGGCGCTCAATCATTGGCTTAGTTTTCTTTTCATTATATATTGATCTAATTTATCAAAATTCCATTGAATAATGATTAAGTAAATGAAAGAACCTACTCTTTTTGTAGTGTGAGGTTTGTAGTCAGATCATCATTGTCGATCGGTATACATTGGCTTTCATATTCAAATAATATATCTAACAATGACGAGTGAAGTGACTATCGGATAAAATGAAGAGAAGAGTAAAAGTGGGATATATAGTATAAGGATTGCTATTAATGGATACTATATATATTGGGTACTAACTTAACAATGACGTTATAGTGATGATAGTGCTATCGGATAATCTATATATATGCTATACAAACTATATATATACAGGAGGTTTTTCTATGAATGTATTAAGGTTCTATTATTTTATTTTGAAGAATTTATGTTTGGCCTTCGCTCATCAGGCGGATACTACATCCCTTTCTAAATGTAGTGTCCATTTTTCTATATATCTTTATAGAAACTGTACATGTTGCACAAAATTATATGAATTATGGGTTTAGAGCGCAATCAAGAGATATTTAGTAAAAACCAAGATATATAAAATTAAGTCTATTGAAATTCTACGTCTGAAATATATGAATCTCTTCACCAGCTTATATAACAATTTGGGCCGTTAACTTTATTAGCTTGAGCTTTTATGTGAGTTGAGCTTATGATATGATATCAGAAGTTGGTTCTGTCTTGAACGTGACCTCCATATGTCATCAGGCCTAAAAGTCACTGGATCATGCCATCTGTTAAAGGCCTAAAAAATTCCATGGATCGGTGGACGTCCATTCTGTACCTGACCCCACTCGTCTGTTTCCACGTGCATTCCAACCCGGATTGCACGTGAGTGGGGGTGTTGTAATCATCTCTTCACCAGCTTATATAACAATCTGGGCCGCCACTTATCAACTTGAGTTTTTTTGGGTTTCTCATAGAACAATGAAAGGTGGAGCAGAGTAAGCTCTTGGATTGTAAGTAGACACTATCACTTTTTTTTCTTGTAACATCACACGTTATATGTGCCGTTACATAGTGTTTGTGTGCCGTTACAAATTGTAACGGCGCACAAAAACATCTGTAACATATGTGCGCCGTTACAACATCACCGTTACAAACTGTTACGGCGCACATAACTTCTGCGTCGTTAGAATGTGTAACGGCGCACTCCGTCTGTGCGCCATTCCAAAACCTACCGTCAGAGTTTCCCTAGTTGACGGTGCCGTTATCGTTTGTAACGGTGCACAGACGGCGTGCGCCGTTACACCTTCTAACGACGCACAAGCTGTGTGCGCTGTTACAAAAAGTGAAGGCACACGCCGTTTGTGCGCCGTTAGAGAGCGTAACGGCGCACGCCGTCTGTGCGCCGTTAGAGATAGTAACGACGCACAGACGGTGTGCGCCATTAGAAGGTGTAACGGCGCACTTCGTCTGTGCGCCGTTACAGAATATATATTATTAAACAAATAGTTTTTTTTTTTAAATAATAAATATAAAAATATTTATTTATTAATTATTATTTTTAATTAAATATTCAAAAATGAAAATTAATATCAAAATGAAAGTTAATATTCATATTAAAATTGTTTAATACATAATATATACATCGAAATGCAAACTATGACGACGGGCCAAAATGATCTCTAGACCTAGTCGGGTCAAATGGATGTGGAGGGGCAATAGGATTTAGAATCCTTAGCTGTTCTTGGAAGTACATGAAAATCTGCTTGTTTTGGGAGGCCTCAGTCCGAAGCTCTTGTTGGGCGACCTGAGTCCGGAGCTCCGAAATCTCCGCAGAACTAGAATCAGAGGAGGTTGAACGTCTTCTCTGTCTTGGCGGTGCCTCGTAATCACTCCCGCAACCCCGGATGCGTCGTCCTCTGGAGGGTTCTATAGTAATTCCTCTGGAAAACTTGACCTCGCGAACATGCTCGGCAGCTAGTCCCATGACCTCATCCTCTTCAGCGTCGGTCATCATCTTCAGAGTTCCATCCTCGTTGTAGTTTGCCTGGTCATTCTTCCAAGCCCTAAGCGCACTCTTAATGTAACTCTGAAAAAAAAATTGATTAATATAATAAATTTAAATATTAAATTTTTTAAAAAACGAGTTTAATTAAACTTACAAGTTTCGGGTCGAGTTCCTCCTCATCCTCGTCCTCCTCCCCCTCCTGAATACCATCACGAGGGTTACGCTTCTTTAGAGCCTTCAGAAAGCCCTCCAACTTTTTGGAGACCTCCACTTCCCCGGCCTCCGTCATCCTCTCCCAAAGAGTTCGGAATGAGATTTTGCCAGTGTGGTGGTTTAATTTGTTCTTGCTCCTCCGAATGGTACTCATTTGAGACACAACTTCTTCCTGAAAATAAATTTAATCTAATTAAATTAATTGAAAAAAATGAAATTGAAATTAAACTTATTAAATATAAAATTTGTAATATACCTCGTTGGCATCAAAATGATGAACGAGCCAACGCCACTAGGACTTCTTCCCTTTCATACACTTGGGAATCCCATTACGGTCTAGTCTAGTAGGTGCACGTAGAATTTTGTAAAACCGCTTCATGTACGATTTTCGCTCCTTGTAAGCGTCAATGGCCGCCTCACGAATCCACCTCCTCAGCTCAACGGAATCTGACATTTCAAACAAACGCTGAAGTTGACAAACACCACGTCAATATTCATAATACGGAATTTGAAAATTCATTTTGAGTAAGTGTTGATCATCTTAAAGCTCCTCCAAAATAACTAGAACTCAGACGCCGGCAGATCCCCAAACGTCTGGTAGGAAGCGTTGCGTTCCCGAGCGAATTTCCCTATAATAGCCTTTACCCTTTCCATTGATAATTGTCTTCCTTGGACACGTGGTTGGCCGTTTTCCTAAGTCAACAGAAAAGGACCTCCGTTCACCAGGGCCGCTTTCTCTTCTGGGTCTATGTTGACGTCGACCTTTTGCTCATTTCTTGCCCTGGCTTCCCAGCTCTTCGTGTTTAGGCAGTCCACTTCTACTTTGTAATCGAACTACAGCTAGTACCTCGGAATCTCCCTGTAGTTTAGGGGAAGGAGCCTCCACTCGTTCAACGGGAGTTCCGACTCATCCGGCGCAGTGTCCTCTTGGGAGCGTCCAACGACGTCTCCGAGCATATCCTGGAAAGTCCGGTCATCCAGGACATGGAAAGTCCAATCAATCTCTGTATGCCCTGGATCAGTCGGCTGCGGCGGTGACGGAGTGTACATAGCATCCTGTGACTCCGGCGCCTGTGAAGCCTCGAAGAACGGAATGTCCATTCTGGCCGCATAGGTGCCTTGGCCTTAGGTGTCTTACGTTTCGGCTCCAGTATCTGTAACTGTAAGAAGGAAAAGGTCATGAAATGACTGAATTACCCTAATTCGGTCTGAAATGACGGAATTACCCCTAATTTGGTCAGAAATGACCTAATTACCCCTATTTCAGTCGAAAATGACCGAATTACCCCTAATTCGGTCAAAAAATGACCAAATTACCCTTTTTAGCAATAAACGACCGAATTACCCCTAATTCGGCTGGAAATGACCAAATTACCCTTTTGAGGCCATAAATGACCAAATTAACCTTTTGAGGCCATAAATGACCAAAGTACCCCTAATTCGGTCGGAAATGGCCGAATTACCTCTATTTCGGCCATAAATGACCGAATTACCCTTTTTAGGCCATAAATGACCAAATTACCCCTAATTCGGTTGTAAATGACCGAATTACCCCAAATAGATATTTTATAAATAATTCCAAAAATACCCCTAATGTGTATTTTTTAATTAATTCCAAAAATACACCTAATGAGTATCAATATTCAACATAACAACCTAACATGTGGAACTAAAAATAACAAATCAATAACCTTAACATGCAAACTTTAATTTCCATAAAAAATAACAAATCAATAACCCTAAATGTTTCGTAACAATTCCATGACAAATCTAACAATTCCATACAATTTGTATATAATTTTAATATGCAAATTTAACATTCAATTAATTCAATCTAACATTCAACTAAGTTCAACTAAATTTATACAAATCTCAATATAAATCAATCTAACATTTGATCTAACATGCAAATGGTAAATCTGACATTCAATCTAACATGCAAATTGTAAATCTAACATAAAATCTAACATGCAAATTGCAAATTGTAAATTTTGAAGGATCTTGGAAGGATTTGTACTTACGAGAAGGAGAAGGGGGGACGGCGAAGGCGACGGCGACGGCAGAAGACAGAAGCGGCGAGAGGAAGAAGAAAAGGGCTCTGCCCAAACATATCTGTGTTTTTGTAACATCGCACATACAATGGTGCACCGTTACAAAATAGGTTATAACAGCGCACATTGTATAGTGCGCCGTTACACTCAAAATTTTGTAACGGCACACTCTGTTATGTGCGCCGTTATAGTGAGTAACGGTCACAAACGGTTCGCTTTATGACCTAACGGTCAAATATTTTGTAACGGCGCACATGGGCATGTGCGTCGTTACAAACAAAACTTTTCAACGGCGGACGTATGTGTGCGCCGTTACAACGAAAATATCTGCGGGAAGTTTAAATTTTCGCGAAATTTACCCGCAAAATTTTTATTGCCGCCACTTTTGTAAACTCGACCGTGAATGATAAGCGGTGTTCCCGTGGTTTGATTTTCTTAAAATTTGTACTATACCACGTATATGTAATTTACAACTAATTGATCGGTTTCGATTCAAAAAAAATATATATTAACCTACCGAACGTTTGATGATCAATGTATTTAGGGTTTTTCTAAGTTTTAACTTTTAAACCCTAAACTCACACTTTCAACGAAAGTAGTTGATGTTCAAAATAAAGTTTTAATCCAAACGTACGGATAGGAGCGCAATGGATATGTACTTCATATGCCAAAATTTCAGTCAATTCCGATAATGTATAAACAAGGATCTAAACCGGTCAAGGGGAAGTCAACATGGTTGACTGGACAATTTGACTTTTTGTAAGTGCGCCGTTACAAACAAATAAAAAAATATTATTTTATTTGTGTCGATCCAAACGTGAATCCGATCGTACCAATTTGAGCGCAATGATTTGGTAGTTAATGTTCCAAAGTTTCAGTCAATTCCTAAAACGTATGAATCTCAATCGAAAACAAAAACCCGATTTCAAAGGAAAAAAGTCAACAATCTGATTGAGATTGTTGACAATGTGTAACGGCGCACTATGTATGGTGCGCCGTTAGAAAATCACACTTAGAAAAAAAACAATTTTATTTGAAAATCACACAGTAAGCTGTAATGACCAAATTAACGTTTATAGATCATAGATTATAAAAAATCATTTATTCATAACCAATCAAAATACATATACATATTAAATATCAGAGTCGGCAGAATCATAATCTTCATGCCCTTCCAAATCGTTGTCATCGGTTTCTTCGTCGTCGTGCTTGTTTTCTTCGTCTTCTTCATCAATATCTTCCATTTCATCGTTCTGAGCTGGAGGTATTAGCGGTGGATACCGGACTAAGTTTGTTTGGTCGATAGTGATACCACCCGGTGTGACAATGTCAATTCAATCTTCTTGGTAAGGTTCATCGACTTCAAACTCCGGGTCGTCGTCACTGGCACGGGCTAAACTGCTCGGTTTGTAATGACCCCTATGGGACACGACGTTCACAACCTTCCACGGTCCCGATTTACGATCGTCGATGTAGTATTCCTGTTTTGGCATTAAAGCAAGGCAAAATGGGTTTTGTTTGTGACGATCTGTGGACGTGTTAACCGAAATGAATCCATTTGCGTCCTTTTTCATGGTCCGTTCGTCGTACCACCGACACTTGTATAGAACGACTGGCATGCTTTCCGAGTAGGTAAGGATACATACGTCCATAAGAACACCGTAGTAACATATGTCGTTTGCTTCAATCATGACCCCTAAATTTTGATTTCTCCGGCCCTGGTCGATTCTCAAGCATAAAAGTTTGACGCCGTTAACAGTACACTGCGAATAAATGGCAGACGAACGAGGACCTTTGGATAGTAGTACCAACTCTCGTTGCATCCCTGGAGCAGTCATCTGCATACGGAATATAAATTAGTTAACGTAAATAAAATTTGGAAGAATAATTGAAGGTAATTGATGTCTATTACGTAGAATTCAGTGCTAGTCGAAGACAAAGGACATCACTCGGTCCTGAAGAGATTTACTAGGGTGTATTTGTTTGAACCCTGCAAGATGTGATTCTACGAATGCATCTGCTTCGGCACAATTCTCAGTCACTGTCCAATTCGCCCAGAACATCTCGGATGCGCTGAATTTCTCGTTTCGCACCACGCTCTTAACTTGTACATGTGGGGAAACAATTGATAAGTTGAAACCTAGAGCTGGACTTAACAAATGTTTCGTTGGCTGAAGTGGCGCAGTTTAGGTACATCTGAGTGAAGGTGACAAACTCGTGCATCAAGTACTGTTGGGCTAGGCAACCTTCTGAATATTGCGGGTTTCACACACTTTTCTTGTACAGGCCAAGTTGCCTGCAATCGAAATATGAAATTTAATGTCATATTCGATTATATAGTTCAATGGCAATTGGAAATGATATTTGGAAGGAAATGATCATACTGTTCAATTGGAAACATCCATGGGAAATGGACTGGGCCGGTTCGCAAAACTTGATCCGGAAGGTGCAATAGAAGGTGAACCATAATTGTACAGAATGAAGGAGGGAATATAGTTTCCAACTTACAAACTAGAACCGCTATATCTTCCCCCAACTTTTTCAGGGCTTTTTTCGTCGGCTCCTTCGTGCACAACAACAGGAAGGCCTTTCCCAGCTCTGTTAATGCTTCTGCCACATAAGGCGGAACGTACTTTCGAATGACAAGGGGTAAGATACGTTGCATCAACACGTGACAATCGTGGGTCTTTAATCCGAGGAACTTTTTCTCATCGGGATTCACCTTGCTCTTTAGACTTTCTGCATATCCAGAGGGAAACTTAACAACTCGAATATGCTCCAGTACTTCCTTCCGATCACGACCCGCCACGCCATAAGGTGCATCTGGGAGCTCCCCGTCTTGTACCCATTGGTCTTGTCGGACTCCCTGTTCCTCGTAAGTTCTCCTAGTTTTCACGTCATCCTTAGTATTCCCTGCAATTCCAAGAACTGTACCTATGACGTTGTCGCATACGTTCTTCTCTATATGTATCAAATCCAACGCATGTTTGACTTTATGAGTTTTCCAATAAGGCAGCTCCTAGAAAATGCTTTTATGAGACCAACATATAGGAACACCACCACCTTTTCGTTTACTGAACTTCGGATGCAGACTAGGCGGTGGGTATTGAAAACGTAGAATCGCACTAAGTACAGCAGCCCCTGAATGAGGGGTACGCCTTCTTCGGGTCTCTGTCTTCTCATTAAAGGTCTGCGCCTGAAATCACAGTGGGTGTTTCGGTGGTAGGAACCTACGAGCACCTTGGTAAGAGATTCTTGAGTTACTGCGTTCAGAATCGATTTCGTCCAAGCATAGAGGACATGCCCTATAGCCTTTAGTCTGAATGCCCCCCAACATTCCCAGACACGGGAAGTCACTTATTGTCCACATCATAGCATCCCGCATTATGAAAGCCTCTTTCTTAGAACCATCCCACGTGACAGCTCCGTGCTCCCACAGATGGTTCAACTCATCAATCAGCAGACGCATGAAGTTATTTAAGCATTTCCCAAGTGATTTTGGACCTAATATCAACATGGTGAAGATGTTATACTCCTTTCTCATAGCCATCCAGGGCGGAAAATTCAACGTGATAGCGACTACATGCCACAAACTGTAACTCGGTGCATTAGGCCCATATGGAGAGAACCTGTCAGATGACAGCGCCAGCCGTACGTTCCGGATTTCTCCTGAAAATACTGGGTATTTTGCGTCAAAATGAATCCAATCTGTATTGTCCGATGGATGTACTAATATTTCATCGTCCTCATTCTCCCGCTCCCTGTGCCATCGCATCCACTCAGCCGTCTCTGGGGTAAGATATAAACGTTGAAGTTGAGGAGTCAATGGGAAGTACCACAACATCTTTTTCGGAACCAATTTTTTTCCACTTTAGCGTAGCGTGCTTTTCCACAAAGGCCACATGTATGGAGTTGCGATTGTGTTCCGCAGCACAAAGTGCATCCGTACAGACATGCATCATATTTCACATGTGGCAGTTGGATTGCCTTCATTCTCTGCTTCGCCGCTTCGTAGCTAGATGGATACGTATTAGGTTGGGGTAACGTAGAACGGTAATCTTTGGCAACCTTTGTAAAAGCTTCGTCAGACATCCCGGTGCTCTGCTTGATGGACAACATCCTTAACATTGCTACTAAAGAAGTGTCTTCACTGGTCATGGCGCACGTGGTTTTGTACAACGACTTTTGCGACTCCGTCAACAACCGGTTGTATGCTGTCATGGTTGCCTTAGCGACTCCCTCCTCGACTTCGGTTATTATGTTGATGTTCTCTTCCTCATCCTTGTCCTCGTCAATCCTTACATCTCTAGTTGGGTCTACATCATCCACGAGCTGCTGCACAGGATCAACGTATATTGGATTGTTTTCCAACGTCGAACAAGGCTGATTCACCGATGTTGGCCTCAAACTGATATCCCAATTCTGGCTCGAGCTAGCTCCTTCGGCTTCGGTGTGATAGAACTACACATTATACGATCTAAGGAAATCTTTCCTCAATATATGATCGCAAATGGTATCCATATCGTGCCAAGCAGAATTACAACACCTTGTGCATGGACACTTGAAACGTCCCACGCCATCTATTGGAGCGTTTTTCCTCGCAAATTTTACAAAACTACTTAATCCGTTCATCCATTCCTCACTCATTCTTACGGATCATATCCATCTCCGATCCATTCTATATATGTAAAATATATAAATTCGGTTAACAATTAATATTAGATAACTATATATCAAAAATGACATTAATATTCATTATTATTTCACCAAAATCACAACAAAAATAATAATATAGAATACATGCACTATTTCACATAAATCACATTAACTATAATAATTTACATAATATTGCATTATTTAAAAATATGTACGTACCTTCTAATTCACCGAAATATTATAAATGACCGAATTGCCCTTGTTTGGTCATTTATGACCAAATTACCCCTAATTAGGTCATAAATGACCGAAATACCATTGTTTGGTCATTTATGACTAAATACCCTAATGTTATCATGCAATTAATGGAATCAGAAGAATTTACCCTAATGTTATCATGCAATTCATGGATTCGGGAGAATTTACCCTAATGTTATCATGCAATTCATGGAATCGGGTAATTAATTTAATCAATTTCAAAACTAAATTAATAAATATAACATGCAAATTATTCATACAAAGTCATACAAGTTCATATGAAATCATATACAAATTCGCTGGAAGTTCATAATATGCAATATTAAGATTGATTCATGTAAAAGTAAAATCAAAGTAAAAAAATGACATTCATTATTGTTTCACCAAAATCACAACAAAAATAATAGGGAAAACTACACATAGCTACACCCAACTAAGGTCAAAAGACACATAACTATCCCCATCTTTCAAACTGGACACCTAGCTACACCTAAAGATTGAAAATGGACACTTAACCCCAACCGTTAGATTTTCTGTTAAAATATTAAGTAAAAAGACGAAAATGCCCTTGGTCAGACTTTAAATTTTCAAATCATGCCATTTCTGAGTTTTGGTGTGTTTTTTCGATCAAGCTTCTCCACAACCACCGGTCGGAGGTCGGAGACAATCGGAGAAGTAGGCCGGAGGTCGGAGACGAGGCCGGCGAGGAACACGGTAGGGGTTAAGTGTCCATTTTCAATCTCTAGGTGTAGCTAGGTGTCCAGTTTGAAAGATGAGGATAGCTATGTGTCTTTTAGCCTTAGTTGGGTGTAGCTATGTGTAGTTTTCCCAAAATAATAATATACATACACTATTTCACATAAATCACACTAAAACTATAACAATTTACATATTGCATTATTTAAAAATATGTACGTACCTTCTAATTCACCGAAACTTCCACTCAATTGTAGATTTGTGGGGGAGAAATATAGGATACTCAGAAAAATTTGTAAGGTACCAAAATTACGAAATTACCCTTGTCGGGAAAAAATTTGTTGTGAGAAGTTTTAGGAAAGGAGAAGGGGAGGTTCTGCCAAGATTTATACTAAATTTTAGTAACAGTGCACAATACCATGTGCGCCGTTACAAAATTGCTTGTAACGGCGCACATTGGTAGATGCGCCGTTACAAAGTAACAGTAACAACAACGGATTGATTTTCGACCGTTTACCCAAACGGCAACAGAGTGGTCAACAACATTTGTAACGGCGCACATATATAGTGCGCCGTTAGTAATTTTTTTTTCTAACGGCGCACATAGTTTATGTGCGTCATTGGAAATGAAAAATCTGATAGCGAGGGTAACATGATACCAAACTTTAGTTTCTCGCAGCGAATTGACACTAAAAATAATCGATCGTAATGAATTGAAAATGTGACATAAATGATCGTACCAAGCTAAAAGTTTTCCTATTAATCAATTATCTAAGTAACAATATTGTGGAAAGTAGGGTAGATACTAGGAGGGTGAAGGTGAGAAGAGACTGAGGAAGTGCATGTTGAGGTGGATGTCGTATAGCGGACATAGATGACCTGCAACTAGAGAAAGAAGAAAAGATCAATCAAAGAGGCAAGGTCGGTGAAACTGCTGTCGACGTCGACCCCAACGTACAACTGCAATATAGAGAAGAGAACTCATAATGAGAAAAAAGGAATGTCATGTTCTTAAATATTTTATCAATTTCATATAGTGATTTTAGCAATTTGGATTGATTAGTTTATTAGGCAATAATTAATTACTTGGTAACAACAATGTGGAGTATGTCAAGCAATTATGTCAATTAGCAATTATGTCATGATTAATTAGCAATTATGTTTTTGGGGAATGAAAAATAAATTTAAGTTGATATAATAATATAAAAACCGGTACAATTAAAGATGTTTAATGCTATAGTAGAGCTGTAATAAGGGCTAACGGTCAGTGCCTTATCTCTCTCCCAAAGCGATTAGGGTTTCGCCTATTTTGTGGCGAGGTCTCGCTACGGCACGTCTGCGAGTTAACCCGGCAGCGACTCTGGGTGCCGCGACGACATCAGATTATGGTGGGGCGAGGAAGCTCGGCTATGGAGGAGGACGACCGAAGGTCTTGGGCGGGTTTGCAGAGGATGGCAGAACCAGGCGGGGAGCTGCAGGAGTCATCTGCAATGGTAGGCACGGCAGCGTCGGGTCGGCCCAGTACGACAGTGGCGAGCAGAGGAGGTTGGAGTTGGCAGGGGGTTTGGCTACAGGGCTGGCCAGGGGGAGGTCGGAGCGAGGCAGATGGAGGTCAGGGGCGAGGATTTGGACCGGCAGAGACGGAGGGGTTGTAGGAGGCAAGGGGAGAGAGACTGGGGAGGTCCGGATGGAGTTTGGAAAGAGGAGAAGGTCGGGTTCGGAGTTGGGTTTCGAGTCGGGACAGGATGCGGCCCGGGAACTGTATAGGGGGTGTGGTGGGTTGGTGGATCGGTACTGGGAGGGAACTGGAGTTATCTGGCGTAAGTGGCCAGACTCATGCAAACATACCGAACTAGGGGGTCTCGGCTGGCTTAAGCTTCAATACGTCGCCGGGGTGTCATATTGGGATCGGTACTGGAAGGAAACGGGGGGTCTCTGGTGCCGATGGGTTGATTCGGTTAAACCCAATGAGTTGGGAGGATTTAAAATTCACAATACTGATCGTAAGTTTGGTCGAGGAAGCTGGTTTAAGGCGGTTTGCATAACGATCACGGGGTTTCTCCATCCGTATGATTTGGAGGCCGTGGCTCTGCATGATGCATGATGCATGGATGCACTGGTTCGAGCTGATCGGTCTTCAGGGTTATCATGGATGCATGTGTAAACCATTCTGCAGCAAGATCACGGGGCTTCTCCATCCGTATGAGTTGGAGGCCGTGGCTCTGCAAGAAGTTTAACGGGTCAAGCTGAACAACTTTGGGGGAATTTGCGAACGGGGCTGGCTGCGTACTACTCACAACCGGAATGTGCAACCAAATGGCTCACGAATTGGCCAGTTTTATCGTAACTAATAGTAACTGGATTTATGGTGAAGGGTTGTCCCACCAACTGTAGCTTCAACTGTTCGACTTGATGTCGGGTTACTTGTTATTTCCTAAATAAAATTCTATTTTACTTTCAAAAAAAGATGTTCAATGCTTTTTTTTAAAGAACAAAACGAATTTTATTAATTATGTACAATTAGAGATACTTAGTGGTTGAATCTCATTTAATTTCTGTCAATTTTATATCGTTTAACTAACGTACTTTATCATGTTTATACTAATTAATGCTAATTTGTCTAAGAGAAGATACACAATGGTGAGAAAAGTATAACAACTTGTTCAAGAATGTTCTCAAATCACATCGGTCTATAAATTATTTTAAATTTTGACAATTGTATATAGTTTTATGGGGATTTCAACCAACATACTTTATTTTATCATTTTTAGTAAGGATAGATAACTTACCCAAACTGTGACTCACGGTTTCTCTATCCATTCACACTATTTATTTTCAATAAATTTATAAATTATTCAAATTAGACTATATAATTATTTAAATATTTAATGTCGTGACTAGCATTATAGCCGTGTATTTAAATATTGTTTCAAACGTTTTCAATAATATTAAATCAGAAATATGTTAAAAATAAATGGCAGGTGTAGTGGCCCGACGGCTATCGGTAATTCGTAAATCCCGAACCCATCTCGAAATCAGACCGTATTCAAATTTTTTCTTACAACCCGTTATGTATTATATGATCATCACTCAATTAGTTTTACATACAAACATCAAGTAATTTATGCATAAAAAATGATGTAGCGAAACATCTTTTTGCCAACAAAAATAAGTATGTATAATCTTATCATAATGTGTATATAATATAAAACAAGCACTTAAATAGTTCATGACACATTCTAATTTTAAAAAAATAACTATTGCAACATTGCAAATCAATTCATGGTCCATTCTGATTTTAAAGAAAAATTAAACTGCAACATCGTGTTTGAAGTCTTCAAATTCTAGTGCATGGGGTTTTCTCACTACTGTGTAACCAAAACCAATTATAAGAGATTAATTAAATGTGTGCGCAAAAAATTAAACATAACAGTGAAGTATATGTTGATAAAAACAAAATAACATAATTTCTAACTAGGGTATAATTTGTTTTTGAGAAACTTAGTTAAGATTAATTACTTGGTAACGTTTTCTTTTAAATTACGTATAATATTATTATTTTTTTAACATACATCGGAACGGGGTGGATACTGGTTAGCCAGATCCCGACCATGACCCAACTAGATACCTGTTTGTTTGCCTTATTACCAGTCCCGTTACTCGATATTGCTGACCCGCCCCGCTCCAAATACAATTGGATCTATATATTACCCGTCGAATTTAGGTATTTTTGTCATCTCTAGATTTTATCATGTTAATTAATAAATAAATAAAACAGAAAAATGAACTAAAATGGTAGGCGAAATCGTCAAAGGTTGTAGTGTCTACACAAAGAAAGCGACATTGTTTATCAAAAGGTTAGCACGTCAAATCTAGATCTAATATAATTAGTATTAATTTAGAAATATTACAATTACTCTTACCTTGACTCCATCACTCACTAGCTTACTCCTTTAATGGCCATTCATAGCATTGCCAATTAGTTCAGTGCAACTTATTCTAATAAATTGAACTTTTACTTTGATAAGAAGAAAAGAGTTTTGGATTATCTAAACTATATTAGTAAATTATTTTCTCCGGCCATAGGTAAGTGGCTAAAAATATGAATAACAATTAATTACTATTGACTAACTAGTGTCCGTTGCGCGGTACCACTTGCGAAAACTGATCATTAGAACTGTAATTATTAAAGTAAATTTCAAAATTAAAATTAGAGTGTCAGTACGTTGTTATAAAATATATGATTTATATATTCTTTTTTTTAAGGTATTTATATATAGTCAAAGACATTAGTGCATGAATTGAAATAATTCTTAAGTATTGCATATGTTATACAAACAAAACTAACACATGACATTTGTGCATCTCAAAGCCTGTGAGAAATTTTGTTTTACCTGAATACTTGAAATATACATTAAATATAGTAATTTCAGTCTCTTCCGTCGCATTCTATGGGTATAAAAAAATCCGCCGCATCGATGTAGGATCTGCCATTTAGGTTCGAGCATAGATTTGACTTCTATCGGCTGGATGTCATTCCTTGGTCATCGATGACATCAAATTTCTTTTATGTTAGTTGTAACAATTTTTAACTTTCTCTAACTCAATTATGAAATTCAAAGCTCTTTCACTAAAACTCTATTTCACTTAAATGAAAATTATTCTTTTAGTTTTTTGGGAAAAAGTTTAAATTTGTATAATATCTATAAAAACGCTTTTAACATGAATAAAAAGAGGTAAAGTGTAACTTTTATTACTTACATGCCATAAAATGTGTTTTTAGTTGATGAGAGCTAAATGTGAATGACTTATATTTAAGGGGGTGTAAGTGACATTTTCACTTAATAATAACACAAATAAAAGGGTTATTCAAATATAACACAAATCAAACCAACTAAGGTCAATCGAATTTACAACAATTCCTCTACTGGGAGAGATAGTGAAGGGGTTGTTCTCCATACTCATTTTTCTTGAGATCGTTTTCATTGATCTCAAGGTTGCTCTAAGGGCGAATGTTGATTATGAACTTTGTTACTCTTGGTTTGTTAGCTAAGATATTTCCTTGTACTTTTGTAGAGGTTCCTTTTGGAGATATTTGTCGGCATAATCATTCTTTACATAATATCCCACTCGTACAAAAATTTTGCCCAAGTAAGAGCACGTCAATTATAGTATTATAACACATCAATTATATCTTATTTATGGATCATGAATGGGTCTAGAGGATTTACCTGGGTAAATATGTCTAACACTGTTTTACATGATTTTTTATAAATAGTAGTGTATGAGGGGAGTGCTGTGAAAATGAAAATAAACCCTGATAAATACTTTGTTTAGTGCCTTCCCCATTCCTAAATTGGTTTTTTATTAACACTTCCTATTCTTTGTCTCTTCTTCTTCCTAGTGTACAATGTTGATGATCAATTGCTAGAATCAAATGAGATTGATTCACCCATTATATAGATTTCCATTTAATAAATATAAAATATATATTATCTATTACATTAACATTCATTTCCATGTCTCAAATTTCAAATTTCTGAGCACCCAAATCATCAATTTACTGTCTCTAACATATAATTATTATTCAAAATAATTCATTTTATTTTGAAAGAACTATACACTATAAAGTATTTATATTTTATGAGCACTAAGTTAAGATATATACATAATTAATTAAACTATCTATACAGTTCAGAAATGCAGCCTCAAACCCCTCTTCTCCTATTGGCGCGCAAAAACTATTGTACACATTATGTAAATAAAAGTTTTTCTTTTATTACTAGATCAGGCAATCGGGTGGCGGATTATCTAGCTACTTATGCTCTATCGAGCCCTGATTTCGAGTTAACTAGTGCTGATGTACCAGGCACGCTAGCTCGCTATGTATTAGCAGACGTATCCTCAATATAATGAGCTCGTCTCTTCATCTCAAAAAATCTATACAGTTCAGAATTGCATCTAAACCTATAAATTCAAAGAAATTAAATAACTTAACTTTTAATTCTCTCATTTATTCCTTCCTCTAGGAAAATATAGTAATAGTAAATAGGTACACAACACTCCACAAGTAGAAACTTGAATCACAAGCCATTTAAATAGACATTATTTAGCTACCTATTATGTTAATGTAAAAAGGCAACCATTCTCTACAAATAAATTTAAAATTGAGAAAAACAAACACTTAGATAGAGAGTTTATAACATGACCAACTTACCACTACCAAACATTGTGCCTATAAGATCCATTAGTACACCAACAAAATAAACCTACCATACATACTCGATTAAAATAGTAAATGAACAAAAAATGCAATCCATAAGAAAGCGATAACAACTTTGAAATTTTTATTTGAAACAAATAAACATATTGTTATTTGTCGCTAAGCTTTGAACTCCAACTTAATCAACCAAGTAATTCATCACTTTGAAACAAGGAAATTGTTATTTGTCACCAAGCTTTGAACTCCAACATAATCATACAAAAGTCTATCAAATTATATCATCAATTGAAACATTTGGATGAAAATATATTTGTTAGTGAACTCCCTTTCAACTCCTATTTTTGTCAAGGCTCCAAATGTCACTTCTCGTACTTAGCGCACGCCCGTACACACAAACCACACTTTTTGCCTGTGAGATCGATATTTGGGGCTTTATGGAAAACCATTTATTATGGAGCGACTAGTTGACTCTCGTGTGCGTCAGTGTTAGACTATATTAGGTTTTCTATATTTAGTTTCCTATATTTATGTTTCTTTTCTCACATATATTAGGGTTTCCTATTCTATTCTTATTACCTCTATAAATAGAGGTCTATTGTAATTCACAACACACATCAATAATAAATCCTTCTCTTATTTCTATCATGGTATCAGAGACATAACCGATCCTTGGTTAAATCTCTACGAATTTATCGCTTTGCCCACTCGTCAATGATTCGTGATTCTAACGGGTGGGCGAGGCAATTCAAATCTCAATCTCTAGCCTCTCGCTTCCGCAAACAATCAACTCGACAATCTCGTAAGCCTCCGTCGCTACCTTCTGCAAATCTTCTCTACCAAATTCAAACACCATCTCTACTCCTTTTTTGTCCTTTCCCTTACTATATTATTTTCTTTCTCAAACCAATCTGTTATTCTTTTACTCTTTACATTATTAATTTTGCGTATCTCTCATTCTGTCCTATTCCTATTCTGTCTTTTTCTACCCTTCTTCTTTTTAAGCCACTTATTTTATTTTATCCATCACTATTTGTCTTCCAAGGTGCTTACTCATTCAATTTTATTATGTCCTGAAGTGCCAACAATATTTACTGTTCTCTTTTGTCTACTTTTATACTTCTCTCCGCCGCTCCCTCGCTTCCTCACGTGCGGAAATCCTGCAAGTCAGAAATCCCGTAAGTTGGACATCCCGTAAATCAGAAAAGCTATCCCGTAATCCGGAAACTGACACGTGTACATCCCCGTAATTTGGAAAGTTATCCCGTAATCCGGAAACCGACACGTGTACATCCCCGTAATTCTAGGCTCTGATACCATGATAGAAATAAGAGAGAGATTTATTATTGATGTGTGTTGTGAATTACAAGAGAACTCTATTTATAGAGGTAATAGGAATAGAATAGGAAACCCTAAGTATTTATATTTTATGAGCACTAAGTTAAGATATATACATAATTAATTAAACTATCTATACAGTTCAGAAATGCAGCCTCAAACCCCTCTTCTCCTATTGGCGCGCAAAAACTATTGTACACATTATGTAAATAAAAGTTTTTCTTTTATTACTAGATCAGGCAATCGGGTGGCGGATTATCTAGCTACTTATGCTCTATCGAGCCCTGATTTCGAGTTAACTAGTGCTGATGTACCAGGCACGCTAGCTCGCTATGTTTTAGCAGACGTATCCTCAATATAATGAGCTCGTCTCTTCATCTCAAAAAATCTATACAGTTCAAAATTGCATCTAAACCTATAAATTCAAAGAAATTAAATAACTTAACTTTTAATTCTCTCATTTATTCCTTCCTCTAGGAAAATATAGTAATAGTAAATAGGTACACAACACTCCACAAGTAGAAACTTGAATCACAAGCCATTTAAATAGACATTATTTAGCTACCTATTATGTTAATGTAAAAAGGCAACCATTCTCTACAAATAAATTTAAAATTGAGAAAAACAAACACTTAGATAGAGAGTTTATAACTTGACCAACTTACCACTACCAAACATTGTGCCTATAAGATCCATTAGTACACCAACAAAATAAACCTACCATACATACTCGATTAAAATAGTAAATGAACAAAAAATGCAATCCATAAGAAAACGATAACAACTTTGAAATTTTTATTTGAAACAAATAAACATATTGTTATTTGTCGCTAAGCTTTGAACTCCAACTTAATCAACCAAGTAATTCATCACTTTGAAACAAGGAAATTGTTATTTGTCACCAAGCTTTGAACTCCAACATAATCATACAAAAGTCTATCAAATTATATCATCAATTGAAACATTTGGATGAAAATATATTTGTTAGTGAACTCCCTTTCAACTCCTATTTTTGTCAAGGCTCCAAATGTCACTTCTCGTACTTAGCGCACGCCCGTACACACAAACCACACTTTTTGCCTGTGAGATTGATATTTGGGGCTTTATGGAAAACCATTTATTATGGAGCGACTAGTTGACTCTCGTGTGCGTCAGTGTTAGACTATATTAGGTTTTCTATATTTAGTTTCCTATATTTATGTTTCTTTTCTCACATATATTAGGGTTTCTATTCTATAACTATTACCTCTATAAATAGAGGTCTATTGTAATTCACAACACACATCAATAATAAATCCTTCTCTTATTTCTATCATGGTATCAGAGACATAACCGATCCTTGGTTAAATCTCTACGAATTTATCGCTTTGCCCACTCGTCAATGATTCGTGATTCTAACAGGTGGGCGAGGCAATTCAAATCTCAATCTCTAGCCTCTCGCTTCCGCAAACAATCAACTCGACAATCTCGTAAGCCTCCGTCGCTATCTTCTGCAAATCTTCTCTACCAAATTCAAACACCATCTCTACTCCTTTTTTGTCCTTTCCCTTACTATATTATTTTCTTTCTCAAACCAATCTGTTATTCTTTTACTCTTTACATTATTAATTTTGCGTATCTCTCATTCTGTCCTATTCCTATTCTGTCTTTTTCTACCCTTCTTCTTTTTTAGCCACGTATTTTGTTTTATCCATCACTATTTGTCTTCCAAGGTGCTTACTCATTCAATTTTATTATGTCCTGAAGTGCCAACAATATTTACTGTTCTCTTTTGTCTACTTTTATACTTCTCTCTGCCGCTCCCTCGCTTCCTCACATGCGGAAATCCTGCAAGTCAGAAATCCCGTAAGTTGGACATCCCGTAAATCAGAAAAGCTATCCCGTAATCCGGAAACTGACACGTGTACATCCCCGTAATCCGGAAACTGACACGTGTACATCCCCGTAATTCGGAAAGTTATTCCGTAATCCGGAAACCGACACGTGTACATCCCCGTAATTCTAGGCTCTGATACCATGATAGAAATAAGAGAGGGATTTATTATTGATGTGTGTTGTGAATTACAAGAGAACTCTATTTATAGAGGTAATAGGAATAGAATAGGAAACCCTAATATATGTGAGAAAGGAAAAATAAATATAGGAAACTAAATATAGGAAACCTAATATAGTCTAACAGTCAGGAATTCAATTCTCGGTCGAGTTACACTCGAGCCAAATCTCATCAGAATTTACTTGATTTCGTTCACTTTTAGGTAAATTTTAGAGTTATTTATACCATTTGATTTTTATTTGTGCATGAGGTGAATTTGTAGGAAAACAGGTTATTTCGAGGCATTTGTGAGCAAAAAGGAGTTCGGGAGCAAAACCAAGATCAAGCCAGACTAATTTTGAGCTAAAAAGAGCAGCATAAACAACTCTCGACACCTGGTCGTGAGTTGGTGTCGTGAGCTACAAGGAAGAGAAGCCGACAGCAGCAACTAAAGTTTGGATGTCACGACAGCACAACCAAAAAAACGGTGTCATTGGTTGGTGTCGTGAGGTGCAGGACAAAGCGACCAGTGGGTATGGGAATGAGGACTTCAGAGTCACGACGCCCATGTCACGTCTCCCTATCGTGAATTGGAGTCGTTAAATGCACGGAAAAGAGCTTGAGATCTTGGTTTTGGAGGCTGAGAAGCCAAGACACCCGTCGTTACTTCGAAGTTGTTGGTGACGGTTAGATAAAAATAGAGCGTGTTTGGGCAGTGCTGACGACCAATTTTGCAGGGGAAATAATTTCATCACCCGGAGTTCAAATGAAGAAAATTTATAAGCCATGAAGAAGAGCATCGAAAACTCTACAACTTTAAAGAAGAAAACTTGGTCATCCGGTCAAACAGGCTAACCAGCAACCCAACACTACATTCAAGCACCATAGAGCATGCTTGTGAGCGACATATCTGTATCATCAGGAATCCAAATCGAGATATTTCCAGGCCTAAATTTAAGAGGATTGAAAGGTCTATAATTTTATTGAAGGAAGTTTTCACACCGAAGGTTCGAAAGAGGGAGAAAACGACGCTGAAACAGTGGTTGATCGTCAGAAAATGCTCACTGGAGAATAGTAGGTCACGCCGTGTCAAGTGACGACCCAGAGTCGTGAGTTGGGTGTTGTAAATTCATTACCGCAACCAAGAAATCCCGACATTCAGCTGGAAAAAGTCCAAATAGCACCCAATTCGATCTATTGCAACTTATGAGGATTTTGTTTTAGATTTGGCCCTTTAGGGGAGGTTTTATAGTGATTGGAGAGATTTTTGAAGAGGTAAGAAAGGCAGAGATTGAAGATTTAAAACTCAAGAATAAGAGTAAGAGTAGGAGGAAGAAGAAGAAGTTAGGTTTTGGATCTAGAAGTTCAAGGTCAAGGTTGAAGAAGGTGCATTTGGAGCTTACATACTAAAGGAGGAAGACAAAGAGTTTCGGTTCATCTAGTATTAATTTTTCTCTCTTTTTAACCATTGATTGTAAAAAAATTCATAGATTAGCGATTGTGTATTGTTATGCTGAAACTTGATTTTGAATTTGAATTGTGAGTTGGATTGAAATTGTGGGTTATATGAAAAATTAAGCTTTAGTATTTTTATGAACATGAATATGAGTTTTGATTGAAATATTTTGTATAGATCTTATTGGGATTTCCAAGTTATGTTTGGATTGACGTTACTGTTTATAAATCTATGTGATTTAGATTTAGACTAGATGATTGTGTGTAGATGGTGGTGAGATTGTCACTTTAGGGTAGTTTGTGATGGTTACAATGATGAATTTGCACAAACTTGTTGAATGTGATATGTAATTTGAAGGCTAAGCACTAGATTGAGGATGTGTATAGGAAAATTGTTGAAATAATTAAATAGAGTGAAGGATTAATGATTCTAATTGTTTTACTGTCATTAATTGAGAGGAGAATGCATGATTAGAATGGTTGGATACAACTTTAAATTAACTAACAAATCCAATTTGTTGTGTTGTTCAACGTTTTAATCCTAAACTCAAATTCATGGACTAATTAAGGTAGTGTGAAAGATTTAATAATTCTAATTGTGTTGCCGCCATCAATTGAGATGGGAATGCATGATTAGAATGGTTGGATACGACTTAAAATCGACTAAAAAGTCCAATTGGTTGCTTGTTCAACGCGTTAAACCTTACACTTAATATCTTTTTTAATTGGCAAGCGATCCCTACTAGTCATTTGATAATTTCCGGACATCCATATTCTCAATCATTTGAGAACTTGACAACTTTTCAAAAGTGTTTTTGCTTGATAACTTGCATTTCAGGTGATTGATGGTTTGAGATTAGTGTAGAGTTCAAAACCCTTTTACATGATTTTTTTCAGTGCCCGAACGATTGATTTAGTGAATCTTACGCCCGTATTCCAATACACTGCATTTTCTTGTGGGATTGATAATTTGGTTCGAGAGTTTTCTTCCTTTTTATTTCGGCCGGTATACTAACTACTAATTAGCGCGGGAATTTGTATATTGTGCGCAAATAACCATAATTTCAAGTAACCTTACAAATGGACCATGACATTGTCCTTCTTCAATAAACCTTCCATAAAACTCATCACCCCTATCGAATCGTACAATCTTAACTTTGTTTTCGAGTTATCTTTTAACTTCTTTTATGAATGTCTAAAGAACAGATACTTAATGAGCATTTTCATGTAATAGATATGTGTAGCCATATCGTGAGAAATCATCAATAAACGTCATGAAAAATTTTTACCAATCCAAAAAGGAACATCAATAGGTCCACAAATATTAGTGTGTATGAACTCAAGAAGATGAGTGCTTCTCGTGGATGGCTTCTTTATTATGTGTTTAGTTTGCTTGACCTTAATGCAATCTAGATACACATTTAAGTCACTAAAATTTATCGGAGGAAGAATTTAATTATTTACCAATCTGTTTAACCATTCTTTAAATATGTGACATGGTCTTTGATGACACAAGTAAACCGAACTTTCGTTCAACGTACTACGTTTACTGCATCTACCTTCCCTGTAAAATAGAGATTCATAAAATTTAACATCAAGATGGAAATGATAAATTGAATCTACTAGAGTATTAAAACAATAAAGCAAATTATTTCGATTCAAAGTAAAACCACAACTTTCAAACTTGGCGTAAAAACCTAAAATGTCCCACTTAATGAAATAAGATTTCTACCACACTCTGGTGCATAAGGACATCTTTCAAGAACTAGTTGACAACCAGTGTCTAAAACTACATTGTAAGTCCCGTTGCTCTCAATACGTGCTTTCTCCCTCTTTCCTATGAACAAGAACTCATCAGCTCTTCTTATGAGTTGAATCAAACTGAATTCCTGTCTTACATGAGACACGTGAGTAGTAGCACTATAATCTAATCACCAAGTATTACTAGGCACCTATTTTCGCAATTGACTTGTCAAATTTGACTTGTCAGTCAAACTTTTTATTAATCAATTCATTCGTAAGATTTTCAACGATTGATTTGTCAACCAATTCTGATTGAGAACACTCCTTTATTTTTGTTTAAAATTCCCGAGCTTTCTCTGTTTTAGGCATGAATGATTTTATATTTTTACCAATAGTCATTCTCATGAAGTTCAAACTTAAAGTGTTTGATCACTCCCAACACTCATATCGATTTTCAATTTTCAACATGGACACTTTATTGGATTTTTTTCTTTTTCAAATACCAACTCTGCAAGTCATCTAAGAGCCATGAACGCACCAAACATATTGAGAATAATTGTCATTTTGTGAGACACCATCTCACTCAAGGCACCATCACTCTCCGTTCTTTCACCAAACCCCTAGTTTTGGGGCAATTCAACGTCTTACGGTACAAACCCAATTTGGGTTCCGTTCCCCCGTATTGAATTTGAGGGGTTGTTAAAATATTTTTACTAATTTCAAAACCCCCTCATTTTTACTCAATCTCCTAATTTATGTTGGATTTTGCCCGTGTTAATTTAGACTAGGTAGTATATTTGTATTTTGTACTATATATAGTGGTGTAAACCAATAAGCAAATCTTCTTCTTTGTTTCTGAGAAGAAAGATACCAATTTTTTAAAGAAAAAACAAAATACCCGTTAGTATAATTTTGGGGAACAAAGAAGATTTCAAGTAAGATGGAAATAATATAATTTGTTTTTCGAAACATTAATAGTTGATTAGATTCGAATTGGATTCACAAACTTGTTTAAGTAATTTTCTTGAAATTGAAATATGAAGGTAGGCTTGCATTCAAGTAAAAGAGTCGAGAATATAAGAATCAATTATGATCATTAGATAAAATTATTGATGGCTTGGATTTGTGCTAACTCATTAATGACAAATGAATATAGTCATTCATAACTTAGATATTTATTTTGGTTTCTTACATAAATATAAGGGTATATTTGTATTTTTATATCATTAAATTATTTACATTTTAATTATAAGATTTGATTTATTTAATTATTAGCAATACCTAACCATCCAACCTATAATCTCTCAACTCAGCATAGTGGTTCATATTTTATAGGAATCACCTTATCAACTTCTTTAATTAGCTAAACACTTTTGTATATAAAGTCATTACTATCAATAATACAATCATCAAGTCTTCAACTCAACATGGTATCGGAGCGTTGCTGATCCATTTCACAAAACTAAGCTTATTTTTTTGTTTTTTTTTTCTTTTCAAATCATCACCTACGTTTCCATGGCTATAGATTCTTCCTCCATCCTTCCCAACCCATATGAAAACTCAAACCCTTTTACCTTCGTCTCCCTTTCACACATAACCAAATTAACTCCTACAAACTATTTATCATGGAAACTGCAAATCAAGACCACACTCGAGGGGTTTGATTTATTAAAATTCTTGGATGGTTCCTATCCAATACCTGCTGAAAATATTGTTTCAAAAGATGATACAACCAAGTTGACTCTGAATCTAGCTTTCCTCTCCTGGACACGCCAAGATCGTCTTCTGTATGGTGTCATGCTCGGTACTCTATCACCTTCTGTTGTGTCCTTGGTCACACAAACTGTTTACACTAAATATATTTGGATACTTTTGGAGCGAACCTTTGCAGCAACAATACATGGTCACATTAAGCAGTTGAAAGAAAAACTACGACTATCATCAAAGGGCAGCTAGTCCATTACAGAATATATGCGTTCCATTAAGGTAACATCTGATTTGCTTGCTTACATTGGTCGTACAGTTGATCAAGAGGACCTCACCGACTATGTCCTCCGAGGACTCGATAAGTCATACAAACCTGTTGTGGATGGCATAAATGCTCGCAATGTTCCCATCTCATGGAGTTCTCGAAAGCAAAAGTCAGTAGCACGATCCTCTACTAAAACCGAGTACAAAGCCCTTGCTGATACTACTGCACAATTGATGTGGATTCATAATCTATTCACTGAGTTAGGCCACGTCCAAACTTGTACTCCGGTGATTTATTGTGACAATTTGGGTGCTACAAGCCTCAGTGCAAACCCCGTTTTTCATTCACAAATGAAACATATTGCTCTATCTTTCTACTTTGTTCGTGAACAAGTTCAGCGTGGAATTATGAAGGTTTCTTTTGTTTCAACAGATGACCAGCTGGCTGATATCCTGACCAAACCATTATCGCGTTCAAGATTTGATGTTCACGTCTCCAAGCTTGATCTCTCCACTAGGATGATCAATTTGCGCGGGAATATTAGCAATACCTAACCATCCCTATATTTAGATTCTCTACCTCAACAACTTAGTCAACCTTTAATCTCTCAACTCAGCATAGTGGTTCATATTTTATAGAATCACCTTACCAACTTCTTTAATTAGCTAATACACTTTTGTATATAAAGTCAAAACTATCAATAATACAATCATCAAGTCTTCAAATCAACATTAATTAAATTAAATCAAATTTATTTCCAATTTCCTATTTGCTATTTAAGAATTTCATGATTTATGTTTAAACATACAAGATTACACAATTTCATGATTTTATTGTATTCCAAGATATACACTTTCTTTTTACTGTTTTATGATATAATATTTCAATTTTGGACTTCATAATTTTGTTTATACGATAACTTATATATTTACACAAACCTGTTAATATTTTACTCTCTTCGATTTCATGTTGTTAGTTGTACGATTATTTTTTTACTATTTCATTATTTTCGATTTTATGTTTTAATGGTAAGATTACATAATTTACATAAGAGTTTTGTTACCACGATTTCATTATCTACTAAAAAAATTAATATTTTTAAGTTTGCGATTGCGTCTTTTTTCACAAATTTTTTCATGATGCAAATTTCATTTTCATGCACCTGATTTTTGTTTATTTAGTTGCACATTTTATTTCTACTCGAGTCCATGTTTTTTGAACTTGTTTCATTTCTTTAGTTAGTCGCAAGAGTTCATTAGTATACAATTACATGCAAGTGAAACACGTTTCAAAACCGCTATTGAAAATGTAATACAACTGATGAAAATGAAACACAATTTTATGTTCTAATGACACACATCATATGAAAATGAAACACAATAATAATGATGTAAATGATTATGTGCATGTTTTTGTTCGTTTTTGTAGCATGTGTATTTATATCCGAGTGAAACAACCGAAACATGACCATAGTACAAATTTGATGATTGGCAATTCAAAATAACAATAATAGTAATAGAAAATTACTAAAATTCTAAATGAAACCAACATTAAAAATGATGTGTATTTGTGAACTCTAATAAAACAATATATGGACCATTAGAGAAATTATAGAAATTAGATTCGATTTGATATGTGAAATTAGAGAAATTAGATATTAATATTAGTAGTAGGGTTTTCATTTATTTCATAAATTAGTTTTACAATACCCGGTCTGAACCTGTCCACAGCTGCACAGTTCACAATGAGTTTTGAAATAAACCTAGAAAAAGATTGCAAGAATATTAAGGTATTAGCTTTGACACGTAATGTGTTGTGTTGCACACAGGTCAGGTGCCATACATCTTCACATGACATGCTCAAAATGACCATGAAGCCAACTTCATTGGCTTTAACTTACAAAACAGGGGACCTTTCTGTCGTTTAATTAATTTTTAATGAAATTAACTTAATTATTAGGATCATTAATTAGTATCATCCTAGGGATGGTAATAGTATTATTATATTCTTTTGTAAAATATGTTTTTATTAGAATGCAACCTTATTAATATATCATCAACAAGGGACATTTTAAACACGAGTGATCCAAATCAAAAATTGATTAATAAGTTACAACAACAAAATTTTTAAAATTGTCGCGTTGAATTGAAGGTTTTCCAAATTTGGGTCCAACTAAAAATCAATTCATGTCTAATAATTTTGGGAATGTATAATGTAAGTCAATTATTTTCTTTGTTGTGTTTACCCAATAATACAAATGTAATTCTAAAAGGGGAAATTTCTGATCATTACCTTCTACTATTCAATTTTTTCATGTCAGTTTCTTCTAGTTTTTTCTATTCCACATCACCATTGTATGATTTTATTTAGTTGCACAGTCCATCACAGAGTTAATCTTGATATAAAATGTTCGTAATACCCCTAACTAAAAAATTTCAAAAATTCAAAAATATATCTTTTGGATTTTTTTAAAACAATATTTTTTATCACATAAATAATAACACTAATTTCAAATTTATTATTTTTTAAAAAATGGTTTTTTCAAAAAATATTAAAAATAAAAAATCACTTTTAAAAACGTTTTTATTTTTATTTTTAATATTTTAAAAGTAGTTTAAAAATATATATCTTTTAAAAGTTCAAAAGATTTTTTTAATTTTTTTAATGTAAGGGTATTATGGACATTTTATATCAAACTTAACTATATGATGAACGGTACAATTAAATGAAATTATACAGTGATAACGTGCAATAGAAAAAATTAAATGGTAGGGACATGCAAAAGTTATATGATAGTGGATAGTGATCATAAATTTTTCTTTCCAAAAATCTTAAAGAAAATTTAAATGACAATTTGTTGCGTTGGTTATTGAGATTACAATTGTTAAAGCAAGCATGATGAAGATGAGTAGGACAAAAATGGGAAGGTAGACTGGGAGGAGAGACCGATAAATAAGAAAAAATGATGTTTATGACAAATTTTGAATAACACTAAGGAATATTTTTTTCATTTCGTACCAAAATGTAAAAGATATTGGTTTATATTGTTAACTTAAAAAATACTTAACCTTAAAAATATGAATTATTAAATAGAGGAGGCTAAAATATATCATTAATATTAATGAATTTAGTTATATTCAAACAGACCTACACAAACCACATATTTTCATCAAATCAGAATTTAGTTTTTGAAACAATTAAAATTAATTCTTGTCTTGTAGTGACCTCCATATACACATGGATGATCATATATATGGGTGACAAAACGTACCTACCAACGGCAAAGATATTGCACTAATTGCGGCCAAGTTAACCAACGGTAATGTATGAAATTGATCAAATCCTCTTACTCAAGTTAAGTAGTGGTCCTGCGCCTTAATTACTCAACTCTTTCCTTTCCATACCCATTAATTAATTTGAGGTGAAAAGACATTTTTGTACACATGAGTATACACTTTTGATACTTTCATATTCTAACCTTTTTTTTCTTTTCTTTTTTTCATACTTTACTTTTATTTTGGGACAACTTTCTTCAGAAATTTCAAAATATCCAAATTACCCCTGAATTGAACCAAAATTAAATCTGATTTAATTTCGGTCCAATTAAAGAGTCTGAAAAGACGAAACTACCCTCAACTATTTATCAAATTTTCAAAAGTATGCCACCCTTTCAACTATTACTCTCTTCCTCCTTCGCCACCCTCTCCTCACCAGCGTTTCTCCGACATCCATCGTCGGGGTTTCTCCGGCATGTGGGGAGCACGGTGGACCGACGAGGCCTCCGGACTACCTTCGTCAAGGTGTATGTCTCAACCCCATCGTCCTCGATCCCTCCTTCTCGTCTTCTCCGGTGATTCTTCGTCAGAGCCGGCCATGGTTCTTCATCTGCAACCTCCATAACACAAAATGGCGAGCATCGACGAGGTGGGCAGCGAGCATCGACGAGGTGGGCAATGGGCAGCGACAAAAAGGATAGAATGCGGTACTCCGACGATCGTCTCCGGCACAGAATGGCCGGAAAAGAGATAGAAGGAGAGAGTGAATAAGAAATGAGTTCAAGAATTCAAAATTTTCACTCGCCGAAAAGTGTGCCGGAACATATTTTCCAACACACTTTCCAGCGAGTGAAAATTTTGGCACAACTTCGGTCACCTCCACCAACTCCGGTCACTCCGGTCACCAGGTACGAAACCTAACAGGTAAGCTTCGGCGATCGACGATGCTCACGATGCTCCGGCGATCGACGAGATGCTCCCTGCCCAGTAGCTTTGTCACCTCGCCTCTGTTTTCTAACCAGAAAATATAGCATATGACTGCTGCTCCGGCGCCATCGCCGCCGCAAGTCTCCGGCGGAGCCGAGCCTCCTCCCGAAAGACAGCCATTGCCGCCGCAAGAAGCTTTGTTTTGATGAAGTAGGAGGGTCCAATGGCATTCACTCGAAAATTTGATGAATAGTTGAGGGTAATTTCGTCTTTTCACACCCTTTAAAAAAATAAATTTCATAGAAAGTTTAAAAATATAAAAACAATGTTTAAAAATCATTTTAAAATATTTAGAAAAAATTATAAGAAAGAATTTTTAAAAATTATTTTTACTACTAACAGAATTTTATTCTTTATTTTATACAATGAAAACATTATATAAAAAAGTTCAAAAATTATTTTTATTAATTTATTATATTTTTCAATAAAAAGATATTTTCGTCATTTTGCAAAAAAGTTAACAGAAAAGGGTAAAATGAAATTTTTTCAAACTTAAGAGACTTCACAAGTTGATTTTGAAATTAAGAATAGTTAAGTGAAACTCGATCAAACTTAAGAGGAGCTAAGTAGAATTTTTCCAAAATAATATTATAAAAAATAAAACAGTGTCCAAATATCAACTCGGCAAGCCATCTAAAAGAAAGAAAGTGTGTGTGTATATATATATAGCCCCATAAGTTATCAAATATTAACATGGATCTATATATGTTGTGAAAAAAGTTGGATCCACACGTACGCTACATATATATATAGCCGTACCGATATATGGGTAGTAGGTGTTACTAGTGAATCTGTTTTGGGTTCGAAAATGCCATTACTACTCTTGTTCGTCCTCCTCCTTGTCGTCGCCTTTTTCCTCCTCCGGCGGAAGGTTCCCTACCCGCCGGGGCCGATGGGGCTCCCCATCATCGGCAACATCAACTTGATGCACCAGCTGACCCACCGCGGCCTCGCCAAGCTGGCCCACACCTACGGAGGGATCTTCCACCTCCGCATCGGCTACCTCCACATGGTCGGGGTCTCCTCCGCCGACGCCGCCCGCCAGGTGCTCCAGGTCCAGGACAACATCTTCTCGAACCGCCCCGCCACCATCGCCATCAACTACCTTACCTACGACCGCGCCGACATGGCCTTCGCCCACTACGGCCCCTTCTGGCGGCAGATGCGCAAGCTGTGCGTCCTCAAGCTCTTCAGCCGCAAGCGGGCCGAGTCCTGGGCCTCCGTCCGCGACGAGGTGGACCGCACCGTCCGCCTCATGGCCCAGACCTCGGGGAGGGAGGTCAATATCGGCGAGTCCGTGTTCGCGCTGACCAAAAACATTATTTATCGGGCGGCTTTCGGGTCCACCACCTCCAAGGAGGGCCAGCACGAGTTTATCGGGATACTCCAGGACTTCTCCAAGCTTTTCGGGGCTTTCAATGTCGCCGACTTTATACCGTCGCTGGGCTGGATGGACCCCAATGGGCTCAACGCCAGGCTCGCCAAGGCCCGTCTGGCCCTCGACGGCTTCATTGACCACGTCATCGACGAGCACAAGTTGAAGAGTAGTGGTGAGTCCGATATGGTGGACGAGTTGCTCGCATTTTACAGCGACGGGGACAACAAAGTAACCGAATCCGACGATCCACAGACCCCCATCACGCTTACCAAAGACAACATCAAAGCCATCATTATGGTAATATTAATATGTTTTAAATATTTTACTGATTGAACATAATGAATGCATCAATATTGTTGATTCCTGGATTAAGTTAGAGGAGGTGCGACGTCGTTTTCAGGATGTGATGTTTGGTGGGACCGAAACAGTAGCGTCGGCCATAGAGTGGACCATGGCAGAGCTGATGAGGAGCCCGGAAGATCTAAAAAAGGTCCAACAGGAGCTTGCTGACGTGGTGGGTCTGACCCGGCGGGTGGAGGAGTCGGATCTTGAGAAGCTGACGTACCTGAAATGCTGCCTGAAGGAGACCCTCAGGCTCCACCCGCCGATCCCGCTCCTCCTCCACGAGACCGCCGAGGCCACCTACGTGTCCGGGTACTACATCCCCGCGAAGACGCGCGTCATGATCAACGCCTGGGCCATCGGGAGGGACAACAGCGCCTGGGAAGACCCGGACACCTTCCGCCCCACCCGCTTCCTCCAGCCGGGCGCGCCCGACTTCAAGGGGAATAACTTCGACTTCATCCCTTTCGGGTCGGGTCGGAGGTCCTGTCCGGGTATGCAACTCGGGTTGTACGCGCTCGATCAGGCGGTGGCCCACCTACTCCACTGCTTCACCTGGGACTTGCCCCACGGGATCAAACCGAGTGAGCTCGACATGAATGACGTGTTCGGACTCACCGCTCCGCGAGCGACCCGACTCGTCGCCATACCGACTCCAAGGTTGTTGTGTCCTCTTTATTGATTGCTCAATGGCTCGTCCGGGTACAAATGAAATGAAGTTATAGATCAACAAGAAATGAAATGAAACTACATTTCAATTTCACTCTTTCTATGTGAAGAATACTTTGAATTTCACTCATTTGGAAATTGGATTTTTGTGTTTTCATATATTTACTTGTGTAACATCCAAATAAAAGTTGGTCAACAGAGAATTGTAAAATGGATTGTAATTGATACTATTATATTTCTTTGGTTGGTTGAATAATTTTCTCAAGACAATTTAGTCTATATTGCGGATCATTATGAATCCTAACCGGGGAAGACTTAACTTTCTTAACACTGTATTTGGTCTATTTTGAGCCAAAATGCTATGATTTTTATCAAGCAAAATCCATTTCTCTACAAGCAACAAAGTCAGAGGACTCGTGACTTTCATTCCCTTACCTTGTGTTTATCTGCATACTACTTGCATTTAAGCATCAACTAAAACAATATAAATGCGTACGGCACACTACAATCATATACAATACGACATTTCCTAGTTTCAACGAGGCTGCCATTTCTTGGATCAATAACATTCTAGTTCCATACATAACAAACTTAAGTGCACCGAATAGCATTACAAGACTAGGAAAGGACTAGTCAAAGAACCATAATACATCATCAGATCTTGTCTGGAATATTTCAGTATTTGTATTTTTCTTGTTTTTTGTTTCTTCAAAATATTTTGAAACAAAAAACAAGTTCAACAAATCAACTATTTCCCCCGGATTTGGGTTGTGTCACTGCGCTACCAACAAATACAAGATGCTTACATCAATATGCGCAGGACGGCAAGACCAACAGCTGAGATGGAAACAAGAGTACCTATGCAGTACTTTATCACATCGTATTTTGCAGCCTCCAATTGAGCCCTCAATGTATGAATTTCCTGATCGATAAATTATTTCAAGGGAAATTTTCCATAAATTCAGTCAAATAAGAATATACTACCCACCAAGTTCAATATGAATAAGTACCCGATCAAGTTTGTTAGTCAGGTTACTGGTTTCAGCGTTCTGATTTGCCAGCTCATCTCGTATCCTCCTGCACTTGTGAACACAAGGATGTATTACAAAAAGTGGTAAATGACAGTGAAATCCAAACAAAGATTCTGGCATGCTCACAACAGAATCCGAAACTAATTTAAATCCTTACCCCCTTTCAAGATTCAAATCCAACCGCTGCCCGGCAGTGACTTTGTCAACTTCATACCTGCATCCCATAATCAATTTCTTTACCCTCCTCTGAAATATCTAAATTCAAACTAATATAAAACTACCAGACGAAATTTGACAACTCTGTAAACCAGACCTCAATTCATTGCGCATCTTGTCAATATCATTTCGCAGTTTCTCGGTCTCATGTTGCAACAAAGAAAAATGGTGTCCCTGTATTACATATCAGAGATTACCATAAGAAACATAATAACTTTTAGAATTGTGTAGGCAGACAAACATTTTATCAAAATCATCTCAAAGTTGTCTTCAGCATTCTTCAAGAAGCCATATTGAAAACATGAATCACAGAAGTGGAGTCTTCATCATGACTGATATGATTAATCTTAAGTTTCAATAGTGATCAGGTTTTGCAGATGTCTCTATTCAGGTATTAGAAAATGAAAAATGAGGTTCTCTTATGATTTGTACCCACAAAATCCTCCGTGAATTAAAAAAGAGAGATGAAAATGCCAGATTGACAGCATATTATCATTTTCACTTGAAGCACCAAAGGCAATGGAAACTGGTAGTATCATTGAGTGAATGGAAGGGCATTTATCACATCAAGAGACTAATCCAAACATTAACATTGTGTAGGTAGTTTCGAATGTCGGCACAGACAATTATATTAAGATTTCCCACATTATCGCTAATAAAAATCCAAACATTTACACTTTTCTTCTATTAAATTATAAAGCTGATGGCATTACTATGTCTCCACTAAGACATTAGTATGAAAGTGAACAAGCTTGAACCCAAAATTCCCCACATATATTCCTAATTTCCTATCACAGTTCTATAGAAAACAATGAGCGCGGTAACCTTTTAAACTAAAAATAGAATATGTATAATCAGTCAATACCTGAGAGCTTTGCACTTCAGATTTGAATTTTGACAAATTGGATTCTTGAAGCATTTCAGTCTACAAATGAACAAAAGAGCAACCAAGCAGATTCTAAGAAAAAATTCCAATTGAAACTGCAAATAACTTTACTCTATAGAAAGTTTGTCTGAGCCTATGCAATACGGATGACATGGGTTAATGCCAATACAACATGTTGCCCATCAGTAGTTGAAAAAGCGTACCTTCTGCATCTCAGCCTTTGAGACAAAGGTTTGAGATACATTTTCCAAGCTGTCATTCAGGACTTCGGTTATGGCAGCTGTTATGGCCTCTGCTTGCTTCGAAGGCACACCTTCGGCCTCTAATTTCCTAACCTATAAACAACCATACATGTAAGTTTCCATCATTTTCTAACTCTTCCACTCTTTCACATCATTTTCTCAGCAACCAAACTAAGCTAAACAAGAAATGAAAATGGTAACAAATTAAAATAATAGAGATCAATGTGATTACTAGAGCTAATGTGTCCACGAGAAACAATCGCTTTCCATTGGATCTCACGAGCGTAGATATCTGTCTGCAATCAAATTCACGAAGCCAAACCGAAGAAGGAATCGCCCAATCCAGATGCGAAACCGCACCAAAATCGGCACGGCATCGCAGCGATCTGGCCAAGCCGATCCCCGAATTGGTCCGGAACTGTCCTATCCGCCTGAGCGCCGCGGCACCGGCCATTGGAGACTCCAAGCTCTAGAATCACACCTTCCGGAAATCGTCTTCTAGTCGTGGAAGCAAAGAAGATGATGCAATAAAATTAGTAAATGAATGTCCTCTAAACGCACACGCAAGAGAATACAGAAATTCCCAATCTGATTTTGAAAATAAATCGGAAACGGAGTTGCAGTTTATTTTCTCATCAAACAAACAAACAACCAAACGAAACGAAATTTAAAATAATCGATGATACCTGAGTACGGGTACAAGATCTAGCCCGAACAGGCAATACTAGAATAGAACCGGAATAGGCTTGCGCTTATCGCGGTGGCGAGGGAGGAAGGTTTAGCGGTTGCTTCTTTTCCCGGTGGATTTGAATCAAATGTTATACGACAGGTTTCTCTTCTCAGCGTCTCCTCCATTTCCTTTATATTCATCTCTGCTGTTTTTATCTTCATATTTTATAATTAAAGGGGATCTTAAAATGGCCTCAACTATGGTTTATTCCTAAATAAGTACAGTGAATTAAAATTATTTTACAAAAATACAATCTTTTTATTTTTTTTTCTCATTTCACTCAACTCCGTTATGCTCCATGTTTTTTTTTATTTTACTTTTTTAAAATTACAATTACATCATATCCTTAATTCATTATAAAAAAAATTCAAATATCTTTATATATTTTTCAAACTTATGTTACTCAACCACCTTCATTTTCTCCATGTTCATTTTATGGCGGTAGTCTCTCTCGTCAGTGGCTTCTCTTTACTCGGTATTATCCAACCCCCTCATGTCTCTTTCCGACCATTTTTTTGAGGGTTTATGATATTCTTTTCAAGCCTCAAGAATTAAATATTTATATTATAAATTTGTGAGTAATTGAGATGAAATGGAGCAATGACATTTTAATGATGTGCGTTGACAACTAGAGATTTTACTCCACTTGTACAATTTGATCTATCTTCCCGTAATGGTAAAATCATATAAATGTAAGTGCAATACAAATGATTGTAACTAAAAATGACTCGTTCTTAAAAGCTATGGAAATGACGCAAAGTGTATAACAAAGTTGATTGGGCTGCAAAACTAAACGACCTGAAAAACAGTCAAATCAATATTGTGAAAATACACTCGTCTTGAACATTTATCAACACTTCTTGTAGCACGCTAGACATCACAAGTTTACACCTCGCACCATTTTCTAACTTTTATCAATTGCACATTTTATCGCCCGTAATACTTAATAAAGAGACAAGGTTTCCATTGAATTTTTCTTCCCCTAAAAAGTTTAAGTTTTCTCTATTACTCGGCAATCTTTTTTCCTTTTCCACACATGGCATTTATTTATTTTTCTTTATCTTTCACGGGTTTCGAACTTTCTCCGTCTGCCAGATCCAGTTTTCTAAAAAAACGGCCTAGGCGGCCGCCTAGGCGCTGATTGTGAGCTCTCCGCCCCGATTTTCAGTAGTCAGCCGGTGTCAAATCGGCTTGCGGATCAGACGGCCGGTCAGACGACTAAGGCGGCCGAGGCCGGTCAAGCGGACAGAAACGTTTCAGTTTGGAGAAGACGATGACGACGTTTCAATTTGTAAAAGACGATGAAGACGTTTTAATGTGGACAAAAACACTTTCAATATGACATAAAGCTCATTCTTCACCCCATATTATCTTTACTGTCGGCCCACTTTCCCACTTTCCATAGTAAATTATTTATTTATTCATAGACCGCACAAGAATACACACAAGTAGTTGGCATACAAACATCCGAACAGATCTCGCACCACACGTTTTCGTGATGAACGCACCATATTTATTAGCGTAAGGGGTGACAAGTCAAAGTAAATATTGAGTCAAGTGGATATTTAGAGTGTCATTTCAATAGGTCCGAGGGGCAGTATTATACTTTCCATTTCTTGATTGCTCCGAAGAGATAATTACCACGCTATTTTCGCGAATTTCAAAATTCAGTTAGACGTAATTGTAGATGAAATTGTCATTGTAGATTAACTTCATTAATGAGTCATTATGTCAGTTGTTATCCGTGTGAATGTAAAGTGTCATCTGTAACCGACCATAGTACATGTGTCATGCCAAGCAGGAATTTTAGATTATATTCATTCATATTTCATTATGTCAATTTCTATTAGTGGTAATTGAAATTTTAATCAGTTAAATTGCAAGATGTCTCACACAATGTTGAAGCTTTATGACAGACAACTTGCTAGTATACAGATTATGGATTTAAACAAGCACAGAACATAAATAAAGACACACAATATGGTTACCCAGTTTGGTGCAACGTCACCTACGTTTGGGGGTACTCTGCTAGTGAAATGGTTTCACTATTGAATAGTCAATAGTACATACAAACCCTTATGATTATCATACAAATCAACAACCTATGCTATTACTACAAGTGAATACCAAGACCATGGACTCCCCCTGAATTCGAGATCCTCTCCCGATTCAACATTTCGAGCAATCTCCTCTGCTCGGTGCGTCGTCTGTTCTTCAAACAAGAAGGTTCGTGAATCTTCAATCACGCAAGCACAACCCGATTACTCAAGCACTCATTCTTTCGAATAGTGAATGATTACATATCAGTCGTTCTTTAACAAAACATTCAGTCTCCCAACATGCTAGTCCAACCCGCTTAGGAGCTCTGAATCGTTTTTGTACAAGAGAAAAGAAACGACACATATCCGAACCACTGCTAAAGGGAGGTGCTCTGGCTTTTATAGCAGCTTCTTCGTCTACATGATCTCTAGGATTTTCTTAACCCTTTACAACATATCCCCAACAAATCTGAAGTTTTCATATGTTCTACACGTCTGAATCGTACAGAATCAAACTCAATATAGAATATCTCTTAAACCCGAAAACTTACCAAAATTATCATCTCGAAAGAGTGTTGCAACATATGAACATACATCTTCCTATTCGCTAAAATTGTAGCCAACAAACATGTGAACAAACATCTTTCTATCTACTAAAAATATAGCCCACCTAACGTAACAACAATGTCCCCCTTTGGCTATTTTTTAGGCAAGCACTTATATACTTCTATGATCGCTATCAGCCGAATATCATGACACGAAAAGATGTCCAAACATGTCTTCAGACATATCACTCTTGTTCTCCCCCTAATTGCCTCAAAAATATGCCAAAGGTACCAACTATTCAACCAGGAAACAAAGAGATAACAAGCATACCAGCTTAATCATCAGAGCAAAATAAAGTCAATGAGTAGAGGAGACATCACAAAAAGTCAATTCGGACAGCCAGATTTTTCTTACGTCACCTGAGGTCTCCTTGGCGATGGTATAAATAGAGGGAGTGCGGTCCACAGAAGCATGCGTCTCTCTTTCAAGGAAGTTGTTAATAATCTCAGCGGTGAACTTAATAGAATTACCTCTTACAAAGACTTTTCTGAACTCTATGTTGATGATGGTTCGAAGGAGCCCTCCATTTAAGAATTCCATCCTCCTGGTGAAAGGATGTATTATCTAGAGATGCAGCAGGAACAATTCTTGGGAGCTTCCAACCACCCACATACTTTTTGTTAACACGCCCAAGTGTCACAACGGGATCTTGTTGTTGTTGTTCTTCTTCTTCTTCTTCGTCTACCGAGACCGGCTCATCTACAAGATGTCTACAACATATAGGTTTTCCTTTCTTTTCTTCTGGCCGTTGTGGACAGATTCTTTCTTTGTACCTGAGATTTTTTCTTTGATTTGACTATTTCTTGGTTGGGGCAGCAGCTTCCCTGCTCTTCCTTTTCTTCTTCTTCGTCTTTTCTGACCTAAGATTTGCTAAAACCACATCCTTATTTTCCACCAGCTTCACTTTCACCAACATGCACCTAAACAGATGATGTTGTAACATCTTCTTCGACATCCTCCTGGACGTCCTCATCGACATCTTTGTCGACAATCTCTTTGTCCGCTTCATCGATATTTTCTTCAACCTCTACTTCTGCAACCTGGATTAGACCATAATCTTTTTCCATGGTTTCTTCTTGAGACAGATCATCATGAACATGAGATGATGGAACATCAATACAAACATCTTGACCTAGAACGGGGTTTACTTCCATCTTCTTTCCAATGGGGAGAGAGAGAGAAGCGGGATAATCAAAATAATGAGAGTCTTAGTGTCCAAATAAGAACCATTATCTTCAAATTTTTACCTTTTTCCTAGGTAATGATCACATGTCAGAGATACGTCAAAATAATGTTGTTACCTTATTAGTAGATGAGCCTCGAATGAGTTCAGACCCACATTGTTCTTCATCAGCGAAGGGGCTAGAAAATCTCACACTCTTCCCTTCAAGAGTTCTTAGGTTCTTTATTTGTCAATGGAGCAGAGTCCTAACGAGGACATGAGATTCTCGAATCTGATAACATCCAAAGGTTTTGTGAAGATATCAGCTAGTTGTTTCTCAGTGGGAATGTAGTCGAGTTGAATCTTCTTGTCTTCCACTAAGTCTCGTATGAAGTGATCTCTAATGTTGATGTGCTTGGTCTTGTTGTGCTGTACTGAACTTTTGGAGATATTAATGGCACTAATGTTGTCACAAAACAATGTCATGACATCCTGGTCGACACCATACTCAGCAAGCATCTGCTTCATTCATGGAAGCTGAGTGCAACTATTTCCAGCTGCAATATACTCGGATTCAGCTATGGATAGTGCGATGCAATTTTGCTTCTTGCTGAACCATGAAATAAGGTTATTCTCTAGATAAAAAATCCACCAGATGTGCTTCTTCTATCTTTTGCGCTTCCCGCCAAGTCGGCATCACAATAACAAACTAGAGTAGACGATGTATCAAAGGAGTACAGTAGACCTAGGTTGGTAGTACCTTATATGTATCTTATAATGTAGTTGGCCTGAGTAAGGTGACTTACTTTGGGATAGGCTTGATGCCTAGCACAGACGCCAACTGAGAAAGTTATGTCTGGTCGACTGGCAGTGAGGTAAAGTAGGCTGCCAATAATACTTCTGTAAAGAATTTGATCCACAGGTTTACCCTGTTCATCATTAGTGAGCTTCGAGTGTGTGGCAGCATGAGTTCTTTTATGGGCTGCCTTTTCTAGGCAAAACTTCTTTACTAGATTATTTGCATACTTGCTTTGGGAAATAAATATCCCATCTTCCATTTGTTTGATCTGAAATCCTAAGAAAAAATTCAGTTCACCCACCATGCTCATCTCGAACTCTGACTGCATTTGTCTCACAAAATGTTCCACCATCTTTTCCGACATTCTGTCAAAAACAATTTTGTGTGCATAAATATGTGCAATCATGATATTTTCGCCCTCTTTCTTTGTAAACAAGGTTCGATCGACTCCTCCCCTGGTATAGCCATTCTGCACAAGAAATTGGGTTAATCGATCATACCATGCTCGAGGCGCCTATTCTAGTCCGTAGAGGGCCTTACTTAGCTTGTAGACATGTTGAGAAGAGTTAGGGTCTACAAATTCATTGGTTTAAGCAACATAAACTTCTTCATTTAAGTACTCATTGAGAAAGGCACTTTTAACGTCCATTTGAAATAGCTTGAACTGGAAGTGACAGGCAATCCCTATGAGCAGTCTGATGGCTTCAAGTCTCGCCACCGGAGCAAAGGTTTCATCAAAGTCCACGCCTTCGACCTGAGTATACCCTTGAGCCACAAGTCTAGTTTTATTTCGAGTGATATTCTCATGTTCATAAGTCTTATTCTTGAAGCTCCACTTAGTTCCAATGATATTAACATTGTCTGACTTTGGAACTAAAACCTAAACAGAATTCCTTTCAAACTGACCGAGTTCTTCTTGTATGGCATCGACCCAATATTCATCGTTAATGGCTTCTTGCACATTGTTGGGCTCAATTTTGGAAACAAAGCAAAGATTACCGATCATCTCTCTATAGTTCATAGGTAGTTTAGGTCGAGTGTGCATACCCTCTTCCATATTATCGATCACCTCATGAGTTGGGTGATCTCTCTGAACTTTTCTTGAAGGAATTCTCTGTTCTAGCTCGTACGTAGGTTCTGTGTCTGATATGATGCCACCCACATTTTCCCTAACATCTGGATTTTTTGGAGTACCTGTGACATCAGGAACAACTTCATCTTCATCAATAACACTGTCATGAACCTTGTTAGCATCGTTTACAGCCAAGTTTATGGACTCCATCACAGATCTTGTGTGTTTATTGAAGACCCGAAACGCACTACTATTCCTAGAATACCCAACGAATCTGAAGTTTCCATATGCTTCTACACGTTTGAATCGTATAGAATCAAGCTCAATATAGAATATCTCTTAAATCCGGAAACTTACCAAAATTATCGTCTCAAAAGATGTGTTGTCAAGATGTTGCAACATACGAACATGCATCTTTCTGTTCGCTAAAACTGTAGCTTACAAACATGTGAACAGACATCTTTCTGTTCACTAAAAATATAGCCAATCTAAACGTAACAACCGTAATGTAAAGTGTCATCTGAAACCATCTCTATACCATGTGCCATGATAAGTAGTATCTATGGATGAACTGCATTGATGTTTTCATGATGTAATTTGCTATGAGTCGTGTATCATTGTTTACATGTCATATTACTCACACCATGTAATTAACTTCAAATTAATATACAAAGTTGCACAGTTTGCATTTTGTGTTGGTTGGGTTTACCATCTGAACAATTTTTTGTGTTTTTGAATGAATATATGTTGTTGACACTTTGTTTCATGATGAATTTATGCCTGCTTCTAATTTCAGTTTTACCAAATTATACATGTAATTGTTTTGTTTGAACATAGCCATGTCATTTTCATACAATATTAGTATCTGGGAAACTGATTGAATTACTTGTTCAATACGGGTGGGTATGGAACCTTGTGGTTCAATGATACTCGTATTCAAGTATGACACATACTAGACCAATTAAAGATAAATAGCTGGGAGTGAGACATACATATAGTCTATTGAGACATCAGGTACTAATTGTTTGCAGATTGAACTATGGTTTCCAATGAAAATTTTATTACAGAATGACACATTTTACCTTGATAACACATTAATAGTTATATGGCGATGAAACGATCTGTTATATAATGAAATTTTTATTTCAAAATGACAGATTGGATACCGATGAAACATCAATATATTACGGTGATTAAACGTCAATTACTAATTTGTTTACAGATCAAAGATCAATAGTTTGAATGATACATATATGTATGTTCACACATCAATGATTTGTTCGGATGAAAACTTAAGAAAATACAAAACATCAAGTAATGAACACAATTCACTCGTGATGTATAGTAATTTTTAATAATTGGATTTAAACCTTAAATACGTTGCCAAAATCATAATTATGGGATAGTTACAATTACAACAGGATTCAAATCTTAAAAAGAATAACATGAATAGTTAATTCCATTAATTTTCACCCATATACTCATGATCACTGACCTCCTCTACATGTACCAGTACATGATCCCGAGGATGTGATGGAAGGTGAAATTGGAACTTTACCAGGCTCACCATATTCGAATTTGTCTTCTTCGGGGTCCCCCAATTTTACCCAATCACAAAAAGGGCATCATGTTGTGTAGGGGGTTGATTGCGCAATGTAGACACTTCTACCTTCCGAGACTTGCTTGGGCGTTCTGGAGAACATAGTGAGAGGCTCCTCTAGGGTGCCATGGTTGGTTTCTTTATAAGGAAAATGAAGTTCGGAGTATGATTTTGAATGTATATTCATGTCTATTAAAATATCAATTAATTCTCGATGGGAGACAGATGGTTAGGAAGACGTGACATTTCATGCACCCTGATTTGGTATGCCATTTCCACCAATGATATAGTTGAACTTGTAACCGAGAACGATGAAACATTCATCATATACGATTCTCCCAATTCATATCCATCATATACAATATTGAATATTAGATCCATTGAATAACGAAACTCACCTTGATTCGTTGACATTTCTCCCATGGAAGCCATTGCCTTGATCTCTAAATAACGTCCGCATTTAATTCATTTATAGTCTGAGTTTAATCATGACTCCTTGATTGATTGGCTCTGAAGAATCGTTCACCATTGATTTGTGTACTACCTAATACCACTATCTAAATCAACGGATCTCGATCCAATTCTCTCAGTTTCATACAGATAAGAAATTTTGACACATAATATCCATTGTTGTCGACTGTATATCCAATTATGTCATATGCAGAAAGTTAGAGAAGTATACTATTGAATTCTATCATCTAATAGTAGTCTACTAGTATGAACAATAATATAAATTCAATGATTTTGTATACCTGTTTGGGGTTTGGATTTGTACTCTCGACAATTGTAGTAGTTGAACCTATAACCCAATATAACGAAACAATTAGATTTTAGTCACTGTATATAATAGAGAATATTATATGGAACGATTAAAGAAACTCACCTCCATTTGTCGATGATTCTTCAATGGCAGACATCCTTCTAGTTTAAAATTTCAAAACGAATTAGAATTGTGATGTTGACCTTCTTTTATAGGCAACGATCAATCAAGAATACTTAATTTTAGGAGATGATTAACACAATCTAATTCTAAAATTTGTATAGGTAGTAATCAATCCTAGCGTTCTTAACCGTTCTAACATTTCTATTATTAATCACGTTTGTACTAGAGTTCTTAACCGTTCTAACTTTTTGCGCTGAGGGTGGAACTTTTTACGACTTCAAAAGTCACTGTGTGCCAGCTTTTATGCACGTGTATGGACACGTGTCGTGCAGTGGAAAAGCATAGACGCGTGTTATCTTATATTGCGACATGTGACGATTATACAACGTTGCACTATATGTTATACATTACTTCAATTTTGTAATTTTGCACAAGTCCAACATGTTATACAACATTGCACTGCATGTTATACAATTTGGACGTTTTAACATTTTCCCCTGATTTGTATTTGTTACCTACTATATATATATATATATATATATTAGCTGCAAACGTGTGTTTTCGTATATAAGAAGCTAAAAAGTAAACGTTTCCAAATGAGTCGCGTGATCTGAATTTGAGCTAGCAATCAAGGCTCCAATTGACATCATGATTTCCATATGAATACACATAAAAAATGTGAGTAAATGATTGAGATTTTAAAAATAAACAAAATATTTGTTACGGGCTCCTTGATTTTATGCTCAACCAATTGTTTGATAAAAAATATTTGGTTCATAACAATCACGAACAGTAAAAAGTGTCAAGAAGTCGAGTAATTGAAGGATATTTTTATACACGTACCCTGAATATTTATCATACTTGTTCATTTATTTGTGCATCCCATAAATAATTTATTTGGTTCATGTGAATCAAGAACAGTAAAAAAGTTAAGAGATCGAGTAATAAACGGATATTTCCATACATGTACTTGCTCACTTACCGAATATTTGTTGGATGCGCAAGGTTAATCCGAATATATATATATATATATATTTTTTTTTTGAAGTAAACTTATATTATTGGATTAAAAGACAACTAACCTGGCATCAAGCCGGACAGTTGAGGCAACGGTTGGTGGGACAGACCCCGCACCATAATCCCAACTATTATTAGTCATAACATACTTTGCTAACTCATGAGCTACCGAGTTACAAGATCTAGCCGCGTAAGTTATAGAGACACCAGTCCCCATGATAGAAAGAATCTGGCAACAGTCAGAGATGATTCCACCCACTATGTTCCTTCCTTGGTTTCCTCGCCTGACTTTGTCTACTACCTGTAGGCAGTCTGACTCTATCACCGCAATTGGTAGATTTCTCCCTTTGACCCACGAAAGTGCTTCTCTGACCCCCACGGCCTCCACCTCTTCTGGGAGGAGATATCCCGTGAATCGTCTGCAAAAACCTCCTAGCAGCCGCCCTTCGGAGTCCCTACATGCGAGTCCTATGCTCCAATGCCCTTTTTCTGGGTCCAAACCTCCATCAACGTTAATTTTTACAGCTCCCTCTAGGGGAGGGCGTCAGGGTGGAGTTGGTTGTCTTTGCCCCTGTCCTGCACCGGTTATTTGGGGTCTAGATATGGCCCATTGTCTACGATACGCTTTTGCCATTGCAGCTAACCTTGACGGGTGGAACACTTCTCCCTTCCAGACGCATTGATTTCTTGCTCTCCAAATGCCCCAGAAGCAGAGTGCCACGAGGCTTGTCTCATCCTGATCTTCTCCCCATGATGTCCATTCCGTCACTTTTGGACTCGTTCCCATTCTGCCTTTAACTCTTGTCAACAATCTGTCGTCCCAGATTGGTTTCACCACACGACATTCCAAGAAGAGATGGTCCCCCGTCTCCTCTCCTTCTCCGCACAGAGGGCATTGTGTGATAATGGGTACCCCCTTAAGAAATAGAGAGGCTCTAGTCGGGAGGAAATTCGAGATAGCTCTCCAAAAGCATACTTTGACCTTTGGTGGTGCCTTTAAATTCCAAACTCTTCGCCATTCTGGGGCGTTTATCGATGGGTTCCATAGGTTACCTGATGAGCAAAGAACCCTGTACGCACTTCTTACTGAGTATTCACCCGTCCTATCCCCATCCCAGTACCAGGGGTCGGTGTCGCCGTATATAGAAGGGATGATAGAGAAGATTATGTTACCTGTGTCCGGATCGAACATTGTCCTAACCTTGTCAGCGTTCCAGGCTCTGCAGTCTGGTAGAAATAGTTCTGACACTTTCATATGAGGCTCCACAGTAGTTGTTTCCTCGGTTATGCAAGGGTTTTCACCTGTCGGCCAAGGAGTGTCGATGATAGGAACGTCGCCCGGTCCAATACTGCGGCAGGCCTTCTCACTTACCACGCTTCGCCATGCGCATATGCCTCTCCAGATATGACTCGGGGTACGCCCTACTGGAGCCTCGAGAAAAGTGGCATGGGGATAGTACTTTGCTTTCAGCAGCCTTGCTGGCAGCGATGAAGGATTTGTGAGGATCCTCCAAGCTTGTTTTCCCAAGAGTGCCAGATTGTGCTCCCTTAAGTGCAGGAAGCCAATTCCTCCCAGTTCCTTATGTTTGCAAAGGTCAGCCCATTTGCGCCACATGATCCCCCTCCCACCCGCGGTTCCTTTCCACCAGAACTTATTGAACATTCTCCCAATGTCCTCTAGTAGCCTTTGGGGCAATTGGAATAGCTCCATAGAGTAAGATGGCAGAGCTTGGAGAACAGATTTGATTAGAACCTCCCTCCCCGCAAAAGACAAGAACTTGTTGCTCGAAGAGGTCATACGTCGTGCTATCCGCTCCTTTATATACCCAAAGGTTTGTGCTCTATATCTCCCTACTATGTTTGGGAGCCCCAGATATACTGTTGCCTCCATTTCTTCTTTAAAAAGCAACCTGTTCTTGATACATTCTTTTGCTTCGCTGGTTGTGTTTGGGGAGAAATATACAGAAGACTTCTCTCTATTAATAAACTGCCCCGAGCCTCTCTCATAAATATGTAGACACTGTAAGATCCTATCTACCTCCCCTGCCACTACTCTACAGAAGAGGTAGCTGTCATCAGCAAATAACAAGTGCGAAACCTGAGGCGCACCCCTGGCTATTCGGACACTCTGCAGTCGACCTTCTCTCTCAAACTTCTTTATCAACAGTGATAGTCCTTCTGCACAAATTAGAAACAGGGATGGAGATAGGGGGTCACCCTGTCTTAGGCCCCTCGTAGGCCTTCCGATTGGAATTACGTGTCTAGACGTAGATACCGTGTAGGTCACTGTCGTTATGCATGTTCTAATTCGATCCACCCATGTCTGACTGTATCCAAGTTTTCTCATCATCTGGAGAATAAAACTCCATTCCGCCCTGTCATATGCTTTGCTCATGTCTAGTTTTAAAGCCATCAGTCCCCCACGTCCTGTCTTCTTTCTTTTCACGTGGTGTAGAACTTCCCATGTCACGATAAGGTTATCTGTTATGAGTCTCCTTGGTACGAACGCACTCTGTGTCAGGGAGATGATCCCATCTAAAGATTCTTTAAATCGATTGACCATAACCTTGGAGATTATTTTATATATCACGTTACACAAGACTATTGGCCTGTAGTCTCTCATGGCCTCAAGTTGTTGTTTCTTCGGGACTAGAACAATATTTGTTTCATTTGAGCCACGAGGGAGGGTTCCCGTTGAGAAAAAACTCTTGTACTGCTTCGACGACGTTTGTGCTCAGCAAAGTCCAGTTTGCTTTGTAAAACCCAGCATTTAGCCCGTCAGGCCCTAGGGACTTATTCGAGTCCATCCCAAATAGTGCTGCTCTTACCTCCTCTTCTTTGACTGGCATGGCCAGGAACTCGTTCTGTTCTGCCGAGATAGTGTGTTGAGCTAGACCCACCACGTCTATACTTTCTACCTCTCCGCCTGTGAAGATTCCGTCAAAATATGTAACTATTTCGGTCTCGATGCCCGAGTTCCACCCTACCACCTCTCCTCTTTCAGTTTTAAGAGTTGATATGTAATTCCTTCTTCTTCTTTCTGTAGCACACTTATGGAAATAAGCCGTGTTCTGATCTCCCTTTTCTAGCCACAGTTGTTTTGATCTCTGCCTCCATTTGAGCTCTTCTGCGAATAATAGATTGTTTAATCTATCTGCCTCTCTACCATATTCTTCCATGCCCTGATCGTCCCTTCTATTTCTCAGGATTGTGACCCTTCGTTGTGTCCTCCTTAGCTCGGCCCTATTTTTCTTGTTCTCTTCTCGACCCCACTGATGTAATCTTTCTCGCACAATGTCCAGTCTTTCTGTTAGTTGTTGCCCCGCTCCCTCATTCCACGCCATGACTGTGGTTTTTGCACACTCCGGGTTTAGTACCCACTCATTACATAATCTAAATGGGTGGCTAAATTGCTGGTGCACTTGGGGTTGCCCTGTTTGGAGTATTGGACTATAATGAGATGTAGAGAAGCCCAAGTTTGTCAATCTTGTGTTTGCCAGTGCGTTCCGCCATGCGTTGTTTACTAAAGCTCTGTCTAGACGTGCTTCCTTCCATCCGATAGCCCCACGACTCTTTTCCCAAGTAAACCTGTGGCCCGTGATGTCAACATCCTCCAGCCCGCAGTCCATAATTGTGGATAAGAAACCCTCTATTAGGCCCTGTGGGTACGGAAGACATCCCCTTGCATCTTCATGACTTCCCATGTTATTCATGTCACCAATTAGGCACCAAGGGATAGTGATACCCTCTGCCACGTGTGGTGTCTATAATGTCTGTTTGGATCCCCATACATCCCTGTTATCAGTACCCGAAGCCCGCTTCCCAATATTGTTGATTTATGTATATGTTCCGAAAATATATTTTCAATTGCATGTAATTCGAAAATATTTATTTTACAAGTACACTGAAACTAAAACATTTTTCAATTATGGGCCGAGGCAAAAATGTGGTGGCCTTCCGGTCTATCAATTTTCTACAACATTTGCGTCCCGCACGTTAGGCAGATGCACACACGTTTAAGCGTGTAGCCCGCTCGTCCCCCTGCACACGAGAGAGAGCCTTACCTCTAACCTTTCTTACAAGTGTATGGAAACTAGGGGTGGGCACTTTTTACCCAAAACCGAAACCGAACCAAGATCCAAATCAAAACCGAACCGAAGAACCGAGAACCATGGGTATCGGATCGGATTTGGGTCTGAAAATTGGGAACCGAATCAATTTGGTTCTATTATGGTTTTGAGAGCACATAACCGCTAATTAACCGTTTCAGAACCGAACCGGTTTTTGGAGTTTTAATTAGTATTTTTTGTATTTCAATTCTATATTTTTGCCTAAAAAGATTTTAATTGTATATAATATCCACCATAAATTGAACAAGATGTGAATATCACATTAATTAAGTTAAATTGGGCTAAACTATACAACTATCTATGAGAACCAGACACTTAATCTCACAATAAATCAATCAATCGGGTCTAATTGGGTAGAACCGGAAACCGGACCGATACCCACTTATTGGGTCCGGATTTGGGTCTTTAAAATGGAGAACCGATTGATTCGGTCCGGTCCGGTTCCAAAACCGTGCTCAACCCTAATGGAAACATGATATTATATATACCATGTGATAAGCTACAACTTTTGAGAAATATTACAACTCAATTTCTCAAGAACATCATTCCAAGTGGTCATCTTTGAGATTCAATTTTTCATTTACCTCTTGTCCATTTCGAGCATGTGATATACAGTTGGAAAAATCTCATACTCTAGATTATGGGAATGTGTTTCACATTAATCCAGGTCGAGTCTTAGTGTTCCAAAATCACAGCTCAAGTGGACCCAGTTATACGTTAAAACATATTTTAATTTTGTCATTTTAGACACTTTTGTCCAACAATATCTGGCCAACCTGCTCATTTATTCGTGCATCCCATAGATTTTTTGTTTGGTTCATGTGAATTATGAACAGTAAAAAAGTCAAGAAGTCGTGTAATGGACAGATATTGTCATACTTGTACCTGCTCACTTAATTACCCGAGTGTCTGACTGGCTTGCTTATATATTCGTGCATCCTATAGATTTTTTTTATTTAGTTCACATGAATCATGAACAGTAAGAAAGTCAAGAGATCGAGTAATGAACAGATATTACTATACTTGTACCCGCTCATTTACCCGTGTATCTAGCCGTCCTACTCATTGATTTGTGCATCCCATAGATTTTAGGGTTAACTTAGAGGTCATTTACAAGTGACTATATTTATTTTCAAAAATTACAACCTATTATACTTAATTATATTGTGTTTTACAATTTGATCTAACACCATTAAATTGTGGATGAAAATTTTTATTAAAACTTGAAATGTCTAAAATACCCCTAACTATTCATCAAATTTTTAGTGTGTGCCATTCATGCCAATTTTGCACAATGTCTTTGAATTCTGCCCAAATTAATGGCATGAATGGCACCCTAGTTTTTGTTCCAAATGAAAGCTCAATCAACATTAGTTTCAGTTCAAATTCAATAAAAAAAAAAAAAAACAAGACCCTTTTCTGAGAAAGTTAGGGATTGGCGTGTCTTTTTCAAAATGGCGTTGGAGAACCGTTCTTCATGAAGGACACGAGTCACAAAATTTGGTTGATTTGATAGTCGCTGGTGGCTGGTGTCGATGATTCGGGTGTCGCCAAAGAACCTCCGAGAGATCTTCGGTAAGGCCTTTTCCGATGATGAAATTGGTCTGCGAGCTCTTACAAGGACGGATCCATCACAAGTTGGAATCGATCTTAAGAAATTCTAGATCCATCCCTCTGTTTCTATCAATTGAAAAAACCCACAAATCCAGAGGTCCAAGGGCAACCTCGTCGCCGCCACCTAGAACTTCTCCTCCGACCTCATCATCGGTGACGATGACTTCGGCCTCGTCTACAAGGCCACACTCTCCAGCGGCGTCCACGTCACCATCAAGGGCCTCGACTCTTACGCCTCCAATCGGCGATGGGACAGTCTAGCTTCGGCTCTCTTCTTCGATCGACATGTGAGCTTGAGGACAACATCGTCCAAACTGAGAGGATATGTTAAGAAATGAGGCTATTTTTTATATTCAAACAAATTCTTCACACAATTCGACGGGCGATGGGACCTCTGGCTCGCCGTCGACTCCATGGTCGTGTCCCTCTCCTTCATCGTCGTCCACTCATACTATCTGAAGACAAGTAATTTGGGGAAATGGAACAAAGGGCATTTTCGCCATTAAAAAATTAACAGCAGTCTCAGTTAAAATGGAAGAAATGAGTCAATTGTAAAAAAAATATAACTAGGTGATTGAAAATAAAAGTTTTTAAAATATATGTAGTCACTTGTAAAAGGTCACCAACTATTTATAGTAAAGTGTAAGTAACCCTAGATTTTATTTAGTTCATTCATGTGAATCATGAACAATAAAAAAGTCAAGAGGTCGAGTAATGGACGGATATTCCCATACTTATGTTTACTCACTTACTAAATATCTGACCGACCTACTCTTTTATTCGTGCATCCCATTCCTTTAATTTTTTATTTTGTTCATATGAATCATAGACACATACCGATTGGAGAGTGCCTAAATTTTAACCTAATGGCTAAATAAATGTCCGATCTTGTAAGATATTGACTTTCAATTTGAGTGGTTAAGAACGTTTTTATGTAAATTTCATATTAAACTATACACCATTTTTCTAATTATTTTGGCTTGCTAATTATCAAAGAAAAGTTAGTCTTTTAATTTAATACGATTTAAACATTTATATTAATCTTTTTGCTAAATGACTTTGTATTTTTTTTTGAAACCAAATGACTACATATCAAAGATGAATTTAATGATAATAGTCACCATAGAGTCTTAGAAGTTGCAGAACGAATTAAAAAAATATAGCATATATATATCAAATTTTTATTATTCGAGAAATCAACTCATGAAGTTGAGGTCGAAACCATCATATTTGGTTCGTATGAATGTCACACTCAATTAAAAAAAATTAATTTTGTAACGGTTAAAATTTATGAAATGCTGAAAATACGGTTTGTTGTATATTACATAAAGTTTCTCTATTCAAATGTGTGTAAGAGATATGAATTTATGTTTTATTTTTAAGGAGAACCTTTTCATTAGCGATTACATAATTATAACCGGCAGATAACATAGTTGATGCTGTAAAGTCTCAGAAAAAAAAATTGAAAACACTTTCGCTCACGGAGGAAGTATGAGAAATGTAATGGCAATCTTGTAATTTTGTACTAATTTTTAGGAAATTACTCTCTTCTAGTAGAGTCCAATTAGAATTTGGAGTTAATTGCAAAGAACCAGAAGCCCAGTGTCAGTAATCTACTCATAATCTTCTCGCCGCTCTCTCCGAGACTTTGGAATTCTCGCAGTTTAGACCATTTTGACTTATCAGATTTAAGTTGGATTTACTTTAAACCAATTTTCAAGAAGTTCTCACATTTTGGGCCAACTTTGACTTATTAACTGACTTGTTTTTTGACCCAATATTTGTAGATCCAATTAATAAGAATCAATGACTTAAAATGAGTCACGTGTCTAAGCTGGTCGTTTTTAAATATTAAACACTATTAGTTCTCATTTAACAAATCAAAACCAAATCGATGGTTTTGATTTGGTTCATTTCGAACTGAATCACATCAATTTCTTTTGATTCAGTTATTTTTCGGCTTAGTTCAAGTTAGTTTGGTTGAATTTGAACACTCCTAAATATGGGCTTTGACTTTTAATAAGAATCGATAACTTAAAATGAGTCACATGTCTAAGTTAGTCGGTTTTTAATTCTATATTAAATACCATTAGTTCTCATTTTACAAATCGAAACAAAATCGGTAGTTTCGGTTTGGTTCAATTTCGAACCGAATCACATCAATTTCTTTTGATTAAGTTGTTTTGGTGTCTCCCCTTGTATTGATAGTTCCAGATTTCAAGGCTACTTTTGGCCAACGTGTAACTATTTATTTTATATTTCTAAGTTGTAGTTTGTTATTATTTGTGATATTTCATTTTTAAGCATGAAAAATATGCTCTACAGTTGAAGTGAAACTGAAGTTCCCATAGTTTATGAATTCAATGTTTTTATAGTATTTAGAGCACCAAAATTCTCAACCTCATATGAATAAAATCAAGAATATAATAAGAGACAAAATTATATATTAAATTAACATTTTGAAAATAAAACTCAACTCAACCGTAACAAAATACCAGATATAAACTCTTTGGCACCACACAAGCCCTACCCATAATATATTTATGTTTTTATTTTATTGAAACAAGACAATTCTGTACGCGAGACTCTCTAAATACTACATGACCGACTCCATGTTTCACAAACTCTATCTATTCTTGATCAAGATACGGATACTCAGGGCTCAGGATTGGTCGGGCCACAGGAAAGCTCCCATTGCATAGGCCCTCTTCTCGTTGATGGAGCCCTTGAAACACAAACCATATTGCCCAAGCAACATGTCAACCCTCCACTCCTCCATCTTCTCATAGTCTTGCTTCTTGTAGCGAGGGAAGTGAAGAGGCATTTGGAACCCACCAGAAGAGCTTGGCTTCACAACCATGTCGGTGGGACCCCCCTTCAAGTCATTAGCATGACCTTCCTTTTCAGGGTACCCTAGGGCTTGGCAAGCAGAGTGAAGAACCCATCTCATGATCAAAGCCATTTGTGTTCTTGAGATGAGAAGAAAAATGAAAGATTTAGGGGTTTTGGTTTCTATTGGGTTGTGATGCACTCAATGGCCATATGCTTGTATTTATATAGTAGTATATATGTGAGAGACAGCTTTGGGTTAGATAGGTCTACAAGGGAGAGGGTTAATTTAATTATCAAATTTAATAACTTTTTGTCGGTTTCAAAATAAATTTATTTTCTAAAGAGATTATTATTATACATGAATTATGAATGTGTATACTAAAATAAATTAACAATTATTATACTAGAATTGGCCTAGAGATTAAATGAATGCGTTACATGTTAAACAAAATAAGAGATTGAAACCTTATTGGTTAACTGATGGGATATGAGTTATGATAAATGTTGAGTAGAATTAGTTCAGTCATTAAATATGTTACATATTATAAAATATGAAAAGAGTTTCTTACTGAATTTTTAATATTATATATAATGAAAACTCTTTTAAAATAGAATTTTGAGATGAAGACCCATTAAAAATACTTAAATTTTAATAGGATTGATATAACTCCAAAATCGTTTTCTTATAAGAATGACCAAATTCTCTAAATTTTTAATCTTCAAAAGAACCAATGTATTTGTATTAGTTCTTTTAGTATTTGAACAAATGGGGAAGCCAAACATACTATTTGAAGTAGAAACTAACGAAAAACACACTTATTTTGAAACCGAATAAAATGTTTTTATTGATTAATATTAATTTTGTCCAAAGCAATAATTGATTAGGAGTTTAATATAATTAAATTGCTATATGCCATGATTGATAATGCTTAGCTCTACTTGTACGCGATGGTAATTAATATATACTTTTTCTATTATTGTTACTTGGGAAGCTATCATAGGTTTGATTCCTTATATATATTAGCTGCAAATGTCTGTTTTCGTATACAATAAAATTCTAAAACATATATAAACGTTTTCAATGTGTTGCGTGATCTGAATTTGAGCTAGCATGGCTCAACTGACGTCACGATTTTCACATAAATACACATAAATGAATGTGAGTAAATGAGTAATTAAAATTTTTGTTATGGGTTCCGTGATTTTATGCTCAATCAAGGTGCTGTGAAACACAAGCATTGTCATTCATTCCATAGATTTTTCTGTTTGTTACTCGATCATAAACGGTAAGAAAGTCAAGAAGTTATATCCGGTTATCCGAGTATCCGACCCACCTGCTCATTTATTTGTGAATTTCATAAATTTTGTATTTGGCAATCCATATAAATTATGAATAGTAAGAAAACCAAGAGGTCGAGTAATGGACGAATATTGCCATACTTGTACCTGCTCATTTACCCGATCATCTGACCGACCTACTCATTTATTCAGACATCCTATAGATTTTTTATTTGGTTCATATGAATCATGAACAATAAGAATCAAAGAGATCGAGTAATAGAGAGATATAGTTATACTTGTACCGACTTACTAACCCAAGTATTTGACCGACCTACTCATTTATTCATGCATCCCATAGAGTTTTTATTTGGTTCATATGACCGACCTACTCACCTATTCGTACATCCCATAAATTTTAGTTTTGATTCATATTAATCATGGAGAAGTATACTAACTAAGGAGCTCCTAAACTTTGGCCTAACTGTTAAATAAACATCCGATCTTGTAAGATATTGAATTTAAACTCGAGTAGTTAAGAGAAATTTTCTATTATTAAATTTGCAATTTTCAGGAAAGTAAGCATAAAAATTATATTAAAACAAGTCAAATATTATCTATTTTTCCTGTTGTTGTATGAGAGACTCAAACATATAAATCGACTAAGTATAAATCGACAAACTTAGTGTTAATATCATGTAAATTTCATTAAAAACAAGTTAAATATATCTTATTCGACTCTACAACCCATTGATTTTTAGCCAAAAGAAGTTCAATCTTCTAATTGAATATGATTTTAACATTTACACTAGTATTTTTACTAAAGGAGTCTATAAATCAAGAATGATGAATTTAATGATCAAAATAGCTTACATATCAATATTTCAATTTTTGTTCGAGAAATAAACGTTTGAAGTTGAGGTCCAAGTTATTATATATATTTAGTTCATAGAAATGTCACACTTGATTAATAAAATTAATCTTTTAACAGTAGAACTAGATTTTAAAGCTTATGATATGCTAAAATTATACGGTATGTTATTATAACATAAATTTTCTATAATTTGGTGCATGAAATAATATGAATTTATGATTCATTTCTAAAGAGAACCTTTTCATCTTTTGGTAAGTTTACTGTACATTAGCGTTTACTCTTTGAAGTCTCAAAAAGGAGAAATTGAAAACATTTTGTATTGATATTTAGGAAATTACTCTTTTAGTAGTTTCCAGTTAGAATTTAGATACCCACGTGTATCAACCATTAATTTCCACTTAATTTTTATATTAAAAATGTTATTTTAACAATACTTGCCATTATGATTTGGTGTAGTAATCAATTCCTTTTATACACTACAAATCTTTGAACCATCGTAGATTTAATATTGAGTCATTAATACATATTAATCTAAATATGAACTAATGGTAAATTTTTCTAGATTATTTTAGACTATTGAAGGGGCATAAAAATAGTTTTATATTACCATTTAATTTAAATATTATTTTTTTAACTGAACATCTCTTCATATCAGTTCATTACAATAATTTCATCAGTTCACTTACAAACCGTTTCATCGCTTCACTAACAATCGTGTCGCTGGTTCATTGCAATGATTTCATCAGTTTACATGTACTTGTTTAATTAGGTCAAGTGCAATCGTTTCATCGATTCACTTGAAATGATTTAGTTGTTTCATTTGCAATTGTTTCATCGGTTCACTTGAAACGGTTTCATTGGTTCACTTGTAATTATTTCATTGATTCTCGTAAAATTGTTTCATTAATTCTCTTGGAGTTGTTTCATTGTTTGTCTTATAATTATCTCATTGATTCTCTTGAAATTATCTCATTGATTCACTTTAAACGGTTTAAATGTTTCATTTTGCAAGTGTTTCGGTTCGGTCGAAAAGGTTCAATTGTTTCTTTAGTTCGGTTAAAACGGTTTAATTGTTTCATCAGTTCGGTCAAAACGGGTAATGGTTTGTTTCATCGTTTCATGATGTCGTTAATCAAGTATTGGCACCATCATACTCCAAACTGAAATCGAGAAATACATACACACAGCTAGTAATTTTTATTCCTCACATAGCACACTAATAACACGAATAAAATTAATTAGTTTATGAGAAAAGCGAAATAAAATGGGTATTGTTCTATCATCTTGATCAGTATCTCCCCCAAATTGTGAAAAAGTAAATCCCCAAATGATACGAGACAAAAACCAAATCTATAATTATATCAGTGCATAATTAAAAGAAAAAAACAGATTTAAAACCGATTGATGAAATAAACACGATCAAACAAATTTTCATCAACAAATTAATGAAACAAATTTCATCTATAGATGATCAAATTGATTCTGACCTTGGAGAACCTATACATCGGATGAACCAAAAACCAAATCAAAATCCACAACTTGGGTTTATGAACAATACATTGATGAACCAATACAAGAATGAACTTATTTTGAACCGGCGCATCGATGAGGTGGAGAACGCCTTGGATTCGTGGAATCGGGTTTCACTCAAGGGAGTCGATGCAGCTCTATCTGGGTTGGTGACGACTCTAATCTACGAAGCCAAATCGAATGTCGGATGGAATCACCGAAGGCCGTCGCCGGACGGAGCCGTCAACAGATGATCTTAAACGATATTTAAACTAAAATTAACTGGTTAGTTTGAAAATAAAACCATAACTTAACCACAATACATTATTTTTGGTTTTATAATTTTGGTTCGGTCTGGTTCGCGTCGGTTTTTAGGTTCAAATGAGCAGCCCTAAATTTCTAATTTTATGGTTACGTTTACGTATTTGGGCCTGAGTGTGGGCTTGGGTAGGGATTAATGAAAAAACTCAAAAAAGAAAGAGAATTAGGGCGTGGGGAAATCTTATATAAACCCAACCCAACTCACCTCTTTGTCTTAGTGGTTATAATACAAAATGAGGAGGTCGGACAAAATTGTAGCCGGGCTCATAATGTTTTCTTCCTTATCCTTCGCATTTGTGACATGTGGGTTGGCAGTTTATGCACACAAACTTCCCAAGCATGACGGTTCATATTACATAACTTGCGTTGCAGTATCCGCTGGGTTTGCTCTCGTGGCCTTGTTAACTCTAATCTATGATATTTCTTATATACGCAAAGCATCAACACATGTTGATGCTGCGTAATAATTTCTTTTATTATATATGTAATCAATAATAATAAGATACTATGTTTTCTTTATATCTCTTCAAAATCATGCATCTTTCTATTCCTTCTTTTTCTGTGATTTTATTTAATCACACTTTAATTTCTTCTTCGTCTGCCCAACTATATATATATATATATATGATACTATGTGTTAACATTTTGTATAACTAGTTAATCAATCATACATCATAAAGAGGTGACTGTCATTATTCAAATAAGTTCAATAATATACAATAATTAACTTAGGGATTGTAATTAATTTAGATACACTTTCATTTTTATTTGTAAATTATAACGTACTTGCACGTTCAAGTATATATATATTCAATTAATTTGAACTTAGGGCATTTTCAATAATCCTCTCTTTTAAAGTAATGTAGGGAGTAGTTAGGTTACATATATTATTTTAATAATATTTTTTTATTTTTTAGTGTTACAGCAAATTTTAAGAAATTAACTAAGTAAAGTGAATTAAAATGAAATAAAAAATTAAAGTAACAAATATAGATTCAACTTTTACATTTTTAGCTTTATACTGTAGCTATCAATTTTGGGAAAAGTATTGCGAGAATTAAGATAAAGATCTAATTAATTGGATTATGTTCTCTAATAAAGGAAGGAAATATACGAAGATTCGTTGATTTGGTTATTTATATACTAATATGTTATTAATCAATCAATTAATTACGGGCATGTGCATCTTTAATACCGGCATGAATCAAAATCAAAGCAGTTGACTCGAACCTAAAGCCTAATAATTTCTTAGACTCATTTGCGACTCATTCGCTAGCTTCCTAGTCGAGTTTCAAAAAAATTTAATTGAATCGAATTGTTATAATTTTAGACTCCAATTAAACTTGATTATACCTCTTAATGGAAATTACTTTAAATATCCAATTTATTGGGCTCTACGATAGTAAGATATTTACCGATTGTGATTCCTATGTATACTCACTCCGGAAGAAGACAGGGCCGGTCCGTCCATAAGACAAGAAAGACTTTTGCCTTAGGCACGACCCTGGAGAGGGCCCAAAATTGAGTTCAATATCATTATATTATACTAAACTTAATTTTCTTGAAGCTCAAAATTTCATCAACACTAATCATTAAATGGAGAGGAGAGGGCCCAAAATTGAGCCAAATATCATCATTATATCAAAATAGACCCAACTATTTTGAAGTTCAAAATTTCAGCAACTCTAATTAATACTTAGGGCCCCTAATAATTATTATCAATAAATGAAAAATGGGAAGTGCGAAAGATAAACACAAAGAGTCGAGGAGTCGTTGTTTTGAACGAGGTTGAAGCCAAACCAACAATGGCACCGAAGACGGGTCGTCAATGTGGAGAAACGAGGCGCAACAACGACGGGGCAACGACTCTGTGGAGAAGAATGAGAGGAACTATATGTTGATTCCGTTCATTCTCTTGTGTCCATTGAGATAATTTTTCAATGAAACCCTAACTTCAAATTTTCTATAAATGTTTGAAATATTTGGATTTATTCACTGCAATTTCATGAGTTGTGTTTAAATATCATCTCGAATAAAATTCGAGTTCCACTCACTCACTGAACGGGTTCTGAAAATTTAAGGTTATGAATTGATTTCGGGTGTAAATTTTTTATGATTTTCGATTGGAGATTTCTAATTTCAAGTGTAAATGTTTTAGGATTTTCTATTGAAGATTTTTTTATTCTGAATGGGGAATTTTAGGTTATTGAGAATTTCCGATTCTTACTGATATTGATAATATGATTGATCTTTTTTTGTTTTATTAATTCATTTTCTTGTATAATTTTTACTGTTTTTTTGCATCTGTAAGTATACATTTAATGGAACAACATATCTTATCTTGAATTTTGCATTTGTAAGAAAGACCTCGTTTTACATTTTCGCCTTAGGCCCCTAATTTCCTAGGGCCGGCCTTGGAAGAAGACGTAATATCAAGAACATTTTTCAGTGTGGTAAAGGCAAAGTATCATACTCGAAATTTATTTTCATTAATAAAATAATTGATAAATGCTTATAACAAAAACTAACTCGAGCATGATCATCTAACGATTCTATCTTGTATAGGCTTCGCTCGAGCTTGACTCATTTATCAAACGATTCTATCTTGTCTTAAAATTAACTCGACTCATTTATAAACGATTATATCTTGTCTTGAAACTCGGCTCATTTATTCATAACAATAATCTAAATATAAGGATTTACAAAAGCAAAAATAAATAGTATCGTGTGTTATTTTATTTATATTCTTTTAAAATATTAACATTTATATCTCAAATGTATATTTTAAGGTAATCTCAAATGTATTGCACTATCAGATTTTAGTAACGGCGGACGTTGTGCGCCTTTACAGAGCATTTTGTGCGCCGTTACAGCTAGTAATGGCGCACAAACCGCCGTTTTACGGTGCGCCGTTACAAAAGCGTCGTTAGAGTTTGTAACGATGCACAAACACTGTGCGTCGTCCCAACTGTAACGGTGTACACATAACGTACGCCATTAGAGTTGTAACGGCGCAAAAACAGTGTGGCGTCGCTACTAACTCTAACGGCACCATCTGTTTGGGACGGTAGTGGTTGTATTAGTGACAGCGTACACTGACATGTACGCCGTTACCACTGTAACATCATTCTGTTTTTGGCGACCGCCCTCTCAGCTTGTTTAGCCCTCCGGTTAGCCTCCGCGATCTGCTCTGCTTGACTGGTGAGCAGCTGCGTCGCATTTTTACATGAGGACCTCTCCCATCAAGAGCTTGTAAGTCACACGAGGATTGAAGAATCAAATCGACCGAAGGATAAAATGGACTCCACACCAACTCACACCACTAAAGCTAACGTTGTGGAATTTGGTGGTCCGTCTAACTTTCTTGAGTTCAAAAGCAAGGGAAAAGCTATTGATCATCAGATAAAGGTCTTGTCAACAAAAAGATCCACAATAGAACCAATAAATCATTGGGTTCAATTCGGAAACCAAGAAAAGTGTTGTGTTTTTTTTATCAGTAATAATAAATAATATAAATGGCAAGAAAAGTACAAAGGAACAAAGTAGGGGAAAACTGCGTCCAAACCAAAAAAAGGGGAAAACAAAGCCCCGAAAACATCCCAAAAAAAGAGAAAGCTAAGAAAAGATAGACTGGAGTACCAACCTCGGGCTCGCGCACCAGGCGGCAGTTAAATGTTTTCAACACCATGTTTCCCGTAGAGGTTCTCCTCCTCTTGATGCTCAAGTTAATGTCGTTGAGAATGTTGAAGCCATCGATGCGGTAGTTGTAGAAGCAAATATGCATATTATAGTTTTTGATATTTTAAAATTATAGTTGAATTCTAACTTAGAGGAAGAAGCTCAATTTTTTTTGGAGAAATATCACGAGAGTTAACATAAATACCTAATCAATTGGATTATGTTCTCTGATAAAGAAAGGAACTAGAAGCAGATTTTTATCAATTAAGTAACTGTTACCATATGCATCGATCGCTAGTAGAAGGAATGACCTCCCCGTTGTGCCTAATTGGTGACTGGAATAATGTGGGTAGCCAGGATGATGTTAGAGGGACTCAACCTTACCCCCAAAGCTTTATTGACGGTTTCAATACCATGGTGAAAGATTGCGAACTGGGGGACATGGAGTTGACAAGGCACAGGTTCACATGAGAGAAAAGTCAGGGAACCAAACACTGGAAAGAAGTGAGGCTCGATAGAGCCTTAACAAACAATGCTTGGATAAATGCGTTCGAAAACACCAAGTTGACAAATCTCGGATTCTCTACATCTGATCATAGCCCGATTCTATTAACTGCTGGCACTCAAATTCACAGACAGTTAGATCCCAGTTCCGGTTCAACAATGAATGGTTATTAAATCTAGATTGTGCAGCAGTGACCTTGGCAGCTTGGGAGGCGGGATCGAGAAGACACATTATGGATCGACTTGCGCAAGTAAGGGACGTAATCCATCACTGGGGTCAAGAAGAAAACAAGAGAGCACGTAAAGAACTAAGGTCGCTACAAAGATCAGTACGCGACCTAAGGAGCAGAAGAGACGACGAAGGAATTGAGGAATATGGTAAGGAAGCTGGAAGGTTAAATGATCTCCTCCTCGCCAAAGAGATCAAATAGCGACAAAGGTCTAAACAGTTGTGGTTGGAAAAAGAAGACCACAATACCTCTTATTTTCATAAATGTGCAACAGAAAGAAGGAGGAGGAATTATATTGATGAGGATGGCATTATTCGGAATGGACTCGTGTAAAGCACCGGGACCGGACGGTCTAAATCCGGGCTTCTACAAGGCAAACTGGCAAGTAATGAAAGCAGCTATGCTTGAAACCGTCCAGAGTTTCATATCCACAGGAACTCTTCCTGAGGGAGCTAACGCGACAAATATAGTTCTCATTCCAAAGAAGTAGAGTGCAGATTCCTTGGGAGACTACAAACCAATAGCATTGTGTAATGTGATTTACAAAATCATCTTCAAGGTAATGATCAACATGTTTAAGGATTCGTTATACGTGATTATCTCAACATCCAAGAGCGCTTTTGTCCCAGGAAGGCTTATAACAGATAACTTAATTGTAGCGGCTGAGATTCTCCACCATGTGAGAAGGAAGTCACTAGGGAATAGAGGACTAATGGCCCTGAAGCTTGACATGAGCAAACCTTACGATAGGGTAGAATGGGGTTTCATGGCTCAAATGTTGCAAGCGACGTGAAATGATCATCGATGGATCAACCTTATCCAAACATGTGTTTCTACAGTCACGTATTCGGTCACCACATCAGACCACGTAATCCCAATCCAGAATCCATCAAGAGGATTGCGCCAGGGGACCCGCTCTCTCCCTACCTATTTCTCGTATGTGCAGAGGGGCTCTCTCTGCTGCTATAAGAGTTCACAAGGGCATGTCATATACAGGGTGTCAATATAGCTAGGGAAGCGCCAGTAGTTTCTTATCTCCTGTTCGCAGACGAAAGTTACTTGTTTAGCAATGCTTCTCGGGGGGAGGGGGGAACAGATAATAAAATGTCTCCTCGTATATCAAAGGGCCTCAGGCTAGTTAATTAATCGAGACAAATCTTTAGCTTTCTTCTCCCCAAACACACCCCAAGAGCTACGAGACGATATCATATCTAGAATACGCTTCAGGGAAGAATGAGAATCAGTCACCTATTTAGGACTCCCTAACATGGTAGGAAAGAACAAATCACGTGCTCTTGCTTGTGTAAAGGAGCGTATAAGGAAGAGAATGATAGCTTGGAGCACTAGGTTTCTATCCTCGGCAGGGAGGGAGGTAATGATTAAATCTATACTGCAGGCACTCCCGGCATATTCTATGCAGGTCTTCCTGTTTCCCCACAGACTGATTGATGATATAGGGAGGATGTTCAACAAATTTGGTGGAAGGGGAACTTGGGAAGAGGGGGAGTTCTGTGGCGTAAATGGGCCGATCAGTGTAGGCACAAAGAACTGGGAGGGATGGGTTTTCCCAATCTAAAAGAGTTTAATCTAGCTCTCCTAGAAAAACAGGCTTGGAGGATTCTGACAAACCCTGAGTCACTACCGAGCAGACTACTTAAGGCTAAGTACTTTCCTCAAGCTTCATTTCTAGAAGCACAACTATGGAACAACCCGAGCTATGTGTAGAGGAGTATATGCGAGGGAAGATCAATAGTTAGAGATAAGGCGCGTATGAGTATTGGTCCAGTAAATTGCCCGATTGTAGGGACCCCATAGGTAGGAGAAGGGACAATCAGTGCAGGACCAAATATTCCAGTCGATAGGAGCGTTACCGAGTTATTCAGACCAGAGTGCAGAGCGTGGGATGAAGGGAAGGTGAGAGCACTTTTCAATCAAGAAACAGGAAATATAATTTTTCTCCATCATTCCAAGCTGGTGTGAAACCAGGGATTACTAGTATTGGGAAGCGGACGCAACAGGAGAATACACTGTTAGAAGCTCCTACCGAGCCCTATGTCGTCAAGGAGATATATGGATGCCATCATCACATGCAACGGGCTGGAGAGAGGTGTGGAAACTGCGAGCTCCACCAAAAGTCAAAATATTTATTTGGAGGACTATCTCAAACTTCCTCCCAACAAGGACAAGACTGGTAGAGAAGGGAATCCCTTTAATCACCCAGTGTCCCTTTTGTGGAGATCTGGAAGAGACGACTGATCCCCTATTCTTCAAATGCAGAGTTGTGACACCTATCTAGGAGGACAGACTTTTACAAAAATGAGGGGAAAGATGGGGTCAGATCCAAGAATTAGCGACTGGACTGCCTGGGTAGAAGGGGGACAACGAAGCAAGCCTGTGGGCTATTACTATGTGGGCGATATGGGGAGCGAGAAATCAGTATGTGTGGAATCAGACGACTTTCCATCCAGTAAGAGTGGCTGCAACGAAAAAGGGGCTCCGGAGCGCCTGGACTGCATCAAAACCCTCGGGAGGGGCCTCAGGAGCAGATCAACTTGTGGCAGATTCGCCAAGAGCTTGGATACCTCTGGATTCGGGAAAATTAAATATCAATATTGACGGGAGTTGGATAAAGAAAGAGTGTTTTGTAGCATAGGGCTTGTGTGTATGGATTCAGATAGTAGAGTAGTTGGAGCGCTGTGTAGACGCTTTTCGGGTCATCTCCATTCCGAAGAGGTGGAGGCCGTAAGTGTTAGAGAAGCATTATCATGGGCAAAAGAAAGGAAGTGGACCAAGGTTAGATTTGAGTCTAATTGTCTGAGAGTAGTGGATCAGATCCGGCAAAAAAAATAAAGGTAGGAATATGTTTGGAGGCATCATTGGTGACTGCATGCGCATCCTCTCTAGTATAAGGTTCAAATTTCTCCTTAAAATTTGCTAATCGTTCATGTAACAAAGTGGCTCACGAATTGACCAAATTTGCTTTAACTAACAGTAACTGAGATTATAGTAAGAGGTTTGTTCCAACATTTGTATCTTCAGCTGTCCAGCTAGATGACGGGTTAGTTGCGTATTAACAAGTAAATTCGTCTTGCATTAAAAAAAGACAGGCATGAACCAAAATTAAAGCCGCTAATAATATATAAACCATCAAAGCCCCCAACAAAGAAATGAACATTAATTAATTCTGGCTTCACCTCATTCAACAAAATTGTTCTTAATTGTTTTCCGTTTACTCGAACTGAGCTTAATTAATTTGTTAGACGTTCGAGTTCGAGAGAGTTCCGAAAAAAATTTTCAATTGATTAATTGAGTTTTCACAATTTTAGACTTATTTGTTAGACTTATTGATTAATCGGGAAATTAAAAATCGCTTAGTTAGACTTATTTTAGTCGAGTTGACTTTTAGATTTCAATTAAAGTTGACTGCAGGATTAATAATTAAATAAAAAATAAACTAAATATTCAATTAATTGGTTTTACTAAAGTGAGCTATTTACCAATCTTGGTTCCTGTAATATATGAAGAAATAAAGAGAAGAAAATTTTAAGAAAAGAGAAAATAATTATTTCTAGTCTCTTGTTAGCGAAAGATCGATGTGCTCATAATGATTTTAGGAATTACTATAGTCTGTGGTGCATAATAAGGAAAGAAAAAGAGAATTTATTTTCACATTTCCTAATAATTAAACGAAATAAAAAAGGTAACATTACGAGATCCCAAATATATATTTTGTCCATAATAATAATAATAATAATAATAATAATAGTAGTAGGTGTATCAAATTGAGATTTTGGATACCTTCAAAAATATTGAGATTTTGGATTGAGAAATGTATTTTCTTTGAATTTGTACCAAAACGATTGTTTATATTGGATATTTTTATTATATGCATGCAAGTTCTTGATTAAACTTTTGTGTATGCCATGGACCATTATTAAAAGGGTTAATTACAATTTGTTCATATTATACTGGCGCGTGTCGCGTTTTACAGTTTGCCCCAGCTACGATAAAAAGTTCAAATTAAGACACGCTAATTGTATTTTTTTTACAATTCTGTTAAAAATTGGATGGAAACCTAAAAATTTGGACGGAAACTTAATTTTTTTTCAAAAAAGACGAAAATACCCGTTTAGCTGGTTTGACTTGGACCGTTTTGTATTAAATAATATAATAATAATAATAATAATAATAATAATAATAATAATAATAATAATTATTATTATGTAATTAATAATATATTGAAACTTTCGAATGTCATAACTCTCTCATACTAGCTCTGTTTCGGGCTCATAGTATATCAAATCGAAGAGAATCGGAAGATCAACAACTTTTAAAAAAATTTCTCTAATTATATAATTTTTTTAATAATTAGACCCAAATGACATTAATAACTATACATTCGAAATAAAAAATAAAATAATTAAAATAATATTAATAATTAAAGTAATTGTTGATCTTCCGATTAATTTTGGTTTATTTATAGTCCAAGTCAAACCAGCTGAAGGGGTATTTTCGTCTTTTTTGAAAAAAAATTAAGTTTCCGTCCAAATTTTTAGGTTTCCATCCAATTTCTAACGGAATTGTAAAAAAAATACAATTAGCGTGTCTTAATTTGAACTTTTTATTGTAGCTGGGGCAAACTGTAAAACGCGCCAGTGTAGTATGGGCAAACTGTAATTAACCCTTATTAAAAAGACAAAAGACAACAACTTGTAGGTCTAAACGCCAACTTTACCAGTAGGAATAACAACGTATCGAGATTGGCCAAACCTGCATTCAAACTTGTTGGCTTTGAAATTTCAATGTGTTTGATCCGAAAAAATCCGTCAGATACGAGTTTTTTCTGAAACCCAAAACTTGACCCGACCCGAAAATTTAAAAATGAATTTAATTAACAAACTTTTTTACATACAATAATAGATATATATTTAGAAAGAAGAGGAAAAGGAAAATAAAAGGAGACAAATGTACTATAAACACACCTCACCTCAGTCTCGAGTTTGTGTAGGAAGATTGCAGAGAATGAGGACGAAGTCAGTGATCCAAATGGTGCAAGCCGTGGTGTTAATGTGTCTCGCCTCTGGGTTTGTGTATTTGACATATGCTATGGCAACTTATACAAAGCACAACAATCACGACTCTCCAATTTATCGGTTTGCGATTGTAGGAATAGTTATAGCGCTCTCGTGGCTTCGCTAGTGTTCCTCGCATCTATATTTTGTGCACACAAAGCAATAGCTCACCGCAATGATGCAGATGATGACATATATGCTGCACCATAACTTATGTAATTTATATTAAAGGATCACATTTTATGTTATTTATATATTAATAATAGTAGTCATTAGATATTATGTTTTCTTCACATACAGTATTTATGTAGGCTAACAATTCTGTGCGAACTATGCGAACCACTGACAGGTCTGCTGATGTGGCTACACCACTCCCTTGTCATGGTTCATTTATAGGTCGTAGAGAAACAACCCTCCCCCTCCCACATAGCGCTCATACTTATTCGGTTCTCAAGCTCTCACGCATATTTTGGTTCTCACGTAGTACTGCAAATGAATAATTAAACTGTTAACTATATTATTTTTATAGATTACAAGGGTTATATATGCTTAGTGTGCCCATTAATCATAACGGTTCAATTTAATGCTGTTGGAGCAAGTGTTATTAACCTTGTTATTTTCTACGTAAAAAATTGATTACAAGAGAATCCCCTTTAATTCAATGTGTTGATAAAGAAATTTGCGACCCTTTCGACCATAATCAATATTTTTAAATTTTCGTTGATTTTCATACAAAGAAAAAAAGTGCAACTAGTTGGATCCAGCCTATTTTGAAATAAACAACTTGCACACACTCCCTTTCCAAAAAAGATCAATACACCAAATACTACATTTAGATTTATTGGATTTGTTGCTTTTTCTCGAAATATGGACAAATAGAAGTTTAACTCCTAAAGAAGCGCTTTGTGAAGCTTCCCGCAAGCTTATTAATCTTTTTATCCTTTTTCTACATGCGGAAGAAGAATATTTCCATTTCCAGAACAATCAAAATGAACACACAGTCGAACTACCAATAGACTTATGTGAATTGAAAGATATTTATATTGACCAATTAGTAGAATTGTCTGCAAGGGTCTATATAACTGCCCAAAAAGATCGGGTATACATATAGTAACGGACCTTTTGAATAAAAATACAGACGGTCTTATGAAAATTACGCATTTTCGCAACATTTTATATTGGACATGGCTTGAGATTATTGAATAGAGTTGAATAAATATTTGACTGTTATTTAATCCGAACATTATTAGACATGATTCATGAATTAGAAGAAGTATAGTGAGATTGAGATATTATTTTTATGGTTAATAATGGTAGAAGAGAAACAAAGAAAGGGGAAGAAGAGAGGTGTTAAAATTGATACTTGGCAATACGAAGTGTAGAGTAACAACAACAACCTAATTAGCTATATTAGCCTAAATAGGTAATTAGTTGGGGCTTTACTGTTTGTGATTCTTCTAATAATTAAGGAAATGAAAGAAAAAAAGAAAAGAAAAGAAAAGTAGGAAATTTCAAGAAAAGAGAAAAATATTGTTAATCAGTGATTCAGTGTTATTATTCCAAATGCTAAAAAATTTAAAGAAACAAATAATGAATATGGTAATGATTATTTACTTATAGAGGTTGATCTTTCTAATTTTATATATATATATACTTATAGAGGTTGATCTTTCTAATTTTATATATATATATATAAATTGCTGGCTGAGGTATCCTGTTCCCATAAATTAATTATTATGTCAATGAATTTTTGAATGGGATGGAATCAATGACAAACCCCCCTTGTTTTGGGAATTTGCGAAATCTAGTACACCTGTTAGATAGAAATAAATGGACGGTTGTATTCAAATCTTCTTTTTTCTAAGGTAAAAGCGAATTTTATTAATTAAATAGCAACTAACCCGGCATCAAGCCGGACAGCTGAAGTTACAGTTGGTGGGACATACCCCTCACCATAATCACAGCTACTGTTAGTTAAAGCAAACATGGCCAATTCGTGAGCCATTTGATTACAAGTAAAACAAAGAACACATGTTCCGATAGTGGGTAGTATGCGACACCGTTCGCTAATGATTCCTCCAAAGTTGTGCAGCTCGACCTGTTTAGCATCACGCAGAGCCACGGCCTCCAACTCATACGGATGGAGAAATCCCGTGATCTTACTGCAAAATGCTTTACACAGGCATCCATGATAACTCCGGAGACCAATCGACTCGAACCAGTTAGCTTCATGTAGAGCCACGGCCTCCAACTTATACGGATGGAGAAACCCCGTGATCTTGCTGTAGACCGCTTTAAACCAGCTTCCTCGATCAACCCTGCGATTAATATGGGCATCGCGAAATTCAAATTCTCCCAACACATTAGGTTTAACCCGATCAACCCATCGACACCAGGGACCCCTCTTTTCCTTACAGTACCGATCACAATAGGACACACACGTGACGTATTGAATCTTAAGCAAGCCGAGTACCCCTAGTTCGGTGTGCTTGCATGAGTCTGCCCACCGACACAAGATAATTCCATATCCCTCCCAATACCGATCTACCAACCAATCAAAACCGCTGGTTCCCACGTATTGAAGTTTAAGCAAGCCGAGACCCCCTAATTCGGTATGCTTACATAAGTCTGCCCACCGACGCCAGATAATACCAGTTCCCTCCCAATACCGATCTACCGTCGCGACCCAAGCTCGCCCCACCTGCAATTCCGTTCTCAACCCCACCGCACTCAACTCCGTTCCTGCCATCCCACTAGATCTGTTTCCTTCACCGTCAGCTGTTGTCGCAGCTACCACCGCAAGACCCGGAACTGTAGCCGTACTAGAAGCCCTCACAGACGGAGCCGTGCCACCGTGAGACATCGTCGATTTTTCGACGAACAACCCAAATCACCACGGGCGAAGGGTACAAACCCGCAAAGAAAACCCTGCCGCCGGCTAGGGTTTTCTTCCTGTCTTTTCGCTACTTTTTGAAAACTAACTTGTATTCAAATCTTAATTACTCATATATTAACAATACCTAAAAACATTTAAAGGGCAAATTCGTAAAAGACACCTCCTAAAGAGTAAACCGTTTTCTACCGTTATTTCCAATTTCCTATATAACCACCCACTACCTGCAAATTCAAAACAATACCTCTCCTCTGCTTCTATATCTTCTACGTATTATCATAAAGATTATATTCCTACCCAAAAATGCCTACTTCAATATATTCAATTACATAAAGCTCACTCCTTCTTCCACATCAACCGATTTCATAATCAACAACAATATACCAAATGGAAGGTATTCTACTGTAAAATTTGAACCATCCAATTATTTTGAAAGTTATTTACTGTAACCATCCATCATGAATTATTATTGATCACATGATCATATATTTTCGTTAATATTTTTTCTCTATTACAGGCTTTGCATCTGATGAATTTGTTGATGCTTGGGAGGCTTATGGGAACGGAAACTACAAGCCTGAGTGTGATGCAAACCTAACTCCTTTCATTGGCCAAACATTTTAAACTATATCTGCTGGTATCGACTACTACAGAGCATATGCAAACACATGTGGTTTTGTGCCTCGCTTAGGGACCCAGAAAAACAAACAGAACATGATAGTCCTCAAATATGTTCTCTGTTCCAAGGAAGGAGACAAATGCACTTCCATTGTAGATCAACCACCAGCAACACATACTCAGAAAAAACGTCGATGTGTATCGACCAGAACGGGTTGTAAGGCTATGATATCATTGAAACGAAACCAAAACAACGAGTACGAGGTATCCAAATTCATCGACATCCATAATCACCCGTTTTACACCCCCTCCAATTATCAATTCCTGCGTCCAAATCGAAACCTGACAACATCTCATAAACGTTTCCTTGTCAACTGTCAAAAGTCAGGCGTTGGTCCAACCATCGCCCATAATATTTGCAGCGCACTAGTTGGCGGCCCTGAATATGTAGGAGCATCATTAACAGACTTTCGCAACTTCCAACGGTCTTTAAAAATCCACATAGGGGAGGGTGATGTTCAAATGGTCATAGACACCTTCACACGAGCTAAAGAGTCGGACCCTAACATGTTCTTTGAGTATGACCAAGATGATTGTGACCGGTTGACTCGTTTGTTCTGGTCGAATGGAATCTCACAACAAAATTATGCACGCTTTGGAGACGTTCTATCTTTTGACAGTACATACGGTACAAACAGGTATTACTAATATCTAACACCTCCTTTTTATCACACCATTCTTTTTCATGATACCACCCAATTCTAACATTTATACATGGACTTCAAATCAAAATTTCTCCACAGGTATTCTATGATTTTCTGCCCTTTCTCAAGTGTTGACAACCATAAAAGGAGCGTCACTTTTGGTGCCGCTTTACTGTCTAGTGAGGATATTGCGTCTTTTGTTTGGCTGTTCAACACTTTCTTAAAATGTTTCAAGAATAATCCACCAAGTTCCATTATTACAGACCAAGACCCCGCAATGAAAAATGTAATCTCGCAAGTTTTGCCCTCTACGAGACATAGATTGTGCATGTGGCACATCATGAAGAAATTACACGATAAGGTACTGCTAAACACCACTCCTCGAACTCTATTTATTTACATCAATTTCACACCACTCCTCTGAATTCTATTTATTTACATCAATTTTCATATCATTATTTGTCTGCCAAGCTCACGTAAGCCAACCATAAAACATATACACCAATATTCTTGAAAAATCACAATTTGTTCATTACATGTATCATACCTCTCATATGGTCATGCTTTATTAGTGGACATTGAAACTTACTTTAACAACACTAACCATACATATTGTATACTTCAGGTTACTCCCCATCTCCCGCCGGAAAACGACTTCTACACCCGATTCAATTCTTTAGTCTGGTCTGACACCGTATTAGAGACTGAATTCGATTCCAAATGACAAACACTTATCTCAGACTACTCGCTCCAATCAAACCCCTTCCTCACCACCGTGTACAACATATGATCCTATTGGATCCCCACCTACTTCAAGAATGTGCCAATGGGAATGCTCTTACGAACCACGTCGCGCTCAAAGAGTGAAAAGCACGCTTTCGGTATCAACACGTCAAAAATTATAACACTGGTTAAGTTCATGTGGCGATACGGTTCAGTTGTTCGAAACCAGCGACAAAACCACATGCAAACTGTCACAAGCTACGCCACTGATGCCCGCCCAACAACACCTGCAATATCACCTCTAGAAGTTGAAGCTTGGTCCATTTTTTCTCGTGACATATGCAAAAAAATCCGTATCTCGATTCTAAATGGATTATCTCAGTGTGGTATCGAAAACATTATCAATGACGGTGATGTCACTTTATACAAAGTCTTCGACGATAAAGGCATCCAACATACCGTCTTCATGAACAAGCTAACAAAACACTGTGACTGCACATGCCAACGCCTAGAGGGGTATAGACTTATCTGCATGCATATTTTCGCATCACTTAACATTGCACGCGTTCGCACAATACCCCGTTCTATGGTTCATGAAAAGTGGTGTAGAGATCCACCAGTGCTCCCTCATGCAACACCAATAGCTACTGCGGCAGACATTAACAAGAAAAAGCATGGACTAATGGATCTTGATATCTGGTCAACAGTTCAGTCTATACTCGATAATCCAAACACATCTTACAACGACCGAGAGAATTTCCTTCAATCTCTCAAGGAGCGTGCTCGTATGCATTCAGAAAATGATTCTAACTCAATCAGCTACAACCAACCACAGATAGATACCTTAATAAGAATTCCAAAACCACCATTGGTTACGGTACAAATCCCAAAGATGTGCAAGAACAAGGGTCGTGGTCGAAGAATACAAAGTGAACGTGAGAAGGCCATTTCACGCAATGAGAGTCCTTCCCATCGGAAATGTAGTTATTGCAAAGCACTTGGTCACAACAACCGAACCTGCGAAATTCGAATTCAAGACGAGATTAGACGAAACTCCAATCCAACATCACTTGAACCAGACACATCAGGTACAAACTAGTTTCAATAACATTTACAATATTTACTATGTATTTCAGTCATTGTGTGGACTTAAGTCTTTCATACATTTTCTCATGTCCAGACAATTTTTATTTATTATGCTATATTCCCTCTTACTTGTGCTGCAAATCACTCATATATGTGATGTTTAGATGTGTTTGCTTTTTCATTCTATGAATTTTCATCCAAACTGCTCTCATTTATCATTATTGTTTATGGTGATTATGAGTACAATGTGTGTTCAAAACCCTTTCACTTCGGATAAAGTTCATATGCCATGTCAATTTTTAAAACATTATAACAATCTCAATTTTCTTTATAATTTTTCCGTTAAATTTTATCACTTATACCTCTCATTACTATTAATCAACTCAATTATTTTATACGTCTCATTATCAACATCGATGAAACTCAAAATTGCATGGCCTTAAATTTTATAATTTTAAATTTTACTACGAGTATAATGAACATTCAATACCCTTTCATTTCGGTAAAGTTCATGTGCCATGTCAAATTTTCCTTGTAATTTTTCATTTTTATTTTATAGTTATACATCTCGTTATTATTAATCGGTAGAATTATTTTATCCGTCTCATTATGAACATTACAGAATCTCGAAATTGCATACCAGTTGAAATTCTATAAATTGAACTTTGACTACGAGTATAATGTATATTCAATGTCATTTCATTTCGGTGAAGTTCATGTGTCATGTCAATTTTTTAGCCATTATAAAAATGACATTGTATTTTTCATTTCATTTTATTACTTACATGTCTCATTATTATCGACCATTGTATTATTTTACCATCCCATTAACATTATCCAATACCCACAAATCTCATATAATTGAATGTATGCAAATAATGTCAATTGGCATTCTCATACTAATACAATTAACTTTCAATTCAAATTTAATTGCCATGACACTTTCATTACGATAACCAATATCATGTCAATGCCTTTTCATTTCGATGGAGTTCATATGTCATGTCAATTTTTAAGACATTATAACAATGTCATTTTTTCCTTCTTATTTTTCTTTTTCATTTTATTACTTATACATCTCATTATTTTAAATCAATAGAATTATTTTATACGAGTACAATGTACATTCAATGCCCATTCATTTCGGTGAAGGTCATGAGTCATGTCAATTTTAAAGACATTATAACAATGTCATTTTTTCCTTGTAATTTTTCTTTTATTACTTATATGACATTCATTTCATTTTATTACTTAGATGTCTCATTGTTATCAACCAATTGTATTATTTTACCATCTTATTAACATTATCAACACCCACAAATCTGATGTTTATTAATGTATGCAAATAATGTCAATTGACATTCTCATACTAATACAATTAACTTTCAATTCGAATTTAATTGTCATGACACTTTCATTACAATAACCAATATCATGTCAATGCCTTTTCATTTCGGTGAACTTCATATGTCATGTCAATCTTTAAGACATTATAACAATGCCATTTTTTCCTTGTTATTTTTCTTTTTCATTTTATTACTTATACATCTCATTATTATAAATCAATAGAATTATTTTATATGAGTACAGTGTATATTCAATGCCCATTCATTTCGCTGAAGTTCCACGTGTCATGTTAATTTTAAAGACATTATAACAATGCCATTTTTTCCTTGTAATTTTTCTTTTTCATACTTACACATCCCATTAATAATAATCAATAGAATTATTTTATACGAGTACAATGTATATTCAATGCTCATTCATTTCGGTGAAGTTAATGTGACATGTTAATTTTTAAGACATTATAACAATGTCCTTTTTTCTTGTAATTTTTCTTTTTTCATTTCATTACTTATACATCTCATTTTCTTTTTCATTTTAATACTCAAACATCTCATTATTATTAACCAATAGAATTATTTTATCCGTCTCATTATTATCATCAATGAAACTCAAAACTGCATACCTTGAAATTCTATAAATTGAAATTTTATTACAAGTACAATGAACAGTCAATGCCTTTTCATTTCAGTGAAGTTCATGTGTCATGTCAATTTTTAAGACAGTATAACAATGTCATTTTTTCTTGTTATTTTTCTTTTCCATTTTATTACTTATACATCTCATTATTATTAATCAATAGAATTATTTTTGATAACTTGCATGTGCAATGTCATTAATCATGTCATTTTTTACCTTGTATTTTTCATTTCATTATATTACTTGTATGTCTCATTATTATCAACCTATTGAAATCTACCATCTCATTATCATAGTTATCAACATTCAAAAATTGAATGTCTGCAAACATTGTCAATTGACATTTTCATACTAATACAATTAACTTTCAATTCGAATTTAATTTTGGTGAAGTCCATGTGCCATGGCACTTTCAATACACTACCCAATGCCATTTTTTCCATTACTATTTTAGTTTTCCATTTCATCACTAGTTTTACTGATAAATTGAATTATTTTATCTCCTATATTTGCATGCCTTGAATTTTGTGGTTTAAAAATTTGATAGCATCACAATAAGAAGACAAAGACATTTCATAATCGTGAAGTGTATGTAACATTTCTATTTGAGGTCCAAACACTACAAAATTACAAAACATTGAAAGACTATGGTTGAACACCTTTAATACAAAATGAATGAACACTCTCATCTTATTCAGCTTTACATATTAAGTCATCGTTATCTCCACTCTGTTTCCATCTCCAACAAGATTTAGCTTCAACTTCAACTTCAAGATCCGGCATATTTCAAAAATGGAATACTTAGAATACATAACTTGTTCTTCCATTCTACTCCTCTATAAAAATGAACAATACCTAAACAATTCTCACCTATACATAGCACCAGTCAAGTTCAACATTCCTTACACCACAAATTATTGTGCTGCCCACCTTAAACCTGAAATCATTCATATAACATAACCCAAACACTACCCCAATTGCAATTTAATGAACACCACTATTTCCACACATATTGTAAATATCATTCTACTGTCATAAACAACATCAACTCCTAAACCCAAAATATAAGAACGATGCATAATATATTAATGTCCAGCAAAACTAAAAGTTCAGAAATCCAACAAACATATAGTAACGCTAACTCTGAAGCAAGTAAGTGAGTTTAGCAAATATCCAAATTAAACAGCAGCTAAAAATAAAAATGCATCTAACAACGACACCTCATATAACCCGATGTTCATTCTTAAAGCCAAATTCGATCCCCTTCTGCCTGTAATATTTAACCGCAGCATCGTTCAACACCTCCCATCGTGAATTACGACTCCACGTCACCAACCTAAAAAGAAACCTTACCCTTAACTTGAACATATGTCGAACCTGTTTTCACACCTCAAAAATTAACTAAATTCACATCTCATAATCTGACATATTCAAACATATATAACAAAAATAACACTTTTTCTTACTGCATTTTTTTAAGCTCCGCCTTCCAATAACTCCTCATGTAGCTCTCGCAGTGCCACATAATAAATATACCACAATCTTCCTTGTTAGTTTCTGAAGCCCATGGTAAATCAATTCGTCGAATCTCAGTATCTCTGAACTTCATTGCCAAAGGAACATCATACTCAGCTACCACAGCACACATGCATTTACGCTGCAATACCATGTCATTACATAATAATCGCACGTAGATGAACACTAAAATATAAACACAACATTTACTTCCAAAACATACAATCCAGTCGGGTCTGTTGCGATAACGAATATAATCTGGAGTGTCATTGATAAGGTTGTCAAACAATTCTACAGTCCCATCTCGTGTATCAAAACACATAAGATAATAGTGCACATCCGCTAGCACCGTAACAAACACATACAATCAATTAATCAATTATAAACCACTTCTTAAGGAAATGCAACATAATTACAAAACACCATCAAACTAAATTTACCAGATCTGTCATACTGATCGGGGAACGGAAACGCCCAGACTCAATCTCTACCTGCTCCTTGAATATACGCCCAATTTCTTTGGTCAATGACTGGTCTGAAACAACTTGGTTCTACAAACACACATAACATTTTCAACACCCAAGTCACAATAACTTATTGGTATCTCACATATTTGAGAGTAACACTTACTGGACCATATGTGCTAATAAACGCCCTGGACGGTGCCTCCGGACTCTTCAAACATTCCATATCATTCATCATGCGACACCAGGCATCAACCACACTGCAATATACCCATGTGTCCCTCTCCAAAGTCTGCAAATCATTTAAAAACAATGGAAAACTATCGCTTCCCTCGCTGAACACCATTGTATTGCATACACCATTACAAACCTTAGAGATAAGAAATAAATTTATGCTAAACAATTTATAATATTAACAGAGGTCTTACTTTGCATCTCCAACTTGACCCTTCATTATCCACTCAAAAAGCCTTTCTTCAAAACCTTTCAGCTGACCGACAAAGTCAGTAGCCCTTTCAGCAAAGGGAGACAATTTAAAAATAGACGGTTTGCTTTGACGGCTACTTGGTTGACGACATTTCCCCTTGGGAACTTTACCTTCTCCGCCTTCATCAGAATCAGATTCACCTCCAAAATCTATCTTCCTTGGCTTGCATACATCATCACTGTCACCTCCAGAAACAACACCCATCGAGGCTTCAATCTTCACAGCATCTTGAGGCTGCTGCTTATCCTCTCGTATACGCCTCGATGATCCCTCGCCCACTTTCTTGTACTCACCAGCAACATCGCGTATTTTACCCCCCACATTCTTCTTCTGAAGCATCTCAAAAATAGCATCTATTGCATCCAACACCACCGGATCCTCCTAATACGGATCATTTTCAAACTCGTTGTAATTAACGTACAACAAATCAGCCCTACATCTCTCATTAAGTTTGTCTGCACCACCAAGAAGAACTTCTGCAATTGAAAACAATCTCTTCAATTCTACACACTTCAACTGAATATCTCTCCACACCGAACCTATCATCTTCATAGCATGCTGCATAACACGTCAACACACAGGACAAGCATTATAATTTATCTATCAATTACAAAAAAACAAAATTGTGTCAATCAACCACTAACATACCGTCCCAGGAGAACTATCCTCTGATCCACCAGCTTCATTAGTCTTCGATATTACTGATATCGCATCTATCCCAGACCGAACACCATACCTAGTGACTCTCTCCTCGTTCAAAAATCCTTTCCCAAAAGCCCGAACCCTCTCCTCCTTCTTAACCCTATCTTTCACAACTTCATCAATCCATCCAATGAGAGATGGATACACACGTTTCACCCTAACCCGCTCAAATTGTACACGGTCCATGTAGAAAAGCTGCCAAATAACACATTTGTTACATTTGTATTAGTCTAAGCAATCATATCACCATTTTCATAAACTACCATTATAATCATCAACCAGTAGACTGAACCTCAAAAATATATACTACAACTTACCATAAGAAATGTAAGAGGCCCATAATACCGCCGGTTTTCACTGTTTCTCTGGGAAGACCATTGTTTTTTGGAACTAACAAGACTATCAATTATTGCTCCACACCAATTGTAATCTAGAACACAATTCACATCCTCAATGGCTCGAAAATAAGACTGATTTGCAAATCTACTCAAACCATAATCTATCATAATAGCTGAGAAAATAACTAAAAAGTTCTGCATGAACAACTTACCTCCATTTATCTGTTCTGCCATCTTCTCATAAATCTCTGAGGGCAATATATTCCCATTTGCAGTGCCAAATTGTGAGCGCCATTCCAGCAGTGATGGAAATGCCTCACCACTTTTCTTCATGACAATCTCCCTGCCACCCCCACCCCCCTGAGGAACCCCTATGGTACATTAACATCTTCTTCTGTTATTCTAACCCTCTTACCATCACAAGGGAAACACAACTAGCGTCAAACCTTTCTACAAGCCAAAACCCAAGCGTACTAGGCACGTGACTAACACCAAGATGTAATATGGTACCAAATCCAATCTCCTCTACATCTCTTCTCTGTTCTAGTGTCATCTTCTTTATTGCATTAACACAATCCCATTGGGGAGGACCTGGTATCAATCCTATCCAATCGAGCCAAGACACCATCATTCTGACGCCTACTTAGGTCCGAAGCCCTGCCCCTTGCCGGTCGAATATACCTCTTGACCGATGACCTAGTTCCAGACTTCATTACAGACTTCCCAACATTCTTCTCGAGTTTCCTCGACAACTTGTTCATCTCAATTTTCATCCCAACTTTCTTCCATCCTACACCACCAATGACGTCAACAACAGTACCGACCTTCCTCTTCGAAGACCTCTCGACTCCAATTTTCTTTTTGAGCTTCAGTCTGTTCATAAGTGTTTCGTGTTCCTCCTCATCAGTATCAGAGTTAAGCAATATAATTTCAGACTTAATTGAACCTGCAATTGTAAAATTAGACAAATATCAGCTATTGCACACCCTACAAGACTTCAATCACCAACCATTAATCGCTGCAAACAATACTTCTCAAAAAATCCTGAATCAGTAACCGAATTTTGCAAATCAAACTCCCTACAAACCTATCACTTGCCTTTGAGCTCCTTTTTCTTGCCGCCATCTAACACACGCAACTTAGAATCCTTTGGCTCCATCTGCTACTTACCACAAATTAGACAATTAACCCTTATAAATCAGCACAGATGCTGATTTTTTAATTCTTGTTTTACTTAATTCTCATAAATCAGCACACAATTAAATAGCTGGCATAATGTCAGTTATTTCCTAATTGTAATCTACTCACAGTTATCTGCCACTTGCCCACGAACCGCGGCCCCTTATTTTTTAGTGGACACGTTTACATTGTCACAATTACAAAAGAACCCTCACAAACTTTCTTATAAGTTTGAAATTAATTTACAACTATTAAAAAAATTGGTTAATAAATAAAAATCCACTACACATATTCTGAACCGTAGATTCAAACATCCAACATCATCCAACATCTCTCGTACAATTCGCTAATTCGCAAATTAGCATCACGTTTTCCACTTATTACGTTCCTTTTTGAATATAATGTGCTTAATTAGTGGTCTATTAATTAGGATTTGATTTCTTTGAATCACTTTGATACGGTTAATTTGACTTATTTTTCTTCTGTAGGAGAAAAGGTAATTTATTTTAAAGTTTCCCAATAAATATATTAAGGAAAGAAAAGAAAAGAAAAGGCCAAAAGAAGAGAATAGAGAATGCAGTACTAGAGGGAATAAATTGTAATTAATCTCTTATATTTACGTTGTTTGTTTGCAGTGATGGTAGTAAATAATGAAGAGGGCGGCTAGGAACATACGCAACGGGTTGATCTCAATGGTTGTGGGTGTTGTGATTGGAGGTATGAGTGTTTTCGGAATAATTGGGCATCATCACACTACTGTACTGGCTAATATTCCTGCCACCGCCACTTTTATAGGAATGTTTTTGGGTCTGCTAATCATGATTTCATCCATTCTTATTATTTACGGAGGCATAGTTCACTACAACGATGAGGAGTACAATATCGCAGAACGCGAGTAACAGATATATATTTAGATCTTGTCCGCAAGTAATCACATATTGCATAATGTATTTGCAATTATATTTGTAGCCCATGCGCATAGTTATTTATAAAATATTATGGAATAATTAAAAAATTTTAATATGCTCAAAAAATATCAATAATACTCTAATGTTAACATAATGAATAATTCAAATAAGTTGTTAAATAAAGCTCATGGATTCAAAGATATCGATGAATAAAAATTTAGTAGATATAAACATATATTTGTACAAAATAATTGATATACATGTCAATATCGTATCATATTTTATGCAATTAATGATAATTTTTTTGGTTCTTTCAACTCAATTGACTGTGTCTTAACTGCCATTTTTTTATTCAAAAACAAATCACATCATGATTAAAAAAAATTACTCTTATATTGAACACTAACAAATCATTCACTTTTTTGTCATTATTGTCGATCTTTGTTTTGTTGCTGAATCTGTTTGAAGTAGTCAACTCCAACGATATTTCTTATTCAATAATCATTTGTCTCCTGAAAATCAACACACCATACCAGAATATTGCATAACCAAACCCATCAAAAAAAATTATTGAAATCTAATGAATGAACTCGAGATCGTTTGATTTGGTAATGAATCGTATCCTAAATAAAGACACACGAGAGATCTTCAAAAACTCCCAATCCACCGCGACCTCCACCAATAATTTACCCCTAAATCACCAGATCAGGAAAAAGAATAGATTTGGATTGAAATTTCAGACTCAAACACTCGCAAAACAGAATATGGGAGAGAGAGAGAGATGAGCTTGGTTTAGAGAATCAGGTGAAGCTACAAAAGAGAAAGCATCGCAACTTGGTAGTGGAAAGGGAGAGGTTGAGAGGGAGATGAGGAAAGGATGAAAATAGAAAGAGAGGTGGTCGCCGGAAGCGCGAAGAGCGCCGCCGGCGACCTTGAAAATTTTGGCCGAGAAAACTGATTTTTGGGGAGAAGTTTTGTCGACCCTTTTGGTTGTCACTCCAAATTCCATTTCATATTTTCCATATGGTTTTCTGGATTTTCTTATTGCTAATAGATTAGCATCTGTTTTCTGTTAGTAGAATACATCGATGTGACCCAAATCACTCGGATTATGAGCAATGATAATCATCACAGTTTGGTGAGACAATTAAGATAAACCCTATCATATCATGACCCAGCTCCTATGTTACTGCATTGCTTCCATCATAATGTACAGAATCCTGAAAAATGATAATCATTCCTAACACATAATACACGACAAGAACATTATGAATTATGTTCCTCACTCTAATATGCCTTGTTTTCTCTTGACCCGGCCATCCACCGTCTGGTATCAAAGCCTCTCAAAGAAGATATCAAAGCAATTAAGCTGTGATTCAATCAAGATAAAAACTTAAGAATCAAAAGCCTAACAATCAGAATAAGGAGACTTGAACATAAGAATTTGGAACCCTTTTCAGCTGGGTTCTTCTCTACTAAGAATTATTGAACTACCTACACCCTAAACAAATTTCCACTTTGTTACTATCAATTCTAGATACACCAAGTAGTTCGTTGTCTTGAACTCTTGAAGTTTGAGATTAGATCATCCATATAATGGCTAAGGATCATAGATAGATGTCCTGTTCACTTCTTTCTTTCAACATCTTGCATAAATCAAGTTGGTCTTCAGTACCCAAATATCACCATCGTAAGCTAAAATTAATATGATGACATATGAAAATAATATGGCGTCCAGCCACCTATCAGAAGTAGTTGGCAGTTGGTTCGGAAGCTCGTTGCAACCAGTGTCTGACCAACAATTTGGACGTCCAGATTATCTGATCTACCCCTAGAAATAACATTCTAAACATGCAATGCAAGTAATATGCAAGCAAAAGCAATGCTGCATTTTCCAGACTTGATCTGATTACAAACAAATTATAAGAGATATTTTAGATACATGCACGACAAATATGATGTCATGGAAGTTTCATCATTGATCATCTAAACATGGAATATAGAAACACATCATAAACCTGGTTAGATAAAATATTCATCATCCAACAAGAAAGGCATGTGTCTGAACTTGAATAAAATGAATCATGGCTCTACTTGGCAGTTGGCACAATGTCCAGCTTACTGAGTTATAATGACACAACATAGTAATAAGGTGACAGAATTAGTAATTTCACCTTTCGTGTTTGTTCTGATAAAGTTTGGCTGCAACTTCTTCACATATGTACCACCTTGCACTTAGTTAAATGCTCTTCTTGTTCAAGGCCCTCGGAGATCTTCTAGACTTTAAAGTCTCTTCCTCTGCGCCGTTCTTTTTCTGCTTCTTTGGTGTATTATCAGCCTTGGAGGAAGTAACATTTCTTCTAGGCTGAGTATTGTCGTAATGGCTTCCCTCTTGGCTGCAGCCTAGGGGCGCATCAGTTTCCACTTTGGATGCACACTGACTTTTATCTACTTTAGTCCAATACTTGGTTATGTTCTGTTGCCTTGGAGATCTTCTACATTCTTTGGTTTCTCTTTTATGATCTTTCTTTGGAGTGCTACTCCACCTAGAACCAACCGGTTGCTTCACTTTATTCTCTGGAGGTTTAGAACAAGAATCATTAACTTCAGTATCTACCTTGCCCTTTTTTTCCGTGACTTCTCCAGGATCACAAAACTCATCCACATCACTTGGCACAGAAGGGGGATCGAGTTCAAAGGATCCTTTAGGAACATCTTTTCGTTCTGCACCCGTCATTTTAAATGATGGAATCCGATGGGAAAACCTGTATAGCTCTCTAGGTGGTATGGTGATCCCATGCAGCTTTGTTTGCCGAAAAAGGCTGACAAATCCCTTCATTTTCCCCAAATATGCAACTGTAATGCCAGAAACCTCATTAAAATCTGAGAGCACCTCCACTATTTCAAATTTAAAAGATGTATGCTTTTCTGGTTCAATGCGCCAGCTAATATCCCAATTCCTGAAAAGTGCCCAAATTTCCCCTTTCCTAGGGTATATCAAGTAACAATTCCTACCCAGGCCCTTTGTCCAAGTAATCTGGTGGGAGAACATAGGCAGATCTTCAGTTACTTGAGAGGACCCAAGTTTGAACTTACCACAAGCAGCAGGCAACTCTTCATCACACCATTCAATCTCATCTTCTTTGTCTGGATCAGGCTCCAGCCAAGTTATTCGCAGCTTGAATCCAGGAGAGAATACTTTCCTCACTCGAGCATAGAATCTTGGCATGCTGTCATTTGTATCATAAATAGCCCATATTTGATCAACATCAAAACAATCTTTGGCCTTATCCTTTTCAAAATTACTGAAATCTGGATCAGGATACTCCAATATTTCCGGACCTGAGGAGGCATCATCTTCTTCCTTAGCTTTGGAATTTTCATTATTGCAATCTGCTATGGTTGGTGAGGCATTGTTGTTTGACAAATCACTCTCAATTGGATTCCTTGCAGAGCTCACAAAAACATCATCATCTTCACTTAACTTTTCATTATAAGAAACGCCCTGCTTTTTCCTGGAAGATTTCCTCTGCTCAATGCCTTCATTAAGAACAGAATTTTGTACAGCAGGACTTTCACCCTTTTCTTGAAAAACAGAACCTTCTTCGGAATCAGTGTCCATAGTATCACAGCTCTTGCTTGATTCCACTGCAGACTCCCTGCCTCTCTTCCTTTTCGTGTTTCTTGAAGTTACTGATTCCTTTGGTTTCAAAGGTGCATCAGATTTACACTTTTCAACATCTTCTTTCTCTTCTTTCACATCCACGGCTTCTTTCTTAGTGGTTTGAGTACCCGTGCCATTTTGTGACGCTAATTTAGGGTCCTGGTTAGGAACTGAACCCTTATTCTGAACTGGGCTCTTGGACTTGGACATGCCTTGAGCACCCATGTCATTTGCAACAAAAGATCTCTGGCAATTCTGGCAGCGCAGTAGACAAAGCAGAACACATTTTGGATATTCATACCTCATATTGCAAAAGATGCAGCGTGTCCAGAACGTCTGCAGTTGATGATGTGAGTCAGAGAACTGTGTACGGGAGACATTGTGAAAATTGTTTACTGCTCCACCCTGTTGGCTGACAGAAATATTGCCATTAAACTTGTGAAATGAATTTTTTTGAGCAGACACTTTGATTGCAGCTCTATATCTAACGTCATATGAAGAGCGTGATGCTGAATCTGCAAGTACTCTATTTGCTTCCCCAATGAGCTTGAAAGCTGCCTCTGCACCAGAAAATTTGTTCTTGTCTGGATGAAGTAACAAAGCAAGCTTTCTATAATGCTTCTTAATGGTTGCCTCACCAGCCAGTTGTTCTATCCTTAGAATTTTATACCAGTCCATTAGTTCTCCAAATAGTTTGTTCTCTGCCGAACAGTGAACCTCACAGACTGTAAGTATCTGTGAGATGTTCTCAAGCTCAGGGAAGAGTCGCTGAGCCTTTTCGGCAAGGTTTCGTGCTAGCCTGTATTCTCCTTTCTGCATCTTCTGTTCGGCAACTTCTTTGGCTCTTTTGGCTTCATCTTTGTCCCACTCCATTGCTTACTCCAAACCCAATGATCACCAACTTACGTACGGAATATATACAAAATAACTTCAGTATCAGCCACAGTTCATCGATGATGAACACATGTCTGCACCAATAAAGGCCAAAGCAACTTTGGTAAAACAAAATCAATTGCAAATTTATAACCAGAGACAAATGTATCACAGCTGCTTGCCATGCTACATGCTACAACAAAGACAATACAACCTCAATGTGACGTTGAGCAACTATTAAATTAGCCTTTCAGAGCCACTGTCACATGCATACAAATAAATAACACACAAGCCTTGCACCATCAGTTTCAAATCCTTTAATAATAAAAATAAAATTATATGAATCAGAATTACCCGACTACACAATGAAACACCACCACCATTGCACTTCTCAATGTACACAACATTGCACTTCAAATCTTCAATATTTCAGTAAAACTTATTTCTTGTTGAATCTAAAATATACCTTTTCTCTTCAAAAGCAATTATAATCCAGATGTAGCAAATAGTTAGAACTTATGCGGTGATTACATGAATTCAAAGGAAAAGAATGCCATAATAACACCATTGTGCAAAAACTCATGCAAGCAAATCATTAATTGAACTGTTTGAATGCCAGAAAAATGTTCCTAGCACAAGAACAAAACTCATTGTCTACTCATACACTACAAATCTATTAAAAGAGCGCTCTTATTGCATTTTCTTTCATTTTACCTGAGCACAAACATAGCCTTCGAATAAACAAAACACAAACTAAGCCACGAATCACAACATAAGAAAACCACAAAAACAAACACACACAGATGCAAATACAATCTGAAGAAAGAATTTAAAAGATGAAGAAGGCGTACCCAGAATCGGGAGGTACTGAGAGGAGTAATGTAAGTGAAAATCGGCAAATTCCTGAACTCAAGGGTAATTAAGAGAGAAACCCTAGAAACGGAAGTGACAGAGCAGAAAGAGAACAAAAATGGAGGGAAAGTGTGAAATTGGGGAGGGAAAGTGTGAAATTGAGGGAGGGAAATAAATTATTATAATTAGGACCCTTCAATTCAATTCACTACAAATTTTAAAATCTCTCCATAAAGTCAACTATTAATTACAAGCAATTAAATTAGGATTTTGGACCCCAAATCTCAAATTAATTTCTCCACTCATGTACTACAGTACAGGCTAGGATCTGAAAAATTATTTTAAATTGTCAAGTGAACTCTATAACTTTTTCGTTCAAAATTGTGAGAGTAAAGATCCACAAATTATTTATAAAATAAATAATTACAGCATTTTCTTATTTTATTCGTAAAACTCTCACATCTCCTGCATCCAATAATATTAGATCAAGCCGGCCCTAATATGTGTATGATTATTATTTTAATCTCTTATATATATAGTTATATGCAAATTCAATAATTAAATTAAATAATCACGTAAGATAGAAACAAGTAACTTGTGCAATACAAATAGATTCAAACAATACCTCAGTTTTATTAATAATCAATATATAATACAAACAACAGTATTCAAATATTGTAGGACCTGGGATTGGATGGAGACCGATTGATGAAGACGGAATTAAATTTCGTCAAGGCACAGTACTTAATTCGGTTTCCTAAACACGATTATAGCCCCGTATGGGCAACAATGAACGAGGTCGAAATCTAACTGTGATGCAAAGAGTAATCGAGGAGAAACGGACTAGAGAGGGAGTCGGCCAAGTTTTCGTTGTGTGTATTTTTGGACGATTCAGCTCTAGCTTAGCTACGAATATATAGGTAAATGGAATTCAAAACCTAAAGTGAAAAGGAATGAAAGACTTACCAATTTTCATTCTTAAAACATATGACTCTTTCTACTTCGTAATATTCTTTTTAATTTTCAATAAACGTAACTTTTCAATTTAATGGCATATGATTAATATTATTTCTAATTTCGTAATTTCGAAAAAAATATTTATTCCTAAATTTACTATTTTGTAAAATATTTATTTTTGAATTACATATTAGAAAATACTATTCTCAATTTATAAATTAAAAACTTTGTAGAGAAATATTTTGGGCATAAGAAAATGTAGCAGGCTTCAGCCCCCAAATTTTCTGCACAACCAACTTTTTAACAACATCATTTCAAGTGGCTATCTTTGAGTTTCAATTTCTCATTCACCTGTTGTTTGTTTAGAGTTTGTGATATACCGTTGGAAAGATCTCATATCCTAGACTGACTAAACGTAGCTTACATTAATCTAGGTCGAGTCTAAGTGTCTGGAAATCACAACTCATGTTGAAACACTCACAAACTAACACATATATTAACTTGACAATTTTTTAACTTTTGCCCAACATACTGTATGATTATATGTTTTTTCACTCACATAATTTTTGAGTAAATAATAGTTTAGTTCACTTATTCTAGTTTACTAGGGTCAATTATGATATTTTTTCAATTCACTACGGTTAATTATTATAAATGTTAATCCACTACGGAAATGCAGTTGTGTCAATTTACCCAAACATCCATTAAAATGGACGGAAAAAGTATTGTTGAACTTTCAATTTATATAAAATACCAAAAAGTGTCCTTAATGTTAAAAATAAAAAATGATAATGACACTTTATTACACCTAACTATCGCGAAATGACAGTAGCATACCCTCACTAATGAACTCTATTTTTTAGTACACTGACAATTTTCATAAAATGACTAAAATGTCCTCCAATGACTTTTAAATTTTCAAAAGTGACATGAACAGTAAACTAGTTCAAATTAAAATCAAGAATTGAACCGGCACAAATTAAAAGCCAAAATTGAATCGGTTCAAATTAAAATTGTCTAAAATGCCCTCCAATGGCTTTTAAATTTTCAAAAAGTGCTATTGGAGGGCATTTGAGTCTTTCACTGATCATCGAACTTCTTCGTCATCGAACTCATCTGTAAACGTCTCTGGCAATGGTGTCGGAGCTATGGGGTCGGTCTCAAATACATTGGACATGTGCTTGTGGGCCTCGCCTCCCTGTGGTTGTACTCCCCTATAATCCTGATATTATGATCTACGTAAGGGGGGAAATAAGCCAGCGTGCAAAAGGACACGTCCTACTAGGGCTCACGTGAGGGGGAGTGAGTTGTTAAAGGCCCACGTGTATAATACACGTGAGGGGGAGTGTTGAGAATATAAAGTCCCACATTGAAAGAATATGAATTCAAAGGGTTGTATATAAAAAAAGGTCAAACCTAACTAATAAGCTTGAACCTTTAGTTGCCCAACCCGATATGTACATCCCAGTTTTACAAAGGTTTTCCACGTTGGCTAGGGGCGGAAGACCGGATTGGTTGAGCATGAGATGGCGGGGGGATTGAAAACCTAAAACGAGTTGTTGGGCCAAAATGTGACGCGCAAACGTCGCACAATGGTTTCTACGTGCAAGTGCACACGATTCACAAGTAATACAATTTATAAGATCCGATAAGATACCGAGTCGGTCCACATAGATTAAGTTGGGGTCTACGATTAATTAATGAAAGTGCTTGTGGTTAAGACAAAGATAGCTAATTGTGAATGCGATGCATAATGGTTAAAGCGCCTAGGGTGCTAAAAAATCATCAAAGTGAATAAGTCCGAGAGACTTAGATTATATGGAACGAAATTTATGTTAAGCCTATATCTTAAATGCCGACCTCGCCTTTCGGTAATGAGGTTAGCCTAATCCCGAGTCTCTTCGTGCCCTTTCGGTATTGAGAACAACTCGAGACCGCATTAGATCGACAATAATAAGCTAAGGGTTTTTACAAGTTGTCAAGACACGGTCTTGAGCCTACAACCCTCGGTGGATGCTAGGCCCGAATTCTATTCCCTCCCTTTCGGTATCGGATAAAACTCCTAAAACACATTTGTAAGATGTCAAACATACAACACATTCATTCAAGCAACAATCCACACAACAAAGTAATCATTTATAGAACTAAATCTCAATAAACTTGATAATCACATTTCATATTGTCTACCACCCATGGCTAAGGGATTTAGCCCTCAACCATGGTGCTCAAGTCTAGCAACATCATGGTTAAAGCAAAAACACACATAAACAACATAGTAAACATAAATCAAATGGATAGAAATGCTCTCGGAGTCTAGAGTAAGGTGCTTCTTCAAGTTTGATGAAGAACGGTGGAACCCTTTACCCTCTTGGTGTTGAAAATGAAGAACACTTGAGAAATCTTCAAGAACACCCAAGGAGAGCTGCTGGAGGATTGTGAAAATGGCTTTCTGAAATATTTTAGCTTTCTGAAATATCTTAGCTTTCTGAAATATCCTAGCCTCTAAAATATCTTAGTCAAACCCTTTTATAGCTTTCTGAAAATGGCCTAGGTCACGATCGTGACTGGTAGGGCACGATCGTGCCTCAGAGACGGTCGCGATCATGTGCTGGGATGGCACGATCGTGACTGATAGTTGGTAGGATATTTTTGGCTCTTTTCGAGGACGATCGTGCCTTCAGTGCCTTTCAAGGCACGATCGTGACTGACGAGTCACGATCGTAACTATCTCTGGGTGACAATCGTCCCTTCGTCGCGACTGAGATCGGTGAAGCGCACTGTAAGTTGGAATAAATTTCTCCAAATTATATTCAAGGTAGGCACAATCGTGCCTAATGGGGGAATGATCGTACCTAATGGGGGCACAATCGTGCCTAAAGGCCTCTATCCGCTCATTTTCCTTGCTCGCCAAGATTTGCCCTCGGTGTCTCGTTTTAGGCCATTTTCCCTCTTGTTCCTGCGTACACACCTCAAAACACCGAAAAGCATAAAATGCATACTAACTGGCCCTAAATCGCCACTACGAGACAAAAACGAACCGAATTGTGCGGTTAAACGGTCTCGAACCAAGACCGTTTAACCCCACAACATGAGTTACGGGAGTCTCTAGGCAGGTTCGGTATCCGGTGGTCAGCGTCAGAAGGCGAAGTGTCCGGCAGTGGCTCCATGTGCAAAAATCAGCAGTCAAGAATTGAATTATTGTTTTTTTTCTTTTTGGGCTAGAGAGTGATTGATATATGTGGGTGTATCCTTGGATTTGGGATTTTTGTTGAAATATGAATAATTCTAAAACTAAGTTATTTATGAATAAGATGAATATTTTTGGTAGCGTGAAGAAAGATAATAAACCTAGACATGGGTCTGTTCAATAATGGCTGGAAAAATTCTAGAGACATAAGAGGTTTAAGATGTTGTTCGTTACTAATGACATTCTTTTGTACTGTAGGGCTTCGGAAGATGAAGCAAGCAGGTTTGAGATCTTTTATGTGATACAAGAAAGTGTTTGGCCAAAAAGTGTGTGAGTAAATCCTCTATCGATTATAGTGTAAGGGTTAATTATAAGTTGATATACCTAATTGGAAGCATTTTACAAGTGACTATACCTATTTTAAAAACTTTCATTTTCACTCATCTAGTTACATTTTTTTTACAATTTGCTCTAACACCGTTAAATTTTGGATGGAAAATTTTTATTAAAGCGTGAAATATCCAAATTACCCTCGACTATTCATCAAATTTTCAAATTGATGCCATGAAGATATTTTTGCCCAATTTATTTGTTTGATTTTGAATTTGTTTTCCCTAATACCTGATTTTGAAACTGTTAAAGAGCATTTTGAATTACAAATTGCCAATTTATACAAATATCTGATTCAAATTAATGCTATTTATAATACAAATTTTCATTTGGATGGAAAATTAAAGGGAAAATGTCACTTACCTCCCTCGTGGTATACACGATTTTCACTTACCTCCCTCGCTTGGCAAATACATTCTGAGAGGTCCCCGAACTTTTAAAAATTCTCACAGAGGTCTAACGGTGTTAATATTCTTGTTAAAAGTTAAAAATACTCTCAACTAATTATTAAATTTTCAAAAGATTGCCACTCTCACCCTCTCTTCTCTGCCCCTTTCTCTTTGAGCATAGCACTCCGAACCAAACGCTCCTCCTCCTCTGCGCCACCACCTAACGTCCCAAGTGCCCGCCTCCTCACGACCAGCTTCTCTACAGTCCCGTAGAGGATTCGGCTTGGAACCGACATTGGGCTGAATTCAATTTAATGGGAAGCTAAATCCTTTAAAATCCAAATAAACCAGTAAGTTTCCTGATTCATTATTTCATGTGTACAAACCACAATCAAACACAAAAATGAACTCTTGACAGATCTCACAAATATGCAACTTAACTATGCACCAAAATTACCCATTTTGTGAGGACAGTTTCGTTGGAAACACATCTCATATCAATACAAGAACCCCAATTCTTCAAAAATGTTTTAAATTATCCAAAATCAAACAATCACATAATCAATTAACAAATGTAGAGGAAGAGGAAGAGAGAGCACTACTCTCAAAGACAATTGCTTCGCTGCTCGCACAGAAAATCATAAATTGCATCAACGCGCATATGGCGTACCGGCGACCTTGGCTCAACGCGCCACCGAGCCGGCCCTTCACGAGACCCACCAGATCCGAAATCACCTCTGGCCGGAAGCGTCGGTTCCAGGACCAATCTCGGAGGACCCTCTTGAACCCGACCCAGTACTTGTAAAACCTCGGCGACCGGAGAATCGTCGGAATCGTCGTGGACGACGTCGACGGTATTGGTCCTCGCTTCTGGGTGTCGCTGGAGGGGTCTCAAGAATCTAAGGCTCGCGAAGTTTCCCTCCAAGAGCTGCTCGATCTCCTCCCTCACCTTAGCCTCTCCGATCTCGACGGAGGGTCGAGTTGAGGACCACCGGCGAGGGCTTCACGATGGCGCTCCTCTGCCCAGATCTACCGCTCCGGCGGCGTCTCCGTCCTCGTGACCGGCGGTGGTGTTGACCAGCGCCCTGACCCGGTCAGGCCTCAGCAGGTACAAGTGCCAGGCCACGACGACTCCCTTGTCGCGGCCGACGAAGAGCACCCTGTCGATCCCGAGCGTGTCAAATAGGCCGATCAGGTCTCCGACGATATGGACGGTGGTGTAGGAGGTTGGATCGGGAGGAGAATCGGAGCCAGAAGTTGATGGCACGGCGCCAGAAGTACCAGAGCTCGGGGAAGCCGTGGAGGGAGAGTGAGAGAGTGAGAGTTTGTACAAAGGGTATTTTTGTCATTTTTACAAAAAATAGTTGACTTTTGACCAAAATTAACAGTGTTAGGCTTCTATGAGAATTTGCGAAAGTTCAAGTACCTGTCAGAACGCATTTGTTAAACGAAAGAGGTAAGTGAAAAACGCGTAAACCAAAAGAGAGGTAAGTGACATTTTCCCAAAATTAAATGTAAGGAAGTCAACCAAGTGAATCAATTTATTATACAGAACAACCTCAACATTCCACTTTCTAAGTTATACAGTAGAAATCCTATAAGAGAACCAGGTCAAAGTAAAAAACAACCCATTGTCATTTGCATACAAATCCTTAGCACCGCACCAATAAACTGTCACCAATCCTCCACCGCACCAATAGCCGCCCCCAAATTTGGTATCGATTCCTCATACCAACAGATCTCGATGCCCAAATTAGTATAAACACGAATTGATCTAGAGTAGAGATTTATGGTGTGAAATCAAGAGAGATGGGTGGTGGTTTAGTTCAAATCTGAATCAGAACCAGAGTAGAGATCGGCGCCGGAGCTCTGCGTCTTCGTCTAAGATTTCTGAAACAACTCTGGCGACGACATTGAAGTCCCTTACCCTTCAGACCCTCATCGTCGAGCTCACCGTCCGTACACCCCCAATCGAGACCTCCTAGATTTGGTTTTCAAAAAAGAGCCCCCTCCGTTCTTCCTTCGTCTGAGAACCCACTAGTGCTGCCTGTTCGGAGAGAGCCAGCACCTCCGGCGACCCAACGAGAGAGACGGTGAGGTGTTAAAAATTAATGAGTCTTGTTAACGCCCTCGAGATTCCAAAGGGTGCATATGTTGGATATTGTGATGGATGATTCTTGCTAATTCAAATATTTATGCTTCCATTATCATTTATTGGCCAGAGAAGTTTTATTGTAGAGAAATGTTACAGTTTTACAGAAAATAGTTTGTAATTGACAATGTTCAATCAAATGCTTCATTGTGAATAAGATAGATTTATTATAAGAGTTAATTAAGATATGAACTTGTAAAGAAGATGTCAGAATTGCAGAGCAAATATGGAGAGGGATGTTGATTGAGATGGAGGGCAATTTCGTCATTTAAAAAAAAGAAGAGAAAGCGACACTTTTGTACACCTGAATATACACTTTTGACACTTTTATACCCTAATTTTTTCTTTCTTCCATACCTTACTTTCATTTTGAGACAACTTTTTTCAGAAATTTCGAAATACCAAAAATACCCCTGAATTGAACCAAAATTAAATCTGGTTTAATTCTGGTCCAATTAAAGAGTGTGAAAAGACGAAATTGCCCTCAACTATTCATCAAATTTTCAAAGATATGCCACCCTTTCAACTATTTCTCTCCTCCTCCTCCGTCATCCCCTTCTCACCGGCGTTTCTCCGGCATGTTAGGAGCACGGTGGACCGACGAGGCCTCCAAAACACCTCCGCCAAGGTGTCCGTCTCGACCCCATCGTCCTCGACCCCTCCTTCTCGTCTTCTACGGTGATTCTTTGCTGGAGCCGGCCATCGTTCTTCCTCTGCAGCCTCCACAACACAAAATGGCGAGCATCGATGAGGTGGGCAGCGGACAGCGAGCATCGACGAGGTGGGCAATGGGCAGCGACCAAAAGGGTAAAATGCGGTGCTCCGACGATCGTCTCCGACACAGAATGACCGAAAAAGAGATAGAGCGAGAGAGGGAATAAGAAATAAGAAATAAGTTCAAGAATTCAAAATTTTCACTCGTCGGAAATATTTTCCGGCGAGTGAAAATTGTGGCACAACTTCGGTCACCTCCACCAACTCCGGTCACTCCGGTCACCAGGTACGAAGCCCAGCAGGTAAGCTCCGGCGATCGACGATGCTCACGACGCTCCAGCGATCGACGAGGTCCTCACGATGCTCTGTTTTGATGAAGTAGGAGGGTTCAATGACATTCACTTGAAAATTTGATGAATAGTTGAGGGTAATTTCATCTTTCCACACTCTTTAAAAAATTGGGCCGGTTCTCTTCATTAGACCAGGGGTAATGTCGGTATTTTGAGAATTTTAGGGGTAAATTGTCCAAAATGAAAGTCAGGTATGGAAAAAAGAAAAAAAAAGTTAGGGTATGAAAGTGTCAAAAGTGTATATTGAGGTGCACAAAAGTGTCATTTTCCCAAAAATAATATAACAGCAAACTCAATTAAAATGGACGGAAGTGAGTGAAATTGTAAAAAAATAAAGTTAAGTGAGCCCAAACAAAACTTTTTAAAATAAATATAATAATTTGTAAAAGAACTCCAACTAAGTATAATAAGTTGTAATTAAATTTAGTTTTAATAACATGATTAATGGATGGTGACACTCATTTTGGGATAATGTGAAGTTTGAAAATGGGTAGTTTATCTGGAGCTAGCTAATATGATTGATCAAAATGAGAGAGGTTCTTTGAGCTATGTCAAGGATCGATCATTCAGAGGATCTCGCCTTGGGATTTCTACTCTCATGGAATTTAATATGGTTCTGCCGGCCAAGCAAAGATATCGATCCTTGAAGTATCAACATCTCTTTCTTTACGGGGTTTCAAGGCCACATATTTTCTACAAGGGGCATTTATTACTAATTTCCTATGTAACAATTGATATGTGTACATACAATTTGTCTCTCATACCCTAAATCTCACACTATTGGGTTTTTTTGCCTTCGAATTATGTATAATTTGGTATATTCGTGTACTTATATTCCTCCACGAGGTTTCTAGTGCTTTCATAACAGAAACATACCAATTTGAGCCAATTTGGAGTAAATCATGCGCCAATTAGATTTAGTCAAACTTTCTAGAGAGTGTCGCGATTAGAGTCATGACCTTGGAAAAAGGTAACACGATCGTAGCATAATACATGTCGTCACTAGAAAGCAACTAAAGATTCAAGACTTGCGACATCTAAGGTGTCACGACATGACAAAGTAGTAAGGTCTTGATCAAAGTACAGCTAAAACTTGTAAAAGGTATTAGTTTGTCATTAAAGCTTCAAATTGCGCAAAAATTATATACCAAATTGAAGGGAGTTTGAAGGTCTACTACCACTTTAAATAATGGAGTTTTGAAAAAATATTAATGTGTGGTATGTCACAGCCCAAAATGTCATGATTGAAACATTGTGCAAGCAAAACACCGAAGAAGTCGAGGTTTGTCACGACATAGGTGTCAAAACCTTGATACATTTAACTAAGGTTGTGAAATCTTATCAGTTTGAAAATAAAAGGGCTTTGACCTAATTGGTTGTAACTATATTTGGGGTAAAAATTGGTGGGACTCTAGATAAGCTTCTTAGGCTACTACAAGTCGTCACCAAGAGGTCCAAGACTTGAAAAACTATTTGGAGGAACAAGGATCACACCAACGAAGGACTACAAAATATTATCATAATCGACCTAAAAAGGAACCAAACTAAACAGAACCGAATTAGTTCGCTTTGAAACCGAACTGAAACTCTGTCAATTTGATGATAAAATTAGAACCAATAAAAAATCACTGAACCAAAAACTGATCGATTTTGACACGTGAACCATTTTAGGGCATCAATATTTATTAGTTTATCCAAAAATATTGGGCCAACAAAAAATAAGTCAAGACCGGGCAAAAAGAATTTCTTAAAATTTGATTCATAGAAAATAGAACTAAAATTCCACCGGTTCAAAACCAAACCAAATTTCGTCGGTTTGATTTTTAATTTTACTTTTTTGAAATCAAATTGGTTCGAATTTAAGTCGGCTCATATCAAAACCAAATAACGAACAACCCAATATCAACGTGAAAGAGGACTCGAAATCAAGAAGTATAAGTCGAGATAATCATCTTTGACCCATCACTGGACTTACGGTTTTTCGCCCCCTTTCACTCCTTATGTTTAGTTTTACTTTTTGTATCATTGACTTGAGCATAACGGTTAAATTGCACGGTTTTAGTTTAATATATTGTGAAATTTCTATATTATTTTTCAATTTTGGATTGTGTATATTAACTATACCAAATATAATACAGCACTTATGGTTCATCTTTATTAATCACTTCTCATGTATCGACTTTGATCGCCATGTCAGATCACTGCCTTATCTTTTATTTTAGGGGAAATTGTTGATCACTACCCTCTACTTTTTTTAATTGCACGTCACCACTATAAGGTTTCATTTAGTTGCACCGTCCATCATAAAGTTAAGTTTGATGTAAAATGTCCATAATAGCCATATATTTAAAAAAATTAAAAATATATATATTTTGAAAAAAATTTCAAAAAAAATATTTTTATCAAATAAATAATAAAAAATTATTTTCAAAATTATTATTTTTAAAATGGTTTTTTGAAAAAAATATTAAAAATAAAAAAACTACTTTTAACGATGTTTTTTTATTTTTAATATATTTTAAAAGAAATTTATTTTTTTCAAAAAAATAATATTCAAATCAGTTTTTTATTATTTATTCCAAAAATTTTATTTTAAAAAAAGTTAATCAAATGATTTTTTCTTCATTTTTTCATTTTGAAATACAAGGGTATTTTAGTCATTTATATATTTCACTTTCAAATATTATTAAATGACTAAAATACCCTTGTATTTAAAAAATGAAAAAAAATCATGTATTTAACTTATTTATTTTTTAAAAAACTTTTTGAAATAAATAATAATAAAAAAAATTATTATAATTTGTTTTTAAAAATAATTTATGAAAAAATAACTTATTAATTTTTATCATCTACAATAGTAGGTGAGTTGTTTCTTCTGGGTCGACGTGATTGAAACATACCTTTGACTGAGTATATCTTTGGTGACTGAGACTGTAGTTTCATTTAGGCTATTCCTCGTAGTTTATTCATGTCAAGGGAAAACTGTGCTTGTGTTTTTGAATCTTGAGATTCCTTCTTGATTCGTAGTGTGTATTCTCTTGCGAGATTTTAGGGATTGGAGCGAGGAAAAACATAGTTTAGTTTGGCATAAGGTCTGGTGTCTTCACCTTCCACCTAAAGTGTGGTGTTCTCATGTGGATATTTATTAGGGATAATTCTTGTTCACTACGGTGTGGTATAACATTTTTTCATCTTACTACGGTGTACTATTTTAAGAGTCAGTTCAATACGATAAATTATTTTTATGTGTCACCGTTACCTAAAGTATGTTAAAACTGACAGAATGAAATTAATATTTTACAAAATGCCTAATATGCCCTTATATTAAAAATATTTAAAAATTAAAAATGAAGAACAAAACTGTTATTCTTCATCGTTACAGGTCAAAGCTCTGCGAGAATGAACGAACGAAGAAGAGGGCTCTCCGGAAAGCTCATTGCGGCCACCGACGACGTCTTCGGCCTCCAGGAACCTCGGCTCAACCCTCGCTTCCAGGAACCTCGGCTACCGGCTCAAATCTGAGTTCTGAGAATTACCGTGTTGCTCTAATCGGTCGATCTGGTTCGCGTCGAAGGAGTTCTAGTTCGCGACTCCAGCTCGAGGCCAAGGCTGGAGGAAAAGCCGAATCTTTTCTGGTTCGCGATCGACAGACGAGAACAATTTTGGTTGAAAAAAAATTAGGGTTCAATATTTGGAGAATTTGGGCGAATAGCCCTCAAGGTCGACGATTCCGAGGAAGTGCTCCTCTTCCGGGGTGTCCTCCGCGACACCATCGCGGACGGGTGGGCTCCAGACGCCGAGTTCTTGTTCCACTTGCCGACAATCACAACGGCGGTGAAATCGGAGCCGGAGAATTGAAATCCGGCGAAGAACGGGGCTCGTAACCTTCAAAACAACGGAAGGGGGCATCTCACAAGCCTTCATCATCGTCATCGGAAATTGGGTGCATGGTTGTTTTGTTGTTTGTCTTGAATCGGTTCAATTGTTGAGGCATATTGAGTTGATGATTTTTTTATGAAAGTGTTTGTGTTTTTATTGGTGAAGTTGGAATTTTTATTTCTATGTTTGTGTAATTGTTTACTTGAGTGTGGTTTTCTTCAAATTCTGTTTTGAATTTCACTTCCAAGCATTTAATTGAAGTTGAAAGTATAAAATTTGCAAAATGTTGTAGTTCATAGAAGGGGCGCACTCCACTACAAATTCTCAATCTGTCCGAATCGAACGAACACATTATGGTTGTTGCTTTTCGCGCGATTAAAAGGGCATGCGACACGTGGTAATGTAATGTCCCACCGTGAGAGTGTAATGTCGCGCACTGTGCACTTAAGTAAGGGGAATTTCGAGCTTTTGCGCAGCGGAGCGTACTGTTCATCTTTCTCATTCGGAGTGTAATGTCAACCGTACGAGTGTAATGTTAGCAATGGATGTGTAATGTTCAACATTGAGCGTGTAAAGTTCAACGTTGAGCGTGTAAAGTTCAACGTTGAGAGTGTAATGTCAACAAATAGAGTCTAAACACTCACATAGTTCAGACTATACACTCGCAAGTGCAGACCATTGAAATTGTGATGTCAACCGTAGGAATGTAATATCAATAGTGGAGTGTAATGTTTAACATTGAGAGTGTAATGTCCAACATTTGAAAGTGTAATGTCCAACATTGAGAGTGACATTATACTCCCACTGGTGCACATTACATTCTGAATGAGAAAGTCGAACAGTACGCTCTGCTGCGCAAAAATTCAAAATTTCCCCTCCTTAAGTGTACAATGCACGAAATTTTCCGTGTTTCCACGTGTCAACCATCCAGATACCACGCAAAATTTTGATGGTTGAATCATCCGTTCGGACGGGTTCGCCAGTACAGTGAATTTGTAGCTGAATGTGATTCGTTCATAGAAAATTGTAAGTCAATGAATTAATTAAAAAGCTTAAAGAGGGGTAATATAGACAGTTATTTCAAATTTAACTATATTAGTCACTGTGACCCTTAATAAAACTTTTTCATATTGATTTGACTCTTAAAATAGTAATTTGTAGTGATGTGAAAAAGTGGTATACCACACCGCACTGAATATGAATTATCCTTATTTATTATTATGGGATACCCTTCTTGACAAATGGGTGCTTAGATATAAATATAAACTACATTCATCGGATGTAGTACATTAATTGTATAGACTCTTATATGATTTCATGAATTAAATATCAATTAAAATATTATGATGGTCATTACATTTGATCATGATAATCAATAATGTACAATTAAATAGAAATTTGAGTGATAAATATAAACGATTATAGAAATTTGAATTTGTGTCATTTAACTAAATTTGATTCTATTAAAGGTGACACCATAAAAAATTGAACTCAGATAATAAATTATACGATAATGTTAATTAAAAATATAATAATGGACTATAGGAATAACCCAATTCAGTGGTTGCATAATAAAATGATGAAACAATGAACTAACGGAACAATGAAACAATATATGAAATCAAGAACAAAAGAGTACATGGTTCAATTAAGGGCGGAACCATGGAAACTTGAATTCAAATGATAAAGTAAACAATAGTTGGTTAACATATGAGATAATGAAATAAAGGTTTGTAAGAATAAACCAAATTAGTGATTGTGTAATAAAATGATGAGGTCATGAAAATAATGGAAAGCTGAAACAATGAAATTATGTATATTTGAATTCATGTTCCCAACACTGAAAATGACAATGGTATCATGAAAAAGAATGAAACAATCAGACTACATATGTCTCGAAATAAAAATCTAGATTGCAACTAACTTCAAATACCCTCAAGGTTGTACATGGAAAAAAAATCAAAATCATGAAAAAAAATCCATTAACCAGTTTTGGATTGAATGCCCGAAAACAACATAAAGAACGCCCATATAAATTAGTAAGATCGGTTGATCAAACCTAAAACACAAAAATAGCATAAGAAATACCAAAGTCACATGATTTGAAATCAAAATTACATAAATCGAGTGATCATTACACAATTAACTAGAGATATTAAGGTATTTATCCAACCTATCTTATTAGAGGTTGACAAGCTCATATTTAAGATGCTTCGACCAAAGAGTATAGAGAAAGTCAGATTAATCTGAAGAAATTTGTATAAAATCACTAGGTTTTGAAAAAATTGGATAGAAAAAGGAAAAAAACATTCAGAAGATCTCTACCAAATAATTAAGCCAAACATTTCAAATTCAAACTCAACTACTTAAGTAAATGACGATATGACATTTTCAATTCAGCGAAAAATGTGTAAACTTGGACAACATATGTGCAGTAATTACATTGTGTGCCATAGAAAATTGGGGCTCATGTCATCCGTTGATCGCGTGGCTGTGTTTTATTCGTAGATCTGTACATAAATAACCCATTTGTAGCCGATTATTCTCTTATTAATATATGATGTTTCTCCAGGAAAAGAAGAGCATATAAGCTAACTCCTTACCCATTACAAATGCAAACGTGAAAGCTGAAATGAAACCAAAATGATAGACTTATTGATAATAGGTATTTAATTATAAAATCAATAAACAAGAGTTCTAATCATCAGTCAACACCAATTAGAATGCCAGTGTCGATAACATCCCATAGTTATTATGGGCACACAAGGAACAAAACCAAATTCGGAAAATTATCTGAACTATGTTTTTGACAAAGCTCAATGAGAAGGCTAAAACAATCAACCAGTTCTGAGGATGATGTGGACTCCACTGTCAGTATCAACAATGTCACTTATCTCTCCCACTTTAAGAGCAAATGTTGCTTCTTCAAACGGCTTTTGCATCTGTCCTTTGCCAAATGGACCTACAACAATGGATATTTAAGGCTTTCCATTAGAACACAATATAACTCATGTGAGTTGGGCAAAACAATACATGCACCAGTTGTTTTTGTATGATATGCAAAAACTGGACAAACAAATACCATTAAACACATACAACTATAAACAGAAAAGTGAAGCGTCAAAGTTTTGATGGTATACAATAATTGCAAAACGCGTCAAAGCTTATTAAGGACAATACAATTGCTAATTGAGAAACTATAATCAACAGATGCACAGTAGCAGAGCGCAGCTCAAAAGACTTCAGGCAGCATCAATTAAATTTTATGTTTTACATGACAGTAACATTTCTGGTAAATTGTAGAATCATGAAAGATACTGCATTATTACTCAATATCACTATAATAAAGAGCCTATATAAATAAGATGAAATAAAAATAAACTAATCTTTAACATATGAAAGCAGAAAAGGAAAACATAATTAGAGGAACCCGGTAAATCATGGGATTCCGATTCATCTCAACATCCATTAGACTAAAGGGAGATACAAAACCTGAGTTCACAAAACCAAACAGAATAAATATTGTATGTTGAGTGATTTGAACGAGCATATAGCTAAGTTGACAAATACAAAAAGAAAATAAAACTAAATGCCTTGACATAAGAAGAATTAGGAAAGATCACGAAGCACGTATCAACAACTAGCTAAAGTATACACAGCTATGCAGGCCACTATCAGCATGAGGTAGGTAGGTTTTATTTATAATTTGGGGAAATAACATTTCAGTACACCACCCAAAACTGTCTTTGTAACATGAGTATACCAAGTTTAAATTCTTATTTTCAGCTTGTTGGATCAGTTTGAGGCTTTAGTGTGTCTCTGCCCTTAATCTGGGGACATGATTGAGCTAAGGAAGCAGAAGCTTAGCTCTAGAAATCTGAGAGCCATTAATCTCTTAATGGTTAAGCTTATTGAAGCCTTCTGTGAAAAGTGTAGGAAGCCGAAGTGTTGGCCACCCCTGTTTCAGTGACTCGATAGGTCTATCCCAAGAAGAGATCCGAAATGAGAAAAGATGCATTGCAAATCGGCAACGGTAAAGCCAACTGGGAGGTTGCAAACATACACTAATCTAACGGAACTAGGAGAAGGAGTTGTCCATGGGCGAGGCTAGGTCGATGTCGCAGTAGGTCGTGACCGTGTTTGTGAGCATTGATTTCATCTCCTTTATGTTCAACACATCAACTCCTCACTAAATTATACACACAAAACCTTACACGGAGAAGTAGGCCACTGCCAGTATGAGGTACGATTTATTTATCCCATCATTTTTTTCATGCCCTTTGTAAGCGTGCACGTGAATCGATATTCCAAAGCATATTACCCCCAACAGGGCATACAAAGGTAGATAGCATGCCTACTTTATGTACTCATATCACAAACTACTTTGTCCTTCACATAAGGAACTTTCTTTTACCTAAACTTAATAAACCGTCTCAAGCCCTTTCAAATAGAATAATGCTTCAGCATAAACTCAATTCAATATAGTTGAATTCAACCAAGTTTGTCATTGTTAAGGTTTGCAAGACCTTGATTGACCTAAATTCAAGCACAAAATGTTTCAAAAAAATGGATGACATTCAAATGCTTCAAAATAATACAGTTCCATGTAAAACCTAAGCAGGAAAACAGACTAACATTGGCTCCTTACAAGTCAGTTCATATAGATTACAAAATGCAAATGACAACAAAAGTCTGAACAAACAGGAATCGTCACTATAGACACTCAAAAGCTCCATCTAATGTATTATCACAAAGCAAAACACAATAAATTATTAAAATGCCATAATATACCTTGAACGTTCAAAACTTAAACAATTTATGAAAATACTTTCTCTGGTAATGGATGGGTGCCAAATTAGCACGAAAAAAGAATCTTACCAGTTTGTTCACTTCCATTAAAATCACGGACATGAGGACAGGTGGCCATTTCAAGTTTCTCAGTTTAGTCTACCCTTCAAAATTAAGTAATGGCATTGTTCCAATCCAATAATCTTTAACATCTGGACATTAAGTAATGGCATTGTTCTAACACAATCGAAGCAAAATTAAGCAACAGCATTGTTCCAACACAATCGAAGCAGGATAATAAATAACCCTGAATACTACATTGCTACTATTATGCTGAGTTCAGATTCTGGAAATATACAGGAAAATAAAAATAAAATTCTCCAACAATTTGAAAAGCTAGGTTAAGGTTAGGATCGTAGATGATGAACCACAACCGTGGCATAGAGAGAGGGAAGGGAAGGGAACTGACCGAGGTCGCCGCCGCGCTTGGCGGAGGAGCAGTCGGAGAAGCGAGAGGCGATGTCCTCAAAGTTGGCCTTGCCGGAGACGATGTCCTGGCGGATGGCGGTGAGCTGGGAGACGGCGCTGTCCCTGGTGGTGGTCTTGATGATGCGACCTTCTGGATCCTTCCACGAGGCCTTCCGGCGAGAGCCTTGGTGCTTTATCAGTATGTGAGAGGCCTTAACCTGATTCGCCGACGACGATGACATTCTGCTCGATCTGTCGCCCACGATTCCTTCTTCCTCACTTCCCCAACAATTTATATAAAAGGGGCTCACTCCGTACCACCAATCATAGCAACCCACGCCGGTAACGATACCAAAACTACTGCTGACGTGCCTACTTTTAATTGGAAATCAATGATATTTATTTTTCTTTTTCTTTTTATTATTTGGTAACTAATCCACGGTAGCGATGTCCACGGCCCGGTTAGGGATGACAACGGGTCAGGTTTGACCAAACCCGTACTCAAAGCGAGCGGATACCTGCCCTGGTCAAGACCCGTCGGGTTTCGATTTTACCTGAAAACTATTCAAAATGTAAAAAAAAATTAAAATGTTCATAATTTTTAATATATAATAATATATTTAATTATTTTGTATATTATATAATTATATACGTAATTGCTTGTGATTGGAAATTGCTTTAATGCTTTTTAATAAAAAAATAATTAGATATAATTAATAAATTTATTTATTTTTTATATGGTACGGGTAAGGGTTGGAAACGGGACGGGTATAAGTAAACCCGCACCCGATATTTGCGGGTTTTACCTGTACCAATCATGGCGGGTTAATTGGGTATCCGACGAGTTCGAGCTTTTTTGCCGTCCCTAGGCCTAGTTAATCGTGACCAAAAAGTTCAAATTCGAACCAAACCAAAAATTCTAGTTTTATAAAAATTTTGAACTGAAATTAAAATCATGTATAATTAATTAGTCGATTTTTAACCACTAGAAAAGGGTAAATTTTATGGGTATAGTAATTAAACCTAATTTTTTATTTATTCAAACAAAATAAGGTGATTAAGAATATATACAAACATTAACTTTAAATTATCAAAAACCCTACAATCAAATCAAAATTTAGGTAGGAGTGTGTAGTTAAACGATGTTGTTTTTAAGAATAAAAAAGAGCCGTTCATAATATGTGGATGATTTTGAGTGGGACTTGTGGTAATCAGAATTTCAGTTTGGTGTACTTGGTTAACCAACGATTTTTTATCAAAAGAACCGTATCTAAAATTGACCAGTTAATTTAAAAATAAAAACCATAACTTAACTATAATCTATAGTTTTCGATTTTCTAATTTAGTTAGGTAGGATCATTGATTTGATGTCAATTTTTTTTTGTTTAATATGGACAACTTTAGATCTAGGGATAACAAACAACTGTCTCCCGAGTGATGTCGTTTGATTTTTCTGAGCATTTTCTTGAATGATCAGGAAGTTTTTAGTAGCCATTAATTGATAATTTGACCTCTTCTTTCTTTTACATCTTTTTTAAATTACACAAATATATAATTAGTTCTCTGTAATTCACGTTAAATTAACTAAATGGTACTTACTGCTTATGGATATAAACGAGTCAATTAGAGCTTCAATATGACATGTCTCGGCTTGGCTGGTGAAAGAAATGTTCAGTTTGAGCTCGACTTGTCCTTGAACGAGGTTATGCAACTAAACTCGAATTTAGCTCAAATTAAAATCGACAAACTTAAACTTAACTCGATTTGATTAACTTAATTTACAAAAACATATTCATCAAAAGTTAAATTTGATATTGGATAAAATTATATAGTTAGTAAATATCTCTTTAATAAAAGCAGGTCAGCTCGAGATCGGCCCGATTCTGCTAGTATAATTTCATCATAAATATTTAACAAAACTTATTAATAACATGAGATGAGATGATTACTAATTAGAAAGCATCAGTTAGGCCTGCTTGGAGCTAGGCCTTTAGATTCAAGCAACATAAGACCCAACATCAAGTCCATTTCATCACATGATAAGAGCATTTGATTGCTAGAAACCAAAGAACGAGATCTAAACTTGATATCTTACATAAATCGCACTACTTGAGATAAGAGCTTGTATGAGCTGTTCAACGCTACAAAGAACCACAGTTTTCAAAACACAGTGAACCCAAAAATCCACATTGCATCATCCAAATGTTAGTTATGTATATTGTGATCTCCTTTGGGTTTTAAATGTCTTAATAAGTATTTTTTAACTTTTGCCTAAATAACCTTCAACCGTGGTCTCGGCATAGCCCTCTGTGACCACAATCGATCGGCCCACCCCTTGACCTCGTTGCAATCCCCACCTCTATCTCACCCCTACACGCACATTGTTTTTTGAAAAGAAAATTGCGTCATTTATATTTAATTTCATATTAAGGTACAATTGTAATTTCATATTTAATTTTTGTCTGATTTTTTATGAAGGATAGTTTTTTCATTTTTTAGAAATGCTAAAGAGCTGCCAAAAATCCTAAATGAGTGTTGTAGAATGATTTTTTCTTAAAAAAATACTTAGGGCACTGCACATGCTAATAAAGTTAGGTGTAGACATAGTAATGTAAAAATCGTTATTACTCTGGTGAAGTAAAGTATCATTTTCTTAAAATTTTGAAATTCATGTCACTCATTCCTCTCTTCTTCTTCTTCCTTTACGGGGTTCATTTTTTTAGGCGTCGACCTCATCTATTCTTCTTCGACGGATGTGGCATGCTCTCTAGAAATTTTTCGTATTATTATACGTGATTAAGTGCACTTATCTGAGATTAGCAGGATTCGAACTCACACTCTTAACAAGATGTATGAGCCTCATGCCGTTGAGGGTAGTCTTTTATAGGCGTTATATGTTTCTTTTAAGGAAAATGACGTTTTTTTGCATCTAACTATACACTTGTCACACTTTCATACCCTACTTTTTTTTCACCTTAATTTCATTTTGGGACAATTTGCTCCTGAAATTTCAATAATACCTAAACTATCCTTGGAATTGAAACAAAATTAAATCAGGGCTAATGGAGAGAACCGGCCCAAATTTTAAAGAATGTAAGAAGACAAAATTACCCTCAACTATTCATCAAATTTTCAAGCGAATGCCACCCTTTCAATTTATAATTTTTTTATTTTCTCTCTTTGACTTTTATTGTTTCTATCTCCTTCTTGTCGGTCCACTGCTCCTTGAGGAGGTTGTAGAGGCCCATCTCGGTGGTGGAGTAGAGCGTGTGGCAGAGCGCGGTGACGGAGACGGCGGAGAAGAGGGCGACGATGCCTTCGATACGGAAGATCTGAGATCTCACCGAGATCGGCCCTAAGCGAGGAGGCGGAGGAAACATCTGCAGAGATCCGTCGTCGGCGCCACCGAGGAGAGAGGGGGCATAATTGTAATTTAATAATTTGTTTTTAGTTTTTAATTTGTTATTTGAAAATACCAATATACCTTTAAATTGTGTGATAAATTTGTTATCCAATGGAAGGAAAAAATATAATTTTATATTGATTAAAATATGGTTGGATATGGTTGAAATTGAACCGGCTCAATTCTAGGGATAGTTTAGGTATTATTGGAATTTTAGGAGTAAATTGTCACAAAATGAAATTCAAGATACTAAAAAAAAAAGATAGGGTATGAAAATGTGAAAAATGTATAGTTAGGTGTACAAAAGTGTCATTTTCCCTTTCTTGTAAGTACTTGTAATATTTCTTTTCTAAAAATAAAAAAATGTAAAGTTCGAGTTTTCTCAAAATTATATCAACCATCACTTTTATCTTCCAGTTAATTTATAAAGTTGGGTATCTTTAGAGGAATGAGCACATATGCAACAAGAGCAAGAAAGTCTACCAATGACTCAATCAAATCACTGTTGGTGGTTGTAATTAATTCATCAATCATAATTATCAACTCAAAGCCCACCACAAATTTGAACATTAGAATAGGGAGTTGATCTCAGCAAGTAATCTCCCAAGTGTTGTAGACATAACTTGAAAGCATGGATCACTCTAATTAGCAGACAAGTTTTCTTCAGTGTGAAGATTGGTTTGTTTTGTCAAAAGATGTCGTGGCAGCAAAGGAGCCCTGCAAGCTAAGGGAAAGGGACGAGTTAGTTGTAGACAGAGATATGGGAAAGGTCCCCAAGTGTGATGCGGTTGAAATGTCTGCCCTATAATTATAAAAACACATCAGAAGCAACATGTGAAATGGAAACAAAAGTAGAGACCAATATCTGAGAAAACAATAGGAAAAAGGAAATGATGTAGTGAAAAATGAGAGACGCACAAACCAGTTACCAGAACAGAACAGAAACAAGTAGTCTGTTACCTTATGGTCAATCCAATATCACTCATTCTATTGTTGGGGTTTCAAGATATGTACCTCTAAACAAGTTGGAAGTTGTACCCATCCAATTCTTTTAGTGGCACAATTTCCGGGGAGAAATGGACTGAAGTTAGAGATGGCAAAATAAACCGAACTTGGTCGGATAGAGAACGCTGAAAATTTCAAGAAAGAGTGGTGAGTTATGAAATTTATTGTGGAGATTTGTACGTGCATAGGAAAAATTGTAAAAAGTTTCCTTATAATTATTCTCTTTGCACTAACTGGCTCTTGAGTGTATTTATACAAAAACTCTCTCACACTCATATTCATTTTTATAAGAACTCTCATTCACTCATGTTTATTTTTGTACCATCTATGCATATTCGTGAAAATTAATGGAAGTATTACTCAAACGTCCAACACTTAAGTGACACTTCCGTTAATTTTCATAAATTTGCACAAACGATGCAAATTTGAACATGGGTGATGGAGAGTTTTCGCAAAAAGTAGTGAATGAAGAGTGTACAAAAAATAATAATTATAAGACGATGCAAATTTAAAAATGGGTGATGGAGAGTTTTCGCAAAAAGTAGTGAATGGAGAGTTTGTACAAAAAAAATAATTATAAGAATGTTGTAAAATGATGGACCCCATCACGCATAGTGTTACATAGCACACTTCCATAAGTTATCTCTACCACGTCTCATCTTGTAAAATTCCTTAAAACACTCTCCTTATTTTGTGGTACATTGAGTGTAGGTTTTGCATTCATTAAATGCAAGTCTTCATGTAGTTGGCTATTAAAGTAGAGGGAGATGATGAATAAAATTGCACTATCCGAGAGCTTCTTCTTACTCATCTCTTGTTTCATTTTTTTCAAGTCTTGCTTTCATATCTCTCGTTAACTCTTATTTAACAAACTAATCTTTGTTTGCATCTGTAATAAGTAATAACCCAACAATTAACATATAGTTTTCACAATAAAGAAGACTTTTTAAAATTTTCACTTTAAATCTATTACATCTTGAAAATTTTGATCAGATAGTCACGCAAGATGTCACACACAATGTTACGTATAATGCTATAACAAAGTGTATGACAACTTGCGTAGATACAGACGGACAGTAAATATCAAACGTAATAAACGACGACACAACAGATTGTTTACCCAGTTCGGTGCAACATCACCTACGTCTGGGGGCTCTCTATTTCAGGGTCTCCTCCTGAATCCAAGACATCATCTTGATTCCACTCTTCGAGCAATCGCCTTGCTCTGTCAGTTCAAGTTGTTGTTGAACGTTTGTTTGCGTGCAGTCTTCACTCACGCGATCAGTAAACTCTCAGTCACCTAACTCTCAATAGTAAATGTGCTACACAATATCTATAGCACAATACACAACCTCTCAATCCGCAAACCTTCACGTCTAAGAGCTCTGTATATTATTGCTAGGAAACAATAAAAAACCACACGATTGCTAAGGGGGCAGCCTAAGCTTTTATAGCAATCGATCATGAATACTAATCATATTGGGTTTCCTATTTGTCACTGTCTTTCTTCTTTCCAGAATCAGAGACAAGCTGGAAAACGTGTGGTAATTTATTCTTTCCAGTTCGTGTCGAATACAGTTGGAGCTTTCTCAATCCTTGTTGTAGTCATATACTTTATGAAAAAAGAAACTTTCCTGATTTGCGTCGAACATGATGTCAGTCGAGATGTCGACAACAATGTCATCCAAGATGCAGTACTCGAAATCTTTCGACATTATTTATGACATCATTCCTAGTTCCTTAAAAATAAGCCAATCATCATAAACGTCGTAATTACAATCTCCCCCTTTGGCTATTTTTAAGTTCAGCATTTCTTGCAGCATTCTTTCGAGTGCATCCGCTTTCATATCGACATCACTGAATCCTTATTTATATCGCCAATACTCCCCCTTGTTGTCTAAAAAAGATAGCCTTAGAGCTAAAAGGAGGGCATATCCCTAAGACAGGATACTAAAAAGTAAGTGATCAGCAGTCGAGAAATGTAAGTGAACTTGTCCAAGCAAAATACAAATTAAAGTTGTTCAGTCATGGGGCATAAAAGCAATAAAGTTTTTAAATTGAACTACTACTAGAACTAGTAGTATCATCTTCAGATGTTGTTGCAGAGGAATCTTGTGAAGCTTCTTCATCGGCATCAGTTGGTTCTGGTAAGGAGGAGGATGAGTCATTTTTGTCGGAGTCTGGAAGAGGTAGTGTCTTCAATAGGTTAGCACAGTGAGATCTTCGCTCGGACAAATGTCGCAGCGCTAACTTCAGATTGATGATGTCCTTGTCAAGCACGAATATTTCTCTGTTGAGCATGACAACATTCCTGATAGTGGTCTTTGTTGGAGGAGCAGTGTTGGTAGCCCTGTTGGATGATGCCTTAGCCGTCTTGACTTCCTTCCTGACAAGATCAGGAGCATGTTTTCCCTCAAACAGTATGTGGCTCACCATACTCATTCCTCCACGTTTCCCAGCCTTATCAGTTGTCTTCAACACAGTGGGGTGTTGGTGCACCAGGAGCTCAGATAGTAGAGAGGGAAAAGCAATAGGTATTTTCACAGCTTGTGATATGGCATGTCTAATTAAATGGTCAATAACAAATTGCCCAAAATCGAGTGTAGAACCAGTACCTATTTGAAAGATGAGGACCGCCAGCTCTGGCTTGATGGAAGATGCATGAGTGGATGGCGCCCAATTAGCTACTCCAATACGGAAGAGTACAGAGTACTTTGAAGTAAGGTCTGAGGCCGCCACTGTCCCTTTAGTAGGCCACACTCTGCTCTTATCGCCAGTTATTTCTTTGAGGACCTTGTTCAAATCAGGTGGTGGAACAGAGCGAACACACTTTCTCCCCATAAAGACATTGATATTGTTGGAAGAGATGTTGAAACGTAAGCCTCTGACATAAACCTCCTCAAACTCCGGATCATCCGGGTAGCCAAAACCAGTAGGCAGATTTGCAATGAACTCCTTAATCATTAATGGATAGTGATTGCCTATATTAGTGACTGTCTTCATGAACTCTGCGTTATGTAGAAGCCTGATGATAGTTTCTAGTCCGAGGATCTCTGAGGACAGAGTTTTCTCAGGATAGATCGTCCTTTGGAATACAAATTCTCATCAAGTTGCACTTGCTGCAGAATGGAATAACACGTTGTCATATGGAACATTCTGAGCGTTCTTGTCCTGCTTCTGGCTAACCACCAGCTTTATTTCCTTTACAGCCACAACCTCAGCATTGTCATCACTCTCCTCATCGACAAGTCTCCTTTTGGTGGACACATCCTTCTTTCCTGTGTCCTTTACGGACAACTTTTTCCTTTTGTTGGGATCCCCAACGTCTTTGTTCTTCTTCCTCTTCTTGTGTTTCTTCAGCTTTTCCACCATAGCTGCAATACTTTGGTGTTCGTCCAACACATTCTTCTTCTTCAGAGAAGAGAGAACGGTGTGAGCAGTTTCGGTGGCATCTTCTATGGCATCTATTGCGGCTTCTTCTTCGACAACTGGAGCCGCCTCTCCCATGTCATTATCCGCAGCATCTTCAGGGACAAACTCTGCGGCAGCAGTAGTTACAGCATTTGCTGCATCATTGGTAGTAACTGATAGCATTTTGTGCCCTAGTCCAATTGCTAGTAGTCTGTAAACATCTATGTACATTATTATCGTTTGTAATATATATAAAACGACTTTGTATTACTTATGTGATGAAGTAATATGTTAAGCATGATCTGATTTATGACCACTAAAGTAGTAGAACCATAAATCTGTACGGATCACACTTAACGAGTCCCTGGTCAAAATATGCTTCCTTAGAAGCGACTAGTATGAGGATGGTTCTTAATGAAGTAGTTCTACTTGTCATAGGGATGAGGGATCCCGGAATCATATCATAGATATCATGAGGTGATTGATATCGGACGACCCGCTTTGAATAGTGTTTTCATAGATTAAGCCATGAACATATTCAAATGCGATAGCTTGTCACGATATCCTTAGACCGAGGAGTCTTTGTGATCACTATGCAATGTACGTGCGGCTTTAACTTGTGCCTAACGCTTTCTGTAACATGATTGCAATAACGGGCATGATTGGGTGGCGGAACGGGTTGCATGAGTGACACGAAAGACGACTAAGGGATTTATCCCTCATACTACGGTATGGGAAAGATATCCGTTAAAGACCTCTTGATTGAGACTGACTGAGAGTAAGAGCATGGCCATGCCGGTGATACGGGTTATTAGTTCTCAGCCATCTCACATATCAAGTAACAATGATTGATTAAACAAGGGTGACGACTCTATGCCTTGTGATCAATCGGGATATCTAGAGATAATAGGATAGTGACTTGTACGTACAAGGTTAAGTCGAATCATCGATCGTCATGCACCTTAGGTAATCATAACGTCTTACTAGAGGCCCCTTATGATGGATCGGGCAAGAGCGATCTTTTGCGCCGATCTGCCAACGGTGGCATGAGCCTAAAGGGCACACACATTCAAGACGGATAACTTGAGACAAGGAAACCTTAAAGTTTCTTGAGGAGCAATACATGGACAAAACTGGAGGTTTTGTGCCATGGGTTCGGTTTGAGAGAATAATTAGCGAATCGAGAAAACTGAGTTTTTTCGTCGATGTCGCGTCGGACTTTGTTTGATAAGTAACGACAAAAAGGGTCGGGCGACTTTTGGACACGGCACGAAACCACATGGGCGAGCCCATTGGGCTCGGCCCATGAGGTCTCATGGTTGGCCCAACAAGGGCCCATTATGGGCCCAATAAGCCCTATATGGCCGGCCCACATGGTGGGTCCATGAGTGGGGGCCACACAACACCATGCTTAGTTGGTGATTATGGATTAAGAGGTGAGTGATTTAAGGGATATGGGATAAAGCACCTTTAAGCCCATACCAATCAGTTTTGACCCATGCTTGTGAGTTGGATGATGAATTGAAATATCTAACATTCATTCATTAATCAAATAATCACACAACTCACAAAAATCTCTCTCTCTCTCTCTCTCTCTCTCTCTCTCTCTCTCTCTCTCTCATAGTGGCCGGCCACCCCAAGCTCTCTTCTCCATCTTGCTCTCTTGTTCTTCATTTAATTGTTGTAGTAGGCAATTAAGTGAAGGATCTTCAAGATCATCCCCTTGGTGTGGACTTGCTTTAGAGAAGAAGATCCGAAAGTTCTTCTTTATCGATTCAACAAGACTTAAAGGTAAATATCTTGTGGAATAGATTTTGCCTTGGGATTTAACGGTTTATGTTCTTGGACAAAGATTTGGAGTAGATTTTGTAAAACGCTTCCGCTATCTCGTTGATCTAGAACGCTCCAAAACCCTACAGTAACATCTCCTTTGACAATTCCTGCATCATCTGCAAGTTCGTTCTCCTTTTCTCCTTCAATCTCTTCCTGGCCGGCATCTTTATCTCTGGTTTTCTTCTTATCAAAAACACTTTTGTTACTGGTCTCTATACAGCTTCCTCATAATCAGGAACTTCTTATGTGGTCATAGGTAGGTTGTCTTTAGCAACTTCTTCTCTAACATCTCCTTCAGCAATCCTTTCTAGTCCATGACTGACCGGAGTCGAATCATCCTTCTCCCCTTTCTTTTCAGCGTTCATCAGGTCCTCAACCACTACTTCGCAGGGAGGGTCTTGAGTTTCTAGCAGTGATTCTAACATATCATTGTTCCTCGAGGTGTCAGTATTTGAAATAATAGAGGAATCGATACCTTGAGTGCTTTGGGGGATGATTGGAGACACTGGCACAGAGGTGACTGGCATGGATGCTTCCAGAGTTTCTTGGACAATGTATTTCCAGGTCTGTCATTGAGAACACAGTATTTCCAGTTCGAGCTTTTCTGGGAAATTGGGAAAAGATGGGCGTGGGAGCCTCAACAGGTGGGACATCTCCGGACGAACCCTCAGCGTCCTTCTTGGGCTTCAACCCCTTGAATTGTACTCCATACTGATTGGTGCCAGGCTTGTTGGTTTTGAAATCCTTTTCCTCGATCTTCTTTGATTTTGTAGTTACTTTGCCGGTAACCTTCTTTGCTGTGAGGTTGCTCCCGGTCTTCACCATGGTTTTCGGGAATCACAATTTTTCGCACAAGGGTTGAGAGATTTTGTGGTTTAAGAGCGAAATAAACAATTTTGAGGCAAAGTAGGTTTTTGAAAAAAAATCTGTAGGTATCAAATCAAATCTGTAGAGCACGCATGGTTTTTTCTGACCAATTTTTCATCAGACATGAGTTCGCCCAGAGAGTAGGATTCATTGGCTAGATCTCGAATTCGAATATTGAATTCAGCGATTGATTCATCCTTTTTCATGACAAGATCTTTGAAGTTTGTGTCAAGTATTGAAGCTTATATTCTCGAATCTTGGTTGTTCCTTCATATGCAACAGCTAGGATATCCCATGCAGATTTGGCAGTGGTGCATGTGTTTATCATTCTGAATACGTTCTTGTCAACACCATTAAAGATAACATTCAGGGCTTGAGAATTTCCCAGTGATTCTTCATCTTCGTTATCAGTCCAGTCTTTTTCTTGTTTCAGACCGATGAGGTTACCATCATTATCACTGAGTTGTGGGGCATTCCAACCATTTATCATAGCCTTCCATGTTTTATTGTCAAGAGGCTTCATGAAGGCACACATGCGAGCCTTCCAATATCCATAGTTCCTTCCATCTAGAACCGGTGGTCGGTTAATAGATCCTCCTTCTCTGGAATTATCCATCTTAATGATCAAAATTTTTCGACTAGGAACTCACCTAAAGCAGTAGGTGCCTCCTCTGATACCAATTGAAATTTTGATCAGATAGTCACACAAGATGGCACGCACAATGTTACGTATAATGTTATAACAAAGTGTATGACAACTTGCGTAGATACAGACGGACAGTAAATATCAAACGTAATAAACAACGACACAACAGATTGTTTACCCAGTCTGGTGCAACATCACCTACGTCTGGGGGCTCTCTATCTCAGGGTCTTCCCCTGAATCCAAGACGTCGTCTTGATTCCACTCTTTGAGCAATCGCCTTGCACTGTCAGTTCAAGTTGTCGTTGAATGTTTGTTTGCGTGCAGTCTTCACTCACGCGATCAGTAAATCCTCAATCACATAACTCTCAATAGTTAATGTGATACACAATATCCATATCACAAAACACAGCCTCTAAACCTGCAAACCTTCACGTTTAATAGCTATTTATATTACTGCTAGGAAACAATAAAAAACCACACGATTGTTAAGGGGGCAGCCTAAACTTTTATAACAATCGATCATGAATACTAATTCTATTGGGTTTCCTATTTGTCACCGTCTTTCTTCTTTCCAGAATCGGAGGCAAGCTGGAAAACATGTGGTAATGTATTCTTTCCAGTTCGTGTCGAATACAGCTGGAGCTTTCATAATCCTTGTTGTAGTCGTACTTTATGAAAAACATAAACTTTCCTGATTTGCGTCGAACAGGATGTCAGTCGAGATGTCGACAACAATGTCATCCAAGATGTCGTACTCGAAATGTTTCGACAATTTTTATGACATCATTCCTAATTCCTTAAAAATAAGCCGATCATCAGAAACGTCGTAACTACACATCTGATATAAAATTGAGTCATACATATAACACCGACCTCCACAACTAACGAGCCAACCTTATTAGAGCATCTCCAACATTGTTGCTATTTTGCCATATTTTTCGCAAAATAGCAACTTTCTCCTCCAAGGTTGTTGCCAGGGACGGATCAAAAAAATTTCTAGGGGGCATAATTTATACTAAAATTTAAATTTAATTAATAATATAATTAATTTTAAATTAATTTTAATAATAAAATAATTACCAAATGGATATAACAAAAACTAATTCGAACTTGATTATTTACTTTTTAGTTGAGTTCGAATTTAATTTTCATGTATGTATAAATTAAAGTAAAACAAATATTCATCTGAGAAATGAAAATAGATAAACTGACCAACACAAGTTGAGGCAAGTGGTAAAGGCCTCGCTTAATACATGGTGAGGTCTTGAGTTCGAAATTGATAAAATTTAAAGCAATAAATATGAATTATAAGAGATTAATTGTATAAATTATTGTCATTCTCTATTTGAAAATCAAATATTTTGTTATTAATATTAAATTAAACTACTTAAATTTGAGATTTTAAAGCCTTATAAATAAATAGAAGAGAGAGAACATTTGATGATGTGCTGGGAACATGAAAAGTCAAAATAAAAACATGCACAATGGAGAATTGAACCCACGACATGGGGGTTCCAAGGCTATGTCTAACTAGGGTTGTTCATCGGGTCGGGTAGACCCGATTGGTTTTGGACCCGACTCTGTCTTTGTCGGGTCCAGTTGGTTGTACCCGAGACTCAACTCGACTTCATAATCGGGTAGTCGGGTTTGACTCGGTCGGGTGCCGGGTTGAATTGGGTAGAATCCAACAGACCCGATTCCTAACCTAACCTCTAAATCAAAGCCCACAATTTGTAATCCTAAATTCATGTTCAATAATAACCCAAAATTAAAACAAAAATTTGAATTAAAATTGAAATCGGGACTCAATCGAAACCCTAATTTCAAGTTTATAAACCAGAACCCTAACCCCCAAATGAAAACCCCAATTTGTTCCCAAATTCAAAACAAGTGAAATCAGAATTGAAAAGTAAAATTATAATCCCCAAATTACAACTTTAAACCAAAATTGAAATTGAAATCGGGACACCAAATTTACACCCGAACCCTAAACCTAACCCTAACCCTAACCTTAAATCAGAACCCCCAATTTGTTCCTAAATTCAAAATTAAAATCAGAATAATTAAACCCCCAAAATTGACCCAATTCAAAACCCTAAACCTCCAAAATTAACCCCAATTCAAACCCAAAAGCCCCAAATTAAACATAAAACAAAATAAACCCCAAATTTTACCCAATTCGTAATCGTAACCCTGAAATTCGTAAGCCTAACCCACAAATTATGAATTCAAAACCTAAACAACCCAAAATTGTATGAGGGAAGAAGAAGAAGCATGAACCCTAAAATGTTTGTACCTTACTGGTGTTGTTGTGTGATGGTCGATTCTCCACTCTCCAAGACTCCAACTCTAACAGATCGATTGTTAACGGTAACTCAAGAATCGATCCATTGTGAGATGAAGTAGATGAAGATGTCAATGAGGCTTGAAGTGCGACTATGAGAACGAGAGAGGAGACCGATTCGAATTCGAGGCTCGAGTTTCGCCGCCAGAGGCTTTCGCTCTAGGATTCTGAGGAGGTAGAGATGGGATTCATGAATACTGAGAAGAAAGAGGCCGAGGGATTTTGATTCTGAGGAGGCGAGAGGAGAGTGGAGAGGTAAAGTTGAAGGCGTGCCACGTTGAAGGAAAAAATGACGATTGAGATGATCTATTTTCGATCGAGATCGATGGTTTAGAGGCGCCACGTCGCTTGGTCACTCTCCTCTCTAATATGCATTTTTGACATCCCACATCAAAAAGGGAAGAACTTCACAACTTCTTTATGAAATTTCACTCTCCATCTATAGACAAAACCAAGTCTGGGTTGGACTGTGCTCGGTTGGGCTAGGATTGGTTTGTTAACCTCTATGTCGGGTGAGTCGGGTTACTCGGTGGTTTTGTAAATCACACCCGAGGCCCAGCTCACTTGTAGTCGGGTTGGGTCCCTAACCAACCCGATTTTTAGATGGTTTGTCGGGTCTTGGGTTGACAATCTTTATGAAACGTATGGAGGTTCCTTTCTATAGATAACAATAATAATATAAACAAAACTAGAAAACTCTAATACACAAACCTAAATCCTAATGAACTTTCCATAATACTAGCTCTAATAGGCCTAACATAATATTACCCTAATTGACACCCCCCCTAAAAATTATGCGGGTCGACCAACATCAATTAGACTACGAAAAAAACTGATACAGTGGCGGCACATGACGATGAAGTGACGATAACTGGTGCTTGAACTCGAAACTCAAAGACAGAGACCTGAGCCTGAAGGCTTTGAGAATTTATACCCAATGCTGAAGGAGATCGGAGTCTAGAGGCTTTGGGGATTGATACCCAATTCTGAGACCGGATACAGATGCTGGAGATGGACCGAATATGGAGACTGGAGACGGGACTAGAAACTGATGTGAATATCGAATACGGAGACCACGGATGAATACTGAAGTATAGTTAGATACCGAATGCGTTACGGTTTTAGCACATCCTCTCACATTCAAGATAGGCAAACAATAGGAGATTGATGTGAAAACCGAAGTAGAGACCGAATACATAGTTATATACCGAATACAGAGTTATATACCGAATACAAAGGTAGATACCGAATACTGAGTTGGATACTGAATTTAATGTCATCCAGCGGCGGCCCCCCTTCACCCGTGGATTCGCCCCTGGTTGTTGCCATCTTTCCATCCCCGATCTCAAATTTGGCATCTTGCCATTTTGTCTTCAAACTCACTGTAGTAATCTTCAAAATCACTTTATCGTTATTTTATTTCTTTATTTCCTTTTCTTCTTTACTGTAACTTCATTTTTTTCACAAATCATTCAAAAAAAATACAAACACAGATTAATCAGAAACAAAACAAATTTGACCAAACTGAAATTTGATGATAAAAATTGATAGATTGGAAAACATAATGAAAATACATATTGGAAATACGATTGTGGGTCTTCTCCGCCGTTGCTGGCCGGCTTCTTCGCCGATTTATTTTTTGTGATGGGGCGGAAAGGAAGTGAGATGCATGAGAACTATCTGCGAGATGGCTTCGGAGCGGCGCAAAAAGAGCCCAGAAGCGGAGGAAGAGCCTGAGGTCTCAGAGCTGGGAGGCGAAAGAGGTGTATAGAAAAAGAAAAGAGGGTGTTATGAAAATATGAGGAGAGATTGTGATGTTTAGGGTTTAAAATAATTATTTATACATTTTAATTTTTTTATTATTTGTTTTGGGTCATTTGAGTTGCTGATTTTGTATTTGGGCTTTTGAAATGCAAATTAATATTTTCATTTTATCATCCCTTTATTAATTTTAGAATAATTTATTTTAATTAGAATTAGATTTATTTTAGATTAATAAATTTTGTGAATAATAATATAATTAAGTTTTTATAATCTAATTTTAATTTAAACATAAAATTTCTAAAAATTAGGTAATATTTTTAGTTATTAACATTAATTAAGAAAATTTAATTAGGTAGGAGGTTTAAAATATATTATTTATTGTAATAATCTATAATATATTAGTAATTATAATACCAAAATTAAATATAGTAAAATGTGTAAAATAATTTTATTATTAAAATAATGAAAAATTATTTTGATATGTCAAATAGAGATGTTTTTAGAAATTGAGTTGTAGAGGGATAGAGATAGAGACTTACTTTTTGCGTCATGAAATGATTGGACTTTTGCACACCCCGAAGACCACGTAAAGCATGGGAAACCCACAAACACATGGTTAAATTAAACTCGCCTAATATCATGTGAAATAGCTTCAATCTATATGCATCAAGCCAGATCCTATAAGTAAGAGATCAATTTTTATAAGTTGTCTGCGAATTCACTTCTTATATGGCATTTTCTTTTCAAATTTATTACATGTGAGTTTCATTTATCACCCTCTCATGCTTGTATGGGTAGATATTATTACAACTAAACTTTCAATTGTATTAATTGAGCTGAATATTCTAGCTGTATTTTTCTCATATGCTATGGTATAATTTTCTCCTATATTTTCTTTGGCAGTGGTGCTTTACATTGAAAATTTAGTTTCCAAAGTTTTGTATCTGCTATGTAAACACGCTATTTAGTTAGGTCATCTCCAACTCCATATCAAAATATTCAATACTTATTACCCAATAATTGAGTCTTCATATCATTTTCTCTCCATCCCAATCTCCAAAAATATATCAACTTGTCACATCAAATACCAATTTTCATTATTTTAATAATAAACATATTCCACATATTTTATTTTATTCAATTTTTTTATTATAATTAATTTATTAATTTATAATCTATTATAATAAATAATAAATTAATTAATTATTGATTATTTATAATTAATTATTAATTATTTGTATTGAAAAACTATAGTTAAACGGAAAAATTGAAACCGGTTGAAAATCTCGTAATAGATCATTAAGTTTGAATTAAAAATTAAATTTAGAAAAATTTATTTTGCAAAAAAATCACTAATCACTAAATTAGAGTTAATTAGTTTATTTATTGTAGTAATTTATAGGGTAGATTGGTTTATTATAAAAGGGATAAAAGAAAAGCAAAATCTAACTAATATTTGATATATAAAATTTTATAAATTTTTTGAAAACAATTTTTATAATTAATTACATATATAAAAATATATTACTACTTGTTTAATACGTATACCCATTTACATTCATTTCTCTGTTAAACAAAAATTGTTGGAGATTGCTACAGTGCGTATTTGCATATGCATATGAATATTTGTATATTTGGAGACAGAGCTCAATTTTGGAAACCACATCATAAGGGAGGGCTGAAAAAAAATACTAAAATATGATGTGGATCTCTAAAATAGATAATCATGACAGACACCACTATCAATTTCATTTCCAATAGATAATCATTAATGTCTCCTTTTGGTTAGAGCAAACCCCATCTAAATTCAATCCTAAATTATCATTATTTGAACACCATTTGTGCACTATACTTCAATTTAATATTTAAAGTTAGTTATACCAAAATAAATTTGAACTTTTAATAGTAAAATCTAAGAGAAATTGCAGGTCACTGCTTTTTTTTTATGGAACCTTCTACTTTTTTTTAGTTCCATGTCACCACTGTAAGATTTCATTTAATTGCACCGTCCATCACATAGTTAAGCTTGATGTAAAATATCCATAATACCTCTATATTTAAAAAATTAAAAAAAATATATCTTTTGAATTTTTTAAAATTTTTTTTTTTTATCAGATATATAATAAAAAACCGAATTCAAAATTATTTTTTTTACAAAAATGGTTTTTACAAGAAAATATTAAAAATAAAAAAAACCACTTTTAACAACTTTTTTATTTCAAATATTTTCTAAAAAATAATATTCGAATCAGTTTTTATCATTTATTCCATAACAAATTTTAAATAAAATAAGTTAAACAAATGATTTTTTTCTCATTTTTTCATCTTTTAAATATAAGGGTATTTTGGTCATTTAGTAAAATTTGAAACTGAAATATTTAAATGACTAAAATACCCTTGTATTTAAAAAATGAAAAAAAAATCAGTTGTTTAATTTTTTTATGGAATAAATAATAAAAAGTTAATTTGAATATTATTTTTTTAAATTAATAATTTCTTTTTAAAATATTAAAAATAAAAAAACGTTGTTAAAAGTGGTTTTTTATTTTTAATATTTTTTGAAAAAACCATTTTAAAATTTTTTTTTGAAATCAGTGTTTTATTATTTATCTGATAAAATAAAATTTATAAAATAAAATTCAAAAGTTATTTTTTTAATATAGGGGTATTATGGACTTATTACATCAAACTTAACTCTGTGATGACGGTGCAACTAAATGAAACTTTACAGTGGTGACATGCAACTAAAAAAAGTATAGGGTAATGACATGTAAAAGTCGTATAGTACAAGGTAATGACCTGAAATTTCTCCTAAAATCTATTAAAATTATTCAAAATATTTCAACTTACCCAGTCACCAGCCAATATTATTTAGAAAAAATGCAACAGATTTGATAATTTGCACGTGCATGTGCTACATGAACAAATCAAATATGACGTGAAACCCTGCAAAATCAATAAAATGGTGTTGAATTTGGTGATTGATTTGGAGTTGCAAACACAACACATGCACTAGGTTTCTAATAATATCTAATTTTTACACATGTAACGGATAACTAGCTTATAATTTATCAACTTAATAAACAATTTTTAAAATAGGACAAGTTATTGCTTTTATTATAGCACATTGGTAGGTTCGTTTTGACATTTTATTTAACTTGCAACGTTTTCTACATGGCCAGCTCAATAAATTTTAAGGCTTAAAGAAAAAGTTAAATATTGGGTTAAAAGTTAATTTTTAAGGTTTGCAACATTTTAGAAATTATGCATTTATGCTCGATTTCTTATTAGACTAGAGCAGTAGCAGATAACTATTTATAAGACTATTCGAGAAAAGCCTAGAGAATTCTTCTTACTTACGTTATTATAAGTAGCAAACAAAAGAAACTAACCTATTTCAACAAAAGAAACCGAATTTCGCTCCCTTTCAGCTTAAAGAAAGAGCCTTGCATTATGGTAACTTCCCTTCAACTATTATTTTCTGTTAAATCAACCTTTACAATTGGAGCGAGAAAATTGAAGAATCATAATCATGTAACTAGAAAATACTATTATAGAAATACAAATAAAAACAATTAGATGTTATACAAAAGATTAAGAATTGAATAACTCATAGAATAATTCTAAAATAATGAACTTGCAAAAAACATTTTGAAGAATTCATCAGTAAAACCTCCACACCATTTGTTACATGTATATATAAAATCGTTTAGCTTAACCAGATCTCCCAATTAACACAAAATATACACATCAAGTACATATGTTTGATATAAGTTTCCCACTATTTCGTAACACTGCTTTTGCTGCAACCAAACATAAATTACAATAAGTGCTTGGAGGGAAACAAATAATTTTCCAGAAACTAATCTTTTTTACATAAACTAAATTTTTGTTAGAGAAACTAACATTAATTTCATATAAAATTAAATTCATAATTTTTGAGTAAGAACAATTACGAAAAATTCATGAAATCAAATTAATCAACCACACTTATTCATTAAAACAGATAAAATAAATTAAAGAAAATTACTTCAAATGTCGAATGTATTCGATTCATAGTCGGTAGTATCGGATTTTAGTTAATTAAGATAAGAACTTGAATATCTCGAATTCGGATTATTAAATTTATAGATACCAGTCAAATCCCGGTGAAAGTCGTTGGACCATAGTTAAAAACATTTTTAAGTACTTCGGAACTACTAAGGATGAGTTTTTGTTGTATGGTGGACAAGAAGAGGGATGGTTGTAAATAGTTACACAAATGCTAGCTTCCAGACTAATATTGATGATTTTAGATCACAATTTGGTTACGTGTTCTATTTGAATGGGTATGCGTTTAGCTGGAGAAGTTTTAAACAAGACACCGTTGTTGATTCTACAACTGAAACTGAGTATATAGTTGCATCGGAAGCATCTAAAAAAGTTGTTTGGATCAAGAAGTTTATAACTGGGTTAGACATTGTACCCAACATATCTAATCCGATAAACTTATATTGTGATAACAATGGGGCTATAACACAAGTTAAGGAGTCAATATCACATCAAAAATCTAAGCACATACTTAGATGTTATCATCTCATTAGAGAAATAGAGAGGTGACGTGAACATCTGCAAAGTTGCTACATATAATAATGTTGTTTAACCATTGACTAAGGCTCTTATAAAATCTAAACATTAGGGTCATGTTCGCTCTATGGAATTAAGGTTTAACGTAGATTAGACCTCTGCAACTGGGAGATTGTTGCTTTTATGCACTAGGTCAATCATGAAGATGCACTTTTATCACCAATTTTATGATAATGTGTTGAGCATTAAATTATATCTAAAGTCATCAATTATGTGACTTGATAATAAAACCATTAGATTTATTGGGAATTTTGTTCAACGTGTTTATAGTCTAGTTTTTTTGTTAAGATTAGTGTGATCTTGACTAGATGATCATCTTTTACTAATCATGGATATGAAATATCAAGTCAAGTCACATGTATTGTTTAAGAAATGATATCGGACGACCCACCGTGAGCATGCTACATAGATAACGTCATAAGTATTGCTCATTATCGTAATTAATGTTAGTCTTTAGACCTAGAAGTCACCATTAATTTCTATGTAATCTATTTATATTTTGACGTATCCTTATATTGTATTTAATAGGATAATGAAAGTATATTTTTGGATATAAAATAGGTTATATGAGGAATGTGTATGACGATTAAGGGATTTGTCCCTCATTTAATAAGGAGTAAGATATCCCCGGGCCCTATGATGACTGAGACTAGAGAGATGCTTGGCCATACTAGTTAATCGATAAGGAGGTATCGTTACCGGTCTACTTGTGATCAATGAACTAAAGATTGGACATAATAAGGATGACGATTCTATGCCTTATGTTCAATCAAAAATCGGGAGAAATTGTGAGTATATTTACGGTAAAAGATTAAGTCAGATTTTCGATTTTCATATAACCTAGGTAGTCATAATGTATTGTTAGAGACCGCCTATGATTTATGGAGAAATGGTGATTTTGGGCTCATTGCCAACGTTGTATAAATTTACAGAGTCACACACAAGAGTGTAACCAAAACCAAATGAGTTTGAGAAATTCTAATTAACTATTAGCAAATATTTTACTTATATGCATAATTATATTTGGAATATAATATATAGATATATGTTAACAATATTTTTAATGTGGTGGCATGTATCATATTCTTAGGGTTTGTTTCACCACAATTGAGCAAAGTCTTGCGGCGCCGATCTCCTACGGGTGTCGACGTCACCGTGGTGCGGCGGTAGGAGTAGAGCTCCTATGGAGGTAGATCTGGGTTTGATGGATGTATAGTCGAATGGTAGATTGGGTTTTGATGGAGGCGAGGTCGGGTGGTTTAGGGGTGGGCTGAGACGGATGAGGCTGGAGTTGCATATGGGTCGTGCTTAGGTTGTGACGACAAAGCATGGAGGGCTGGGGGATTTTTTCTTTTGGTTGGTTGGTAGGCCGGTACTGGGATGGAACTGGAGTTATCTGGCATCGGTGGGCAGACTCATGCAAGCATGCTAAACTAGGGGGTCTCGGCTTGCTCAAAATTCAATATGTGTCTTATTGGGATCGGTAATGGAAGGAAAATGGGGGTCCCTGGTGTTTATGGGTTGATCCGGTTACACCCAATGAGCTAGGAGGATTTGATTTTCGCGATGCCCATATTGATCGCAGGGTTGATCGAGGAAGCTGGTTTAAGTCGGTCTACATCAAGATCACGGGGCTTCTCCATCCGTTTGAGTTGGAGACCGTGACTCTGCATGATGCTAACTGGTTTGAGTCGATTGGTCTCCGGGGTTATCAGAGATGCTTGTATAAAGCATTCCGTAACAAGATCACGGGGTTTCTCCATCCGTATGATTTGACTCTACATGATGCTAAACGGGTCGAGCTAAACAATTTTGAATGAATCATTAGCGAACAGTGTTGCGTATCATCCATTATCGAAACTTCTGTTCTTTGTTTTGCTCGCAATCAATTGGTTCACGAATTGACCATATTTGTTGTAACTAACAATAGTTGGGATTATGGTGAGGGGTCTGTCCCACCATCTATAACTTCAGTTGTCCGGCTTGATGTCGGGTTAGTTGCTATTTAATTAATAAAATTCACTTTTCCTTAAACAAAATATTTTTAATGTAATATTTTCATGACACGTATATAATTGATTTTTGAAACTTATATATATATATATATATATATATATATATATAAATATACGTATATAATTGATTTTTGAAACTTATATATATTTATAGGGGTGCACTCCAATACAAATGGGGTGGAGTGTCTAAACCACACCCAACCGTTTGATCGCTGAAAATTTGCACGTGCATTGTCCTAACGCGCGACACATGGCGGCAAAGTTCAACCACTGGGTCCGTATCATTCTACTCATATAGGGGTGCCTTTGTGCTTCTTTTTCATGGTTGGAAGGGAAAACTCGTCGGTCATTAGGGATGCCATGAGTTCATCAAGTTTCAGGACTTTTGGATCATAACATTCTTCTATGGTAGTGATCTTCATCTTCCATCTAGAGCTTAGGGTTCTTAGGGTTTTTCTCACTAGATCTTCTTCAGTCATTGGTTTACCAAGTGAGTAGGACTCGTTGGCTAGATCCCTGATTCGTACATTGAACTCAGCTATGCTTTTGTCCTCATTCATAGAGAGAGCTTCAAAGTTTGTGGTGAGATATTATAGTTTTGCTCTCGAACTTTGTAGGTTCCCTCATAGGCATTAGGCAATGACAAGAGTATCCCAGACTGTTTTGGCACTTATACATGTGTTGAAGAGCCTAAAGACATTCTTGTCAACTCCATTAAATATAACATTAATTTCTTTAGAGTTACCTAGGGCTGCTTCATCTTCATCAGCCCTACAGTCTTTCTTGGGTTTAGGACTGGTTAAATTTTCTTGAGCATCAGCATACTGTGGTTCCTCCCAACCATTGATGACAGACTTCCAGGTTTTGTTATCGAGGGATTTCATGAAGGCACACATTCGTGTATTCCAATATCCATAGTTGGTTTCATCGAGCACTGGTGGTCGATTGATCGATCCTTCTTTTGAGTCCATATTAGCTTAAACATAATCGTGCAGGATATCACCTAAAAGTCAAGGTGCCCCCTTCGATACCAATTGAAATTCTGTTAAGTAGCAGGGACAATATGTCGAACACAATGTTGTAACGATTGGTTTGACAACTTGCTTAATCACAGTTTATGGACAGTAAATAGTAAAGCAGTAAACAAAAGACACACAATATGTTTACCCAGTTCGGTGACTCCGCACCTACATCTGGGGGCACTCTGTCAGTGGAAAGGTTTTCACTATTCGGTAGTCAATAGTACAACTTCAAGCATCAACTAGCTATCACACAAGATATTGTCCTAAGCCACTATACATCTAACCGTGAACAATCTCGACCAAGGACTCCCCCTGTCTTTGAGATCCTCTCAATTCCACCTTTCGAGCAAGCCTATGCTCGGTTTCGTTGTCTTCGACAATCTTCTCGTGAGTCTTCAATTACGAATCCAAAACCCAATAGATCACAAACACTCAAATCTCCTCGAGTTGATGTATGTGATCGACAACGTCCTCTCTAAATCGATCAACCTCTCAATCCCCTAGTCGTACACGGTTAAGAGCTCTGAGAGTTTAGCACAGAGAAAGGACTGAGTTTCTAAGGGGGTAGCGTCCGCTTTTATAGAAACTCTTATTGCCTAATCGGATTCCTATTCCGATTAGGAAATCTCTTGCCGCCTTACGTTTCTAGCAAGTGACAAGTTGGCGCTGCCGCCTTCAATAAATCTTGATGACGTGTCTTTCTTCCAGCTGGACCTTGCCTAATTCATCCATGGTCTTTATTTCTTTGCGCGCGGAGCTTCTGTACTTAAAACAGGAAGTCTTCGATGTCTTGCCTAATCCTGCGAGTATTATGTTGCACCAACTGTGTTGCAACATGTTGTCTGACATCTTGACTTTGCGCTAAAACAATATGCCAATACCAATCGTGATCTGCCATTTTTCACTTGCAACTTTTCTTTTTTCCCCATCAACTCATGTCCAATCCATGGATCAAGAGCTTAGATTTGCTTCAGCTTTATTGATTTCTCGCGCCAGGAGAGAGAACCCGGATATTTTCTTCAATTATTTTCCTGGGCTTTTCAGTTTTGAGATGAGATTTTTGGGACACAAAAATGCCCCTCACCGCCATTGAAATGTTTCGGTTTGGTCTTCATCTTCATCATCTTTTACTCTTCCACAAAAAAACCAATCTCCGAACCAGTATAAAATTCCCTCAAATCTTCACAAAACGCAATCTCTGGCAATTTGTGTCTGAAATCAGAGCAAACCTTCTAAGCTCTGTTTTCGCATACCTGAGCATTACAATTCAATCTCTGCTCCTTAAGCCACGCATAAGATGACAAATTCATCACCAGTTCGTCATAGAGAAAGTAAAAATAAAAATTGGAGCTTTACATGTATGAATTGCCGAGTCCCTGAAAATTGCATTATGGAAATAAAATTCTAGGTGTTGCTGAAATTTTAAGGCGGCGGGCAGTCTGATCAGAGTTGGGTGATCGGAGCTGGAGATTCGGCTGCTGGGCTCGGATTCAGAGCCTGGCGGCGGAGAGAGCCGGATCATCTAGAAGAAAGGCTTGTGCGGGGCAGAGGGAGTGGCGGAGAAGGGATGTTTTGGCCGTTTGCGATGCAGTTGCGGCGAAAGAGGATGAGCAAACATTTCCCTCCGAAAAAACGGCTGGTGAAGAAGTTGCCGCCGATGGTGTCCTCCTCCACCGGCGGTGCTAACGATGGTCGCGGTCGAAGAAGAAGAAGAAGAAGTATGCACTTATTTACTTCACTTGGCCTCACGTGTATTTTAAGTGTTGGTGTGCATATTTAAGGACTTTTAAAGCAAATTTTTGGAAATTCTAAATTATTTGGTGGTCATCGATCACGGCCCCGTTGTAGACTTCGGGGTCCCTCGCGGTCTCATTTCGTGGTCATCGACCACGGCCCCGTGGTCAATTACGGGGTCGAAGAAGAAGAAGTATGCACTTATTTACTTCACTTGGCCTCACGTGTATTTTAAGTGTTGGTGTGCAGATTTAAGGACTTTTAAAGCAAATTTTTGGAAATTCTAAATTATTTGGTGGTCATCGATCACGGCCCCGTTGTAGACTTCGGGGTCCCTCGCGGTCTCATTTCGTGGTCATCGACCACGGCCCCGTGGTCAATTACGGGGTCCCTCGCAGTCTCCTTTCGTGGTCATCCACCACGGCCCCGTGATCATCCACCACAACCCCCGTGGTCATCCACCACGGGCCCGTGGTCAACACCTCGGTCAGCGCCATTTTAGAACGTGCGACGACGTGGGCGAGAAGTGTCCGGAATTTGCGAAGCATGATTGACCACGACCCCATGGTCGAGGCGAAAATCACACTATAAATAGAGCCAACTTATTTCTGAAAAAGGGCAATTAATTTTCAGATCATTTGGAGGGTAGTGCTCGAAATTGAGAGAGAAATGAGAGCTTGGAAGAAGAGATTCAACAAGAAAAAGACTAAAAAGCTAGAGAAAGATCAACAAATCAAGGATCTATGTAGTGAAGTCCAAAATGAGTTTTGTCTTTCCCTTTTCTTCTCCATTTGATGTTCATATTGTGTAATCTTAAATTTTTCGAATTGATGAATTATTCTAAGTTTTCATGGATGAATGAATTGTTCGAATATTCATGTTTTCTTATTTTCAACTTATCAAATTCTTATAATCATGATTTGCTAGAGTGTTATGATTTAGGGCTTGAATTTGTATGATTGGTTAAAGACGTTTTTATTGTAGATTATGCATATAGCTACGAGTAGGGTGTCTTTAATATTTTGTACTTAATGTTACATCTTCTTTATTGCTTGATGTGTGATCTAGTTTATAGGTTTTAGTTGGGAAGCAAAACTTGTAAATGTATTTAAAAAGCTTAGAGTTTGGGTTTAAATTCTTCCCAGGGATAGGGGAGTTAACACAAGAACAATGGTCATAGGTTCCCAAAACCGAAAGTTAGTATAATTCCTAAAACTTAATGCGTGCTAGTTCGGTTAAATCATGACTAGGGATAGCTTGGTTACCTTTACTAGTTTCGGACCTTTTATAACCCGGGAGGGAGTCTTAGGTGAAATAGGAATTCTCGTTGTTGCCCTAAGTTCTGGAACACCGCAATGCATAATTCACCATTCAATATGTCTCGGAACCATTATATGAAGGCATTGCCTTGAATCACCGTCTTTCTCTAATCGGTTTCTCTTTCTTATTTACTGTTTCTTATAATTTTTATCAAACGATTATCATTTTGTCGACTCGCTAGATTAGTCAAGGAACTCAATTTGAGTGATCAAAGTCCTCGTTGTCCCTTGGGTACGATAATTTTGGGTCGTAATCCTACTTTCTTATATTTTTTGCGACCGGTACACTGTCAGGTGTGCGAAAGGGCGCGACACATTTTTTCGTCGACTTTTCGCCCGTCAGTTGTTTTTTTCTTTTCAAACACCACTCGTTAGAAATGTTAAATCAACGTAAAGGCCGATTTCAATGTTTTTAAGGCACATTAAATATTTGTGATGGATGTTTCCTTATCAAAAAAGTTTATTAGATTATTTATGCGCATGTAATTAATATTTCAAAGATAAGAAATCAATTCATTATTAAAATTAAAATAATATAAAAAATGCTTAAATTATTAATATGAAAGACATGGTTCAAATTATGATGTATATAGGTGTTTATTATAACTTGAACGACCGAATCGAACTGTTTGGGCAGTTAACTGAAACAATTGGTTCTTATCGGCTCGGTTGTCAAGTAAATCAATAAAGAAGGTAGGTCGGTTGCAATTCAATATCTCTAAACCATCAGTTAATCAAACTGAACAATCCCTATTAATACATTCAAACCGTCAACATAAGCCCAATTATTGAATAATCATAGCCCAATATTAGTGAACTATGCTTTGCTTCAGCCAATTCGTTTATATTTCAATTCCAATTCACTCTGTAACTCAACTTGCTTTCGTTCACTAATTCACTTATCTTGTCCCCATTTTAAAAGTTGAAAACGATTTCTCCAAAACTGAATAGAGTTATAGCGGGCGTCACATTGTATTCTAAAAAACTCTCCATATTTGGTGCGGCAAAATTGTAGATCGTACTCTCCATCTTCTGCTCCATAACTCAACCCTATTCGGCGTCGCATATCGTATTCTCTATCATCTACAGTAGGGGTGGCCATAGCCGATTAACCGGAACCGGCCGTCCAAACCGATAACCGAACCAGCAAGGTTCGGTTTCTAAAATTCAAAACCAGACAATCGGTTGACCGAAATTTAATACCGGTTTTCCGGTTAAACCGGAACCGATTAAAAAATTTAAACTAATTTAAATTAATTATCCTAATCAGAATAATTAAACATTTTGAAAATGATAATAGTTTAAGACCAAAAAGCCCAAAACAAATATACAATTGTCCTCATCCAAAGAGGATAAGCCCAAAATTAATTATGCATAATCATGGAAAAATGCACTATTTGTAGAGAGAAGGAGACAGTTTTTTTTATATTTAGTCGATGTGGGACATTGAGTGTAGAATTGATGTATGAGTTGTGATTGAAAAACAGTTCAAATATATTAAATAAGTGTACATTAAGTGAACAAAACTGTGTTTGATTTGGTGGTAAGGCTTCTATCTTTATTAGTGGGAGGTCATAGGTTCAATTGCACCACTTTATTTTCCATTGGTTACGTGAGATTATCCCTGATAATTTTATCAACCCAATAACTAAAATAATTCAATTTATTAACTCAATAATTATTATGTCAATACCAAAATACTCAATATTTTATGTCAAAGCGGGGGGTCACCTTATATTAAAACAACGAAAAGTGAATTATTAAGATAAAAGTCAAGATTTTTCCAAAACCTCAAGAACATATATCAAAATATTCAAAATCTTATATTAAAACACTCATTATCTTATACTCCACCCGGTTTTAACTAGTGAAGACCTTTCAAAAAACACTCAAGTACTTACACCAAAATAGTCAAAATCTTATACCAAAACATTCAGAACCATGTAATTTACCCGGTTTTACCTACTATGACAAGAGTCTTTGAGTGATTAATGCAACTTGGTTTTTGTATAAAGTCTTGAGAGTTTTGGTATAAGTTCTTCACTGTTATTGAATTGATAATATGTAATTGAGTAGTTATTGGGATGATAATTATTATTTATTGATAATATCTACCTCAGCAACTAATATGTGTCTTTTAGATTCATGTGATTCTCTCATCCCACGTTTGAGCTAGTCGTTTGCACCGACCTGAGCAATACACACACAGAACCCGTACAATAAACTCAACTGCCTCCAAAAATTATTTTACTGAACACTAATAATAAATAAATAAAACAATCAATAGAGATACGAACAATATCCTAGTTCAGTTACATTGCATAGATAAAGTGTAGTGCTTATAATAATAACAGTGACTACACACCATCTCAAATGAAAATGAAACTCATTTTGATTAGAGTTTTGGTGAGAAATGATCAAAACCAAGGCCACAAATCTGAAGCATCTTCATCTAATGGTGGTAATGAGAGATCGAAAAACGACTTCTTCACAAGGGATGGTGAGTCCCATGTGATGGTCGAACCCGAATTCCTCCTCAGACCTGCGGAGGAGGGTTTGAAAGTGAGGGTGAGACAGGCACGAAATGGGCACAATGTACCGACTCCTATTCTCTCCCACGTACACTACGAAATGCCCCTTGGGCACGTCCTCTGGGTGCCCTCTGCCCGAGCTCGAACATCTCTTCACTATCTCGGGGAGAAGCTTTTTTGATGATTTTATTGTAACCATTTTGTTTTGTCTTTAGAGATGATGAGACTTGAAATGGGTTTGCATTTGAAGTTGAAGGGGTATTTATGGAGAGGGGATTTGATAGGAACAAAGGCATGTGATGTAGTAGCAAATAATCAACAATGAGCAGACAAAAGGTGGTTTGGTTTTTGAGTATACACAGCAACTCTTTCAGCTTCATTGCCCTACCCTCTTGCCTCCTCTATTCACTACATCCCATGGGACCATCTCTTTTCATAATCCCTTCTGAAAATGCTGGTATCGCTGTCTTTTGATTACGAGATTCAGTGTACAAATTCTAGTGAATCCTTGCGGGTCTGAATGGTTAAGTTTTTTTATCACCGAGGAATTAAACAATGATACTGCTCATGTAGGAATTGAAATCAACGACCCCGTGATTATCATATAAGATCTTTCGCCTTTTCAGTCACAATCTTTAGTACGTAGAGTGTTTAAGGTAATAGTTAAGCTTTAGTTAATCTAGGCTAGAGTTATTGCTTTATGCTAGTTGGGATTGATAATAAAAAAGAAGAGAATTCTAGTGGAACTAAAAGAGGCATAACAACAAAGTAAAAATTCACAAAATGTTGCAACATATACACTGAAATACGTAAGAATGTATCTCATGGAACCAACTAAACATTATTGAGGAAATGACATCAATATACCCAAAACTATTAGATACACTTAAGTTTCACTTTATCTTTTTCTCGTACCTAAACTCTCATTTTTCTACTATTCATTCATGCTATAAAAACAAAAGTTGAAGCGTTAAGTGTCATTTCCCCATCATATTATTCACATCAAAATCCCATGCCCTAAAGGCTCTGCCTAACCTCCACGTATGTCCTGTAACTAGGCAAATGCCAATAAACACATGACCAAACCAAAACCGACCTCAGAATTCAGATTTCATCAATACCACAAATCCACAGAAATGTGAAATGAACCCAAAGTGAATTCATGAAACATACAAAAAAAAGGAGTAGATTTCTCAAGACTTGACCCGGAAAGGAAAAAAAAGGTGGCATAATGGGCACCAATCATTTTAAGTGACCTCCAACCACAGAAGAAATGAACACAAGTTTCTTTTTAGTAAATGGCACACAAGAAAACAAAAACAATTGCGTGCCAATAATGAAAAGAAACAAAATTCTGCATACGACAAGAGGAATGAGTTATGGACAAATCTATAGCAAGAAAAAGAATCTGTGCTCCATTTAGTTTCCAAAAGAATGTCTCAGATATTAGAGGAGAAGCCTCCCCTCCATGTGACCTTGCTGCTACTGCTCTATCATAACTAACCCCAATTAATTCAGTATATGTATATCTACACATTGATCACCATTTTCTATTCTTGCCTAAAAGGCTACACCCAACTTCCTTTGCATAGAAAATATCTTACCAACTTGGAGGTTATGGATTTCACGCAGCAGCGACCACAATAGCGTTCTTCTTTCTGCGATTAACCACTCAACCTGCGTAAGATGAGAATTCAGGACATCAGTGTCGTCAAATACATACAGCTGTATATGTATATAACAAAAGGCATTTTCTATGGTATACGGCGACCTTGCCCAATGATAAGCACGTGACGACCATGTTACTTTGTCACTGAAAAACAGTAAGGTCTCTAGCGATCTAGGACACGTTATTGAATCCAAATGCAGCCATGTCAATTCAGTCTATCATACAGGGTAGAAAATAAAAGTGTTGCTTTCTATAATATGACAAACTAGTCTTGTCTTCCACCTTTATTATGTACACATGGCAATCAATAAGACCATCCCAACATTTACGGTTTCCTTCTACAGTAGCAGATAAAATGGAGAGCTGTTGTACCATGTTTTACAGTAGGAATCAACATGTAATGAATTTAACCACAGGAGAGCTGCTTAAGGAAACTAGATAAAAGTAACCGAAAAAAACTAGCCTTTCTAACTAGAAAGGTTTAGGATCATCAATCTTAAACTGAACAATGTTGAACAGAAAACTAGGATTGTGAAGCCTAGCAGAATGCTTAAAGCCTAAGAGTTAGGCACCGTTTTATTACCAGCAACGACGCTACCTACGTGGCTTGAACCCAAAGGCATAGGTCAAGAGAACCATGCACTTAACCTCTTGACAAGTAGGCATGTAGGTTTTCCTTGTCCACCTACAAATAAAAACTATCCATGTAAATTGAAGTTCATTTTTGAAAATTCCACAGAATTTGGAGTGAGCCAACAAAATGTGACTGCTGCTGTATCGCGTCCCATCCAGCCAAACAAACTATTGTTCTCTCCCTTTTTGAGGCAGTGATACCAAAGCAAATGCTCAATGATCAAACAAACATGGACTGAACACCACACCAAGAAAAGTAGCACAGTGAATATTTAGACCAAGAAAAGTAGCACAGTGAATATTGAACACTTGAGATTTTAAGACCTAAAGAATATTTTCAGATGCACAATGAATATTTAGACCAGCAATGTAGAGACATGAAACACACAATAGACTCGAAGTAGAATAAACAGATAATTTGTACAGAGGAGTAATCCATCAAACATCTTTCCAAAATCATTACCACTCACCAAGATACTAAGCTAACTGGTTACTATACATCAACCAAAAATAATCATGCAATTATCAATAATCCCATAAGCTCAAAATGTCATACAACACATTTGTAGATTACTAATAAAATGTATATACCCTTTTTCTTTCAATATTGTGATAAAGTAAGTAAATGCACAAACAACCACCATGCATATCCTTTCTTCCAATTAATTTCCTAACATTATCAAATCCATTGACAAATAGAAGAATTATGGCATGAAACCTCGTCGTTTTCCCTACTTTATGAGTTTCTGGTTAATTTCTTCTTTGATTCCTCAATAACAATCTCAGGAATTTACTTGTGTATTCGATGAATAAACTGATTACAGGAAACCTCTATTTATAGTATACTAGCTATTAGGGTTACATTATGAAGGGGACACTGTCATCATCACTTCGGTAGATTTGAATCCCAGTTTGAGAAACATGTTATCATTAAAACTTTATGGTCCTTATAAAAATGGATGATGCAGTGAAGTGATTTAAATTTTACCATAAGACTGAAAAAAACAGGCTTTTCTTCTGCCAATGTCCCCAAAAGAACCAGTCAGAGAGAATTGAGGATGGGCAAGCAAGTAAAAAACAAGACATGGTACCTAGCTTACAGCTAATACTTGCCAGTAGCCAATTTTCACTTTCTCGACTCTTTGTAATATTTTCAAGGAAACGGTATTTGAATCAATTAATCATGAAATCTTCTTATTTAAAGTCACCTAGAATGATTAAGTTTTGGCATCAGAAACCTACCATTCAGTTACATTCAACAACATATGTGGACATACAGATTAGGAAAATTAGATTCACTGTCATACTCTTTGTTTCTAAGACATGAGAAAACAAAATATCTACATTAACTTTTTCCAGTTTGATGAGCATTTTTTTTGGCTAACAGTAGATCTTTTCCAGGGGAAGGAATGAGATGCGACATGTGACAGGTTTTCTTAACTAGATAATCCAGATCTGTGCACTCCATTAATGAGTTTGCATCTTTCATAACTTGAACTGATGAAGAAACTTAATGGAACTTCTATGAGCTACCCTGATATATGCATTCACTAACCAGAAACCAGTTTCTATAGTTGGGGGAAGTGCAAGTTTCTAATTAATTCAGTCTGCTAATAAGTCTTTGAAGTGAATTGGGCGTCAAAAGGCTACATAAAGGCAGGGGAAATGGCTTTTTCAATTCAAAGAAGCTGACAGTGAAAATCAATTTTATTACAAAAATAGTGATGTATAAATACAACAAGAATCAATACTAAGACTAAACAAATATTCATTAAAAACCCTGATAGTTAATTACATGTATAGCACTCACTAAAATTTCCTAAACTCACATAGTATGATGCCACAGTTAATAATTTGTTGTAGCATGTTCCTCACAAGCAATAATATGACTATAAAAGCATTATCATACAATCCAAACTGCAGATAGAAAACCAACATCAACCATTTTCAAACAGAAGACATAATAATGACACATAATACACAAGAGACCAGCAAACACGAGCTCAGTAAAAACAGATATTTCCTCTGATAATAGTGTTTGTTGCAAAGATTAGACCAATTGTCATAAATAGTTTCGCCGAAGCATCATGCACCACCTTCCCCCTACGTTACAGATTTATAATTTTAGTGATAGTTAATCACTCACCAGAATTATTTGCTTCTAGAAACCCTCTTGCTATATTAATGTTCCATTTGTTCTATAGAAACTATCATACTCCTCCATTCGGGTCAGTATTGAATTGCTTATTCTTCAAGGTGTTCATTAATGGAGGGATAATGTTGGAACCATTTACCAAGAGTGAGATGTTAGTGAAAGGAACTGAAAGGAAGGGTGGTGGGTCTTCGTCCATATATCTGGAATTCTATCTTCAGTTACAGACTTAATGAAGTAGAAAGGAAAGCAAATCCAAAATTATTAAACATCTTATCTGTGTGCACATATTTTGTTCCCAGAAAGCGAGGCATTAGGGATTTTAAATTTAAGTACCAAGGGAAAAGAAAAATCACCAGGACGGCTCAATCCCTCTTAAACAAATCAAACAACGAGGGCCTATTCCCTTGCATCTGGTTTCCCTCCTATGTAAACAAACTGTTAAAATAAGTATCTTTAGTCCATAATCTATGTCAATGTTAGCTCCTCCAGTAACCCTATAAAAAGAGTGAAAATAGGGATAATTCAGGAGGAATAGTATAACAGAACAATGGGTTATCATTGCATTAACTTTCTTAATCGGTTTGAAAAGCCAATGTACGTGTACTGATGGGAGATGGAATGCCAATTATCCCTAGATATTGATGCTTTGACCAAAAAAAAGCTTCACGAAACAGCAAAAAGCAACCACTTCATCCTAACCTGCTGGTGAGCGGTCATGAGATAGCTCCTCTGCCTCTGAAAAATTAGTAAACCACTTATTAAAGAGTGGTGTACGGTACAACCTCTCCCTCCTTTTCATTTATAGTATCCAAACATTCTGCGCCATCAGATCATCCATTTTAAGAGTAATTGTACTAAAAGGACAGAGTTTAGGACTTTCACCAGAATCAGGCAATTAATATCAGCAGAAAGCCTGGGAAGACTTCAACTTGATGATGCTGAACACAAGCAAGGAAACCCTCCAAAAGTGCAAGGAAAATCCCATTGTAAAATTCCACAACAAATGGTTTCTATGACTTGGGACTAGAGTCATCTTCTGGTTACATTTTTAAATGATGACACCTCTAAATCGAAAGCACCATTAATAATAATACTTCCCATCTTTATTGGTAAAGCAACAATGCTAGAGGGTAAGCAATTCCGAAGTGTACCGGTTTAATGCAAACACTGAAAAAATAGTGGGATAAGAAACCCAAGCTCGCCCTAGCCACATTCTGTCAACTAAAATGAAGGAGATTCAACTACTCATGTAGGGTTCCTGAAGCTTGTATGCAATTGAAACATTGCCCTTCTGATCACCATCCCAAAATCTCCATTACAGTCCCACTTACATACACAGTCCATTTATGGGATTGTGACCTATTAATGATGACACAATTATGAAAACTGATCAAACACATTGCAGATATCAACCAAAAGAAAGTGCTTACTTGCTGGCCTTTCTGCCAATACATAATGCAAGTGTTCCATATGCTATCGGTGAAGAAGTTTCAGCATCCTTAAGTCTCCAGTTTGAACTCTACAAACAAAATATGTGGATTAAAATTCAATACATGAATAAAATGTCAACTTCTTCTGCTTTGGAATATCAAGATAAGTTCACATAGAAAAATAAAAATAGTGAATGGACAAACTATGGGAGCATCCTCAAAACTTCCAAGGCTCATGGTCGTGCAAATTGGATCATACAACACACTCAAAAGGACATTGATGAACATGAACTTATAAACAGCCAACAAACAATATATGTGCAGTTGAAACCAAACACTGATTCAAGTACCAACAGCCCAAAAAACTGACAAATAACAGCTGAATTATGAACTTTTAGCTCGTGTTGACAGAATCCAGATTCACCAGGTACCTCAAAACACATAAATAGCTTTTACAAATCAAAACCAACTTAATTTCACGATTTCAATAACTAGACCTTTTACCACAATGTCATTCATATTACACATACAACCTGCTAATTTTAATAAAAGAAATAAAAATTATCACGGTATTAGTTAGAAACAAACTTGAAACTAGTTGCACAGGTGACCAGTAGTAAAAAGATATTAGCACTAAAGGAATATACGGAGAGTACAGGAGTGTTTGTCAGTACCTTCTTCTGACCATCAACAATAGGTTTCACCATCGCAAAGCGCTGAAGGGTTGGGGTGCCCCGTCATTGTCTTGTTGATCGCAAACAATGCGTAAGCATAAGCAGAATTAACAAGTTATAAGAATAAGAACGGATAAATTGCATGCATTCTGGGCTATTACAGAAAAGGTTGAGCATGAACGAAGTATACTAGCATCATCATCTTTTTGCAGTATATAAGCAAGATATAGGCCACAAAAGCTGAACTGCACATTACATGTTTCTATTACAATCATCAAGAATCCACGAAACCTTAACAACCACATAAAAGCAAGAAATGTACAACACATGCTCTAGGCCAATTTCTTTTTCTGGGTTCAAATAGACAAACAGCACAACAACAGCACTATCAAAGTCCACTGGGCTCTTCGCAAATAATACATTTTAGAGAAAAGATCTGAAGAAGGTTTGTAATCCGGACAATCTGTGTCTCTTCCAGTCAATTGCCATAACCTTGTGGAACAAGCCAGCAACCAGACTAACAAGACAACCTTTGCAGCAATTAGATGTTCGAGGAATTCAGGGCCATTACTTTGCATTGCTCGTTCATGGCCACAAGCTGAGCCTCTTTTTTGTCAAGAAGGGCACTCAACCTAACGTTCTCTTCAATAAGTTTCTGAACTTCCACCTCCTTCTGCGTTTTTTCACCCTCCAACTGCGTAGTCTTTGCAACTAGACTGCATCATCATATGATCATATTGTAAATTAGTAAGTACACTTTTTTTTAAAAGAAAGCGGCATATCAAAGAGAGAGAGAGAGTTCAAGAAAAATGTATTCTACCGTTCCAACCTTTACAAATCAATAAAAAAATAATGAGACAAATGATAAAAAAATTTAAGGTAACATATGCTTTTAGACATGTTCTCAAGTACGAACCTCTCCCAGTTTATGTTAGCCGCTCTTTATAACAGTCATAACTTGTAGAAGAAAAAACATCTCCAGAGAAAGATATAAAATATGCATTACAGGAGGAAAGACAAAAAAGCGCTGAACTACCAAGGTCAGGAAATCAACTGAACCTTCAAATCCATGTGAAACCCACAGCACTTTAGTCTCAAATGTGTACAAAAAGACAAGCCAGTTGATGAGCCTACAAATGAGTCAAACCCCAACTCTAGACCAACAGACCAAGCATGCGAGACCAAAATTGCTAAATGTTGGCAGCTTGATCCAGAATTCCACACATACACACATGTGTACTTCATTCATCAAATAGTCAATAAATTTTCATGATTATGATATAAGGTTTACAAGTCCTCCAGAAATTTAATCAATATTGTATCCACATAGTTGTGATTCACAAAATATCTACAACATTTTTTAGAGGGGTGGGTAAGAATTTAGGAAAAAACACAATGTTCTAACAAACAGCTTTTCCTATATAATCACTTGCTTAGTTACACCATAAAGAACTAAAACAGATATTAGACGAAGTGGGAAACCAGCTGCATAACTATCCTGATAAATAAGATGAGCTTAGCAGAAAATTAGTGTGCACCACAAGAACCAAATATTCTGCATCCTTTTTTTAAAAATAGAAGTTCAACTAGATTAAGCTTGGTTATGCAAGATGGATGGATCAAACACAATCGAAAGTCTGATAACAGGCATAGTATGGCCAAGTGATTAATTTACTCTGAGATGATTGAGTATACTAACCGCTCAAAAAGCTTCTCAATAGTTTGAAATTGCTTCTCTGATGAGAGAAGTGTTTCTCTGACACCAATGAGACTGCTGACGTAGGATTTCAAAGATTCAAAGTCACGCTTTACGCGACAAAGCTCCTGTTCATTTTCAGCGGCTCTTTGCCTTTGTCTAGATGTTTCTTCAACCAAATCCTCAACTCGCTGTCGCATTTCATTCAGAATGCTATTCGTACCCAGCGCAAACTCTTCCATCTCCTCTAACTTTGAAGACATGTTCTCAATTTGGATTGCCTTCCTTTTAATTTCCTGTATACCAAAACTTACCTTCTCCTTCTCCACCGCAGTTTCAGATTCTGCCATTATGACCCTCTTAACAAGAGTTTCCATTACATCTGAGACCATCTGAACAGACTTGAGTAGTTCACCAATGTAAAGGCCATCATGTTCATCAAAGGTACCATGCTGCTTATTGATTCCAATCCATGATTCTATATCTGGACAATCGAAGGATGAAATATCAACGTCCTTGGACCAAGTAGACATTGGTGTGCCATCTCTGTCAACTAGCCCCACTCCTTCTAACTCTTTGATTCCACATGATGTCTGGGCTAAGTCGGGAATAGCCATGACTCTTGCTTTTGATTTCAAGTAGGTTAACAATGTCGCGGTAGCTTTAGTCCGACGCCAAAGAACCTCTAACTCCTTATTTGCATCTTTCTGAGATCCCTGTATACAAGCTTTCATCTCCATAAGCTTGGCTTGCAATTGATCCACTTGGGATTGCCGTTGTTCCATCTCCTCTTTCCAACTATTGTTGGATGTGTTTGGCTGAGATTCCAATGTTGACGAGTCAATATTTTTCCTCTCTGCCATCAGCTCCTCCCCACAATTATGAACTGACTTTTAGAGCTTCAAACTCTAATATGACAGAAACAAAATATAAAATCAAACAGAAGTTATAGATGAAAACTTCTTAGGCATGCATTTTACATCAAATATGTTGACATTATGTCTCTAAACAGCAAGTTGAAAATGCCTGTCAGCCTATACAAGATGTTGAGCAGTGACTCACGTAGATTAAAAAACTGCAAAACAATTCCCATCTATCAAACAAGGACACTATATCAAAAACAAACTAATATGCTTATATGCATTACATGTGACATCAATTTCAAACTCTATCCAAACAAAATTATACATCAAATCACTTCCACAGCAAAATCATGGGTCTTGTACAAATAGTCCACACAAATTCATTATGTTTATATAATCCTAGACATAAATGCTTCAGAGCATCAACATTTACTCACCTATTCATATGCAAACTTACTCGAAAGTTTAGAAACTCTTATCCGCCTATCAATGATAAAACATAAACATCAATTTCCTAGTGTGATAAGAAGAGGCAATTTAGACGAATCTTCGAGATGAAAGGAAGTTCCTTTTGTTACCCTCTAGACCGGTTACCAAGAAAAACATAAAATATCCTCTAGAACCCAATTCATTCAGCCCCATAGATAGAAACCAGAAAAAGCACAGCTGTCTACCACAAATATGTTTTCCTTTGACAGTAGAACCAATATAAGCATCATGTATACCAAAGTTTTATCATTAATCATTACAGGGGTAAACTGCATTACAAGGTTAAGATTAAATTAAGCCTACCCAAAAGCAAGCTTTAAGTTGACAATTAGATATATGCGTCAAAACAATAGAACATCCGTGTACAAGAAATTTGGGTCCCGACAAAGATCTTACAGTCCCATAAAGTCAAATACAGGTCAAATGAAATCGACAAACCCTAAATATTTGCTAAAGCCAATCTGATCCTCATTCAAACCCATGAATCCTGAGAGAAATTGGCAAAAGTGGCCCAGAAATGAAAGGGGAAGAGAAGAGAAGGTACCTTGTGATTGGGAGGAGGCGGAGATGGAATCTGGAGATGGAGACCAGGACACCTTCTGTTCTGGTGTTGCGGTGGACAGAGAGAGAACGAATGAGATTCGATTCGAAGAAGACAACAAGTACTCTTTCTTCTTCCTTGTTCAGGGGATCCTCTGGTTTTCGTCCCCTTGTATTTTATTTCCTACTGGATTATTTTCTTTTTATTATCTCCTTTCTCCTAAATATAACATCTCAATTTTAGAGTCTTTGTTTGGTGTCAATCAATTCCCTTGTGTAAAACTTTACATTTTTTTTACATATTGGATTGTTAAAGTATTATTTTATTACATTTTACTACAATATTATTTTATTGTTAATGTTTTGGATAAGTTCTTGTCACTATATTCAAGTTGGCTCACTTTGGACCCAATGTTTTAAAAAATTTACTGAAACCTTCAGTTTTTTTATGTTATATTTAAAGTAACTTTCATTAAATTTAATAGAATTTGTGTGTAAAAAAGTCCAAAATTGCATAACTTTTAAATTAGACAAGTAATATATGAAGTGACTCTTTTACCATAAGTGAAACAACAACATGCACATATTGTTTATGGACAAAATGGTCTTTTACAATAAAAATAGAAAAAATGAAAAGTAAAGCGTCTTCAACCTTTAGGACGTCCTCCACTCCAGTTAGAATCTCGAACTTAAAATTCATTTCACTCAAAATGAAGTTGTCATCTACAAATTTTTAATTTCAAGGAAATGGTTTTTTGAATTTAATCAAACCAAATTTACCAACCAAGTGTTGAGGTATATAATAACGTTAAACAATTATCTAGCATAAGTAACCAAAAGAAAAGAACAATCACACGAGAACACAAGGATTTACGTGGTTCGGCAAATTGCTTACGTCCACGGCCACACTACTCTCTTATTATTGCTCTCAACTCATGAATAATTATGTCGTTACAAATACATGTATTTATAGTGAAAAATTAAGGGGAATTAAGAAAGATCTATAATTCTTAATTAGGAAAGTCTCCACAAACCTAACATTCTCCCACTTGGAGACTGTCTACACACGTCTTCACCCTCAATCATGTATCTCCAGTAACACGCCCAACGATCTCCGCAATAAGCAGTAGAGGTAGTGTGCCACCTTCTCTTCGTTAACCGTGAAGGCCGGCTGAAGATATGCAGAGCTTCAGCTTCTTAGTTGTAACCTCCTTAGTCAGCTTATCTGCACAATTATCTGACTCAAGGACTTTCTTATCAGTTGTAGCCACCTTGATCAATATATCTTCACGATTCCTTGATCCAAGGACTTTCTTCAAGTACCACTCCCTTGGCGCTTGCTTCAGACCATCCAAGCTATTTCCCAATTTGCAAACCATGTCTTCCTTCCCAACTGATTTCTTCAAACCACACAAGCTATTTCTCAGCTTGCATACTAGGTCTTCGTACTCAACTGATTGTTTCAGACCATACAAATTATTTCCCAACTTGCATTCCAAGTCTCCATTCTCAAGAGATGTCTTCTCTTTGTTCTTGGTTGATTCCCAATTAAATGAATCATCCATCTGAACTGTCTTTGTGTGACAACGAGACTCGTTACTCTCTGCCAACAACAAATAATCTGGTGATGGAGAGAACCGCTCGGGTGGTCTTAAACCTTTCTTCAATCTCCTTACTTCAACTCTTTTTGCCGAGTAAACCTTTTTAGGTCTATGCACATTTGGATGCACTGTTTCTAGCTTTCCACCCTTTTAAGACTTCCCTGACTCCGTGAAGCTTACCTGTTTCCGTTTTCTGAACACACCTGGTTCACATTAATCAACTTCCACACTCTTCAGTTCTGGAATCTTCTTCTTCCAAGCAAGCACATTCATTCTTTTCTCCCTCTTATGCCCAAATCTTTGGCGCCATAGAGTTGAATGATCAGGCCCATCAGTAATTGCATTAACTCTCTCTACTGGCATCTCCGTCATGTAAAAAGTTCCTCTCTTCCAACCACGAGCAATAACTAAATTCTCCTTTGATACCTTCAATTGTCCGTCTCCAAAGGTTATCCTGTATCCCAAACTGTCTAACTGACTCACCGAGATCAACATTCTCTTTATGGTGGGGATATACCTGACATCCTTCAATGTCCAAATTGTATCCATGGGAGTCTTGAGATTCACATCTCTGATTCCCGCGATTTCCACTGTCTCATCATTTGCTAGATGAACTACTCCTTTTATAGGTCTGAAGTTCACTAACGCGTCCTTACAATGGGTAGTGTGAAAAGAAGCACCTGAATCCGTGGTCCATGATTAAACCGGACTCTCTACACAACAGATCAAAGCATCATCTTCGAATTCCTCTATTACATTCACTGAGTTGTCCTGCTTGCTTTCCTTCTTTGGGTTTGGGCACTGATACTTGAAGTGACTAGTTTGTTGGCAATTCCAACAAGTAGCGTATGTTCCTCGCTGTCTGGATTTCGATCTCCCTCGCCCCTTACTCTTTCCCCTTTCAGAAATCCTACCTCTCTCTTCCACATTCAACATAGAGTCTGACGATTCTCCTCGATTCCTTCTCCGGATATCTTCCCCGAGAATCAAGTCCCTTACTTCTTCGAACGATAGCTTAGTAGTTCCAGTTGAGTTACTAACTGTTGTAACGGTTCCTGACCAACTTTCAGGTAACGAAGATGGTAATAACAGAGCTTGTACCTTATCATCGAATTTAATATTCACTGACACTAATCTCGATAATATCGTATTAAATTCGTTCACATGATCAGTAACACTAGTGTGCTCCCTCATCTTCGTACTAACCAATTGACGAATCAAATATATCTTGTTTGATGCAGACAGCTTTTCATACATATTTGATAACGCCTTAAAGATTTTGTAGGTAGTTGTCTTCTTCATGACGTTGTATGCATAATTCTTCGCCAATGTCAATCTCACCGCACCCAAAGCCTGCCGATCTAGCAACGTCCAGTCGCTTGGACTTATCTTCTCCGGTTTGGTCTCTGACAAAGTTTCATGTAGCATTTTCTGGTACAAATAGTCCTCTATTTGCATCTTCCAAAATCCAAAATTTCTACCGTCGAACTTGTCGATTCGAACTTTCCCTTCTTCTGCCATTGCTCCCACTTTCCACGAACCTAGCCTCTGATACCAGTTGTTGGGGAGAACCGGGCCTTACCAAGGCGAAGCACACCACAAAGAAAGCCCATATACACATTAGAGCCCACCTCTGACTCAAAAGACTAGCATACTGGGTCTTGGGTCTAATGTGTATATAAACTCTCTTTTTACCCCGTACACTTCCGATGTGGGACCTGGGCTCACATGTGGACTCCTACCACCAAGCTCATGGAGCAGTATCATGTAATACCAATTGTTATGACATAATTTTGAATCGATACACTTTCCCTAAAAATATCAATCACCATGATATATGCTTGATCCTGTTCCAATGACGCATTAGTCGAGTCTGAATTGAATATGACTAGAACATGTATTACAACTATTGTAACTGGTCTTTGAACATTATTTTAAATATAGTAAAGCCCAAACACAATTAGATACAATATTTCTAAACCAAGCATATTTTCATGAATTTCTCTAGGCCGAAAGATGTTCTTCTTAAGATTAAAAGAACAAATGACCATTGGAGTATTGTGTGAATGTCCATTATTCATATAGAAACACATCAAGAGCTTCTCAATGTATACAAATTAATAAATTAAAATTTCATCAGAAATATTCTCGATGTGTAGATCAAACAATGTTTTGTTTTGCTAAGATCTTTCATCTTAAATTCAATTTTCAGATATTATAGAGTATTTAAGATATATTCGGGGTCCTATTAAGTTTATATCATCGACGTACATTGTTATAACAAATTAAAAATTTGTCTCAACCCGTAATTATTTGTGTAATTTTATCAAATGTAGTTTTCTTTTGTATTTAATTGCTTCATGCAATGTAACTCTTTCAAGAAGTCTTGTATAAATATTGATATATATATATATATATATATATAGTGTAATGTACAAATAAGCATCTATTACACTCGTCATATATATCTTGTCTTTTAGGGACTGGTTAAATTGATCATATCACTAGTGCATATAATACATTTCAATAGCAGATCGTTCATGATTAGGCATTGATCAACAACACCGACCCATCCTAGTCCTCGTCCCTCTCTCGATAGAGATCTTCTAAAATGGCATAGAGAAGTACATCAAGTAGCGTGCCAACGTACAAGTCTTGAATGCGTCCATGCCTGCTTGGTAGCGTAGTAGCTTGCGACACATCAAATAATTATCTCGTTCAGTTTTGTGATAATTGTGTATTACAATATCAATGAGATTAGATAAAAGAAAATAATTGCATATTTTAGATGCAAATCATACATATATTACTAAAAGAGAAAAACATAGTCTTACTCAATGTCCTAAGAGTAACCTTGAAAGTAAGAGAATATAAAAGATTCACTGTAAAGCAAGTTTTTAGAATGTGTTAGTAAGCATGTACGCGTACAGATTGTTGTGTATGTTATTGAAAGGTTAGGGAAATATTTAAACAAATCTACTACGAAATTTTGGAAAGCATCTAAGAGGGTATTAAAGTTTCTTTATGAACAAAATATTACATGCTCATTTTTCAAGGAATCATGTCATTTGGAGGTCATAAAGTATTTATGTTCTGATTTCATATGACGTGTGGATAGTAATAAGTTTACATTATATTTATTTGTTGATTGGAGAAGTATATTCGCAAAAAAATGTAACAAAAATTTATAAATTTTTCGTTATGGCAACAAAGGTTATACCATGCTATGAGCACTAAAGTATGGAATATAACTGTGTAACTTTTGTCACATGGTTGCATATTTATAGAAAATATTGAAAAAACACTTAAGTTAATTTGTGGCAAAATATTATCATTTTTATTCAAATAGTAAGAATACATAGTGAAAAATAATAATTTATAAAGTATATTGAGACAAACTCCATGATAACAGATCCACTCACAAAAAGGTTATCACTTAAGGTCATTCATAAACATTATGTTAATATGAAATTGATATTACGTGAGAATATAAAGTTTTTTAATCGAAATTTGTATTTTTTTTCTTTATGTTTTACATTTGGTTATTTTCTGATCAGAATTAAAGTTCACTTCAGTCAATCTATTTTGGTTGTATAAACTATAACCTCATTAAAGCTGGACCAGTTAGAAATAGATATGTATAGTTTACATTGCATGTAATTTCTATGGCATGCATCCATGATTAATTCATGTCATTTGGTTATATTAATGTATGTGACCATTGATGTGTTTAGTTACGATAAATGTGACAAAAACCGCTTTGATCCTTTATTGATATGATTGATGGACGAGATTGTTATATATTTCAATTATATTTTGCGCAATTAAGGTCTAACACATTTGTTATTTTACATACGTGGCACAGTGAGAGATTGTTGAAAAATTTTCATTAAGTGAGCCACACATATAAAATATTTGTGTTGACTATCATCTAAATTCAAATTAAAGTCAGCTAAAATAATTAATAAAGTGTCGGTCCTAAGGATTTAATTGTCATGAAAAATATGTGTAGAGACTTTTGGTGTATTTATGATTTGATGAGTGGTCAAATTATGAATATCATAACTAGTTATATAACCTAATATAACTAGAATTATGATCCCATATAACACACAACAAACATTTGTGTTATTCTCAAATCCTTTCATAAAGAATTATTAGAGACGGTGCTCTTAGGTGTGGCTATATGAAAATCATCATAATTGTCAAATGATGAACACGAATACGATCCAGGTATGCTTCTAATATTCGATTAGCTCTATCGATTCTCTAAATATCAACATTAGTTTATTGTATATTTTAGGATTTGATTAGAATCATGTTTGTGCCTTTGGTTTTATATATTTATTTATATATTGTGTGATCATGTTTCGTTTGATTATAATAAAATCCCAACACCTCTCCATCAACAACCACCCTGGAGCTTCAGCTAAGTCATTATAGTAACAAAACAGAGTATCCGTTTTTGAACAAATCTCTAGCAAGTCACTACTGTCTGCCACACAATGCTCTCCAAAATTAATGGAAAATCAAGAATATTTTATAAATTTACTTGGAATCATATCAATTAAAACAATGTGTGCCCAATTTGACTAAAATATGATATACATCATAATGTCACGGACCTGGATCCATACATGTTCTCGAACAAAAACGATTTCCACATATACCACTAGGATGAATTTAAATGATATTGGACATATTCGTGGACATGCATAAGCATTGGGCTAGCCAGAGGGCCCGACCCAATTGAAGGTATCGACCCAATACAGCTAAATGGCCCAATTGGGTCAAGAGGGTCAATCTTGAATTGTCTTGAACGGAACTTTCTAGAAACTTGGAGAAAGACCCAAGAATAGATGAATCAATAAAAATATCATGGAAATTTTTCAATAATTCTCTAGAAAATACTTGAAAATGTCTGGAGAATGTAAATATATAGGATGTTCTTAAGGTTGGATCTAGAGAATAAATTTGAGTCATCCATTTGGGTAAACCATGACAATCCATTAGGGTTTGGTTCAAGTATAAATAGGATAAATAGGTTTATTTGTAAATCACCAAGAACTCTGAACATTATATAACTATTATAATTCTCTCTTTTCAAGTGTGTATAAAATATTTTCGAAATTTTCTCACAATCTTTCCATCTTTGTTAGAGTTCTGCTCTATGCACAAGGGTTTTGCTATCGGGATAGAACGAATTAGGTTGACTTAGCCAAGCACGAGGGGTGCGAAAATACTAAAGAGAAGTATTTTGAGATTATGTAATTTCAGTTTCAGATTATGTTTTGAGATTGAGAGATTGAGCATATTGAATTTGAGACATTGTAATTTGTTTGTTATGTTTTAAATTTCAGCAATTGGTCTTAAGTTTTAAATAGTGTGTTGGGCTCAATTTCTTGGGCCCATCGAGTGAGTTGTGTTGTATCCAACTTACCTGACACTCAACTAGACCCAACCTGACAACCCAGCACCTCTGTCGAGTCGAGTCTTGGATCTCGTTTTCTAAACCCGAGACTTACACCCTTACTCTCCTTAATAGATGAAAACGTTACTTTGCTTGTTTGCATAGTCGAATCAACTCTTACGGTGAATAAACTTGTAGGATTTTCACTCAACAGTATATTCTTGAATCAACTTTGAAGATTATGAGTATAAATAGTTTTTATCGAGACATTACGGAATCTCTCCTACAAGTTGCCTTATCTAGCCCTTTAGCCTATCTATGAAGCCAATTGCTGGAAAATACATAATAGAAAGATATGAGTATGAGTTAAGTAAGCAAGAAAAGATATGAGTTAAGGTCAATGATCATGTTGAAACATTGTCGGTTCATCTTTTAAAGCCCCAGATTCACGTGGAAGGAGCAAGAAAAGACTTGGAACAACACAATGAGCATAAAATCAACGAAAATTATGGGCTTTAATCTTAGGTTCATGTAATAAAAAAATTATGAATGATTTGACAACGTTGCAATCAAAATTTATTTTGTAGAGCGCCATTACATGTAAATAAATATCCTATCTTTGAGCAAGGTTTATTGGGGCCTTAAATATATCAGGCCTCTACATATCCAAGCAAACTAACATTCACCGCAAAATTTGAGTATAACAATATTAAATCGTTAGTTCCACTAAGATAACAAGATATATGTTTGATCTAGTTTACAGGGTCGGGCCAATCATAAAGCAGCCCAAGTGGTTGCTTTAGGCCCACCAGAGTATAAGCTATTTTGCATGTTTATTTTAGACCCACTTTGTTGATAAAAAAAGCCTAAAGTCATGAAAACCTAAACACCATAATGTCAGTATTGATCATCACACGCATTCCTTCCCTTCCCTATCACTTTGTGCGCCTAATCCTCTCCTCTTCTCCAATTACCTATTAATTTTTTTTCTTTCCTCTTTTCAATTTCTCCAATTCTTGGATTCTCACTGAAGTGCATATATATATATATATATATATATATAATTTACATGTTTGTAAATAATTCTTGGGTGATAGTATGTGTTAGACTGCTATTTTTCTTCACACCAACCAATAAAAAAATCACAATTAGAAGATTAAGAACTATAAAGATGGGTAAAATGTAAGGTTAAATTATCATAAATTAAGACATTAAGGATGCATTTAACTAGTTCGTATAAATTAAAGATTTAGTGAAAGCCTTGTAGACATGTCGTAGAATAGGTGAAGTTTTTTTATTAGCAATAAAGCATGTATAAATGGGGAAAAACAAGTACAAGCGTCTGGGCAACAGAACCCATAAAAGAAAATACAAAAAGAGGCAACAACCTAAGAAAGAAGTGACCTCAAAACCGTTATCGGGTTCGCGCACCAATTAGGTAGCGCGCACTCTCTCGTCCAACCCTAAATCTCGTGTCCCTCGTCTGCCTCCATTAGTGTATAGAAGCACATCTGCATTGATATGATAATGTCGCCTGAGGTCTTCACCTCTTCCCTGAAGATCCTCCCATTTATAGTAACCCAGATGTACCAGAAGCCCAAGGTGATCAATTTGCTCTAAGCTCTCTTCGCCCCTCTCTCTGTAACTCTGTTTGTCCAGCCCATAAAGAGCTTGTGTACCGTCTGTGATCTGGTGTAAGGCACACCCCACCACCTGAATATCTCCCGCCAGAATCTTTGTGCCCACCTGCATGAAAGCAAGAGGTGTTCGCTAGTCTCCAACCCCCTCTGCATAAGAGACAAAACTGGTTGCCAATCGGGAGAGCCCCCTGAAAGTCAGGTTCTCTCTCATCGGTAAGCACCCCGAAGAACAAGCCAGCCAAAACTCCTAAAGTTCAGAGGATCCGACATGCTCTCAAGTACGGCTGCCCAGTCTATCGGCTCCACCGTGGGGTCCTCTGTTAGCATGGCAAACCCCCTCTTTGCCGAGTAACCCCTTATGTCACGAACCCAAAAAATGGAGTCACTCTACCCTCCTATGGCTGGTTGGTGTCTAGTATTGTCAGTAACGCTACAAGCTCCTTTGTTGGTCTCGAAGTGAGAATCCCACGAGTGGGAATCGACCAACCATCCATCTCCCATGCCTCACTGACTGTGTGGCTCAGGGTACTCACACAACTGTACAGTCTCCAAAATATGGTCCTGAGGTAGAAATCACCCAACAAGCAGTCATCCCAGAACCTGATCCGTCTGCCAACACCCAGCCTCCATCTAACAAATCTGCTCCCAAACACTCTGGGAAATGAGATGTCAACCCCAGAATTTTATGCAACGCCCTTGACCCGGACTGGCCGAAGAAAGGGAGAGCATAAAGGATCAAAGCTGTCATGTCCCACCCATGCTTTGCACACAGAATCCTCTTCCACAAGAGATTCGGGTCAGAGGCGAATCTCCACCACCACTTCAACAGCAAAACGATGTTGATCTTCTCTAGACGGCTGATTCCCAACCTTCCTTCTTCTAGGACATGCAAACCACTGCCCATCGCACCTTTGCGAAACCCCTCCGGCTTCTCCTGCCCCGCCAAAGGAATTTTCTCATAGTTCCCTCCATAAAAAACACTCTGATCTTCAGAGCCCTGAAAAGAGACATGCAAAATATAGGCAAGCTCGAAATAGTTGCCTTAATCAGTGTAATGCGTCCCCCGAAGGAGAGCAAGCTCACCTGCCACGTGACCTGGCCCTGAACTTAGCTACTACTGACTCCCAAGTCGCTACCCTCCTAGTATCCACCCCCAAACTGAACCCCAAATATGGAAAAAGGAGCTGACCCACCACACAACCGAAGGCTCTGCCCAATCTCTGATCGTTGCCCTCTTCCATATTCAACCCCAACAAGACAAACTTGTCAAAGTTGTTCCTCAGGCCTGCCCACTCGAAGTACTTGAGCACCAATCTGAGCTGGAAGAGCTGAGAATGATATGCCTTTACAAAAAGCAACGTATCATCGGCGAAGTGCAGGTGCAAGACTCTCTCCTCTGCACCTACCTGGACCCCCCCTTGAAGAATAGATGAAGTAACATGAGATATGCCTCGGATCGAATCAAATTCCATTGAGATTAGTCTGTACATTGACTTGCTAGTGACTAAAAATATTTAAGGTAAAGTGTCCAACCTGATTATATGTTATGTTTATCATGACAAGTTTTTAAACAAAATTGAAGCTTACAATATGATAATAAATTTGAGTTTCATATTTTTCATCAGATTAGGTTTTCTGTTTTCTTTTTTATTAAGAAAGAGTAATAATACATTAATTAGTGTGATATCATAAGGGCATATCAGTTAATGTGTGAATTTTTAAGGTATCAATTGCTTTCACTTATTTATTTTCTCCATTACATTTCAACATTGTTACCCAATTAAGTGGTGACAAATATAGCAGATAGAGAGAGACATATATGCTCCCAATTTTATCTATACAATCTTCAGATGAACTTTAACGATAGCTTTAAATAAGACCAAAATCTGTGACTACTGATTTGTGAGACTGTTAACATTAATTTTTTTGATGTAATAGATTCACGAAAAAAAAGTGTAAGAGGTCAATTGACTTCTACATTTGATTGGTTGATGAAACCTTATTTGGAAAAGAATTACAAAATGAGCATCATACATGAATAAAAGGAGCAAGGTACATCATTAGAGCGGTTGTCGTGAAATTTCATGATGAAGTCAGAAGCTTTGTCTATTGCCGGCTCGGCTCTATAGCTTAATGGAAGCTTTCCTATCTATTATGTACTTAGGTCAAATGGGTTTGGCTCGTGTAGTAATAAAAATACCTGGTTGTCGTTTACAGAACAAGAACCCGATCCACTGGACAGTGAGGTTGTAACGCTAGCTCAACTGTTTAAACCAAAATTGAACCGATCGTTGAACCGCAAATTGAACTAGACCGGATCACTGGTTGAACCGCTGACTGGACCGGAATTGAGCCTGCTGAAAATTAGAAGATGGAATTGAGGCTGTGTCGTGGCAGGGATGCCACTGACCTGAAAGCAAATATTCCGGGTAGACCGCGGTGGTGATCTAAACCGGTTGCTCCCGAGGTTTTCACAGCAACTTCTGCAGAACGCCCACTCGAATGGCAGAAGGTGGAACGTCGGTACGGACAGTCTCAGGAACAGGAATAGAATTCTCGTGTGAAACGACGAACAGTCGGACGAACAACAGCACGAAACAGTCAGATCGGACGACCGAACACGAGTGCACGAGTTCGAAAAAGAATGGAAAACGGAGACAGAACCTTTTGAGAGTTTTGCTGTGATTTACAAATAATAACGTTGTTGTGTGTGTGTGTAAAATGAACAATGAAGTTCAAGTATTTATAGTTGTAGGATTTGATTTTCAAAATAAATAAAATAAAATAAAAGGAACAAAAAAAAACTCAACTGTTGGCCACCAACCTGCAAAAGAGGAGGAAAAAGTGGTTGACTTGGGACGCAGTCACACTTGACTTGCTGACCAAGCCAACCACCTACTCCCTACCCCTCGGCCTTGGCCTAATAGAAGAACCCAGCCCATTTCTCCAACAATCCCCCACAAATGGGATGCGAGAGAAAAAAAAATTTAACGCAAAATTCAAAACGAAAAGCGTTCCTGTGAAAGAAAGGTAGTGATACTTAAGCATCAATGTCTTTCGACTTGAATTGATACATAGTGAAATGAGGTAACAACTTACTTTGAACAAGTGAATTAATTCTTGAACTTGTTCAACTTCGGCTGATACACCCCACAACACATATCAAACCTTCAGAATATACCTTAGTTCCGCGATATCACTTACACGCTTTTATGGCCATGCGTAAGCCTCGGTTCTAATGAGTGCTCTAGAAGAACTTTTCATTTATCTTTCATAGATAGCGGCCACACTATCACACTCACGTAAGTAGCTCTTTAGGTGCGTCTCATAAGCACCAAACACAAAATTTTGAGCTATTAAGGACACACAGTCCAACCTCACAACAACTGATAAGGTAGCTCTCCAGGTGCGTCTTACAAGCACCTAAGATAAAGTTTTGAGCTATTAAGGACACACAGTCCAACCTTACATCAACTGATAAGATCCATCAAGTGTGCCTTAGCAACACCACCACAAACACTGACTATGGAATCTCAAATATATGTCATAGAGATGACAATCAAGACTCATATGGTTTTGTTCACTCAGAATCAACCATACTACCTTGATGTAAGGGTTTAAGCCCCATCTCTCTCGACGTATCAAGGACAACCTTCCTTGATAGTCTCTTTGTAAAAGGGTCAGCCAGATTTCTTTCGGATCTCACAAACTCCAAAGAAATCACTCCACTACTCAGGAGTTGCCTAACCACACCGTGCCTAATGCGAATATGTCTTCTTTTACCATTATAGACATTATTCTTAGCTACGTATATGGCTGCCTGTGAATCACAGTGCAAAGAAACAGGCACAACCTGTCTTCCCCAAACCGGCACATCTGCCAGTAGGTTCCTCAGCCAATCTGCTTCCTGCCCAGCCAACTCAAGGGCAATGAACTCAGATTCCATAGTGGATCGGGCTATACAAGTCTGTTTCGAAAACTTCCACGAGATAGCACCTCCACCTAAGGTGAACACATAACCACTGGTCGAGCTAACTTTATCAGTACTTGACACCCAATTAGCATCACAAAATCCTTCCAGGACGGCAGAAAACTTGCTATAATGTAGGGACCAGTCAATTGTCCCTTTCAAGTACTTCAACAACCGATTTAGTGCTCTCCAGTGTTCATCACTAGGGTTATGCGTGTACCGACTGAACCTGCTCACCACGTAAGCAATGTCAGGTCAAGTACAGTTCATGAGGAACATCACACTCCCTATAATCCTAGCATACTCTAATTGTGAAACACTTTCACCCTGATTCTTCAGGGGAGATATGCTTAGATCATATGGAGTTCGAACGATGCATGTAATATTCATACATGTGTTTACAAGGCGTTGTTGAAAAGGAAATGTGTACGAACAAGTGTGTCGAAAATTGAAATTGTTTATAAACTCAAAAAATGAAAAGAAACAAAGATATGGAGTGAAAATAGAGAAAGCTATTCGTGTGTCCATCTACAAAATTTGAATTTGCCGAAGAAATCATCCCAGAGAGTCCTCTTTGTCGCCACAAGATTGAATTCTTTCAGGAGATCTCTCTTGGTACTCGTATTCAGAACAAAAATCGAGGCCCTAGACAACCAAATCTTCAAGTTTTGATTGCTAGTGGCGACGTCGTTGAAATCTTCAAGTAGACTTCTTCTTAAACGAAGAAGCGGAGGAGAAATAGAGGCATCTAGATCGTCAATAGTCATCACCAAAAGAGTAAGAACAATTGTTGCAGGAGGAGAAGAATCTTGAAGTATTCGTCGCAGGGAGAAGAAGAATCTCGTTTGCGAGATGAGCTATCTATATTTATAACTCTACGCTACGCTACGCGGTGCCTTTTATTATTAATATTAATATATTTTAAAAGAATTTAATAAATATTTATGGGCGTCAAGTGTAAGCTACCGAGCAATCTGATGGAAGAGTTGGGCCTCGTGGGTTGGGCCCGTTAACGAAACCCTGGGTGGGGCTCAACATCAAGCAGCTGAGTTGAGTTGAGTTGTTCGACCAGGAGCTGCTGGAGTTCAATGGGAGAAGAAGGAAGAGAAGGAGATTGGGAGTGCAGTGGGTGCAAGAACAGGAACTACGCCTTCAGATCCTTGTGCAACAGATGCAAGCAGCCACGTCTCTTCGTCGACGCCGACTCCAAATGGCTCCCCCGCGTCGGTGATTGGATCTGCTCCGGTTAGCAATTCCGACCCTCCATCTCAACCATGTGCTCTTCTTGTCAATTGAGTTGTTTCTATTCTTGTGTTCCAATGGGACAATAGGTTGCACTAACAACAACTATGCCTCAAGAGAAAAGTGCAAAAAGTGCGGTCAACCCAAGGAGGTAGCAGCAATTGCAATCCATGGAGCTTATTCCCATTATTTTGAACAAAAGATGAGCACAGGATTTATAGGCAATGGAGTTCAGTCAGCTTCTACTTGGCCCTTAGGGGGGAACTATGGTGCTGGCCTTCCTTCACCAAACCCTGCCACTCAGGATCTCTCACTTCCAAAAGGATGGCGCAATGGTGATTGGATTTGCAGCTGTGGCTTCCACAATTACTCATCTCGTGCCCAGGTTTAATTGCATGTTCAACCATATCTGTTAACTTTCTTATCTATTTAACCCATCTTTGGTGTATTTGCAGTGCAAAAAATGCAATGCTTCTACACCACCAGGTATATTTTCCCTATGTATATGTATACTTCTGTGTTCATGTGAAACTAGTAAGCAACATCTAATCTTATTTGTGTTTTGTTCTTCTCTTATGGGGTATAAAGCACTTGGAACAAAGCGATTAGCATCTGAAGAGTTTGTCAATGACTGGGACAATAAAAGACTAAATGCAGGCCATCTACACAATCACTTTATGGTGAGATGTTTGATGTGTCTCTTACTCACTGCCTTCACATTTTCCTTCCTAACTTGCTATTTTTAATTTATGTAGAATGCACTACCAATTGGGCACCGACAAGCGTACCCAGGGTATGAACAATTGGTGGCACCCGTTATTGATCCCAAAGTCGGACTATATGCTCCTTATCCTAATTTAAGCTCTGGCCTGCCTCCAAATCTGCCAGTGCCCATGCAGTTTTCACATCATGTGACACCTCCTGCCCTCCTTAGAAAAGGGTAACGAGATTTTCTCTATTTATTTCTATTACATGTAAACAATTAAATGAATTTATAGTGCACCTCACATATACTTATAGTGCAACTACATTCATACATTGGGAAGTATACATACAAAGTTTTAATGACCCATCTAAAGATATGAAGACTGAAGTAAATATTTTATGAATGGCACATACACGAAGAGAGAATAATTGCTACGTGTAACCTAGGTTGTGTGTAATTCTGTCATATTTGTGTGCCATATCTGAAATAGTTTCCAATGTATCATAAATCTTGAATTAGTAAAATCTTGTTAATCTTAAAAGTCTCCAAATATTCTCGTGGTTTACTTGGAATATTAGATCCATAGCTCCAGTCGGTAATATTTACAATATGACTTCTACTGGATGAGCAAATTGCCCCCTAAGCAGGCATTTGATATTGCAAGAAACATTCTTACATTTTTGTATTATAGAATTATAGTTCTATTTTTATCCTTTACCAGAGCAAAGCAATGGCGTGATGGAGATTGGATGTGCGCAAATTGCAATAATCATAATTATGCATCTCGATCAGAATGCAATAGGTAAGTTTAATATTTTACGGTACATAACTTTGAAACTATTTATGTTTCTTTGTCGATATGCTTATCACCTGGTTTGCTATTAGAAAAGCATAATGCCCAGGCCTAGTCAGTGTTATTTGCACTCCAATTTTTTGTCTAAAATTATGTGCTATTGGCGGGAATAGTCAGCAACTATGTGAAAATGCTTCATCTTGTATTTATCATTTCCAATTGAGCAAGCATGACGTATCTTTTCACATTTTGGCTTTCTTTTGACTATAACCTACATTGTTGTTGTGTTTAGGGTTGTCCATGGTCGGTTAACCGAACCAAATAGCTTAATATCAAACCAAACCAAAAATTTTGGTTTTATAATTTTTAAAACCATACCAAAACCGAATGTAATTGAATGATCGGTTTTTAACCAAGTAAAAAGTGGTTCGGTTTTTGGTTTAAACCGAACCAACCGATATTTATAAATCAAATATTTGGGCATGCAATTTGGGCTCAATCTGTCATTCGAGATTGATGGTTATTTTATATATTTTATTTAGACTCATTTTTTATCCATTTAACTACTTTTTATTAATTAAAAATATAAATAGACGTTAATTTTAAATTGCTAAAAACCATTAAGAAGCAATTGGAGAGGGCTTCAAGAGCCCTCAATTTGGTCACTTTCTAATGATAAAAAATGTTTTGTCTATCTTTCATATAATATAATACCAAATCCAACAATACGATCCACCAAAAATTAAAATTCAGCAAAATGATACTAAACTAAAAATTTAAAACATAAGTAGAAAAAAAAGCTATCTTTAATCTTCATCAATTTCTTTCTGAAGCAAGTTGTCTTCATGGTAAAAAAATTCACACACTATAAATAACATATTATTAAGATATGCACAAGATATAAAATACTAATAAGTAGAAAAAAATACTCTAATTTTGTGGTAGGAAGACGTGGACGTCTACATGATTGACACTTGTACGATCAGTTATGGTTTGGTTTTTATGGTTAACCGCTGGTTCTAAATTATATAAACCGAAACCAAACTAAAATTATTTGGTTTACTTAAAAATTTAACCGTAACCAAACCATTATCCATGGTTTTCGGGTTTTTTGGGTTTGGTTTTCGGTTCGGTCATGATTTTATGGTTAAAATGGACCGCCCTAGTTGTGTTGGCTATTTTGCTTAATGCTAAGTTGGATGATGAATCATATAGATGATAAACTTCAATATTCCTTACAATTTGTTAGTGCCTCACAAGTTATTTAGATAATGATTTTTCAGATTCAGCTTTTGGTTTTCTGTAAAAGATGTTTATTTTTGTAAAAATTGTAGAACTCAATGTTCTCCCAAAATTATGTTTTGGGGCTGTTTTTCCTACTTATTATCAATGTGGCATTGAGAAAATTCTCCATCGGCAGCATTGCACATATTGGTTTTTTTGCCAAATGATTTGCTTGCTCGTGTAGGATTTATCATAGTGTCGACATCTGAGTTCCATTCTGTATCCATGTCCTATATGATTTACTTGGTCAATGAATGAGCCTGGTATTTAATCCGTCAATGATTTTATATCTCTGCATCGTTTCTTGATGGCTGGATATTGAGTCATTTTCCAATCGTAATGGATGTACCTGTGCCATATTCTTATAATTATGGTCTTATTTACACGTGTTTACCAATATGACCTATCCTTTGCTTACTGTATTCCAATACAAAACAAGTGCCTGTGTGTGTGTAAAAACTTTATGTGGGAGTTTATGTTTGCATCTTTTGGTTCGTTGATGAATCTCATGTTCAACAGGTGTAAAACTGAAAGAGATGTCCTTGCTCAGACAAACAGTGCTGTATAGTCTCAAACTTGTAGATTTGTCGAGGTTCTGTTTGAAGTTTGCCATTCTGTATCATGCAAAGTCATAGAATCTTTCAGTATTTTGATTGTCATTCTTAGATTTAGTGGCATTTCAATTATATGAGGGATGTAAACCTACATAGATGTGTGTATGTTATGGTGAGAGTGTGGGTTTATGTGTGATTTTCTGTTACAAATATCCAACTCCGGTCTAAGAATATTTTGATGAGTGTTGTGTAACTGATTCTATTTTATATTATTTTTTCTATCAAATTTGGTAAGGGATGCCTCGGCTGGGCATATCGGGCCATAAGTTGATCCATGAGTTCAAATCATGGGATACGGTTTGTAGGGTTTTCGCGGTCTGGCTGATGGTAACTGCCAGAACCAAAGGGTGAGTGTTTTTGACTCTCAGAATGGGAATTGGCATTTGCATGCATGGATTTGTTGGTTTCTAACAGATCACATATACGGAGTGTTTAGAGTCACTTATTTGGGATGAATTGGCCAACGCAATCACATATCTGTAGAGTTTGCAGTCACATAGGTGGGATGAGTTGGTGAACGTAGAATGATGAGATATAATATATGTTTTATGGTTTGAACAAAACGATGAGACGTGTGGTGGGTTCAACACTGGTTCGGTTTTATCGCTTGTTATGTAACAAGTGAGAACCGAAATTTCAATTCTAGCAAAAAACTAAAACAGAAATAAGATTAAAAAAAAAAGAATCTTTACTAGAGACGATATGAGATTGAACGAAACAGATTCTCAAGGGGCTATCACATAAAAGCTGAAAAGAAATAATCCTCACCAGCACCTAGCGACCCAAGCTGCTCAAGGTCCGAAGAGAAATAAGCATGCGGGCTCATAGGAAATTAGTAGATTTCTAAACAGAAGAGGAAAATGTGATCTGCAAGAAAATGGAAAACCCACGACCCTGTGAAATTTTCCACAGACCTGTGGGGCCAAATTCGAGCAAAATTGAGAAAGAACTTCAAATCCAAGTAGAAACATGAAATTCGAGAAACCCACAACCCCAGAGAAATTTCCCACGGACCTGTAGGTTGTCCTATAAATACATGTTATGTTTACTTTTCTAGGGAGGTTCTCCTTCAGAGAATTTCATATCTAAATATTTTGTGAGAGAGTTCTATTGTATGAGAGGGATAGTATAAAATAAATTATTCAAGGGTTTATGCATATTGTTCATCACGACATAATTTTGTTTATGAAGATTGGGTCTACATTGGGTTTTATTTTTCTACTCTCCTTTTCGTTCTTGTGAATAAATACTATTATATAATGATGAACACGTCCCCCATTACCGTGAATAACTAATTTTCTGTGATTTGGTGTATGGGTTAAATGGGCAGGTTGAGATAATTTAATCGGGTTTACATGGATATAGCATCGAGGTAGGGAGTTTTCAATTAATTGATCTTAATATTTTATATTCTTTCGAGTTTTGATAATTGATCTAGTTTACAAGTTGAGTACTAAAAGACAAGACTTTTAAACATAACTAGAATTAGTTGGAACTTGTGTTTAAATTATAGCCACAACTAGTATGATTAGCACAAGTGCACAAGCCGTAGGGTAACCCCCGAAAGTTAAAAAATTCACAAATCTTAATGCAACTCATCCGTTCCGACCCATGTTGTACCAAGAGTGGGCAACATGTTTGGTTTAGACTCTCTAGTGTCCAAAAGATACTCTTGGGTAGATTAGGAATTCACGATACCTTCCTAAAGTGTTGAAACACATTTTAATGATTGTCGATTATTGTATCTTGAAACCACTTTGTGATCCTTGTGCCTCGAATCATCTCTCTCTATGTATTACTCCTACTCTCACATTTATTATTTTAATTAACTTATCAATATTCTAAACCGAACCTTCGATCGGCTGAGATTAGTCACAAATATTGAGTTTTAGTGAACCGAACAATCTTTTTCCCTAAGGTTCGATAACTTGGGTACTTAATATTGTACTTACCCATCATCTGCCGCTACAATTACTTTCGACGCAGACTTTCCGTCCATCGGTGCGTGAAATAAGTCCTATCAATCGAGAAGCCTCTTTTACACGGCGTCTAAATGTTTTTTTTTGACAAATTCAACACCTATTCTCTTGGAAACTCTAGGTAGCTAAGTTCTTGAGCAACTTGATATTTTTTGTTTGTTTCCATCCATTAAGTGAACTTTGTTTGTTGAGTACCTGGTTTGGATATTATAACGTGCACATCGGAAACAATGAGAAAAGTAACTGTATGCTAGCCAGGTAAATGAAAAGAAAGTCGCTTAGCAGGCATATGCTTATAGTTAATATCAAACTGGAATATACACCAACACGCCTTTGAATTAGAGATGTACATGCATTCTAAATATATTTTTATTTCATATCTTACTTGGTCTTCCCTGCAGCTTCGACAATAGCAGTTATTCTATTTGGACCTTTGTGCAGATACTTGAAAAGATATTTAATGGCTCGAGAATGGTTGCATATATCCACATTTATATGGACATCAAACTTCATTAAAAGAATTTTATTGGCTGATAAAAAAATATTCTAGTGTACACAACAACATATCGGTTATCTAGTACATGATCATTTTTCGTCATGTGAATGTTGATATTCATTCTTCTATAAACTTATTAATTTAACAGAATTTTGCGCGCTTTATGATTATGGAATTTTTTGGTGCGTCTACCTTAAACTATACATTGGTGTTAGCACACGACGTGATTGCACCAGTCAATGCCTTCAGGCCTCGCTCCAAGCTCAATGATCAACAACTCCTAGTGTTACAGACTGATGCAACGCTCATAACACCTTAACTCCAATTTTCTCATTTTATTATTATTTTTAATAAATATTTATATTCAATTTAATCGAGTCGAGTCACATTTGAGCTCGAACTTAATTTTATAAATTCGTTTGAGCTCGAGCTCGGGCGGAATACTGTGTCTCACGAATCGAGTCATGCCAAATTGCAGCTTAATGAAGTTTGTTTACCCCTAATTCCAAAAAAGAGTATTGGATTCCTTCTATCTTCCCAATTTTACCCCCACGAAATCAAAATATTCCTATCCGCAACGATACCCTTTTTTATTTCCTCTTATTGTACACACTGGTCACGAATCGATATAAAATTTGGGGGTTTTATTTTGTTAGCGACCAGATCGACGACGACGACGACGAAAACCGAGTTGAGTCTGATGGGCGATCGGCGAGTGAAAGCGGAGGACCCGTTCCTGATCAAGTACAAGCCGGCCGAGCTACAGATCGCCTCAGAGTTCCTGTCGACGTGGCTTCCATTTCTCTCCCGAGATCTCTGCCACAGCTGCACCCAAACTCTATCTCGTCGCATCCGCTCTCTTCACCCTCCAGGTACCCTTCGATTCCCGAGAATTTTCTACTTTCATTTTCCCGGAAAACAGTAGATACTCGTTTTTGTTTATTTCAGTACACAATATACTCCATTTTATCGCTGGTTATTTGTTAGGTTACTGTTTTGGCATCAAGATGCTTTTTTTTAAACTCTTAACTACTTAAGGCGCATGCCCTTTTCTTTCTTTTGTTGATTAATGTTCACTGAACTTGAAATAATTTTTTTCTTGTTAATTGGGTTGTTAGCAGTTGGAGTTGGTGGTGATGTAGAACCTATTGAAATTCTAAATGGTTCGAGTCCGGGGTGCTTGGGATCAAAGAACAACTGTGATAATCATGATGATAACTGTGACACAAATTCTCTTGGAAGTTGGAAAGACGGGGCAAATGGGATGTATGATCCAGTTCCTGAAGCCTCTACCAGTGAATTCACAACCCCGTCTCTGTTAATTAGTACCCCGAGTCCACGTTTTTCATGGGCTGACATGGCACAGGAAGATGAGTTTGAGGAGGAGGAGGAAGAAGAACATGAATCTGGCAAACGGGTTGTTGATGTAAATGCTTTGACGGAAAATTTGACGACTTTGAAGGTTACTGAGAAGCCCCAACTGTCTAGGGAACAGAGAGAGTACATAAGGTTCACAAACGTGAGGAGGAAAAAAGATTTCATTTGCTTGGAGAGAGTGAAAGGGAAGATTGTTAACATTCTTGAGGGTTTAGAACTCCATACTGGTGTTTTTAGTGCCGCTGAGCAAAAGAGAATTGTAGAATACATTGAAACACTTCAGGAGATGGGAAAGAAGGGAGAACTTAAAGGTTAGCCCTGCTACTCTATTATTCTAGTATGCATTTTCTGTTATTGTAAAAATGCGTGTAGTTAGTTATATTTACTTGATATATGCATGCTTGTTATCAGTTTTGAGTTTCTTGACTAACCATTGAGGTAATTTAAACTTTTGATTCATATTAATATTTGATGTCCAACAATTGTTGTTCCGTTACTGAAATTGTTTTTTTTATGCCAAATCAAATATTTGAGTTTAGCCATGTATATTTATACCTCTGTACGTTTGTCACATTCTAAAGAGCATGCATCATTTTATGTTGCTATCTAATTTGTTATTGGTAGAATTAAGCGGTAAACCAGTCATGTGTTGAGCCACTATAGTTATAGTTTGAATTAGAACATTGATGGGCAATTTTATTTTACATGCTATTCATTCTAGCCTCCAGCAGACATACACAGCCTCGTGGATAAAAATGGAAAGCTAAGTACATTAATGTTATATAATTTGTATTAACGATTTCACTATTTTGTGTGTTTCTCAAGGCCAACCAATCTGCTATGGCACTTCATTAAGTTCATCTTTAATTGTTACCATCTTGTCTGGAATTAGAATATTGATACAGGCCTATAAATTGTAGCACTTCATGAGCAGTATTAGATTGTCGAGATCGCTAGAGTCTTGACTATAACTTCTGTTGATTACTTATTCTACTTCAAAAGCTATTTAAGAATCTTGCTTGAATCACCTAGTTGCTTATGTAAAGGAGGATTTATAATTTGTTCTAGCTATTGGTTTTTCTCTCAAAGATTTACATAACTTATTTTTGGTCAAATGTTATCACACTTGTCAATTACTCTATTTTGATATGAGATTTAGCATTTCATTCGTTTGTAATATGCATTAACAAGATTAATGGATAATGTTTTGTCCTTGTTGATGTGAATGCAATTGATAAACATCAGTCCTCTTGCTTCTATATTTAGAGTATGTGTTTACTCAGAGGAATGAGGTTAAGTTTGCTGTTCCAACTGAAACTTATTCTATTTTGATGAATCAAGTTGGAGACATGTCTTTCTTATATTTTATGAACAATAAATTTATTCTGTGCTTCTGAAATATATGCATCTTTTTTCCTTGAGTTAAGTGAGATCAATGCTAAGAATTGCAATTCTAAACTTCTTTAAAACTATATGTAGAACGTACATACACAGCACCTCAGAAGTGGATGAGGGGTAAGGGCCGTGTAACTCTACAATTTGGGTGCTGTTACAACTATGCAACCGTAAGTACTTCTGATTATGTCTCATACATTGTTCTGTGTGGAGATTCTGGTTGCTGCATTATGATATCAAAATTTACTTTTTTGGTGGCAGGACAAAAATGGTAACCCGCCAGGCATCCTCCATGCTCAAATTGTAGATCCTGTACCTGATCTTCTTAAGGTGATCATTAGGAGGCTCGTTAAATGGCATGTACTTCCTTCAACGTGTGTACCCGACAGTTGCATCATCAATATTTATGAAGAAGGGGACTGTATACCTCCTCACATTGACAACCATGATTTTGTTCGTCCTTTCTGCACCGTGTCATTTCTTAGTGAGTGCAATATAGTTTTTGGATCAAATTTAAAGATTGTTGGTGCTGGTGAATTTGATGGCTCATTCGCAATACCTCTGCCTGTGGGGTAAGTGTGATATGCAGACCTGTGCTCATTCATATATATAGCCTCTTTGATTTATATGTTTTTTGTCACTTACTTTTGATATGGGCCATATGGCATCAGTGCTGTCACTTAAGAACCAATATCCTTATTTTCTTCAGATCTGTTCTTGTCCTAAATGGTAACGGAGCTGATGTTGCTAAGCATTGTGTGCCTGCAGTTCCTACAAAGAGGTATATATAATTATCTCCTAAAGTTGTTCCTTATACCATTCCCTTTTGTTTTATTTATTGGCATCTCCATGTAATGTTTTAGGATATCAATAACATTCAGAAGAATGGATGACACTAAACGGCCAATTGGTTATGTTCCGGAACCTGATTTACAAGGGATTGAGCCGTTATCCTATGAATCAGGCCAACCAAAGAGATCGAATCCTTTAAAATCTGAGAAGCACAGACAACCAGTTAGGAGAGAGGTTAACAGGGAACAGAGGGCGTTTGAGGATAGAATTGGCTCTCATTCAGAATCTCATATCTCATCCCGGGCACGACGAGGACCTCCGGGTAGGTGGAGAGACAGAGTGAATTCGAGCGGTTGATGGTGCATATTTGTCGCAGGTTAGTATGCTATTTCCACTTGACTGTTATTGGCGAGCAATAAAGTTTTCGAGGTAGCCATGCTCTGATTTTCATAGGATGGGTTACAACAGCTTCTATGGGATGGGCGTGATAGCACAGCAGCATTTACCTGATATGTTACAATTCATGCGTGTGGATCTGTTAAATGTTTTTTTCTACCAGTTTTGATTCTTATGCAAACACCTACTAGCAACTAGCAAAGTATATAATCAATTTCATCAGTGATAAACAAGAGTGTAAAGTTTGTTTGTACCTATCACTTTCTGGTAGGCATGGAGTACTGTTAATTAGTTGTCTGTGATTTGTTATGTTTTACAATTTAAATTTTGTGAGTGTGATCGATCATATTATTGATTTCTCCAGATAACAGTTCGTTATAAATTCATGGAGCATTGTTTTAAACCTCGGATCGAAATCAAACTTGTATATATTGACTACTATGATATATTTGGGAGTTGAGCTTTATGTAATTTCAGGTAACTCTTCATTTCCTTCCGTATGACTTACACTTACAATACAGAAAGCTCTATTATATAGACTACATGGTACATGTTGAGTTATTTAAGATCAGTGAATGTTCAAAAACAATGCTTTTATCAACAATCTGGTTTGTTTCGTTTTGGGTATATGATTTGTTAATCTTTTATTGTTCAATATGTTACTGATTTGTGATAGAAGCGGATCTAAGGAATACAGTGGACATATATTATAGTTGGAAAGAATGTAGGGGTAATGACAGTTGACTATACCCAACTATGTTACGTTTTAAATTTAATACCTCAATTTCCAATTTTTCATTTGAGATACCCAAAGATTAAATACGCGACACTTAGCTCAACTTTTGTTAAATCTAACTGATTTGGTAGGTCAAAAAGTTTAAAATGCCATTAATAGTTTTGATATGTTAAACCCATCTGATTGGTTCAATTGATATGATTATGAAACGACTATTTTATCCTTAATTGAATATCCAATTAAACTAATAAACTTAGGGCAAATTTGACTTTTCACTTACACAATTAATAATTATAATTATTTAATTATTAAATACATGTATTATCATAAATTATATTATTCCTTCAAAAAAATCATTAATTATATTAATAATAATAATTAATTAATTAATAATTATCTTAATCAAACCCTAATTAACCAACACTCTCTCAGCCACTCCCGTCTCCGGCCGCCGCCGACCTGTTCCTGGCTGCACCTGTGGCTTCCTCGCATGCCTCATCTGCGAAGGGACATGCGAATTCGAAAGGCTGCACTTGCAGAGGGCGCATGCTTCTCGTCTAATCGCTCCGCGCCGTGCTCGGACGACGACGCCAGATGATGCGCGCGTACTCCGCCGGACGATCTGGGCTCTGTAGAGGGCTCGACAACCAGATACGGGCTTTGTAGAGGGCGCGGGCTCGGATCTTGTGGCTCTGTCGCCTCAGGAAGCTCCTCAACGGAGGAGGCCGCGACGGTTTCGCCGATGAGCCATCCGAACGGTTTGCCAGATCTGGCCTCGGGAAGCTCCTCGCCCTGGATCCGAGTTCGCTCGAGCCACCAGATCCTCGCTGTCGACGGAGGTTCGCGACTGAGGAGGCCGCGAAGAGCACCGGTCGGGGTCGCCGGCCGGAGTCGCAGCTGAGCGCGGCGGCGGAGATTGGAGTGGCTGCAGAAGTAGGTTTAGGGTTAGATTTATGTTTAATTAGGTTTAATTAATGATTAATAATAATATAATTAATAACAATATAATTAATAATTAATGATTAATAATCGATTAATGATAATATATTTATTTAATTATTAAAGAATTATAATTATTATATGTGTAAGTGAAAAGTTAATTTTTCCCTCAAACCATTAGTTAAATTAGTTGTTCAATTAGGGGTAAAATAGTCATTTCATAATCATATTAATTGAACCAATCAGACTGGTTTAATAGACAAAACTATTGAGGGTATTTTAAATCATTATACACAACCATTTAATTTTCTTATTTTTAAATCATTTAATAATTATTTTATCTTTAATATTTTTTAGTTTCATAGTTTCACCACTTCACTTAAGTGTTTTATCGGTTCACCTCAACGTTTCATCGGTTCACTTGAACGTTTCATTGACATGTATCATTGTGTCATGAATTCATTAGTTCACTCAAATGTTTTATTGACATGTACCATTGTATCATGAACTCATCAGTTCACTCAAACGTTTCATCCACATGCACTATTGTGTCATAAAATTTTTGTTATTTGTTTCATGGTAGGTTTTGTTTTTTGTTTCATGGTACGTTTTGTTATTTGTTTCATCGACATCTTGTTTGTTTCATTTATATTTATTTTACAAATCAAATTGTAATGTACATATAAAAATCGAACTCAATGGTACTTAGTGAAAAATTAACATTAAAAAGAATCTTGATTCAAGCTCTAAATATTCTGTAGATCTGACAAAGTAAACGATACAAAATTTCGTATACATGTACACAGTGAGAGATATCCTGATTCAAATATCATAAATCAACAGCCTAAAAATTTAAAAGAAAACCTAAAACTATTGAGAAAAGTTCATACAAGATTGAAATTTGAGATCTATTACATTTTCAGAGGATCACAGAGTGTTAAAAAGGAGACAAGCAGCGAATCTACCTCTTCATTTGACGCCACCACGAAAATTGAGGAACATCAAAACCCAAACTTCATTTCCTTGCTCATTTTCTTAAACCCCAAACCCAAAAATAAAAATAATAGAATCAAATGATTGTTTAAATTGAACCCAAAATTTATGTTTCTCACTAACCTCATCTATGTACCTGTTTGATCACTAAGAAAATGAAATAAAATTTTAGCAGAGAAAATTAAAAAAAGCCAACCAAACATACCCAAACCAAAAATTAGGAAACAAAGAAAAAAAAAGATATATGCAAAGAAGAAAATAGTAAATCGATCACTCAAAATCAATACAATTTTGAGCTCTTCATCCCTAAAACTAAAAAAATCTCAAACATAGCATTAAAAGTCGACAAAAAAAAAGACTCAAAGCACAATCTCGAGAACTCAAAAATAGTTACCAATAAAATATAGTAGTACCGTCAAAGAAGCCAACGAATTGCGTTGCATTGGAGAAGAGACCGTGGAACCCCTTCAAAACCGAGAAAAACTCGCAATTGATGCGGCAAAAGCGCAAATCGCTGCCGAGTTGCTGAGCGTGGATGCCAGAATCACGAAACACTGCCGAGCTGTTGTGCGTGGACGCCAGAAGCAAGAATTGCCGTCAAGCAGTTATGCGTCGACACTGGAATCGCGGTCCGTGCTGCTTGGGGCTTGGCACGGTTCTGGAACCGGACCGAACCGAACCAACCGGTTCTCTATTTTAAAGACACAATCTTGACCAAATAAGTGGGTTAATTGTGAGATTAAAGGTCCGGTTCTCTGATCGAATTTTATAGTTTTGCCCAATTAGACTTAATTAATGTGATATTCATACATTATTCAATTTATGATAAAAATTATACACAATTAAACTATTTTGCAGGAAAAAAAATAAAAAATAAAAAATAAAAAAATACTATTTAAAACCTTAGAACCGCTTAATCAATTGTTCTAAACTCTCAGGTTCGGAACCGAACCAAATTGATTCGGTTCTCCATTTTAAGACCTAAATCGATTCGATACTCACGGTTCTCGTTTTTTCGGTTTGGATTCAGTTTGGATCCCGGTTCGGTTTCGATTTTGAGTAAAAAGTGCATATCCTTAGTGCTGCTACACGTGTGGGCGTCTCCCCTTTCTTCGAGTGTCTCATCTCATATGCTGAAGCGCTGATTAGGGTTAAATGATGTATTTTCCTAGTAATTTGGCTATTTTACTTTTTTTTGTATTTATTTCAATAGTAAAATAGGTCATTAATATAGACGGATTTGTACTCTAAGAGGCGAGTTCATCCCTTGTGAACATTTAATTAATATACTAACTTAATTACTAAAATAATTCTAAAAAAATAATAATTCTAAAATGTATATGACAAAGTTAGGGCTGTGAATTTTAACCAAAAGACCGTAACCGAATCGTAAACCAAATCGAACCAAACCACAAAAAATCAAAAACCATGGATAATGGTTTGTTACGGTTCAATTTTTAAGTAAACCATTTAATTTTAGTTTGGTTTCGATTTATATATTTTATAACCAACGGTTAACCATAAAAACCGAACCATAATTTGTCGTACAAGTGTCAATCCTGTAAACGTCCACGTCTAACCACGCCTTCTTCCCTTAACGAAATTGGAGTATGTATTTTTTCTCCCTAATAATATTTTATTTCTTGTGCATATATCTTAATAATAGGTTGGTTATAGTTTGTGAATCTTTTTTACCACGAAGACATCTTGCAGCCAAAAAAAATGATGAAGACTTAGGATAGTTTTAAACTTTTAGTTTAATATTATTTTGGTGAATTTTAATTTTTGAGGGATTGTAGTGTTAGATTTGGTATTATATTACATGAATGATAGGTATGACATTTTTTATCATTAGGAAGTGACCAGAATGAGAACTCTTAAATCTCTCATCGATTGATTCTTAATGATTTTTTGGTCATTTAAAATTAATGGCTATACATATTTTTCGTAATTACAAGTAGTTAAATGGATAAAAAAAATTGAGCTTAAGTAAAATATTTAAAACTAAAATCAACATTAAATGACATATTGAGCCCAAATTGCATGCCAAATATTATATCTATAAATATCAGTTGGTTCGGTTTAAACTAAAAACCAAATCACTTTTTACTTGGTTAAAAACTGACCATTCAATTGCACTCGATATTTTTTATAGTTTTAAAAATTATAAAACTAAGATTTTTAGTTTGGTTTGAGGGACAAGCTATTTGGTTCGGTTAACAAAGTATACTTATTCGCACTATAAGTCATGATTATTCTTTAAGGTGTATTATAGATATTTTTCATCTTAAAATATTATTTTTTAAATACCGTGATCAATCTGTGTAATTAACAATTGATTAGGATATTAAAATATAGGGAAAATTCCACTTAACTACTCTGTACTATACCAATTTTTCACTTAACTACCTCAGAAGATAAAATTGGCTTGTGAACCCCTGAACTTGTCTACAGTGTCACTTGGTCTTGATGGTGTTAAGTTAGTAGTAAAAAGTCAAAAATACTCTCAACTAACAATCAAATTTTCAAAAATTGGCCATTTTCCATTTCTAATTTTTCTCTCTCTCTCTTCAAGCCTCTCTCTCTTTCTTGATAGGTAGAGAATGTTTTCATGTTAAAATCACAAGCAACAATTTATAACTGCCAAACTAATCTCATCTCATTAAAACCAAAAACAAATTGAACCCATTCAATATACAAATACTAAGATGAGTTAATTTAATAATTTTTTTTTTCAGAACCAAAACCATCCTTTATGATGATAATAATAATTCATGAAATTCCAAATTATCAGTTACATTTAATTTCTTGAGATTTTCACAGAAGCCAAGCATACAGAAATACAAAAAAAATAAAAACAACTGAAATTTGCATACCAAAAGCATAAATCCAAACTTAGTCGACTCTCTCACCCGCCTCCCCTCCGTCCCTCCTTTTGAACCCACGTCAAGAGACAAACCCAGATCTAGAGATATCACCCTCGAACCCTCTGCCGGCAGCGAGAAAAAGCACCCTGTCCTGATCTACTTCCACGGCGTCGGATTCATCCTCTTCAGCACCTCCCCTTCGCCCCTTTCCACGACTCCTGCTCCCACATCGCCGCCCTCCTCCCCGCCGTCGTCCTCACCTCCGAGCACTACCTCCCCGTCGCCCACCACAACGACGTCTCCGCCGCCACTACGACCCTTCGACGAGTTACAACCATGACGATCCCCTCCGCGTTGAGATCGACCCCAATCATCCCAGAACGCCCTACTCCGCCTTCTACTTAGACCACCTCTCCGCCTCCTTCCGTCGCTCGCTCACCAGGAAAAAAAACCCAAAAACACAGAAGGCCCATAAGAGGGCAATTTTGGCATTTTTACAAAAAAGAGCACTCACGTGCTGGTCACATGACCAAAATGTAACACCTTTAGAGATAAGTGACACATTAGACAAGTTCAAGGGGTTCACAAGCCAATTTTATCTTCCGGGATAGTTAAGTGAAAAATTGGTATAATACAGGGTAGCTAAGTGGAATTTTCCCTAGAATATAACTAACATAATTTTAATAGACATGAAATATGATCAACATATGTATATAATTTCAAACTTAACAAAAGGCATGTTGGGTCTTTATTGGTTTGAAGAAATTAGCAAAAGAGTCTTATTAAAAGAAACTAAAACCCTAGATATACATAGAGTTGGGGTCCTCACTATAAGCCCATATACAGAACTGGTTAATTTTGTTGTGCCTCACCCACATTTTCTATGAGAAGAATTATTGTTTTTTTCCTTCAAAAACCGATAATATATAATATAACCAACCAAAGAGTCTCTTCCTTTTTAGAAAACAATAAAATATTGGGAAAGCAAAAGACATGGATGGATATATGGAGAGAGAGGAGCTTTGTGGTTGGGGTTTGATATGATTATGATGATGATGTGTGGAGTGTGGTTGTTGCTAGTCTCTTTCTAGAGAGTTAATAGGGAAGAGGCATGAGAGAGAATATGAAAAGCAAGTTTGTTGTAGGAAGGAGGTAGCTAGAGAGAGAGAGAGAGAGAGAGGATATGAATTGATACGGTGATGTTATGTTCAAAGATATGGGGCGAAGAAACAAGATGATTACCCCAAAGAAAAGGATGGTTGGAAACTGCATGCACTCATCTTCATGAGGTCAGAAACTCATGAGATGAGATGATTTATCATCTTTATAAAGTTGATCTTCATCTCCATCTTCATCTTGATCTTGATCATCATCCAGACTACTAATGCAACTGTCAACTGTCAGGAGTAATTGAATTGAATGACTGACTTGCTGCTGCTTCCATTTACTCAACCTTCCTTCTCTTGTGCATAATTTAACCAATTAGTATATATATATCACTGCAGGAACAATGACTTCTCCGGATATACATATTTTGTGTATCCTTGGGTATATACTCGACGTAGAGAGAGGTGCGTCGGTTATGGTATATTACCCAATATACTCGTGCGTAGGCTACAGACAACATCGACCAATGACAATCACATTTGACGAGTCAATGTGTGTTAGTTATAATCTGATCAATTTGTGTTCCATCGACAATTTATATGTCTTACAGAGCTCATATACGACACTGTTTTATAATGTGCGTCTGTTATAATTGGTCAAAATTTTGATAAAACATAATTTGAATGAATGACACCCTACCTGAAAAAGATTGTTGAATTTAATGAGATTGTGGAGAGAATATCTACCCCCAAAAATTAGTTTTTCGGAGAGTCCTTAGACAAACGCGACAACATCAATATCTCATTCAGAGTTTGCATCTATAATTTGTGGCAAAACAAGGCAAAATGATATTGAATTCATAAAACTATCTTATGAGAGTTGTCTTATTAGAAAACCCTTTAGATTAGACATGACCTTGATGTTGTGAATATTAAAAGAAATAGCGTGTGCAATAATATACTAGACATGTTACATTACAATGTTCTTATTATAAGATCAAGTATAACATACTCGATGTTATGAATATTTCAGCTATAAGACCGTATACATGACATAGTTTTAGTGTCAAATGTGTACACGACCAGTTTGGAACTTCTAGCTAGTGTACGTCAGTTATGAATGATAGTACCCGATGCACTACGAACAATGTGTGTCGATTATGATCATACTGATTATACCTTTCTGAACACACAAGTCATTGGCCTTGCATAGCCGACACATTTATGACCTTCTCTCGACGTATTGCGCTATGAACATTATTTTCCCCAATAGTGTATATACATGTGTACCCCTTGACAATTCTTAAAATATATTTGTTATACTGGAAGTCTGATCCAAAATGAAGAACCACTACACCAGTTTTGTTATTCGCATCGCAAAGAAAGAGTTGCGTACTGTCCGCAGCGCCATATACGCGGTGGATGAGACGCAACGGGCCAAATTCGAACTGCATATCGCACGCAGCGCAAAATTCGGTGTAGTGAACAAAGAGTAATTAGAAGAACAAGGAACTATATTTATATATTTGGGTTCAAAGTAATTGAGTCGAGTGAGAAAGTGCAGAAACATGGATATAAGATCAGAAGAGGTCATTTAATGCGCATGGCATGCTGTGCAGACCATTCATTATTAAGGACTTGCAGACATACACATATATGTACAAATATGGTGTGACAGTGATGACTTGTATCGTATGTACCAATACTTCACTTCCCATGATTTAGAATTAATTAGTGTTTATTTGTGTAATAATTAATCACTCACTCGTCCTCAGTCCTCACCCACGGTTTCCAATTAATACTTGATATATACTGTTGTTAATGCTAATGAACTCCATGGAAGTGGCAGTACAGTATAGCTGGTTACTGCAGAGGCTCAAGTTTCAGTCCTACATGCACCTACCTACCTAGTATGAAAACCTCACACTCACACAGTATATACACTGCACTGCACTTTTACTGAATACATACCCATGTATAGTGTATAGGGGCTAATGCCTATACCAATATATAAATAGCAGAGCTTCAGAAATTACTGAAACCTCAGCCATAATTATCAAGATTGAGACATTTTATTCAGTCTACAATGAGTACACAATACAACATAGCTCCTGCCTCCTGGACTGGGGATCAAGGTACATATTTACAGTTTTGCCACTGAGATTTGGATCTGCTATAAGTTAGTACAAGAAGAATATATCTGATACTCTCTCCTACCTTTTTGCTCTGACTGACTACCCATATATAAAAGTAAATATGTGAAAAAAAACAATGTCCCTAAAGTTAGTTTTAGAAGCACTAAAACAGAGAAGCCATCATTTTATATTATTGCATTCATTCACTCACTCACTCACTCATTCACAAGAAGAGAAGAGAGAAGCCTCTCTATCTGTATATATGTCTCTAATCCTCTCTCTCTCTCTCTTATCTTTTTTTTCAAATACAATAATATGCCATTTTCCAATTGATGCATGCATGCCTAGGTTGTGTATGTTGAGTGAGTGAAAAATAGAACAATTAATGATAGCTTTTGATCCAAGTAATTCCCCACTCCCTTTCCATCACCTCTTTTGTCCCTTCCCCTTTTTATGAACCCTCTCTCTGCTCTGTCCACTTCAATCCTTCTCTTTCAGATATTTCTCTGATCTCCTTCTCCTCCTCTTTATCTTAATTACTCATTCATTACACTATATAACTCCTCCTCCTCCACTCCTCTGTTTCTCTATTACTCATCACACCACACTGCTTCTCTGTTTCTCTGTTTCTTTATATATATGGAGCCTCATCAGCAAATGAACGAGGTTGACGGTGGCGCCGGGAAGTCGGGGGGTTTCTTGTGCCGGCAGAGCAGCAGCCGGTGGACTCCGACGACGGACCAGATCAGGATTCTCAAGGATCTCTACTACAACAACGGTGTCAGGTCTCCCAGCGCGGAGCAGATACAGAGGATCTCCGCTCGGCTCCGGCAGTACGGGAAGATCGAGGGCAAGAACGTGTTTTACTGGTTTCAGAACCACAAAGCTCGGGAGCGCCAGAAGAAGAGGTTCACCTCCGACAACCACCACCACCACCACCCACCTCCCATTTTCGCCGCCAACCCACCTGGTATTTTCTTATAATAATTTCTGGGTTTCACTCTATTTTCTCGAATCTGGTCGAAAAAGATGGTCTTTTTGCGTTGCAGGGGCGTCTGGTCCATCTTCTTCTTCTTCTTCGGTTGCAACTGCAGGTCACCATGTGTACACAGTGGGTCAGGGAAGCAGCTATGCCTATGGAACTCATCTCATGGACAAGCAGAGCTTTATCAGGGTACATAATGATTTAGCTTAAAATCTTCATTATTCTACCTTTTAAGTATCCTCAATTTTTCACTATTTGCATTTCAACATTTCTAGCCTTAATCTCAACTTGGCACATATATACATGAACAAATCTTCTTCTTTTTTGATTAACTAGGGTTACTTAAATAATTACTTGAATGCCAAGAAACTAATTAATGTTGTTGGATATTAGGAGGGTCCAATATTATCAGGTGGAGGTGGGTGGGTTGGGCACTATATGGACCCATATTCTTCATCTTTCTTTGACAAGAGAAAGGTGTTGATGGAGGAGAACCAAGAAGATCAGGAAGAGGAAGAGGAGGAGGAGGTGGAGGAGGAGGCGCCGGAGATAGAGACGCTACCGCTGTTCCCGATGTACGCGGAGGACATAAAGATGAACTGCTCAGGGGGAGGGTGGTACAGGAACTCCTCCGCCGGCAACGCCGCCTCCTTGGAGCTCACACTCAACTCATACTCTTCCTACTACAACGGCAAACTACCCGATTAATTAATCAATTTCCTTTTAAGTGTAACTATATCTACTATCGTTCAATTACTTGAACTATATATATATCAATGAATCCGCCGTTGTTGAGTTCATTAATGAATGCGTTAATGTTACTTTCTCAATGTGGAATATTTATTAGCTAGTTTTATTTTAAATGCTGAATAAAAGCGTGATTTTGATGTGCGCTGGTAATCAGTATTCATTTATGATGATTAGTTTTAATTTGAGATGCAAATGTAGTATTAGATGACATAACTCATTAATCAATGTAATTGTTTTTTTTGAAGGAAAATCGTATTTTATTTAAATAATAGCAACTAACCCGGATAACTGAAGTTACAGTTGGTGGGACAGATCCTTCACCATAATCGCAGCTACTGTTAGTTAAAGCGTGCTTGGTCAATTCGTGAGCCACTTTGTTACAGAATCGACGAGCAAAAATTAGTGAGAAAACAACCTCTAGGACAGAAAGAAAATGCCTGCAGTCATAGATAATACCCCTGAACATGTTTCTCGCTTGTTTCTCTTGTTGGATTTGATCCACTACCCTAATGCAGTTTGATTCAAATACCACTCCGGTCCAGTTATTCCTTTTTGCTCAAGATAGAGCTTCTCTGACGCCTACGACCTCCACCTCTTCGAAATGGAGATGTCTCGAAAACCGTCAAGAAAGAGCTCCCAAAATTCGACCCTCAAAGTCCTACAGACAAGCCCTATACTCCAGAATCCCCTATATGCATCTACTCATCCGTCCACATTCATCTTCAGCTTTCCCGGTTCCGGGGAACCCATACTTTCGGGGACTCTACCACCACCTGATATGCTCCCAAGGATCCTCCTGAGAGTTTTGTCGCTGCCCAGGTTCTCCGGATCTCTTTAGCTGTCGATGCCACTCTTGTCGGATGGAGTGCTTTCAAATTCCAAACAACTTGATTTCTCGCACCCCATATCGCCCAAAGAGTGATAACCCATATGTATGCCTCCCCCTCCACCCAAGATGACCAGTTGCTTATCGTAGGGTCTGATCCCATTTTTCCTTGGATACCTTGTAGGAGTCTGTCCCTCCAAATAGGGGCCACTACTCTACACTTGAAGAATATGTGATCAATTGTCTCATCTGGATGACCACACATGAGACACCGTGTGACTATTGGAAGACCCTTCTCTACCAGACACATCATAGTTGGAAGAAGGTTTGAGATAGCTTTCCAAATAAATATTTTGACTTTGGGCGGAACTCGAAATTTCCATACTTCTCCCTAACCTAATGCTTATGTTGACGGTGTCCAGATATTTCACAGTTGAAAGAGAGCACAGTAGGCACTTCTAACAGTGTATTCGCCTGTTTTGTCTGCATCCCAATACCAGTGGTCCCTGGTTTCGTACCAGTTAGGGATGATGGAGAATATTCTATTGCCCGTGTCATTTTCAAACTGCGCCCCCACCTTTCCTACATCCCACGCTCTGCACTTCGGTCTGAACAACTCAGATACTCGCATGTCCACCAGAACGGCCACCCCTACACTTATTGTCGGAACTTCCCCTCCTAACCATGGGGTCCCTCCAACTAGAAAGTTTCTAGGCCCAATGTTCCGACGTGTATTTTGTCGAACAATTGATCTGCCTTCACAGATTTCTCTCCAAACAGAAATCGGAGAGTTCCCCAATAGAGCCTCCAAAAATGTAGCTTGGGGAAATTAATTACCTGCAAGGACTCTGGGTTTGTTAAGATCCTCAAAGCATGTTTTCCTAGAAGCGCCATATTGAACTCTTTGAGATTGAGAAATCCCATCCCTCCCAGTTCCTTGTGTTTGCATAGATCAACCCACTTCCGCCATGTGATTCCGCCCCTTCCCATGTTGCCCTTCAACCAGAATTTGTTAAACATTTTCCCAATATCATCGAGTAGCCTCTGGGGAAAAAGAAAGACATGCATAGAATAAGCCGGGAGAGCCTATAAGATAGACTTGATCATCACCTCTCTCCCTGATGAGGAAAGAAATCTTGTACTCCAAGTTTTCATACGCTTAGCAATGCGTTCCTTTATGTAAGGCAGGGCTCGCATCTTGTTTCTTCCGACCATATTCGACAGACCTAAGTAAGTGGATGATTCTTTTTCCTCCCTAAACCCCAGTCTTACGGTAACATCTTCCCTAGTCTCTTGGAATGTGTTCGGGGGAAAAACACTGATGATTTCTCCTGATTAATAAGTTGGCCCGAAGCCTTCTTGTATATGAGGAGACACATAATCATCTGCTCCGCTTCTCTCCCAGTCGCTTTGCAGAATATGTAGCTATCGTCTACGAACAAGAGTTGGGAAACTACTAGCGCTTCTGTTGTTATCTTTACACCCCGGATGTGCCTCGCCCTGGCAAACTCTTGTTGTAGAAGAGAGAGGCCCTATGCACAGATTAGAAATAGATAGGAAGATGGAGGGTCTCCTTAGCGCATGCCTCTTGAAGGCTTTCATATTGGGATGACCGATGACGTGTCCTGACGTAGTGACTGTGGAAATACTGGCGCTTCTGTTGCTATCTTTACACCCCAGACGTGCTCGCCCTGACACTCTTGTAGAAGAAGAAAGAGACATTCTACACAGATTAAAAATAGATAGGGAGATAGAGGGTCTCATTGACGCATGCCTTTTGAAGGGTTTCGCATTGGGATGACGTGTCCTGACGTAGTGACTGTGGAAATACATGTTTGAATAAGCTCGATCCATCTCTGGTCATATCCGCGAACTTGCATCAGTTGAAGCAGAAAGCTCAATTCCATCATGTCATAGGCTTTACTCATATTGAGCTTGACCGCCATCAGACCTCTGTTTCCTTGGACTTTCTGCCTCACATGGTTTAACACCTCAGTCGCTACTATTAGATTAAATGTTATTAACCTGCCAGGGACAATCCTATCCAGTGATTCCTTAAATTTGTTTACCAACACCTTAGATACGATCTTGTAAATCACATTACATAGCGCTATCGGTCTATAATCCTCCAGAGAATCTGCACTGTGCTTCTTTTGGATAAGGACTATATTTGTCTCGTTTGCTCCCTCTGATAAGGTTCTTGAACTTACAAAATTTTGTACTGTTTCGACCAAAACTGCATTCATCATTGTCAGTTTGCCTTGTAGAAACCCATATTTAACCCATCCGATCATGTGGACTTACACAAATCCATCCAAAAAACATGCCACTCTCACCTCCCCCTCCACTTGTCTTAGTAGGGTCGCGTTTTGCTCAGGGCCGGGCCTAAGGCGAAAATTTAAAACGAGGCATTTCTTACAAATGTAAAATTCAAGATAGGATATGTTGTGCCATTAAATGTATACTTACATATGCAAAAAATAGTAAGAATTATACAAGAAAATGAATCAATAAAACAAAAAAGATCAATCATTATGAATGGGAAATCTCAAATAACAAAAAAAAATAGTAACAATTATACAAAAACCCTATATCAAGTATCAATCAATCAATATCAGTAAAAATCGGAAATTCTCAATAACCTAAAAATCCCCATTCGGAATAAAAAAAACTCTCCAATCGAAAATCCTAAAACCTTTACACTTGAAATCATGAATTCCCAATCGAAAATCCTAAAAAGTTTACACCCGAAAACCAATTCCTAACCTCAAATTTTCGGAACTCATTCCGTGAGTGAGTGGAACTCGAATTTTATTTGAGATGATATTTGAATACAACTCATGAAATTGCAGTGAATAAAATCCAATTATTTCAGATATTAATAGAAAAATTGAAGATAGGGTTTCTTATAAAACTTATCTCAATGAGCACAAGAGAATGAACAGAATCAACATATAGTTCCTCTCATTCTTCTCCACATAGTCGTTGCCCCGTTGTTATTGTCGCCTCGTTTCTCCATATTGACGACCCGTCTTCGGTGCCTTCGTTGGTTCGGCTTCAACCTCATTCAGAAAAACGACTTGTCGACTCTTTGTGTATATCTTTCACACTTCCCACTTTTCATTTATTGATAACAATTATTAGGGACCCTAATTATTAATTAAAGTTGCTGACATTTTGGACTTCAAAATAATTGGGTCTATTTTGATATAATGATGATATTTGGCTCAATTATGGGGCCTCTTCTCGCCATTTAATGATTAATATTGCTGAGATTTTGAGCTTCAAGAAAATTAAGTTTAGTATAATATAATTATATTAAACTTAATTTTGGGGCCTCTTCAAGGTTGGGGTCTATGGCAAAAGTCTTTCTTGGCTTGTGGACGGGCCGACCCTGGTTTTGCTCAGATGAGATAGTCGAACGAACGAGTTCCACCACTTCCCTGCAGTCCACCCCTCCTCCAGTGAAGAGATTACCACAGAAATAAGAAATTTCACCCTCAACGCCCGAACACCAACCCACTATGTTAACGCCCACAGTTCTTAGGGTAGCAATATGATTTCTCCTTCTTCTCTCTGTTGCGCGTTTGTGAAAGAAAACATGTTCTTGTCCCTTTTTTCTAACCATAGCTGCTTGGACCTTTGTCTCCATTTAATTTATTTGGCAAGCATGAGGTCATTTAGCCTTGCAGCTTCTCTTCCGTACTCCTCTGCTCCCTAGTCATCTCTTATATTTCTTAGGTTATGTACTGATTTCTATAAAACTCTTAGTTCTGTCTGCTTCTTCTTATGTTGTGCATGCAGTACCCGTTTGTGTAATAAGGGCAATTCTGCATTTTTACGCGTGCGCACGCAGTACTAGTTTGTGGAACTTTTGTACCAACCGTGGAACTTTTGCATTTTAGTGGAATTCTTGCACCAATGGTGGAACTTTTGTGTTTTTAATAGAATAAATTATTATTTTTGTTTTCACGATAGTGATTAATGATTTTGAGATCAATTTTTGAGGATTCATATTTAAATTTTTTTTTATGTGATAGCAATATAAGAAATTGTTTTTCGTTTTGATTATTTGTGTTTTGCTTCATACGCTGAACCTATTTCGAAAATAAAAAATATTATATTATTGAAAACGCAAAAGTTTCACCCGTGGTGCAAAAATTCCACTAAAATGCAAAAGTTTCACCCCCGGCAGCAAAACTTCCACATACTGGTACTGTGCGCGCTCTGCCACGTGTCACGTTGTATTTTATTCTCGCTAAATGAGCGGATGTCAGCGAGTTTGGGCTGGTTTGTATACTCTCTCTCTCTCTCTCTCTCTCTCTCTCTCTCTCTCTCTCTCTCTCTCCCTCTCCCTCCCTCCCTCCCTCTCTCTTTCTCTCTCTCTCTCTCTCTCTATATATATATATATATATATATATATATATCTCTCTCTCTCTCTCTCTCTATATATATATATATATATATATACATATATATATATATATAAGCTAATTCGGCTACAAATAGCTGTAGAACGTCTGAACGTTCTGACAGTTGTTGGGTCAGTGCATATATGAACCCGCGTTTCCTCAGCTGTTGCAGCGTTTCCTCTACAAATTTGCACTACCTTTTTTACATGTTTCCACAACTTTGCACTACACATTTTACTGTGTTTTTCAATTTTGTACGGTTCCATCAAGTTCTGCAACTTTACATTACACATTTTACAATTTTTACTACATATTATACAGTTCGTACGTTTGGACACCCAGATTTAGTTTGTAGTAGATTTCTTCACTCTCTCTTATATATATATAATTGATTTATTATTAATTAAAAATTTAGATCTTATAATATGTATAGAACATGAAAACACCAAATTTCTTATAGTTAATGTTCAATCGATATATTTAAAGTTTATTCTTCTTTAGATTAATTAAACTACTTAAACTAATGTATTTTGTCTTATAATACAACATGCATGAGTGTAAAAGGCTAGAATAAAATAAGAAAATATAAAGTTTACCTTAACTCTTTGTTAAAGAAAATCAAATGCAATCATATCAAAGAAAAAATATAGACTGTGAGAAAAGGTCACAAATGTTAATATATTAATTAGAAGGAAATGGTAATTAATTAATGTTTTAAAGTAGCACACAAATTATCATTATCCACTATTTTAGTTTTTTTAATTAATATTATTTTATCATAATACATCAAGATCACATCACATGTGCTAATATAGCTTTTGGATTGGTAAGTTTTGTTTATTAATAATCTTTAAATTTTTTTAAGGTAAAACAAATTTTATTTAATGAATAACAACTAACACGACATCAACCTGGACAACTGAAGCTACAATTTGCGGAACATACCCCTCACCATAATTTCAGCTACTGTTAGTTAAAGCAAACTTGACCAATTTGCGAGCTACTTTATTACATGATCTACGAGTATAAGATAAAGAGACATTAAAACTGGGAGTTGAAAGTAAACGCCTACAGTCATATAATACTCCCAAACATGTTTTTAGTGTGTTTCCCTTGCCGGGCATGGTCCACCACCCTAAGACAATCAGTCTCAAGCTCTACCTCCCTCATGTTCTTATCTTTTGATCAAGATAGAGCTCTCTGACTCCTATGACCTCCACCTCTTCGGCATGGAGATAACCCGTAAAACGTCTGCAAAGCGCTCCCACAATTCGACCATCTGTAACCCTACAGATAAGCCACATGCTCCAGTTTCCACCCTCTGCATCTACTCCCAATCTATATTTATCTTTAATCTTTCTGAGTTTGGGGGAAAGTCTGCCCAGACTTTTGGCGATGATGTTACTAGCTGGTTTGTTTCTAGGGCTCCTCCCAAAGGTTTTGTCGCTGCCCAGACTTTTCAGAACCCTTTTGTGATCGCTGCCACATTCGCCAGAGGGAATGCTTCCATTTTTCACACTGCTTAATTTCTTGCCCTCCATATCGCTCAAAGTATAATAGCCCACAGACTCGATTTGTCCTCCCCCCTATTCAAGACCTCGAGTTAGTAAGAATCGGGTCAAACCCCATTTTTCTTTGGATTTGTTTCAACATAGGTATTTAATAATTTAAATTACATAAATGGAAGAAAATGGGTAAGTGAAGGCATGCATATATATTCCAAAAAAGAATTAAAATAAAAAAAGGAAATATGGTTGGGAAGTAATGATGAGTGGTGGGACAATAGAGTTTCTGCGGATCACGTACATGCATACATACGAAGAACTGGGATTTACGCGGAGATGACATGACAAGAGAAAGAGAAAAAAGGGGAATTGAATGATGAAATTGAGGACTTGTAAAAACATGTATAGAGGTAGAGGTAGAGTAGGGAGTACGTATTTGGGATATGGTATCATATCATGCAGCCGTTATTGTTATTAACAAGACAGAGAAGAGAATGAGAGTGAAGACTAGTCTTTCCACTGTCTTGTGTATAATCATAACAACAATATCAACAGGAATATAGTATATTTCTTGAAGTTTGCACCCCAAAAACATTCCTCCATTCCATCGTTAACTGTGAACTCTATTATTTCATTCACATTCCCACCAATTTAAGTCTCACTTCAATTCTAAACTCATTTAACTTGTTTACTACATTTAATCATAAGTTACTTGATATAAAATTATGAGTTATGAATATTAATGATTCATACTTTACAATTTAAATATTATAAATTTATTCACCCACGGCTAATAAAAATTAGATCATATCTGACCAATAACTTTTTAGGCAGAGAAAATCATTGAAGTTGGTCGAGTATAAACAAAAATTCAGTAATAACCTCATTCACTAATCTGCTCAACATAAAACTACCATTTCTCTTTTCATAAAATATATTTTTTGTTTGATGATGATGATACAATAATTCTTTACATTTTTTATATGACACAATTAATGAAAATGGTGAGCAATTCCTAGTAACTACTTTTGTACCTTCTTATTATTTTTCGGTCTAAACTTATTTTTTTTACCAGTATGAAAATATATAGATGACGAGAAAAAAGTACAAATATCCGGGCGAGATACCCAAAACAAGAAATACAGAACAAGGCAAGAGCCTAAAGCAAAAGAGAACTCAATATCGGCCTCGGGTTTGCGCCCCAATTAGATAACGTGCGCTCCCCCGTCCAAGATTGAATCTCGCGTCACTCGTTCGCTTGCATCAACGTGTAAGAGCGCATCTGCGATAATCTGAGAACGTCCTCCGGCGTCTTTTCCTCCTCCCTAAATATACTGTCATTTATGGTGACCCAGATGTACCAGAACCCCATAGTGATCAACCTATTCTAATTTCTCCTCATCTCTCTCCTCGAGACTTTGGAGGTCCATCCCATGAATAGGTGGTGTACGACACTCCCCACCACCTGTGTAGCTCCTGCCAGAATCTCTGCATCCACCGGTATGCAAGCATGAGGTGCTCATTAGACTCTTCTCTCCCGCTGCAAATAATGCAAAGCCGTTGACCAATCAAAAACTTGTTTGTTTTACATAATGACTGTAACTATCTATACACTCTTGAATTTCTGTTCATTCCCGACCAACTCTATTTCAGTTGGTAGAGAATACTGGACTTTTGCCGACCAACACATTGAGTTAGTCGAGATTATTTTATTACTCACGGCCAACACTATTTGAGTTGGTCGGGAAAACTTGACTATTCCCCAACATGTGCTGAACGGCAAAATATTTTAGGTGGGTAAACTAGATTTAAATCATAATTTGACTAAAAATCAAATGGTTGCTACACGAATCCAAAAATTTCAACAACCGTGAAAATTACAAAAAAATAAGCTTTATATCATCACAATTTTGTAAAATGGTGGTGCGTAGTTTATCGATGAGTAAAATGTGGGGTGAATTATTTGTTCATGCAAAAAATATATATGTATTTTAACAAAGTTGCACAAAAAAGTAAAGTTCTCGTCACCTTATCATTAACACAAAGTATATGCAACACTATTTTCTAAAAATGTCATTATACATCACATTTCTTCCATACCCTTTTTGAGTTATTATCAAACCAACGTGGAGGGTCGGGCCATGGAATTGAAACTGGTCCACAAATGAGCATGAAGTTAATGAAAAGTAAAATGCAGCGGGTAAGATATAGTGTGATAGAATCGGAGGGTGGAGATGGATAATTGATGAGAATTGATATTAATGTCCCAATCGACAAGATATTGGATGGAAGGGTGGCTTGAAATGGATTGACAAATATTGATGATTTGGTGGGTGGGCATGACACGAATGTCCTTTACAATGCTTGTGTTGTTTGTTGATAGATACTTGTCGATTTTCATGTGGATCCAACCAGATCTCCTCCGCTTTCTCTTCCCTCTGCTACGTAATGTCCCTTACTGGTAATGTGTGACTAAAGCATCCATCCATGCATTTACTCTTCTCCATCATTCTCTTTTAACTCAACCCCCATTTCCCACTTCCCTCCACCCCTTCCTTTTTATCACCCCCTATAATTCTATCTCTTATGTCTCATTTATGCCTTTTTTGATATCTTAGAGTTATTCTATCATAATTCACAAGAGTTTCAGACTACTTGCATTATTAGCACACATGTTCATAGATAGTTTTATTACGATTGTTTCTCTACATTACTACTCAAATTTGACCTTTAAGGGCAACATGGAAACCACGCTGCCCTTTATAAAGGGAATTGCACACGTTCGGATGCCGTTTAGGTGCAGTTATAAACGTGCGGTCCTTTAGAAAGGGCAGCACGCCACATACACTGTTAAAAGGGCAGCACAACTATATATATTTGTTGCCCTTTTATTAGAGTGAATATAAAAAAATAATTACAAGTTTTTGGTATATCAAAACTCATAAGTATTTTATGTATTAACAAAATTGAATTGATTATACTCGATCGATAATAGAAACTCGAAACACACACACATCTCTCAAAAGAGAATACACTCATTGACGTTCCTCGAAGATAACCTTGAGCAGCTTGCTTGTCTTTTTGTGCTTCTTTACGCTCCACCTAGATCATTTTCCATTTGCAACGCTAGAATGGCCACTTTACACATATATATCTCTCAAAAGAGGATACACTCCTTGACGGTTCCTCGAAGATAACCTTGAGCAGCTTGCTTGTCTTTTTGTGCTTCTTTTCGCTCCACCTAGATCATTTTCCATTTGCAACGCTAGAATGGCCACTTTGTAGCGTCTTTGATTTACCAGAGTTGATTGGCTTGGCCCACGGGTCATCGGTTCCCTCCTATATGCAAACCCGAATCTTCTGATGTAGGTGCCCCGCGACATTGGCTTCTCCTGGACAGCCTTGTACGCTTTACAGAGAAGCGTCCGTTCTTTTGCCTCGGTCATTGGAACATGATTGGGCTATTCATTGGAGAGGTCAGATACTCGTCTTACCATGCTCGCACATATGGCTGGAGAAAAGACATGAAACTTATAAGACAACATAAATGAAATAAAAATAAAAAGTTAACCAATAGAGGATGATCATAAGCTATTTTCTCATAACTTTGGATGAAGTTCAACGTCATGGGCGCCAACAGCATATCTAAAGAATTACTATATAAAGTATTGACTCGGTTGATGAACGTAATGAGCCTCGAGTTGTGATCGGGCTTTTCCGCACATCGTTGAATCATTTTGGCACTAGTATATCCTGTATAAAATATAACATCAAATGAATATTTATTATTAATATTATTTTTTAAATAAATGTTCTGGAAATAAACATAAGACAAACCCAAACGTCTCGTAGTGCTTCACGAGAAACCACCACTCCCTCTTTCTATGCTCCAGTTTGTATGGGATGCCAGTACGTTGCGGTTGGTCAACGAATATCATGTAATACTTCTTCAACTTTGTTCGTCACCATTTAAACGTGATTCTTGCCCTCCCATTCAGCCACCGAAGTAGTGGTAATGAGAATTTATTCACTTCATATGTGGTCTAGCCTGCATAAAATAAGACGAATTTGTAAATATAAGATGAAATGTTAATGTTATAAAATTTGAAATTCAAAATTTTGAATTAAAAAAAATTAAAAAGTTATTTCCACTAATTCCATGAACCTCTGATGCTGGTCTTTAGATACGTCCGACCAGTTAGCCCTTAATATTGGAACAGTCGTAACGAGAATAAAATCATCATATCATAGGATATATAGTCGGATGACAAGTCTTGAAATTTCACTGTAGTAAGAGATGTGCTCTACCAATTTCAAAGGGTTCTATGAAAAAAGATGAATACTTGAATCAAATGGGCAGATTGGCTTGTATAGAAAGGTTATCAAAAAACGTACTGGAAATAATATTCAAGAGTGATGACTTTTGGGACATGCCTTTAAGTTGACTAATAATCTCGATGCTCCAATTAATCTACTAAAATAAATATTATACAATAATAAGTATCATACTCGTTGAAATATTAAAAGCATCACACTTTGAAAGTTCTACTACAACGAGGTTTGCGTAAATGGTAGATGGGCTGCAAAGATGGAGATAGGATCCATGATTGAAGTTAAAAGTCTCAAAACTCCAAAAATATTAGATTTTAAGGTTTGAGTTAGAGTTGCTCTTATTTGATAGGCTTAAAGATGTCGTCTGGTGGCATGAATTGTGAAGAGAACCAAATGCATTACTAGTATATATATATTGAAAAATCGACATTACCACAACGACTTATTTAACAATAGCTTCATATCCTAATATTAATAGGTTGCTCTACATGAGCATGGTTTTAATCAAAAAAATATATTGTGATATGCGCTGGTTCACCGTGATCGCATTTAGAATGTGCCAAAGTAGGATGCCTTCCAAGGTGCGGATTTCGGAATTTGTTTGCTCATATGACATTATTTATAATATTAACAATGAACTAACTTTTGATCATTTTTAAAAGGAGTAATTGCATGTCACTAACCAAAATATCCCTAATGTTTATTATTTCAAATATGATCAGTTCAAATCCAGTCAAACCGGTTCAATTTGACCGGTTTAATTATTAATAATTAAAAAAAATTATTATTTTAATTATTATTCATGAAAATATAAAAAATTATGTATTAATAATAATTAATATTACATTGAAATTTTTGAATTTAATAACTCTTTCATACGACCTCTATTTCGGGCTCATAGTATATCAATCGAAGAGAATCAGAAGATAAACGACTTTGAAAAATAATATTAATAATTAAATAAAAATTTATTATTTATTGATAATTAAATAATATTAATAATTGTTTTAATTAAATTATTCTTCAAAGTTGATTATCTTCCAATTCTTTTCGATTTGATATTTTATGAGCCCGAAACGGAGATCGTATGAGAGAATTATTTCATTTGAAAGTTTCAATATAATATTAATTATTAATAATAATTAATTTTATATATTATTATCAATAATAATTAAATCAGTGACACTGGTCAAATTTCAAATCATAAGCATTAAGGGCATTTTGGTCTTTTCACATCTCAATTATGTTAGATTTAATATTTTAGTACCTTATCTGCAACTAACTAAACTTGGGGTACTAGCAAAAAAATTTTTAAACTTAAAGTACTGATTTGAAAATGCGACAAAGTTGGAGTACCGACATGAAATTACCTTTTTTAAAATATGGTATGTCATAGAATTCAATAACTACCTTGCCATCAAGTTGAATTTAGTGTTGGAATTACCTATATGAATAAAAAATTTAACATTTCGTAGGAAACAATGTTATCCATCTGAATAATTTCTCGATCCATAACTGAATGTAACTATTTATTTAATTATTTAATTTGGTTTTTAATTTTAACTTGCTTACTATGTTCATCATCTCCCATAGCAATGTGAGGTAATTACAAATGTACCCTACACTGTAATACAAACTCATACTTTTGCCATAGGTGATTTTTCAGGAGTGTATTAAATTAGGATTTTAATTAATTTTGAATGACTTTTTAAAAGTTAATGAATTCTTAAAATATGCAAGACTTGAATTTTTTTTTTAAATTCATTAAAATCATAATTGAATATACCTCTGGTTAATGCCTAAGTCTTATAATGGAGGCTTGTATGAGACATTAAATTGATCGGTTGGTTGTGTGATGAATTAGTAGATTTCAGGTGGTAGTGTCTTTAAGCTTGCCAGTTGCCCTATAAGTCCTCCATGGGTGGGGGACAAGCTATAATAAAAACCCAATAATGATGACTTTTTTAATATGCTCCATATTTCAACAAGCATTATATCTGTTTGTCAAAGAACATACTGCATTTCCTCTTGAAGGTGCAGAAATTCCAGAAGATGTCAAGTGACTATGTATCGGAAGGTTGACGAACTGACACACCTCCTCAGATTTAAGGTGAAGTAAATGCTGCAAATTCTATTAGTTTAGTACATATTTTATCCATCAACAGATTTTACACACATTTGAGACGATGGTTGTTATTTCAATTTCAGACCCATTCCTAATTTAGTTTTTGCTCATCAATGATATATATATATACATTTAGTGCATTGCATAGTTGATGATCATAGAAAAGGTAGCACTTGAGAAACCAAGGGATTAGATGTTTCTCTGGGAATTCACTAATTGAAGGCTCAAAGTACAGACTCACGTCTTTATTGTTGTTCAATGCCTGTCTTAGGTACTTCCAACTATCAATTATGTTAATGCATATGGCATTACTCTGAATTCAATTCAACCATAAATAAATGGCATTGTTCTGAGTCTCAGGATAATGCAATTTTATTATATTAATTTGTTCAAGTAGAACATCATTCGAGTTTCCAAAAACAACAAACTAATCACAGAATAAGCACATCATCCTCAGTATCATCTTCATCACTGTCAAACACGAACCGTGTGTGCTTCCCCTCAATTTCGATGCTACTAGTACTCATCCATGTTCCTTCACATGACAATGCATCCACCTCTTCACTATCATCATGTGTACTACTGGCATTCACCTCAATTGACCACAAAGAAGCACCATCATCATCATCATCAGAGTAGCACTCTGATTTCTCTGAGAAATCCACCAGCAGTGACCTTGTAATCACACTCTCTCCATTAAAAATCTCATTCACCGCCTGCGTCGATAACCCCAATCCATTAACAAAGGAATGCAAATTGTATAACAAGAAAACCCACATCAGAGCTTCAAAAACAATCAAGATCAGTGAATCAAACCTGAGAGATCAAATGTTGCTCCACCACTGGAGAGGCAATCGTAACAAGACCAATGTGGGTTCCGGACAGATCGGGCGTGTTGGCCGGAGAGGATTGGGCCTCTTCTAGAAGCAGAGTCCTGACCTGACCCCTCAGCAGAGCCTCCCCATAACCAGAACCAGGCGTGCTCGACGACTTCTCTATGAATCCCTTTGCGAGCCCGACAATAGGTGAGTTGTTGCTTATGTCAAATAATGCACAAAGATCCTCTTGCTTTCTTTCTTCTTCAATCCACACCCGAAAATAAAGGAACATCATTTTCCACATAAAAACTACAAGAATCATTTTGAATCAGAATAAAAAAACCACTCACTCGAGACTGGAAGGTTGTTGCCCAGAGCCAGCGATCTTGTAACTCTTGACGATGGGGTCTCCATGAGAATCGAGTCGATGCTACTTAGTAAAACGTTAGCGGTGTATGAATTGCTAGATAATGAGTGGAACAACAAGGATCGAGAGAGAAAAAAAGAGTGTTTAGAGAGGAGCAGAGAGAGGTTTATAAGGTGGGCTCTAAATAAAATATGACCGTTAGAAATTGCAAAAAACTAGCCGTTGGGGTTCTTTTATTGTTGTTCATTTGAGTAATTAGTTTCTATTTTCTGATCTACCGTAGGTGGAAACATAGATTTTATGGATAATTTTATATAGGGAAAATGATACTTTGTGCACCTAAATATATACTTTTGACACCATTTATTTACCAAAAATGGCCCTCAATTTTTGTTCAATTCATGAGTATCTTGTTCAATTCATGGGTATTTTGGTTCAATTCATTTGTATTTTGAGAAAATGGTCAAGAAGTACCCTGAATTTTGGTTCAATTCATGGGTATTTTAAAATTATTGTCCCAAAATGAAATTTAGGTATGGAAAAAAGAGAAAAAAAAAGTTAGGATATGAAAGTGTTAAAAATGTATATTTAGGTGCACAAAAGTGTTCTATTCCCTTTTATATATATGGCTTTAAATATGGATAATTCCACTTAAATTCACCTAAAATTTCAGGATTCCCATTTACCTCCCTAGAAAAAAAAAAGACTAACTCACAGCCACATAGATTTCCTAAAGTCCCACTTAGCCTAATTCTGTTAACTTTTCTATTAATTTTTCTTAAAATGACGAAAATGCCCATATATTTAAAAAATTATTGAAATTTTCAAATGACATAACTCTCTCATACGAGCTCCATTTTGGGCTCATAGTGTATCAAATCGAAGAGAATTGGAAGATCAACGACCAACTTTGTTAACTTATTTTGAAAAATCTATGAATTTTTTTTGAAATGACGAAAATGTCCCCGGGTTTGAAAAATTATTGAAACTTTCAAATGACATAACTCTCTCATTCGAACTCCATTTCGGGCTCATAGTATATCAAATCAAAGAGAATCGGAAGATTAATATTTTCTATTCATAATATTTTTACTAATACTAATATTATTTTAATAATTAATAATTAAATTATTATTATTATTATTATTAATATATTTAATTATTAGTAATATATCAAAACTTCCGAATGACATAACTCTATCATACGAGCTCCGTTTCGGACTCATAGTATATCAAGTCAAAGAGAATCATAAGATCAACAATTCCAAGGAAATAAGTTTTTGTCCAAAATATCATTCAACGACAACAATTTTTTTATAATCTTTAAAATAATAATTAATTAATTATATTATTAATAATTTTGGTAATAATTATTTACCAAGTAAAATTAAATCAATTATTAATAATATACTGACAAAAACTTATTTCTTCAAAGTTGTTAATCTTTCAATTCTCTTCAATTTGATATACTATAAGTTCGAAACGAAACTCGTATGAGAAAATTATGTTATTCAAAAATGAAAAACGGTTTCTAAACATCTTTTTTAATTTTGTTAAAATTATTTTTATACTAAAATAATTTTTAATTATTTATTTTTTCTACTAAAATTATTTTAAAGATTATAAAATATTTGTTGTCGTTTAGTGATATTTTGGACAAAAACTTATGCCTTCGGAATTTTTGATCTTATGATTCTCTTCGATGTGATATACTATGAGTCCGAAACGGAGCTCGTATGAGAGAATTATGTCATTCGGAAGTTTTGATATATTTTTAATAATTAAATATATTAATAATAATAATCATTACTTATTAAAATAATATTAATATTAATAAAAAAATATTTCTTCAAAGTCGTTGATCTTTCGATTCTCTTCGATTTGATATACTATGAGCCCAAAATGGAGTTCGTATGAGAGAGTTATGTCATTTGAAAGTTTCAATAAATTTTCAAATCCAGGGGCATTTTTGTCATTTCCAAAAAAAAACAGATTTTTGGAAATAATTTAACAGAGTTGGTGATTGATCTTTCGATTATCTTCGATTTGATATACTATGAGCCCGAAATGGAGCTCGTATGAGAGAGTTATGTCGTTTGAAAGTTTCAATAATTTTTTAAATACATGGGCATTTTCGTCATTTCCAGAAAAGTTAAAAGAATTAGGCTAGGTGGGACTTTAGAAAACGTAAGGGGGTTGTGAGTTAGTCTTTCTTTTTTAGGGGAGGTAAGTGGGAATCTCGGAAACCTAGGTGGATTCAAGTGGAATTGTCACATATGTCACCAAATTTTAATTTTTGAGATCACCAAAAACAATTTTTATATGTTAGGTTTTTCTGGTTTTCTTATAAAGAAATTTTAATGGGCAAAATGTCTTTAATGCATCTTGGTCCACCCAAGATTTGAACTGGTCTAGCTAAACCAGTATGACTGATTTTCTGCAAATAGCTCTGGCGACGTCGTCGGAGTACCCATGCCCAGCTTCGCGTCTCGACCTCGCTATAGACGAGCACATGTGTGAGAAACAAATTAGGAGTTTACTTCGGAGAAGAAAATAATTAACCCTTTGACTATAAATCATACAAAGATAAATGTAACTTATATATCCATGTTATCACACATAATTTGATGACGTAAAAGACATCCAAAAAAAGAGAGAATATTTTGAGATATTGATTCTTTCTCCCCCAAGAAAGAAATTCGTAATTATCTTTTTAGGTTTGGACCTTTCCTAAGCCTATAAATACATAGTTTCGCTAGAGACGAAAACACATCCGAAAATGACTACCTTTCTCTAGTTCGTTCTTCCTTGATTCTCTGTACATCGCGGTTCAGAATTTTCCTACGATCGTCGTTGTGCACCGGAAGTAATTTACCCATATGCGGTCAATATTGTCTTAAGAAAAGTGGATTACTGTGCCTCGACGATAATCTTTCCTTCCTTCATCCGTCCAATACTAAATCATAACTCAAGTAATATGTATTTGTATTTGTGTTGAGGTGTTGAATAAATAAAGATATTTTATTTCATCTGTTTTCCTGGTTCGAATTTCTTTATTATCGCATGATTGAATGTATGCATTATTTATGAATTTGCGTTTATGTAATAGCAACTTATCTAACAAAGCAGATCTCAAAAGCTCGACAGCCTCGATTGCTTCGCCGTCGCCTACGATCCCGTGGAGCTGCTCTTCTCGTTCCGCCCTGACAAATGCGTCATCGATTTCAGAGTTCAGACGCAGTACATCCCCATCGCGATAGTCTCAAAGTCGTCCGCCTTTGACAAAGAACTAGACCACAGAAATTTGTGGTAGTCGTCAAGGAAATCTTCTACATCGGAATGTGAATCGAATTTCCCTAGAGCTTGATGTTTGAATCATGAGTTTTCTGGTGGAGAGCATGAAATCGGGTCAAGAACAAGTAAATATCTTACTAAAAATTTGATTCAAATGGTCAAAACTTGTCCAGTCATGAGGAGATGATGAAAATGATTTGGGAAAGCCCCAAATAGAGTATGAATTGATTCAAAATAAGAACTTGATTGTGTCACGAGCTTTGAGGTGGAGCGGGTAAAAACAAGTACAAGGACCCAGATGATTAAAACAAATCAAACAAGACGACATTGATTAAAATTTCCTTAAGAATAAAAACTTGTTTGCTGACTCATAAGTTTTGTTACCTTATGTGAAGATTCATTTTTAAGTGAGAGAGAAGACGAGGAAAAAAGAGTAATTTTATCATAAATTACTTTTACATTTAAAAGAATAAATATATTCTTAAACAATAAATTAAGTTTTTGTTCAATACAAGGTAAAATGATCCATTCATATTTATCAAATACTTATACCATTTGAATTAAACTGTGAGGATATTTTGGATATTTAAAATAAATATTATTGTTATATTTAATAGAAGTTATTTTAAGTGTAATGAAAAATAACTTCGAGTACATGTAAAAAATATTTAAATTTGGGATATGAGCATTGATATCATGACTCACAGTATGGTGTTTGTTTGGTTGAGGATTTAATTTAATAACGTCTAGCATGCTATCGAAAGTGTCAATGAAAGTCCGGAACTTGTGTGTTAAGACTGTGTCAAGTTCATAAAGTTTTCGGGTTGTTTATAGGATCGAGTCAACATAATATCACTTGCATTGCATATGCATTTATGGGATTGTAGGTTAGAACTCATAACCCTCGGGAGATGTCGAACTCTCCCTAACGAGGTGAACCTCAGGGTTTAAAGCGACAATTATTGTATACTTGTTGTTGCTCGAGGGTGGGCAAATCTTTAGTGTGGATGTTTATGCGACTGCATCAATACTAATTTTATTGCACTATTTTGATCCTGCTAAAGGTTTATTTGCCCTCTTGCATTGTATTTTTCCGATCTTAATGCCACATATGCCTTCATGGTGTTTCGAGTGTGCATGTACAGGTTTAGATCAAAATGGGCTAAAGACGGAGCTTCCTAGAAGCGGAGCAGAAAAGTGACCATCTCACGTCCCCGTGTCACGGCCTACATGTCACATGGTCCCGTGACGTTGGTCCATCAGCTTATAAATAGATCGCAGATTTGCTACAAAAGGGGGCTTCAATCATTAGGGTTTCTTCCACATAGAGTTGCGACCAGAGACGTCCAAGGAGAGTTCGGGGCTTCGAGAGGAGGTCTAGCACTCGTTAAATGCGGATCGTGAATATAGAGATTGAAGGCATCGAAGAACAAGTCACAAATTGAAGAGAATTTGCCCGAATTGACGGAACTCGACTATACCAGATTAGGGTTTCGTCGTTCTTTCTTCTTCTCTTTAATTATGAACTTGAATACTGAATTCTCTTTGATTTTTTCACCATGATTGTTGACTAAACCTAATAATCATAGGTGCTCGATTTTGATACATAGAATTTGAGATTTATCATTAAAATTTGGATTTTTATGCATGTGTGCTTATAATTATGAATTTATTATGATTATTGATTGTTGAGAGGTAGTTTATAATCATTGTATTGTTATAATGTCGAGTCCGAGAGGATTTTTGGATAACTGACAAGTAGAATCATAGGGGGTTCGAGAGGACCCTTATCCCGTAATTGTTGTTTGATTGCAGAGTTGGTTTGCCACTAGTTCGAGAGAATAATTGGTTAGTCAACTCTAGATTTCTTCGCGTCGAGAAGTGGAACCAATATATTTGTGGACATAGGATAGGACTATATTGCATGAACTTCCTTACTTGAATGATTAATTGATATTGACATGTATTGCCCAGCACCCATGGTGCCTCTCTTTATATGGTTACTCTTTTGATCGATTGCTTCTACTTTATTCGCATACTTCACTTAATCACCTACATCACCTTCTCAAATACTTTCTTTTAACTTCTTGCATAGATAATTGGAAGTGATATTTGAATCGACCCACTATTGGTCCTTGTGTATTCGACCCTGTACTTACCAGGTTTATTAATACTTGCAACGACCGCGTGCACTTGCGCGTATTCGTGAGCTTGTGGACCACTGTCTACGGGCCCAAAAAGTTTTTGGCACCGTTGCCGGGGACTAACGATCAATTTTAATTCAGTTTTATTTATTTGAGCTAATACAAATAATTTTATTAGACAATAATATCTTCTGGATTTTCAATGAATGCCTACATGAATTTTGAATAATCCTACGTATTATCATCGGGTGACTGAGACGTCAATACCTAGTAGTAGAAATGTTTGTAATCGTGAGAATTACAAAAATATGAGGATGGTGGGTGGGAAAAGACATAGGGTATAGGTCTCGATACTATCACATTGAAAAATATGGGACCCGATCTGTAAATACTTCATAATAAATCCATACGAATTAAGCTCAAGAGAATATAATTGTCACGAGTAAATTTTCAGACGGACAAAAGATTTTTAAAAATGTGAGGACTAACAAAAATATCACGTAAGGAAAGAGAATATTGACAATTTGAAATGTGAGACTGGCTAATGAAAGAGACATGTTAGCTAACATAATTCTTTGGTTAGGAAAAAGGGTAAACTAAATTTTCAACTTATAGAGCAATTTACGAGAAAAAAAAAAAGAGAAAATCGATTAATAATCTTTGTCTTGTTGCATATTGCTTCCTCTTCACCTGCGTCCCCTGAGTTTTCATATTATTTTTTTCAAACTACTGAAAATCCATTAAAAATTAGCACAAAAGAACTAATCTGAAGAACAATTAGAGCAACAAAATATAAATTAGTATACATATTCAACATAGAGAAAAGAAAAGCTTGATGCACTAAGTATATTGATCTCGAGGATCGAGGTTGGGTCGACGACAAAACCTGCAAACTTGTGGACCTACAACATCCTTTCTTCTTCCCAGTGTTTGTGGCGACTTCGGATTTGTAATTATTGTCGTCAACCTCAAATCCGTCATCGACTGTCGAAATTGAAAGTATTTCAAATGATGCAACGAGGGCATCAACATCAGCGAAAAAAAGATCATTGAGGGTGATCATTGACATAAGTTTGAAAATTTGAAATATAGCTAAAGACATTTATGCCATTTGTTACCAAATTTTCAGAAGAATTTTAAAGTCATTTGGGTAAATAGTTAAGAATGAATAAATTGAATAGATTAAAAGGATAGTATCAGGTGGCTACATCTAGATATAACTGTTTTTCACCTGACTACAAGTAGAATTTTTTTTTTCACCTGACTCGTCTAAAATGTGCAAAATTTCCACTTTGCACTTTCCGTCCAATTCTGTTAGTTTTAACCTTTTTTACATGTGAAATCACTAAAAATTCCCTTAACTATTCATTTAATTTTCAAACATATGCCATCACCTCTCATCCTTTCTCTCTCTCTCATTGACAGCTTTGGGCTTCGCCACCGACCTCCGACGGCCTTGTCTCCGGCCTCCACTTCGTTCCAGCATCACCTCCGGCCTCCTCCAGCGTCTCCGTATGGTGGTCGGCCTTGGCTTGCCGAAAAAAATAGTGGTATGGGAGTCTTGCACACCAGACAGTACCGTATGAGTTCCAGCACCACCAGGCCTTGTCTCCGGCCTCCAGTGACCCACTTCGACGACTTTGTTGCAGGCATACCAAATACCCTTTCTCGGTTGGGCTTGACCGTAAGTGTTGTGATGATAGTTATCACAAATCACATAATGGTACAAACCGAAGCACCAGTAGCTATACTTCCTAATGCAAGAGCAATATCTAATGCTCTAAACGCATTCCACCAACTAATCTGTAAACATTTACATATATATATATATATATATGATATGGTTAGGACAATATAATTGATTTAATTTGGAAAAAAAACATTTGAAAATTCAAATAAAAAATTATACCCTTGAAGGACAACTATATGCATGGTAATTGTCTTTAATTTACAAATTACAACTTTTGGATAATAATATATATAAATTTCTCCATATTCATCAAAAGTGCACGAACGTGTGGTGGTGTCGGAGCACATACAGTACTGTTCGGTGTGCAAGAATCCCAGACCACCATTTTTTCCGGCAAACCAAGGCCGACCACCACATAGAGACGTTGGAAGAGGCTGGAGGCGATGCTGGAACGAAGTGGAGGCCGGAGACATGGCCGTCAAAGGTCGGTGGCGAAGCCCAAGACTGTCGATAAAAGAGAGAAAGGATGAAAGATGATGGCATATGTTTGAAAATTAAATGAATAGTTAAGGGCATTTTAGTCATTTCACATGTAAAAAATGTTAAAAAGTAACGGAATTGGACGGAAAGTGCAAATTTTGCACAGTCTAGACATAGTTAGGTGAAAAAGAAATTTTAGATGTAATCAAGTGAAAATAACTATATCTCGGTGTAGCCACATGAAATTATTCCAAAATTAGAAGATGACATTTTAAAATCAAAAATAGTGATACGATAAATGTGTATAATCAGAGATAATGTGGAGTAACTATCCATTAATAAATAAAGAATGTAACTTTGTCCATATACTTGAAAATTGACCAAAAAAAATACTTGACGGCTCTACAAGCAGCCACCTCTCCTTCTTCTCATGTTCCTCCTTCTTGCTCCTACATTTCCTCTTCATTTTCTATCTCTCTCTCCACCTTTGTTCGTTCCTCTGATATTTATTCAATTTCACTCGCTTTTCAACTTCAACACATAATGGGCTCTTGCATCTCTTCTTCCAGAGTCAGTGGCTTCAATAGCACCAGCAACAGAAACAACCGCAACCCAGGCGTTAAGCACCAGCCACAAGTAGCGCTTGCGAACCCACAAAGTGAACAGAACGTGAATCAACTGCCCAGTTCCAAGCGCCCTGATTTTGGGTACGCTAAGGACTTTTGCGAGCATTACTCAATTGGAAAGTTGTTGGGTCATGGCCAATTTGGCTATACCTACGTTGCTGTCGGTAAGTCAACTGGGGCTCGTGTAGCGGTCAAGAGAATTGACAAGAGTAAGGTATCGTCCTTTTCTGGGTTTTGCCATTTCTGGGTCACTTCAATCTGTGATCTTCCAATTTTGTTTATTATATGTTCATTCTTATTGGGCAAAAAAGGTTCTTAATGTGGACTTGGGTTTCTGTTAATGGTAGTTGATATGGAGATCCTTGAAGAGCATATACCTTTTCTATACCATTCCTCACTTATCCTGTATATAGTTTTTTGCCATTTTGTCTGTTTTACTTGGCTGCCAATGGAGATGGTCAGGTCTGAATGTAGTTTGGGAAAATGTATATTCTTGATCTGAGTGGGTGTTTGCAAAGTTCACATTCTTTATGAAGTTTTATCCACCTGTTATGTTGATTTATTGGTGTTTTGGGATGTTTGCATTTAAGTTGTAATGTGTATGAGCATGTGGGTATATCAATAAATGGGTGGAGGATGATAATTGAAATAGTGAAGTTTATGTCTCTGCAATATTAATGATTCTTATAGTGACCAACTCATGGAGTTTTGAGATCTTTTACTTTTCATTCATTGGTTAAGATCTTCTATTACTGTTTTAAACACCATTTAGAAGGATTTGGTTAAATTTGAACATAGAGAGATTAAAAGGAAGGAAAGCATATGCATTTTTTAGTTTCCTTGCTATTGTTGTAACCAGTGCTCGAAAACTCCGGATTCTCTTCAATAACTCGGTAAAACCTTGTTGACCGAGTTTTAGAACTTGTTCCCGGTGGTTCGGTTTTGCCGAACTCTCACTTGGTCAATTTGGTCAAACCTGGTCAAAGTTGGTCAAATTTATTTTTTAACATATGCTTTCAAACTGTTCTGTAATTTGTACTTTTGTAACTTATTAAGTTGTTCGAAAGTATCTTGTTTTACTAAAACATTCTTATTTTTGTCTTTCATGTGAATTATATATGAATATATATTTCATACAAAACAAGTTTTGCCGATTTCTCTCTGAGTCCTCAGAACTCTTTATTGTTCGCCTCTCCGAGTTCTCCCCAATCCCGAGCCTTAGAACCTTGGTTGTAAGAGTGACGGTAATGGGCTCGAAAAGAATGTATAGTCCTTCTCGGACTGACTGTTAATATGGAGGGTTCTATTGTCTAGCGCCATATTGTTTCCTCATCCTTGGGGAAAATCTTATCTTTTCCATATAGCTTTAGTTTTCAATTTCTCTTCCCTGGAAGCTTGTTAGGTAATCTTGGTTTATCGTCTGCTGATTTTGTGTTTTCTTCTTCAATGATATGTTCTTATGTAATTACTATTGGTTGTACATTTAGGATAGATGCACGATTTGTTGAATGTCTTGTAATGAGAAAATAGCTGTATGCTTTTGGCAACACGTTTCCTCTTATTTTCTTACATTTGGAAATATTTTGAACTAAACCATTCCATCGGGTACAGATGGTTCTTCCTGCTGAAGTTGAGGATGTTAAGAGAGAGGTCGAGATATTGCAAGCTCTCACAGGCCACGAAAACGTGGTGCATTTTTACAATGCATTTGAAGATGATTCTTATGTCTATATAGTTATGGAGTAAGTCTCTATCTCTCTTTTTCTTTCTCTCATTCTCGCTCTCTTGGGGATTCTTCTCTAAATTTTTGTTTCTTAATGTTATTTGGCTAGGTTATGTGAGGGTGGGGAATTGCTGGATCGAATATCATCCAAGTAAGCTTGCAGTTATTTTAGGCGTGTTTTGGTGTTATCGTGAGCAGTAAAGGCCAAAACATAGACATATATCTAATCAAACTGTTACCTAGTATTAATTGAATGACCACAAAGTTTTGTTTTGTTTTGAAATTTACATCATTCCCTATCCACCCAGAAAACCCTCCTCATCCCTCCCAGCGCGGTTCGAGCACACAACCTCCCCACTGAGAGTGTGAGGCTGAAACCGTTAGGGTTATTCCACCATATTACCATATCTAATGCATTTACTTACCAGCAATGTTACCTAATCTGATTTTTGGTTCCTCTGACCAGGAAGGACAAACGTTATAGTGAGAGGGATGCAGCTCTTATTGTACGGCAAATGCTCAAAGTTGCTGCTGAATGTCACTTAAATGGATTAGTACACCGTGATATGAAACCAGAGGTTAGCATTTTGAGCTTATTAGAAGTTCGGGTCTGCTGTTCGCAAAGCTTCTAATGATTTGTTTCTTGATTGCAGAATTTTCTATTCAAATCAGCCAAAGCAGACTCACCTCTAAAGGCTACTGATTTTGGTTTGTCAAACTTCATTAAACCAGGTAAGTAGCTTGACGCTTTCTACTATAATAGCAAATTTCTTTTATTCATGTATTGAATAATTTGCTTTTTGTACAAGTTAGGATATGTTATTTCTTATTCTTTTATGATTTTTATACATATCTTCCTGATTGGTTTATTTTCTTATTATTGGCTGACTTATGGAGGGTATTATAATGAATTACAAATGCAGGGAAGAGGTTTAGAGATAGAGTTGGTAGTGCTTACTATGTTGCTCCTGAAGTGTTGAGGTGCGAATCTGGTCCAGAATCAGATGTCTGGAGTATTGGTGTGATTACTTATATCTTGCTATGCGGGAAGCGCCCCTTTTGGGACAAGACCCAGGATGGTATATTTAATGAGGTTAGTTGCATTCTCGATTTGGGTATTGACTACTTATTTTCCTGTTTAATAGCATTAAGTTGTTGGCACGAAAGTTACATCTATGAAATGATATCATTATAACATATGACTTGTATGCTAAGTCTTATCGTAGTTCCCGAAACATTTTGTATTTTACTCTTCCCTCTACCAGTAGGATTCTTCTTCTAAAATCTCCACCTGGTTAACTTATTTATCCTGTTTTTGTTTTCTAAATTGTCTTATTGTTCTATTTGTTGTGAATGCAACTTGATTCTGTGTGATGTTTCACACAATTTTGAACTTTCTACCTACATTGTCATTGTTAGGCATTGTTTTCCTATTTATATTTTCATCTTTCTGATTTTATGAACTCGTACAACTTTATAATACATACAGGTCATGAGAAACAAACCTGATTTCTGTTGCAAACCATGGCCAACCATTAGCAGTAGCGCCAAAGATTTTGTCCGGAAGTTATTGATTAAGGATCCCCTTGCAAGACTCACTGCTTCTCAGGCCCTATGTATGTGTGCATTTTTCAAATAAATCACGTTGGATGATAATGTGTCCACGATTTCTTATATTTGATGTTTATTGGTTTTGACCGTACAGCACATCCATGGGTCAGGGAAGGAGGGGACGCATTGGAGATTCCCATTGATATATCTGTTTTAAGTAACATGCGGCAGTTTGTAAAGTATAGTCGTGTGAAACAGTTTGCTCTGAGGGTAAGACTTGTTTTCTTTTCTTAAAATTTTCGATCGTTTTAAAATTACTCCCACCCGATGATATATTCCCATTGCTTTGCAGGCATTAGGTGGCACACTTAATGAAGATGAGCTGGCTGATCTCCGTGATCAATTTGATGCAATTGACGTGGATAAAAATGGTGCTATAACTCTTGAAGAAATGAGGCAGGTGAGTTTAGTTATGATTTTGATTATGGAGTATATTAAACTTTCTTTTATTCATTCCTAAATAACTAATACGCATGGACTGTGCTGATTGTACTCTTTTTTTCCTGCTTTGACGTTGCTGGTATTGGTACAGGCCCTTGCAAAAGATCTTCCCTGGAAGTTAAGAGAACCAGGTGTCCTAGAGATTATTCAAGCGGTAAGAATGGTGGCTTTATCCAGGGAAACCTACTCGTAGATTTATTTTCTCATTTAGTTCACTTATCGCCCATTTATCCTTAAAATGTGACTGGCACGTTATGGATATTTCCTTGTTATTAAGGGTTGATTATTTGTTTGATGCAGATTGACAGCAACACAGACGGGCTTGTGGATTTCGGTGAATTTGTTGCAGCCACACTACACGTGCATCAAATGGAGGAACATAACTCAGAAAAGTGGCAGCAACGCTCGCAAGCCGCTTTTGAGAAATTTGACATAGATAAGGACGGGTATATAACACCGGAGGAACTTAGAATGGTGAGCTCCAAGACCTACTCTAGTTTCGGGCAATTGCTTCATTAGCGTCTTACTAATTACTTGGTTTTTTTGTAGCATACGGGATTAAAAGGTTCGATTGACCCGCTTCTAGAGGAGGCTGACATCAACAAAGATGGGAAAGTGAGCCTATCAGAATTCCGGAGGCTGTTAAAGACTGCTTGTATCAGTTCACGGAATGTGCCTATATCGGAATTCTCAAAGTAAAACAAGAGTTGGAGAATGAGAATATTGGGAGCCCGTAACTCGTGCTCAATGATATATGTACATATAATGTATGTATATGCTCTTCTCTGCTCCGGCTATGATTTCAATGTACATTCTTTCACACTTACATTGTAATGTGTGGGCATGAATAAATTAGAATCCGCCTCTGTTGTTCATATTCAACTGTTTCTTTTTATTCTTCTTTTGGTTTTGCAGTTCTTAGAAAAAGAGTATTATATTGAAACCGATAGAAGCATGTACATTTGGATAAAATGACCGTATCTTCACTCCACATATACATCTCTCTGCTTCAAATAATTCTGCATTTTAAGCTCTCGTCTCTTCAGCATTGCCATAAACCATAAGCAGCGAAAGCTAGGACTACATGGATAATCAATCAGACAAATTATTGTTTTACAAGTAAAATTTCAATTTTCTTTGCCAGTAACTTCACCTTCATATGTTCTTGCAATCTTGCACATTCAGTTTCTTTATCAATTATTTTGATGGCTGAGTAGTCAGAAACAAAAATAATCTTTATTCAATTTGGAAACTGGGGTAACGTGACAAGCATGCATTCCAGCCAGCCACCAATGGAGTGACTTGGATTAAAGCTAAACATGGTGGAGAACGACTCCTGCTCAAGCTAAAGCAACAATTTGGGGGGACTGTAGGATGGAGATTGAAGAAGAATTTGGGGGTAATTTGGGAATTTTAGAAAAACATTTCACATGTAAATTATGGATGTTTATTTTGACCCAAGAATTAACTTTAAATAGAGAATCGAGTCGAACTGAACCTAGAGATCCAAAAATTATTGTTAATGAATTATTTCAGTTATTTTTAAGTGAATCAATGGATTGCAGTTTGAGTATGGATCTTTGTAGCTTGAACACACTTTTACCAGTAAAAAGTAAATCAAATTATTTAATGTATAATTTTTTTATTTCAAATATATAAATATGATTATAGTGTATGACTTAATATTATGATGCTTAAAATTTTAAATTTATTTCATGGTATTCAATTGAAACCAAAAATTAAAATGACAAACTGCATAATCAGTTGGAAAGTAAGTTTCGTGTGCCTATTGAACTCATAAACTTGGCCTAAAATGAAGGCTCATTGCACACCGGTTTGATGATCGGTTCTAATAAGAAAACCACTTGAATATATGACCCGTTCTAACTTACGCAAATATTTCTTTTCGTCTTGTGTCTAATTTGTCAAGACTGAGAACCTTCATCTCTACTTTGATCTAATTTTTTCCAATCAATTTGAGTAACCGAACCATGTGCATTTTTAGTGTATACTTGTAATTAAAAAGTACATTTTTCATTGTTAATTTTTTACAACGATGACCAGCGACAAAAAATAGTTAACTGAATCACACTATAATTTTTTGTTTGCTGTCAATTTATGTGAAAAATTATTTGAAATTTAACCTAATTATTATTCTTGGTTGTAATATTCAATTATAATTTTTTTTTGAATTACATATATTTCTAAATATACTCTTTAACCTTTCTCCACCCTGATTACAACCGACTTCAAAACTCAAACCTCTTCAATAATAATGTAAGACTCAAACTGTTACAGTGTCTCCTTTAAAACCATAAATGTCAACCATTGAGATGTCAGCATACAAATTATAATTATGAAAAATTGCTTAAATTCATTGTCAACTATGTCAATTGTATTTTACCACAATCAACTAAACATTAAAGTACTTTACCACATTTGACTTTTTAATGTTGCATAATAGTTAAACTTGACAAAAAAATCTTATTCCATGTCATGTGGTTTCTAAATTTTATAAAATGACAATTTCTACTCTTGAGCATAAAATTGAAATAAATTAAAATGAAAACTTCTTATTTACCAAGAAATCAACTATGCAAATGCTCGCAATGACCTCCCTCAAACATCAGTTGGTTTTGATGACGACGACTTTAATGAAGGCTCATATAAATGCTAGTCGGGAAATAAATTGTAGGTATTTTTAAGTTGGTGTTCGAGTCGTCGGAAATACTGAGGGGTACCAATGACAACAAAGGTTGGGAGAGAGTCTTGTGCATGCATAGGAGATCATTGATTTAAATCTCTCAACACAATGATTGGTAGATTCGATGGTGATTTCGCTTATGTTTGTTTTCTTCCATATGTTCAGTATATTCATTTATTTCTTGTTTTTTATTCTAATGTGTTGTTTTTGTGTTCCGAGTAATTTTTATTTTCAGTTACTTATTCTTTTTTTAGGTTTTAACTTGAATAATTATTTTTATTGGGAGAGAGTCTTGTGCATGCATAGGAGATCATTGATTTAAATCTCTCAACACAATGATTGGTAGATTCGACGGTGATTTCGCTTATGTTTTTTTTCTTCCATATGTTCAGTATATTCATTTATTTCTTGTTTCCTATTCTAATGTGTTGCTTTTGTGTTCCGAGTAATTTATATTTTCAGTTACTTATTCTTTTTCTAGGTTTTAGCTTGAATAATTATTTTTATTGAACCAATTTTTAAATTCAAATTGTTAATGCTCAGTAACCTCTTGGTTTTTTTATGAACCATTTTTGTTAGTTTCAACTTGCTAACCCTATAAAGAGTTTTGTAGCCGATTTGATTCATTTAAGGAGAACATATTGCAATCAAACCCTTTAAATATTAAAAAATTAACTATAATCAACATTTTTATAATTATTTGTAGGGAGGAATCACTGAAAGAGGAAGATGAACATCGGCTGGAGGAGGAAGGCAAATGAATCTTATTTACGGTATCGATGTGTTAATTTAATATAAATTGGGACTTCTCACGTTAATTTTCAAGGGTAAATTTGATATTTCACTTTTATTTTAACACAAGTAATATAATTCAAATAAATTTGAGAGTAATAAATTAACTTTTTTTTTTGAAGGAAAACTAAATTTTATTTAATATATAGCAACTAATCCGGCATCACGCCGGACATCTGAAGCTATAGTTGATGATACAGATCTCTCACCATAATCCCAGCTATCATTGGTTAAAGAATAGTTAACCAATTCGTGAGTCACTTTATTACAAGTTCTTCGAGCAAAAGATAAAGAGAAATCGAATTCGGGTGCTGAAAGAAAACGCTTAAAGTCAAAGATAATGCCCCCGAACATGTTCTTGGTTTGTTTCCCTTGTCGGACGTGGTCCACCACCCTTAGACAATCCGTCTCTAGCTCCACCTCCCTCCAATACTTTTCTTTTGCCCATGATAGAGCCTCTATGACACCTACGGCCTCCACCTCTTCGGAATGGAGATGACCCGAAAAGCGTCTGGAAAGAGCTCCCACAATTTGACTTTCTGAATCCCTACTGATAAGCCCCGCGCTCCAGTTCCCTCTTTCCGCATCTATTCCCCCATCCACATTTATCTTTAGTCTTCCTGGGTCCGGAGGAACCCAAACTCTAGGCGATACTGACACAAGTTGATCTGCTCCCGAAGAACTGCCCAGAGGTTTTGATGCTACCCAGGCTCTCTGGAGCCCTTTTGTAGTTGCTGCCACTCTCGCCGGATGGAAGACTTTCATTTTCTAAACTGCTCGATTTCTTGCCCTCTATATTGCCCAAAGCGTGATAGCCCAAACACTTGCTTCGTCCTCCCCCTCTACCGAAGAATTCCAGTTACTTATTACCGGGTCTGGCCCCATCTTCTCTCGGATTCTTCGTAGAAGTCTATCCCCCCAAATGAGTGCCACTACTCTACACTTGAGGAACACGTGATATACTGTCTCATCTGGATCCCCACACAATGGACACTAGGTAATTATAGGGAGCCCCTTCTCTGCCAGGCGGGTCCTAGTCGGGAACAGATTTAATATAGCTCCCCAAATAAAGATTTTGACTTTAGGTTGGACTTGTAGCTTCCAAAACTCTCTCCAACTGATTGCTTGAGCTGACGGGGTCCAGATATTTCCCATCTAACAGAGGGCTCGAGAGGCACTTTTGGTGGTGTATTCTCTTCATATGTCTGCGTCCCAATACCAGTGGTCCCTAGTTTCGTACCAGTTAGGGATAATGGAAATATTCGATCTCGGGTTTCATGTCAAATAGCGCTCTCACTTTCCCTCATCCCATGCTCTACACTCCGGGGTGAACAACTCAGAGATCCGCATGTCTACTAGAAGGGCAGATCCCGCAAGGATTGTCGGATTCTCCCCACCTATCCACGGGGTTTCTCTTACTATGCAATTTCCTGGCCCGATGCTCCGACGTGCCTTGTCACGAACAACTGATCTGGCCTAACAGATAATTTTCCAAATGAAGCTCGGGGAATTTCCCAAGGGTGCCTCAAGGAGCGAAGGATGTGGGAAATACTTACCTTTAAGCAGACTGCTCGACAATGAATATAGGGTTTGCCAGGATCCTCCAAACCTGTTTTCCACAGGGTGTCAGGTTGAACTCTTTCAGGTTGAGGAATCTCATCCCTCCCAATTTCTTGTGCTTGCAGAGATCAGTCCACTTTCGCCACATGATTCCTCCCCTTCCCCATTGCCCTTCCACCGGAACTTGTTAAACATCCTCCCAAGGTCATCTAGAAGCCTTTGCAGGAACATAAAGACATGCATAGAGTATACTGGTAGGGCTTGCAATATAGATTTGATCATGACCTCTCTTCCTGCCGAGGACAGAAACCTAGGGTTCCAAGAAGCCATACGCTTTGCGACCCGCTCTTTAATGTAAGCTAGGGCCCGCGTTTTATTCCTCCCCCAACCATGTTCAGAAGTCCGAAATAAATGGATGATTCGCGTTCCTCCTTGAAGTCCAACCTGGTGCTGGGGGAAAAAGTAGTCTCCCCTCTCTCGTGCAACAACACGCGGTCGCGGCAAGTACAAATAAACCGGTAAGATACCGAGTCGAATCCACAGGGACTAATGAGGGTCGTAGGTTGTTTTGAGTATTTGTATTATTTTAGTAAACTACCAACAAGTAAATAGCAACAACATGATAACGATGGAAGTAAAGCGCCTAGGGTGCTAGACAAATAGCAATGTAAATAAGTTTGCGAGTTTTAATTCCTTTGGATCAAAATTAATGTTGAGCCTATGTCTTAAGTGCCGACCTCGCCTTTCGGTAATGAGGTTAGCCTAATCCCGAGTCTCCTCGTGTCCTTTCGGTATTGAGAACAACTCGAGACCGCATTAGATTGTCAATAATAAGCTAAGGGTTATTATGAGGTGTCAAGACACGGTCTTGAGCCTACAACCCTCGGTGGATGCTAGGTCCGGATTCTAATCCTTCCCTTTCGGTATTGGATAGAACTCCTCAAACACATATTGTAAAGCGTCAATTAAACAATACATGCATTCAAACAACAATCCACACAACAAAGTCTTCAATCCTAGAACTAATACCTCAATAAACTCAATATTCACATCATAAATGTCTAGCACCCATGGCAAAGGGATTTAGCCCTCAACCATGGTGCTCAATCCAACTATCATCATACAATCAACAAAATTAAAAAACAACATCAAAATAAACTAGTAAATAGGGATAGAAATTGCTCTTGGTGTTCTTGAGCAAGATGAATCTTCAAGCTTGGTGGATTTGATGGTGGGAATCTCTCCAAAGCTTCCTTTCCTAGCTCCAAAGGTTGAGTCTATGGTGGAATCCACTCCAAAACTCCCAAAGTGTCAAGAAGAGATGAAGAAATCTTCAAGTTTGATGAAGAACAAGAGGTTAGAGCTCTCAAACTCAACTCTCTCCTCCTCAACTCGTTTTTGGTCTTTACCCAACTCCTCCACACAACAAAATATCTAAGTTATGCACTTTATTATCAGTTTCGCGCCTTAGTCACGATCTTCCCTTGGTAGGCACGATCGTGACTCAAATCGTGCCTCGCCACTGTAAGTTTCGAGCAAAATTCGGCAAAAAATACATTTAGGCACGATCTTTACCCCTTGAAATCTTCACCAATGGATTAGATCTTCACAATCCGCTCAAATCGACACATTATGGGCCCCAATCGGACTTCGGACGAGAAATCTACACCACCGGGAAGTTTCAGCTGTTGTGGAGAACTTTCTTAACCGATTTTCAGCTCCAATTATACTCTAATTGTGCCTTGCACCTACAAAATGTCAAAAACACACAAAGAATCAAAAGTACCAAATTATTGGCTCTAGAAAGCCGAAACGAGGACAATTCGGTGCTCAAATGCGGATCAGAAGTGTAATTGCGAGGTCACATTCGGACCTGCAACACCTGGAGAGAACTTCTTGTTAGATAATATGTTAGTCCATAAACGTAAATCGAATAATTAAATAATTAAATAATTAAATCAAACAATCATGCAAGATGAAAACAAGTAAATCACATGATATAAACACAATTAATATAATACCTCAGTTTTATTGATTTTACTCATACAATAAAAATAATAGAGCAAATATTATTGAACTAGAACCGGTACAAGACCGGTTGATAGATACGGAATTGAATATCATCGAGTCACTGTAATCCGCTTTCCTTAAGACAATTATTTTCTCGTATAGTCAACTTGCTCCCTAGATAAAACGACGATCAAAGTCAAACTCTAACCATGCTATATAGAGTAATGGAGGAGGAATGAATTTAACAGAGATTTGACATCTAGTGTTTTTGCTCCAATGATTTTTCTCTACTTATAAAAGAAAAATAATCCTTTATTCTTGAAAAATATAATTCTACTAAGAAAATATTTCTTTTAGGAAAAAATACTCTTAGGGAAAGAACTTAAAACTTGGAAGACATGAAACGAAATAACTTACCAAATCATTCTTTTGGGAAAGTAGGACTTTCCATAATTTATTTCTCAATAAAAATTAATTATTAATGGGTTTTCCACGTTTTATCTTTTTCTTGAATTTAAAATTAAATTCAAAATTGTATTGTTCAGTCATAATTATAAGCCCAACTAAACGTGGCGGGCTTCGGGTTCAATTTCTCATTCACCCATTTACCCATCTTGAGCTTTTAATATGTCGTTGGAAAGATCTCATTTCATATGATATGTAAACATATTTCATATTATTCTATGACGAGTCTTGGTATTCCGAATTAAAGCTCACGTTGACGTAGTCACAAGTTAATACACTTATTAACTTAGTCATTTTGTATTTAATTATACAGTTTGTCCAACAATCCCCCACACTGTTCAATATGTGTAAGCATTTCGACGTAGTGATTATTCTCTACAGTCGATATCTGCATAGGATAAGTAGGTTACCCCCTTTGAACTTTCCTTGTGAGGGTATACTTATCTTATTGACGGATGAGTAGACGTGATGTCCTTGAACTCTCTGTCGTTTTGCGTAAGAGATCATATACTTCACACATATACCAATGAACCCGGTGTTTATGTTCTCATGGTTGGGTTCGTTATGGTCATGAACAGCTCCTGGTTCTGCAAGAGCTTAAGAGAACTAAGCCTCATTAGTATCCCTTAAAGCGACCCTACTTCACTCTCACATAGGTGTTACAAAGTATCATTAAAAGCATAGCTTAACCTGGTCCATTTTTGTGTCACTGTTTGACATCATAGGAATGGTCTCGGGGTTACCCCCACAGTGACCGCACAAGGTTCATGCAATTAGGTTGTCCTTTTGAACCTAAATCTTGGGATCTCCAGTCAACTAGGTTGGGTTTTCCTTCACATGATGCCTTAATTATATAGGCTTGAGCCTCATTCCTTTCGATGTTTATCAACTTGATCTCTGTTTAACCCAACGGTTAGCGGATCCGCAATATTATCTATTGACATTACCGAGTTACCATAGATAATTCTCGTAGAGATCAGTTGTCTAACGGTGTTATGTCGACGACACATGTGTCGATCTTTACCGTTTTTCTCAAGCTCTGTGCACTACAAATAGTTGCTTGGTGATCACAATGCACACACATTTTAGGCATAAGCTTTCTCCATTCAGGAATATCCTCTAGGAAGTTACGTAGCTCCTCGGCTTCTTCCACAGTTTTATCTAAAGCTTCAAACTCAGATTTAAATGTTAATCTGGTTATTATCGTTTGTTGGAAGATTTCCATGACACAGCTCCTTCTACTAAGGTTGTGACATTTCTCCTCTATTTGGAATCCTTTACATTAGATATCCAGTAAGCATAAAGTTATACCTCTAGCACGACATGTTCTCTTGCATAGTACAATCCATAGTTACGGGTTTCTCGTAGACACCTCAGTACTCTTACGATTCCCTTTTTCATAGACACGCATGTTCAAAGAATTAAACATTCTTTGATCCCCTTATCGTGTTCTCGTGTATTTCGGAATTTATTATATGCATACACCAAGAATCGATACCACTATGCAAAACATATACAATGGAAGTATAGTCCAACTTTTTTGGATCTATTTCCATTATCTTTTGTAGATGGTTGTTACTTTGGGAAGGTACCCCCCACATTCTTAGGAAATTATTGGAAGGTTCGTTTCCTTTCCATAATTCATACAATATCTTGTTTGATTTCTTGTGGGGCTACTTTATTTAAAAAATGATTGACTGACACACAGTTTCCCCCACATGTATCGTGACATCCCATCATAGGTTAAATCAAATGTTTTTATTTGTGACATAAGGAAAGAAGATCTCGTTGGTTTTTGACTTATCGTAAATTCACATTAAGAATTTAGGGATTCTACATTTGTTAACCTACGCAGCGCTACGTAGTTAACTTTTCCAAGTTTACATGTCATCCATAAATGACTTGTTGAAATAAAATTAAAAATAAGAAGCGTCCCTCTTATTTTATTACTCACTTTGGACTTGCATGAAATGATTTATTCATTTTCAACATGTATCCCTTACTTAGTCAAAACTTATTCCAGCCTTGCACCGTCTTAGCGCCTTGTGAGTTTAAGAGGTTGCCGGACACAGTTCTCTTGCGAATGTTCGATACGTGAATGACATTTCGCAAAACTACTTCTTTTCCAAAACAAACATTCATGAATTGATCAATTAAAATATTTAATTTCAATTTCTCATATCAAGTTTAGACAATTCAACGTTTTCCCGTAATGAAAATAATTGTTCTAACTCGATTCCACACATTCTAGATGAATAATTAAGAACATTCAATTTATTCACATGTGTTTTCGCAACGTGTTTTCGTTGATCACAAAGATCAATCGGTTTATCCTTTTATATTCTTGAACATGATGGATCATACCGACCAACAATCAACAATTCAATATATGTTGATCTCACGTGTTTCGCAAAGAAACATATACGTTGTTTAATCATTTTACATGTCTCGTAAAATCGATTAATTAATAGTTTTTAAAATAATCGCTCATACATGTTTATGCATAGATTAAACTCTTTTGTATCAATTAAATCATTTGATACTGCTCAATATGTCATTTCGTACTCTCGTCTAGAGTTGGATCATAAGAACTCAATTTGCATTTTTCTCGTAAGAAACCGTGTTATTCAAAATTAACATTGAAGACTTTCAATTTATTCGTGCGTGTTCATCTATGAACTGAATCAAATTTACTTGACATCACGATATATAATAATTAAGACCATATTATTCTATTGAATAATTTTCTTAAGTAATATATATTTTTTGTCATTATAATTGGAAACTGCTTGATTTGTATTTCCATTATAAATGGAACGTTTTTCCACCTTGAGTAGAACGTCTTTCTAAAACCATGAACTTGTTTCTACTATACAAGTATTTAAGTGAGTTAATGATATAAATATAAGAAACGTTCCTCTTATTTTATTCATAACTTTGAAATTTACTGAAGTTTCATATAATTTTCAAATCTCAACTGAGCACTTAAATTTAATGTAATAAATCTCTTGTGTCATGACAACGTCAGCTTCAAGTTTCTTTGACTTTTTTCAGCATCCTGCATTCGAAAGATATAAGCACTTGCTTGTTGCAATTAAAGCACTTCCCATTAATCTTGGGTTTCATGACAACGTCTCCTTAAGATTTCTTGCCCTTTGTGGGATCCCTCTAGACCTCCACCATGTTAGCCGCATATTGGCTGTCAACGTTGTGTCTTAACATCTATCCCAACAACCTTCTCGAATTTATCAAGGTGGGACATAAGCACAAGTGTCATCTGGTGGTTCATCTTAAGTTGAGCACCAGAACCGTTTGAACCGGCTCGAATAACAGATTCAGTTGCATTCGTGGATTCTTTGAAGATTCAACAACTTTCACACTTTCGTTACTCATATCTGAGATAACATAAATTCAAACATTAGACTTAATTGATTAACGTGTTCACATAAAACATTAATTCAAATCAACAAAGTTTAAATATTTAGATCTCGTGCTAGTGGAACGTATTTCCACGACATAGAGAGGATATTTCCACCACACAGAAGACCTATTTTAGCTTGTAAGAAACGTAGTTTCCCCACACAAACAACGTGTTCCAGTGCGTTGGAATTTGATTCGATTTGTCCTTATGTGTTCTACAAATAGAACGGAATCAAACCGATTCAGAAGTTCACATCAATGCTTTATGTTAATCGTCTTTACGTGTTTCACTTGGAAACAGATCGATTACATAATAACATTAATTGAATCGTTCTTATGTGTTCCATAAAAGGAAACAAAATTGATTAATCATGCATCGAGCAACGCTAGACCATTATATTCATCAATTGAATAAATTAGGTCATCATCTTGTTTGACCAATTATGTCAAATCAGATAATCTCAATTCATGTGAAAATTCATGCATCAAATTTACAACATCACATATAATCATTCAGTAAATTTGGCATATACACATACATATACTTATATCTCACTTAACATATATATTCATATATTCATCTATAATATAATAATACGCATGCATGTGTTAAATTGCCCTTAGCAGATATACAAATGTATACACACACATTTGTAGATCTATAAGCATGTATACTAGTTCTTAGCACACATACATATGCACATCTACATATCTCGTTATAAAACTATATTAATGTTTATATTAAACATGTATACATCTTATATATAACTCACCGAGACATATATATACTATTCAAGCCATATACATATCTTATAGACAAATAATCTCTGCATGCATACTAGAACGTTGATGATCATATTTCTTATATATGCACATCATACATATAAAACTATCAATCAACATATCATCAACACATATGTGTAACTATATTTATCATACGTATATGATTATTATAACTTGTGTGTGGGGAGATCAAATCAATATGTATAACTATCAAATAGACAAACACACATATTTATCAATCCACAGCTTAACATGCTACGATAAGAGTCTAATCAATTATATAATTAAATAATTCACGTGAAAAGATTCCAATCAGTGCATGCAAATATGGTGCTTATGTATTTCAAGTTTGGTACCTTTTCCATCTGTTTTGTCTTACTTGTTATGCATTGATAGTTGATATTGAACAAGCTCACAACACTTGATATCGATGGTTCATCATCCATCTATTCATCATGTGTCAATTGCTACAGAAAACATGTAGACATAATCTCATTAGACAACCCATTAATTGATAATTAATAATTAAGCTTATAATAGAGGATTAATCAATAATTTTTAGCCCGTCACTTTTAGCAACGTTACTGCACAAAGGGTGAAGCGGGGGCTACAGATATCCAAAAAAATTGAAATTAATTTCTTTGGATTCATCGTTCCGTCCTCTACAACTTTGTAGTTATGGTCAAAAAATTGATTCTGACCATAAGTGCTTCATTCGGAGCCAAACATAAACGTCGACAGTGCAGAAATTTCCTGGACAGCTTTTCGATTCTTGTCGAATGTTCTGAAAAATAAAACTTAAAAATAATAATCAAATCTGATTATTCCCAAAACAAATATCATGTTCATTGTGTTAATCTTTCATGCAAGTTTCACTTAGAAACAAAATTGATTAACCAAAAATTATCAGAAAGAGATATTAAGAAAATTTCGAATAAACCGTTTCATCGAATTCGTTTGATCAATATCAAATCAGATTTTCCTCATCAAGCCACCTGTTCGTCGGGTCAGAAAGTTTATGGAAAAACTACAAAATAATTTTTTTAAGATTGTTAGATAATATGTTAGTCCATAAACATAAATTGAATATTTAAATAATTAAATCGAACAATAATGCAAGATGAAAACAAGTAAATCATATGATACAAATAATTAAAATAATACCTCGGTTTTATTGATAATATTCCTACAATAAAAATAATATTGCAAATGTTATAGAACCTGGAACCGGTACAAGACCGGTTGATAGAGACAGAATTGAATATCATCGAGTCACGGTAATCCTCTTTCCTTAAGACAATTATTGCCCCGTATGGGCAACTTGCTCCCAGGATAAAACAACGATCAAAGTCGAACTCTAACCAGACTATTGAGAGTAATCGAGGAGGAATGAATTTGATAGAGGTTCGACAGTTAGGGTTTTTGGTGTGTTTTATCTCTACCGATTTTTCTCTACTTATAGAAAAAAAATAATCCTTCATTCTTGGAAAATATATTTTTAAGAAAAATATAATTCTACTAAGAAAATATTTTTTGTAGAAAAATTACTCTGGGAAAGAACTTAAAACTTGGAAGTTAGAGAATGAAATAACTTACCAAATCATTTTTTTGGGAAAGTAGGATTTTCCATCATTTATTTCTCAATGAAAATTAATTATTAATTAATGGCTTTTCCACGTTTTATCTTTTTCTTGAATTTAAAATTAAATTCAAAATTTTATTATTGGGTCATAATTATGAGCCCAACTAAACGTGACGGGCTTCGGGTTCAATTTCTCATTCACTCATTTACCCATTTTGAGCTTTTGATATATCGTTGGAAAGATCTCATTTCATATAATATGTAAACATATTTCACATTATTCTATGACGAGTCTTGGTATTCCGAATCAAGGCTCACGTTGACGTAGTCACAAGTTAATACACTTATTAACCTAGTCATTTTGTATTTAATTGTACAATTTGTCCAACACTTCTTTCCTTAGATTCAGGTATTTGGAGAGAAAAAAGCTGATGATTTTTCCCGATTAATCAACTGGCTTGAAGCCTTCTCATATATAAAGAGGCATCGGACTATTATAGTAAATTATAATGGACAGTAATTTTTCTCAATTTCCTCTGGTAGTTATCCAGCTGAATATGTTGCATACATGCATGGCATAAATCAAGAAGTTACAAAATTGCCTCTTTCGGTGTCCAACAGAAACTCCACGTATGTCATGTATCAACACCAAGGAAAACTTACCTATATTAAGATGATATTAACCCTACAATATTTAAACCACTAACAAAAGAAATATTTTGATAAATAATTCTCAATTTCCTATTCTGACGACAAAATAAATTAATGTTGTTATGCATATCTTGGTTTTGATGGCAATTTTTGAACTTGTAGTACAAGTTGCGTCTCCGCGTCCTATGCATAACAAACTCGTTTGTCAGTAGTGTTATAAATGCGTGAATCAATCTCGAAACCCTAACAACAAATGAAAGTGAAAAGCTCACACTCTTCTCGTGGCAATGAGTTGTAGAAGCAGGCGCCTCCTCCTCCCCTCCGTCACGGCGGCGCCGCCTCCCCACAACCGCTACGCCCTCCTCAACCTCTTCTCCGCGCTCCTCCTCGTCTTCGCCTTCGTCCTCGTCTCCTGCATCTACCTCCTCCGCCTCATCCGGCGCCGCCGCCACCCCGACTCCTGCTCCGCCGCCTCCGCCGCCCCAATCCCCGGCCCCGAGTCGGAGCTCCACGCGATTCCCGTGGTGTCCTACGGCGGAGATCCTCCGCCGTCGGATCGGGACTGCGCCATCTGCCTGGGGGAGCTGGTGGTTGGGGAAGATGTGAGGGTGCTGCCGAGGTGCGGGCACGTGTTCCACGTGGACTGCATCGACCGGTGGCTGGTGGTGCGGTCGCTGCACTGCCCCGTCTGCAGGGACCGCACCATCCAGGCTGCGCCGCCGCCTAATGATGGCAATTGCGACGGCTCAGCGGCTCATGGGAGGATGCGACTTAATTTCGCCACCGCTAGATATTTTGCCGGTAACGTTCCGTCTTACATCTGAAGAAGATTTGGTCGATCGGCTGTGAAACAATTTTGCTGTTTAGATAGATTTTTGTAATTGAGAGTGTAATATTGGAGAATAAGTCATAAATTAGGCACTTCAGCACCAAATTTATTGGTGGATCTATTCATTTTTCATCTTAATTAATTAGAAATTGATAATGTCTTCCATTTGTGCACCAACAGATATTTGCTATAAAAACCTATACTTAATTAATGATAGGGAAATAAATAAAACTTGAAATGTGCTCATCAATTTTCTAAGATAATGGAGAAGGTTTAGAAATTCTATGACCATTAATAATTTGCTTTTATGTACTAACAAATATTTGCTAGCCTTTCAAAAAAAACAAATATTTGCTATAAGAAAGAGGAATAATAATACTTTCTTACACTTAACTATCGCAATGATAATTTCATACTCTAATTTATTTTCTCTATTTTTAGTAGGTAGACAAAATTGAATTTGAACCAAAAATTCGAGAATTGTGGGTATTGAATCAGATTTGGGTCTAAAAATTGAGAACCGAACTACTTCGGTTCGGATTCGGTTCTTAGGCTATAGAACCGTTGGTTAACCAATTCAGAACCAAACCGGTTCAAGAGATTTTAATTAGTATTTTTTAGTTATGATTCAAAGTTTTTGCTTACAAACGAATTTAATTGTGTATTTCTCTCACAAATTGAACAATGTAAGAATATTACATTAATTGGGTCAATTTAGGCATAATTAGGAAACCGAATCAGTGAACCACACCATAAATCTCACAATTAATCATGTAATCGGTTCTAGACGGTTTAGTCCTGTTTCAAAACCGTGCCCAACCCTATTTTTTAGTACCTGACATTTATTTGTGACAAACTATCTCTAAAATGTCTAAAATACCTAAACTACCTCTGGTTTAAGAAAGCATAATTGAACCGGATCAATTTGGTTTTACTCCAGTTCAATTTGGTTTATATTTAAGATGTAATTACAATTATACCCCCACATCTAAAACTAAATTTAAGGGCATGATAGTCATTTCAAAACAAATGCTAAAGTGGTCATTTTGCCCTCCTCTTCAACCACTCTCATTACCTTATCGATCTTCTTCAACCTCACCAAGGCAGGAAAAATTGGTATATGAGCTTTTAGGCAATTCCCCACTAACCTTGAGGGCTCTTTCAGGCGAGAACACACAAACGTTTATGGAACGACTTGGCGAGGAAGACCCAATCAAAATCAATTCAGAGTAGTACATTGACGAAGACTTCCAGAACAAGGACGAACCGACCTAACACATCAGCCGGAAATGCTGGCCCGATCTGGAGGTTTTGTTGTTCCCGACGTCGAAGACGCGCCGACGAACTGGGCTCGGATGCTTTCAAAGAGATGCAAATATGACCCATTTGTTCAAGCACGAGTTTCTCAATCTTAAATCGACCCAAAAACTAAGGTCGGCTGCTAGGGAGGGTGGTGGCAGCGGAGGGGAGACGGTGAGGGGTGCGGTGGGTGGGGTTGCGAGATCGGCGAGTTAGAGTTTATACCAATTCATCTGGTTCTGATTTGAGTTTTGTTACAGACTTCGATTCAACCCTATACCTAGATTTAGGAATTGGGGTTATCAATTTATGACCAAGATGACGACGACAATGGAGAGAAGGTGACAAGCAACAATTGAGATCGGCGACGAAGCCTACCAACCCACCGTGTTCTATGTTGTCAATCGGAAACAAGATCAGGGACGGGCCTACCTGAATATCATAGTCCCTTTTAAATTTAATAATAATAATTTTTTTGATATATAATTATGAAAAAATAAATTGAACCGTTCAATGTGTTTTTAAAATCAGGGGTATTTTAGTCATTTTAGCGTAGGTTGTCATAATATTTTTTTCCAGGGTACTTAAAAGAGAGAAAATTAGTTTGGGTATGAAAGTGTCATTACACGATAGTTAAGTGTAACAAAGTGTCATTATCGCAAGAAATAACGATGATAGGGAAAGAAACAAATAGTTCACATGAAGGATAACGAAGGGCAAGCAAGTTGACCCCTGGAAGGAGGGGGGAGGAGGGGTGGAAACAACCCAGATCACCAGCTAAGGCTCCCAGTGGTAAAAGAGGTGAGGGTGCAACGAAATTGGACTATTTTTATTTTCATAGGTAACTACTTGGGCATCAAGCCTTACTTCGCTGAGCGAGAGTACAAAGCTATAATCATATAAATGTCTTTCTTTTTCTCTAAGAAAATCATTTTATTTTAACTGCTTTTGTGGGTCTGTTCGCATTGAGCAGTTTCAGCATGAGGTCCTTCTTTAGCATGAGGTCCTTCCTTATCAGTAAATGATTCATCCATTTGAAATACACTTCCTTTTTGGATGATTCAAATATGCTCTTTAATTTTCTCAAAGATAACATAAAAGTTTTAGAAATTCCTTAACCATTGTTATTACGTTGTTTCTTAGCTTATTTTTTAGACACTAGAAAAAAGGTCGAGCATTTGATCAGGGAAGATGTCAAGATGGTTATTACAACTTCTTGCTCGACATTGTGAGTATGGCATGATTGGTAAGTTTTCTTATTACGAAGATATTCGGTGACTGTAAATCTGGAAGATCTCCAGATGTGTATAAGACTTTTGGGAAGTCTTGATTGTGTTATGACTCTGGAAAGATACCTGTCGTGATAGAGATTCTGAAAAAATATTCGGCGACAATGATTTGAGAAATCAAGATCGTAAATGGTTAAGGAAACCCTAATGCATTCCGGGATTCATTTTGAAGCTGTTATAAAAGCTGAGGCTCCACCCTTAGTAGCTTCTGACTCCTTGGGTGAATACATAGAGTTCTTAGACGTGAAGGATTGGCGAGTTGAGAGGTTGTGTGTTCCACGAAGGACAATTGTGAATCACTACTAGAATCGAAAGATCAAGAGTGAGTGATTGCGGGTTTCATGGTGTACGTGTGATTGAAGATTCACACTCAAGTTCAAACAACGACTTGGGACATCCGAGCAGGGAGAGTGCTCGTAGAGTGGAATCAAGACGAAGTCTTGGATTCAGGGGGAGTCTGTGAGATAGATTTGCACTTGTAATAGGAGCATAGGGTATAGATATGTGTGATGATCTTTGATACTTGTATGTTGTGACTAATTACGTTATAGTGAAACCGTTCCACTGGCAGAGTCCCACCAGATGTAGATGAAATTGCACCGAACTGGGTAAACATTTTGTGTGTTGTTGTTTGCTGTTTTTGTATTGTTATTGTCTGTATCCACTCACTGACAAGTTGTTAAAAAATTTGTCTTGACATTGTTCGTGACATCTTGTCTAACTCAACTAATCAGAATTTCAAGTCAAATTGTGGGAGCGCTTTGTAGACGCTTTTCGGGTCATCTCCATTCCGAAGAGGTGGAGGCCGTAGGTATTAGAGAGGTCCTATCATGGATAGAAGGAAAGAACTGGAGGGAGGTGGAGCTCGAGACTGATTATCTTAGGGTGGTGGACCACGTCCGGCAAGGAAAACAAGCTAAAAACATGTTCGGGGCATTATCTACGACTATAAGCGCTTTCTTTCATCTCCCGAATTGGCCAAGTATACTTTAATTGAAAGTAGCTTTGCTCGAAGATCTTGTAATAAAGTGACTCACGAATTGGTCAAGTATACTTTAATTGAAAGTAGCTGAGATTACGGTAAGAGGTCTATAACTTCAGCTGTCCAACTTGATGTCGGGTTAGTTGCTATTTATTAAATAAAATTCGATCTACTTTTAAAAAAACAAGTATAAACTTGTTTATGGATGGAAGATCTATCATCGACCTGGTTCCTCTTTAATATCTGCAAGGATTCAGATCTCTATTAGAGAAAATATAAATAAATAGTGAACAATAAATATAAATAACAAAGAGAACAATTTTATTATTGAAAATAAAAATAAATCGATATTAGATCTAGAATCAAAACAAGTAAAAAACACATCCTGAAATTTTTTTATGGATCTAACATAATTGAATGATCAAATTGATGGATGTAGATGGGTTTGAAGACATGTATAGATTGAGATCTATTTATAGTGAAATTATTTGTCGGGTTGTTCTGTTTCTATTCTCTATACACGATGCATATAAAAAAATTGCTTAAATCTGTTTAGGTTTGCCTAGTCGACTTGAGTCGCCTGATTACGTAAAATCGAGTAGGTGTTTTAAAAATTCTCGCTTAACCACACGCATGGCCTGATTTTTAGAACACCGGACAAGTTTCAAAAATCGTCCCATACATGGTAATATATACAAGTTTGCAACAAATACACTCAATAGTAGAACGAGAAAACATCACCCGTAAATTATAATTCTGCAAAACAATGTCAAATCAAAGGCGGCTTTCATAGAAATTAGGGATAATTACACTTTGCCCCTGCTAAAATGATCACTTTTACATTTTACTACAATTAAAAAAAAAGTTTACATTTTACTATCGCTAATTGCGTTTTTTTACACTTTGCCCTAATAGTGTTAGATTTTGAATGGAAAATTTCATTTTATAACAAAAATACCAAAATACCCTTAGGGTTTTCTTCCCTAATTAAGATCAACCTCCACTCAAATCCGGTCATACCCGGTTTAATTATTAATAATTCAAATAATATTAATTAATAATTCAAATAATATTATTTATTAATTATATATTGAAACATTCGAATTACACGACTCTCTCATACGAACTCCATTTCAGGCTGATAGTGTATCAAATCGAAAGATCAACAACTTTAATGAAAGATTTATTTATTAAAACTTAATATTATTTTGATATTTAATAATTAAAAAATATTAATTATTAATAATATGGTGAAACTTTCGAATGACATAACTCACTCATACGAGCTTTGTTTCGGGCTCATAATATATCAAATCGAATCAAATCATAAATTCATTTCGAAGAAATAAGTTTTTGGCTAAAATTCCATCCAACGACGACAAATTTTTTAATCTTTAAAAAAAATTCGTCTAACATTTACCAGTGTTAGAGCAAAATGTTAAAAAAGTTATTAATAATTAATTATTTATATTTTTGGTAATAATTATTTATCACGTGAAATTAAATCAATTATTAATAATATATAGACAAATACTTATTTCTTCAAAGTTGTTGACTTCCAATTCTTTTTTATTTGATATAATATATGAGCCCGAAACAAAACTCGTACGAGAGAGTTATGTTATTTGAAAGTTTTAATATAATATTAATTATTATTATTATTATTTATAATTAGTATTATTATTACTATTAATTGATATTATTTTAATAAATAATTATTAATTTACTTTTAATTTTAATTATTAAAAATTTATAACTGAAAAAATGATTTCTTTTATTTTTATTAAATAATTATAAATAATAATATATTTTTATTAATAAATATTATTAATATAAATTATATATTATTAATAAATATTATAAGTTGATGAATAATGGCATCAATTTGAAATTTTGATTAATAATTAAGGGCAATTTCGACTTTTCATACAACATGAAAATTTTCCATCCAAAATATAATACCGTTAGTGTAAAGTGTAAAAAATACGCAATTAGCTGTTATAAAATGTAAACTTTTTTTTAGCTGTAGTAAAATGTAAAATCGGTCATTTTAACATGGGTAAAGTGTAATTATTCCTAGAAATTATTAAGAAGAAATACCCAAAATTTGAAACCTAAGCTAAGATTCTTTGTAACAGAAGCATACATTTAATTAAATATAGAGGAACTTAACTGGTTAGAAATATAATCTGATAATGTGAACCTTTTACCATAAAAAATGAGTCATCTCAAACTCATAGTAGATTAATAAATTTTTCAAACACGAATTAAGAACCTCAGCTCGATCCACAATTCATTCATTTCATCAAAATAAAAATATGCGCATATCGGCATAACAATCGAACCGACATTGCAATCAACCAGTAACATTCATAATTTTAGAGAAGAAACAAAAAAAATTGTCGGTAGAGCAAGAACCCAGCAAGTCACTCACTATAGCTGAGAAATGAACAGTCCTTTTTCGTTGGCAATGTGAACCCAGAGTCAGTAGGTGGGCTACACAAATGAAATAGGTGTGTTCATGGGCCGAGTATAACTTTCCATCTGTTTGGGTTGGGCTTAAGAGGAATAGGTTGGGTTGGGCCAATAGTAATAATACGACTAAAGACACAAAATAAAATTAGAGGGAGTAAGAGGAGATTAGGGTTTTCGATTATAATACGATTGCCCTTGCCCTTGCCCTTGCCCTATATAAGGAGCCTCGCCAGCGCTTGTAGCCACACACACAGTTGTTGTCGATTACAATGTCTGAGGAGAGATCGACCGGGAAGGTTCGGTGGTTCAATAACCTGAAAGGGTTCGGCTTCATCGCTCCCGATGACGGCGGCGAGGATCTCTTCGTCCACCAATCCTCCATCAAATCCGATGGCTTCCGAACCCTCTCCGAGAATGATGAGGTCGAATTCGTCATCGTCTCCGGCGATAACGAGAAGACCAAGGCCGTCGACGTCACCGGTCCCAACGGAGCTCCTCTCCCGGGGAAGGGCGGCAAGAGGGACGATGGCTACCCCCGTAAGGGAGGCGACAGACGCAATGGCGGTGGTGGCTGCTATAACTGTGGCGGCTCCGGCCATCTGGCCAGGGACTGCCCTCAGGAGCCTGCTAGCGGCGTTTCCGGTGGCCGTGGCGGCGGCGGCGGCGGCGCTTGCTTCAAGTGCCATGAGGTCGGCCATATTGCCAGGGACTGTTCTGCTGAGAATGTTGGTGGCGGTCGAGGCAGTTGTTATAACTGTAGTGGGTTTGGGCACTTGGCCAGGGAGTGTCCTCAGAGCGGGGGATCCGGCGGTGGCGGGAGCTGTTATCAATGCGGTGAGGGAGGTCACTTTGCGAGGGAGTGTCCGCGGAAGAGCCAAGGCGGTGGCGGTGCTGGTGGAAGGGCCGGTGGTGAATGCTACAGTTGCCACAAGACAGGGCATTTTGCAAGAGATTGCCCAATTGCTTCTTCTTAGAGAGTAATACAGATATCTCTCTACTTAATTAGATTTTGATCCTGTTTTGTCTTTTGTTTAAGAGTTTTTAGTCCATTGAATTTAGCAAGATTTTTGGGATATATACCCTATACATCTTTATTTAGATTAAGAGTTTATGGTTATTGGTGATTTAATGCTTTGTCATTCCATTGTGTGATGCTGCATTAGCTTTATAACATGGTATTATTAAAATATAAGCTTTCATAGATATTGGTTTGGTTATGTGCCTTTTGTTTATTTATGATCTGCATGAATGTGATAATGGTCTCATATAGAACTAGGTTAATTTGATTGAAAAAAATTGTATGGGCATGTATGAATTACATGATCTTGGATTATGGTTTCTTGTTAAGATCTGATGTAACTGGCATGAATGATGTTTGATGAATTATATGGGCTAGCTGGTAATTGCATTCAAGATTATGTACAGCATAAGCTGTGTTATATTATAGCTGATAAAGATATGCCTGTAGTTTTAATTCCACAGTTTCAAGACATGTAGGATAGAAGCACGATTTTATTAGATTATTGGATTTTAGGGATGATTGGATTGTAGAGAGAAATGGGATAGACATGATTCTGTAGTGTCCTGGTTGTTGCAAAACTCTCTTCTTGGTGGCTGTAATTGTGATTATTGGAATGCTGCAGATTTTATCTTTTGTTGTGATGGAGTGGGTGTATTGTTTGTTGATAGTTAAACTCTACATACACTGTCCCTCTAAGCATTGTTAACTGATAGTTGTTGGTGATTGTGTATGTGGGAGTTAAGAGTTTATTAATACCGTAGCTAGAAGCAAGTTATTGAAGCTATTGCTGTCCTATTCCGAGGTCACTGTATTTTGCACGCATTGCACAATGTAGTTGCAACTAACTCAAACTTTGAGATGGTTGTTCAATTGTTCCCTTCCCCCATTACTTGATTGTGCCATTTTACTAGCATATAGTCTGCAGCATTGTTTTAACTGATAATGGTTGATTTTATGACTTTGGTCTCTTATCTAGTCTGGAATCATTCTTGTTTTCCAATTTCAATTTCTTCTACCTTTTTATCAATTTTATTTTAGGTAGTGTTGTAGAAAATGTTAGACTTTAGTTGGGTAGAGACGGTCTTTTTCTATGAACTAATTGGGGATTAGTCTTAAAATAAATTAGGCTAAATGATTAATCGGAGTGGTCGGGATTGATTTCATGCCCGTGATCCCTTTTCATATTATATGCTGAAGTTACTGAACCCGCATGCTACATATTTTAAATAATGTCATTTTTATGTTATACTAATGAGTGATTATTATGAGTAAAATGACGGACAAATTTAAAATTGAGTCGAATCTTTAAATATTGAAAGAGAGGCCGCCGGTTGAATGGTCTGATTAGGGATGGTTATGCCCAGTATTAAAATTGTAACATTATGATAATATATATATATATATAATATTGTACCGGTCAAATTATGATATTAAAGTATCCTCAACATATTTTAAGAGGAGAAGCGAATAGGCAAAGTTGCAACTTCAACTTTTGATTGTGTCCAAGAGTCGTAGGCTTAAACTCCAAGACCAAGTTGCATATGGCAGAAGCAGTTGCAGATGTTTTTAGTAAATTTGGATACCACTTGAGTTGTTTCAAGAGTTAGAGGACAAAGCTAGGTGTAACTGTGCTTATCATTATCAACTACTGTTGTGTGTGTGTGTTGTGTTCATATTGAAACTCAACTCAACTCAATTGCTTAAGTTGTAAGGAAACCAAAGCAAACCAAAACAAAACAAAACAAAACATGATCTATATATTACCCGCTACCAAACACAAACACAAACTCACAATCGCATCTTCTTGTCTTGGTACCCAATTCCAAACCAACTCTCTCTCATTTCTTTATTATTATGTGTATGAATTTATTTGTGGCCCACCTCACATGATCACATCATCTCTACCTCTATATATATATATTCCTACAATTCCTATTCAAATCTCATTGAACCACAATGTCTTTGCTTCTTCTTCCATTGATCTCGATCGTCAGTTTTGTTCTTGTCCCCAACGTTGATTCTGCCACATTCACCCTAACCAACAACTGCAATTACAGCGTGTGGCCCGGGTTGCTCTCCGGCGCCGGCACCGACCCCCTCCCCACCACCGGCTTCGCCCTCCAGCCCGGCGAGTCCAACTCCGTCCCCGTCCCGGCCTCGTGGTCTGGCCGCCTCTGGGGCCGCACCCACTGCTCGCTCGACCCCTCCACCTCCAGGTTCTCCTGCCTGACCGGCGACTGCGGCTCCGGCGCCGTGGAGTGCTCCGGCTCCGGCGCCGCCCCTCCCGCCACCCTCGCCGAGTTCACCCTCAGCGGCGCCGACGGCCTCGACTTCTACGACGTCAGCCTCGTCGACGGGTACAACCTCCCCGTCCTGGTGGCCCCCGGCGGAAACTGCTCCTCCACCGGCTGCGCCGCCGACCTCAACGGCGCGTGTCCGTCGGAGCTGAAAGTGAGGGCGGAGAGCGGAGGGGAGGGGGTGGCGTGCAGGAGCGCGTGCGAGGCGTTTGGGGACCCGCAGTACTGCTGCAGTGGGGCCTACGCGACGCCTGACACGTGCAAGCCAAGCTCCTACTCGGACTTCTTCAAGAGCGCGTGCCCACGCGCTTACAGCTACGCCTACGACGATGGGACAAGTACCTTCACTTGCGCCTCCGCCGATTACGTCATCACCTTTTGTCCCGCACCACACTCCACCAGGTTCTTTATAATTAATGAATGGGTCGGTTTGTTTATAGAATAAAATAATATTTATTAATGTTGGGTTGTTGTGAATTGTCAGCCAGAAGCTGAACCCGGAGGCGGTGAGCGTGTCATCAGGCGGTGGTGGGAGGACGTCAGGTCTCGTCGGCGTGATGATGGCCATGTGCTGCTGCTTGTTGTTGTTGTAGCCTCATCGAAACCAAACAAAACACAAAGCTAGCAAGCACATCAATTTCTCAACTGGTCTACATGTTGTTCGCTTCTTCAACAAAATACAACACGCTATCAAACCAATTTGACCATGGAGATTATGAGCTACATTTATTTATTTATTTATTTTGAGGAGCAGGAGCAGGATGATAATTGCCATCCATTGATTGAGACATTTTTTTACAATATATTTTTCTAATTTAATTATTTACGTGATCTACATTTCCAAGAATTTAGATTTAGATTTTGTTTCTTGGGTTTTGGTTTGGGATGTATTTTTTTTCTTCAACCACAACCACAGTTTGGCCAATGTATTGGTGATATATCAATTTTTACAAGTTTTTAGAAATGAAACGTCCAATATTGGTATAAAAATATCATTTATCGTTGAGGCAGTTGCTGAGTGGGACGTAGTTTGTGGCGTGGATAAATAAATTACCTATACAGCTAGCCAAAATAAGACATGGATCCACCAACAGGAACAAGTAGTGAACACGTCTACGTAGCCGATGATGTTTATTTGAGTCATTGTCTCTTTGTTTACAAGTGTTTATCTTAATGATTTTAATATGAATTGATATGTATTTTTCATTCCCTGCCTAAAATTGGGTAATATTCTTTTATGTGACGATAAACCAAATACTTACGCAGGCCACTTCACTTTTCAATATTGCAAAATCATTTTTTAATTTTTATTACAATCAGAAATAACAATAAAGTGAGTCTAGAGGAGATTCAATAATCTGTATGTTTTATTTATGAGATTGAGTGTATCAAGTTTTCATATAATTTTAAGATTATTGCATCCCTATAAAATATTAGTAAGGGGATAAGCTCGGAGAGAGCTTAGTTATCTCTCCGTCAAATCTAATACACTAGATCTTTGTTGGGTTTGAACTAAAGATGGTATTTGACATTCCCTAAATAATTTTGAATTTCAATTAGCTTACTACTTTATAATTGAAAATATAAAATGGAGTTTAAATAATCATTAATAAAAAGAAAAGGGGACGAATTCACCGGTGGTTAATTGCCCATTATTAGTAGTTGGTTGTGCGTGTTAAGGCATTTCTATTTTTGGCTCCCACACAACTCAACTGTAATTCCTAACTATCTGGAGGAGACTATAGTATTGAGGGCTGACTCAACTCAACCTTATCTTAAGTTAAAGCACAATAATTAGCGTCACTAACCGGCATGATCCCATATGTGGAATTGCCTATACTATTTTCTCTGCCCTAAATTAATGGGTCTCTTCATATATAGTGTCCAATGAATGTTAATTGACCCATTTCACAGAAATTCATGTATCATTAACTTTCAAAAACAAAGATAAAATGCATGGATTAAAGGCACTTTCAAGAAACCATATCTTGATTCTTGATGAGGCAAAGCAAAAGCCAACTCTATAAACTTTGGTTCCACCTTTTGCATATTCTGTCCCTTGACCTTTCACATGTGTTCTTTTTATAAGAAATTGCTCTTCTTGGTCGTAATCTTCATGATCATTAACCATGTGATTAGCACAAGATTTTCTTGGGCTAAAAGAAGAAATACTATAGGATGGAAAATGCTTTTAAAAGGTATAATAAGCAAATCCTTTTCACAAAGAATGTTTTTGTTCGCTAAATGTACATAAATAGTGACTTGTGACACAAATCTTTGGTAAAAGACTGAAAAATCATTTGTTGAAAAGAAAAGATTAATGATCTTATCCTAATGGTACTTTACACACATTTCTTGCATCAAGTAAGGGCTAAGATGTCAGTGCCGGGATCAGCTCCAGAAAGAAAAGCACTCGCAAAAGTAGAGTGACACAAATTTTACGTAAGTTCACAAATAGGAGTAGTTTGCAATATACAATCGCCTACTTTGTTTGTTTTGCATTTTACAACTCTATGCATTTCAATCAAGTGTTCCATTTATATCTGTATTTCTTCCAATTATGGAATTGGATGAAATATGTTAACTTTAGGGTAACAACCAAATAACCTTTTACTTATAAAAAAAAAATAATAACTCAAAAACTATTTAAAAAATAAATGTGCGCCTACAATCCTTGGGAAAATTATTTTGTTGTTTATGTAGTGATAGTACCCAAAAAATGTGCATGCACATAGCCGACACAGGTTGATCTTTGTGCATCGATTATGAATAGAGTCGACGCATATCCACATGTGTTTGGGCTAAATAAAAAAATTATGATTTTTTTTGTTTATTTATCGGTTCATAAATTTATATTTTCACCTGTATTTCAGTTATGAATCAAAATTACATGAATATAAATGATAGATCATTGAAATCGTATATGGATGGTGTTTCAAAGTTTCTATAATTTGTCGATGAAAATGATACATCATAGGGACCAAAACTTGAGCGTGTGAAAGCATTGTTGCAATATAATTGCACTATACAGACAAAAAAATTCAATACTTAATGCAGAACAATATTGACAACATACACTATGTGGACTTTTCATGGTGAACTTGAGAACACATCTTGTTATTAGAACACCATATGGCGGGAAGACATGATAGGGCTTCTAGTACTCGTTGTGTCGATCATGATGTGGAGCAGATGGAGGATTTATGCTAACAACGTCAATACTCAGGTGAATATCGAGTAGATGCGAACAAATAAACATCGGACTGAGAGCATTCTTCTGCAAAAATAGCGACCAACACATATGACAAACTAATGTGTCTCGCAAACACCCTCGTTGTACGCTCATTTGTCGATGTTGTTGAACTTAATGTCAATTAAAGAAAAAACAACTTCAAACTCTTCTTTTGTTAGAATGTAGGAGTGTAACAAATCCTTATTACCGTCGCCTAATTTGTACACCTAGTCCCATGTAACTACTAAGAAGATATTTTAGAGGATGTAGATGGACTCTATCAAGTATAATGCTTGTGAGTACGTGCATTTTGTACTACAAATAGTATAAAAATCCTAATAACTTTCATATTTGTCGCACGTCATGTGGTTGTACGACCAAAGGGTACAAGATAGTATCATTGTTGTACATCCAACATACGAAGAGTTGTAGAAAGAGTTTGATAAAGCGCACTCGAGGTTTGTTGCCGACTACCGGAACGTGCGACTCTCCCTAGCGAGTGATGGATTTAGCCCATTTGAATCCAATTATATGCATTACAGTGCGTGGCAATAATAATGATTCCCCTTAATCTTCATCCGTCGATATGTATGAGGAAGGAGTTGAATACTCTATCGATAACTATTTTTGGTCCAAAATTCTTAGGTAAATGTTTGAATGTTTTTAGCGACCATGGGTTGAAGACCTCCAATTTATGTAGGGGTGGGGGTTCGAACTCTGAATCGATTTAGCGTTTATCACTTTATGCATGTAGCCGTGACTGCTCAAAAAATATGGTCGGGAGGTATTCCCATAAAATTTATCGGACGAGAGGATGAATGGAATTGGTTGTGCGGCCACTTGGAATTACCTGGGTTTAAATTAAATTTGTAAAAAAATTCATTCAAATTATATTGGGTTCATTAGGATTCTTACTGATTAAAGCTTCCAGTTATATTGGCAGAAATTTGATATCTTTTTGTCCGTCTCAACAAATTCTTTTTTTCTCCCAAGGGGTCGTGATGACTTTCTTAATTCTTCATAAATTCACTTTCTTTGTTCGTGTATAAGATTATATGAAGGATTTTCAAATATCTACAATTCGGATAACAAGAAAGAATATAACGATGGTTATCAGTCATATAAAGGGCACGTTGGCAAACACAAGGTAAGGGAAAAAGTGTTTGTGGCATACGACATATCGTTCGTGTACTAAAAAAAAGGGGATCCATAAAAAATAAACACTATTTTCTGATCTTATAAATTAATCGTCAATTGATGATTTTTTTTCAATGTAACATTATTTTGTGCATATCTAGATAGATCAAGAGGTGATTATGTTTCAAACCGATCAATTTATGGCGTCCCAACCTCTCGTAATCTACACAACTGCAGATGAAGAATAATCATAAACAATGCCAATGTGGATGAGGCAGAGTTTTTGCAGCGTGTGTCAGGGTGGAAGAAAAGGGGACCAAGTAAGTGGAATGAGTTTTCCTACACGTGGGAACCAAAATCGCGGGGTGGTATTCGTCCATCTAACTCCGACGTTTTAGTGTATTATCTAGGTGTCGAGGTTGTAGAAAGGACGAGAAAACAGGAGGAGAAGTTCGCCGCAAAAATAACTGAATTTGAGAGTCTACTAAATGAAGAGCGACGTGCAAGGGAAGCAAAAGAAAATGTAGAATGACATGCTAGACAAGTAGTAGACATCCTATACTGATCAACTATGAACGCATTGTGATCGGAAATGGACAGAAAGTTTGAACAGAAGATAAACGAGGTAATGCTAGAGATGATGAAGAACTTCTATCTAGGCGATAGAACATCAAGATTGTGATGAAGATATATCTCAATTTAACTCACTGTTATAACTTAAGGATGACCCAAAACATATCAAGATGTTATGAGCTCAAGAGATGCATCATTTTGGAAAGAGGCAATTAATGATGAGTATGACTCATTAGTCTCTAATGGAACTTGGTCTTTATTCGATTTTCCTCATAGTTCGAAACTCATTAAATGTAAATGAGTATTCAGAAGGAAATACAATACAAATGATACTTTGCAAACCTTTAAGGCAATAGTGGTTGCCAAAGGTTTTACGCAAAAGGAAGGGATCAAGTATTTTGATACGTATGCTCTAGTTGTTAGGCTTTCTTCTATAAGAACCTTGATATCTCTTGCATTTATATATAATTTGCATGTTCATCATATGGACGTCAAGACAGCCTACTCGAATGGTGATTTAAATGAAGAGATATATATGAAGCAACCAGAGAGGTTTGCATTAGAATAAAATCTCTATATGGGCTGAAACAAGCTCTGAAACAGTGGCACGAAAAGTTTGATAGAACCATCTTGAATAATGGTTTCAAACATAATAATGCTGACAAATGCATTTACTCAAAATCTAGTAAAGAATATATTTTAATCATCAGTCTGTATGTTGATGATTTACTAATATTCAGTACTAATTTATCTGGTATACAAGAAACCAAGAAGTAACTTACTTCAGTATTCCAGATGAAGGATCTTAATGAGGTTGATACAATTTGGGATATTAAACTAATTAAACATAATGGTGGTTATGCTTTGAATCAGACTCATTATGTTAAGAAGATGTTGGAGAAATTTCAACACCTTGGGATAAAAGAAGCAAACTCTCATTTTGATTATAGTATCAAGTTACCGGATCAATGTGACATAATTATTGCTCAGTTAAAATATGCTAGTGCAATAGGTAGCTTGATGTATGATATGCATTGCACTATGCCTGATATAGCATTTTTTTTTTGGTAAAGAGCATTGAAGAGCCATTAGTAGAGTACTTGATTACCTAAAAGATACTATAAACTAATATCTTTGTTATATAAGTTTTTGGATTGAATTTATAATTTCAATTTGGATTGGATTTACAACTTTAATTTGAATTGGATTCGGAGTTTTTTTTATACTGATTTACAGTTTCTCGGATTCATTTATACACTTTTTGTAATTGATTTGTAGGTTTCTAATTGAAATTGAGCGAAATTAATTTTTATTTTTAAAATTCTAGTTTTACTTAGCCGACGAGACATTGACCTATGCCTCGTTGGCTATTCCACTCTATATTATATGATCGAATGTCCTGTTATAACATTAAGCCATAGTTGAATGAGTTCTATTGATGCCTCAGTACTGATGTTCGTCAACTAGGCTTAGCCAGCAGGGTTTAGAGGCATGACCGATGCCTTCTATTCGTCGGCTAGGAATAATTTTCACGTTTCACCTTAAAAATATAAATGTACTTATTTGAAAACATTAGTTCTAAATGCTTATTTAACAAGATAGATGGTAATGGGGTGCTTATGAATTAATCGTCAGTACGTAGTGCAGATAAAGAAAAGATCGATAGTGGGGACTGATGAAGGTACACTACGGGCCAAGCTCACCTAAGTTCTCCAAACTTAATGGGCTATGCAGTTAACGTATATGATGCTTCCATTATATGGGCTATTCAGTGGACATGTTAGAAAAGTCAGTGACCATTTCAAATAAGAATTCTTGATTTTAAATAATTGTGTGTGTATGTAAAACAACTATTCAACTTGTGGTCGATGTAAATTGATTGTCATATCAGTGTGATGGTCCTGAAATGGTTCATACCAATTCTCTTTCTTCACATCGGTTGATATTTTGGGTCTTGTGTTTGTCTCATTTGTTGTGGATTTGGTTTTATGGGTCATTTCCATATGTACCTACCCTACCTACGGTTATTGGTTTTTCTCAAATTAATATTAACAAACAACAAGGGGCCAAAATCAAAATCTATTCACTTCAAGTATTTCATGCAAGATTTCGCACTTTCTCGTTCAAAATTATCACCATACCGAAAGTAGGAGACATCTCAAACAGCTATACATGTACACGTAATATTGTGTGATAGATTTGTGTGTTTGGCTTGAAAAAAACTTGACATGTTTGATGTGAAGGCAATAGTTATGATGCGAGCTTTAGTTTGGAGGAGTAGTGACAAGTCATGACTGGGAATGAACACGGATTTTCTTGCCCAATTCACCTCCCTAGCTATACGTCTTAGCTTGTTGTAGCTTTCGCTCTATTATTGCCTCTTGGCTTGTGAGTGTGTATGTGTACTATGAAATGTGAGTGAGTAATAGTGTAATAAACCAGGGAAAATATGTATACAAAGGAAATTGTTCAATTTATTAATATTCAATCAAACACAATTCTCAGTTTAGGGTACAACAAAATTTGACTTGGTTAAATAGAACTCCAACTATATTATTTTTGTCTCAGAACATGTTAATTTCCTTAAGATTACACTGTTGATTTAAGAAGTCGGAAATATATCATATTGTGTTTCAAATTTTCACTGTATCAATTACTTTACTTCTATTTTTTATTTTCAATTTTTTCATAACCTCATCTAATCATCACCATAAACAAAAAAAATACAATAATAATCGCTATTGTTAACTTATTTTCTTTTGCACCGTCAGTTAAAATTAATCAAAAATTCATTATGTACCCGTTAGTGTGGCATGTGACTCTTTTTTGAAAATACTGAAAATATAATTGATCCTAGTAATGAAGTAAAGGTTAAATGCAAAAAGTGGTGGCAAATTTACCATTTTGTTTAAAATTATGTATATTTTTTAAAATGATGAAAATGCTTTTATATATAATTTTAAAAAAATTTATGTACAAAATCAACTTGATTTCGACGGTTTCTTACTCTCTCGCGCACCATCAAGCTTCCTTGAGACTTCATATTTAGTCAATTTTGGAGTCGAGAAACTTGAATTGATAAATATTTTTTTTAATTTAATTTAAAAATATAGTTCTGTGGGCATTTGTGTCATTTTTGGACAAATTTACACATTTCATAAAAGTTAGTTCACAACAACTTTTTGCAACACTATAATAGTTTGGAACCAGTTTTTACAATTTACCTTTACTGAAAATGTTAAAAATTAATGGGTTCTACCTTACTCATCCAAATATTTAACTCCTCTCTAGTGAAACCAGCGAAGCGGTTGTGTCAAATCGGTTAACAGGCATCCTAATACCCCTTAACATCATATCTTCTTCACCTATATCGATTTTCACTCAAACGAGGTAGAAAATAGGTTCATTTGTGGCAATGGGAGAAAGGTTAAGGTACATATCGACACGATCGTTAGGAAATGAAATTCTCAAGAAGGGACATTATTTTGCAAAAACCAACGGCAGGGAAGACGGTTAAGACGTACTTAACGAGACTTTTTGTGCTGAATTTGAGAGTGAGCATGATGGATTTTCCTAGGACATGCTCGGTGATAAGTGAAGCCCTTATAGAGGTAGGAGCTGCCCCTTGTGTCATGTAAGAGGTACAAAATTTTGCAGAAGCCGGGGGCGGGAACGATAGTCAAGATATTCTTAACAAGGACTTTTTGTGCAGAACTTGAGGGAAAGCAAGATAGATTTCTCTGACATGTTGGGTTTCATTAATGATGCAACGGGTGTTGGTTTTGTGGAGACTTTCCTAATTATTTAGGAAATCCACAATTTTCTAATTACATTAGGATAATGAATTAGAAAAGGATTCCTATTGTACAAGGATTTAGGATAGGTTTCCTAATGTACAAGGAACTAGGAATTCTAGGTCTTTCTTAATTCCCCTTAGTCTTTCACTATAAATACATGTACTTGTAACCTCAAAGGTATTCATGAGTTGAGAGCAATAATAAGAGAGTAGTGTGGCCGTGGACGTAGGCAATTTGCCGAATCACGTAAATCCTTGTGTGATTGTTCTTTATTTCTCTTGGTTACTTTTGCTAGAGAATTGTTCCACGTTGTTATATACCCCAACAACTGGTATTAGAGGCAGGTTCCACATATCTCATCGGGCCGATAGACCAATGGATCTCATGGTGGATCGAGCCAGGTAGGCCACTAGGATCCTGAGAACTATGATTGATTAGGCCATGATTGCCAGTTGGGCCATAGGTGAGGGTTCAAGGCGATATGGGCTTAGGGGAAGCAACCCGATGTGAGGAGGGTCAATGTGGAGGGGGGAGATTGTTAGGATTCCACATGTGAGTCCAGTTCCCACATCGGAAGTGTGTGGGGGTATAAGGAGAGTTTATATACACATTAGACCCAAGACCCACTAGGCTAGTCTTTTGGGTCAGATGTGGGCTCTAATGTGTGTATAGGCTTTCCTTGTGGTGTGCTCCTCCTTGGTAAAAGGTCCGGTTCTCTCCAAAAACTATTATCAGAGGTAGGTTCGTGGAAAGTGGGAGCAATGACAGAAGAAGGGAAAGTTCGAATCAACAAGTTTGACAGTAGGGATTTTGGATTATGGAAGATGCAAATAGAGGACTATTTGTACCAGAAAAGGCTACATGAACCTGTTAGAGACCAAACCGGAGAAGATAAATCTGAGCGACTGAATGTTGCTAGATCAACAGGCTTTGGGTGCGGTGAGATTGACATTGGCAAAAAATGTTGCATACAATGTCATGAAGGAGACAACTACCTACAGACTCTTTAAGGCACTATCAAATATGTATGAAAAGTCGTCTGCATCAAACAAGATATATTTGATTCGTCAATTGGTTAATACGAAGATGAAGGAGCATGCTAGTGTTATTGATCATGTGAATGAATTTAATATGATACTATCGAGATTAGTGTCAGTGAATATTAAATTCGATGATGAGGTACAAGCTTTGTTGTTGCTATCTTCGTTGCTTGAAAGTTGGTCAGGAATCGTTACAACAGTTAGAAGCTCAACTGGAACTACTAAGCTATCGTTTGAAGGAGTAAGAGACTTGATTCTCGGGGAAGATATCCGAAGAAGGAATCGAGGAGAATAGTCAGACTCTGCGTTGAACGTGGAAGAGAGAGGTAGGATGTCTGAAAGGGGAAAGAGTAAGGGGCGAAGGAGATCGAGGTCCAGACAGCGAGGAACAGACACGACTTGTTGGAATTGCCAACAAACTGGTCACTTCAAGTATCAATGCCCAAACCCAAAGAAGGAAAACAAGCAGGACAACTCAGTGAATGCAATAGAGGAATTCGAAGATGATGCTTTGATCTATTGTGTAGAGAGTCCGATTGAATCATGGACCATGGATTCATGTGTTTCTTTTCACACTACCCCTTGCAAGGACGTGTTAGTGAACTTCAGACCTATGAAATGAGTAGTTCATGTAGCGAATGATGAGACAGTGAAAACTGTGGGCATCGAAGACGTGAATCTCAAGACTCCTATGGGCACGATTTGGACGTTGAAGGATGTCAGATATATCCCTACCATAAAGAGAATGTTGATCTCGATGAGTCAGTTAGACAGCTTGGGATACAAGATAACCTTTGGAGACGAACAATGGAAGATATCAAAGGAGAATTTAGTTATTTCTCGTGGTTGGAAGAGAGGAACTTTGTATATGGCGGAGATGACAGTGGAGAGAGTTAATGCAATTACTGATGGGCCTGATCATTCAACTCTATGGTGCCAAAGATTTGGGCATAAGAGGGAGAAAAGAATAAATGTGCTAGCTTGGAAAAAGAAGATTCCAGAACTGGAGAATGTGGAAGATGATTTTTGTGAACCAGGTGTGTTCAGAAAACAGAAACATGTAAGATTCACGGAGTCGGGGAAGTCTTCAAATGGTGGAAAGCTAGAAACGGTGCATCCAGATGTGCATAAACGTACAAAAGTTTACTCGACAATAAGAGGTGAAGTAAGGAGATTGAAGAAATGTTCAAGGCCACCCGAACGGTTCTCTCCATCACCAAATTATTTGTTGTTGGTAGAGAGTAACGAGTCTCGTTGTCACACAAAGACAGTTCAGATGGATGATTCATTTAAGTGGGAGTCAACCAAGAACAAAGAGAAGATATCTCTTGAGAATGGAGACCTGGAATACAAGTTGTGAAATAATTTGTATGGTCTGAAACAATCAGTTGAGTACGAAGACCTAGTGTGCAAGCTGGGAAATAGTTTGGATGGTCTGAATCAAGCACCAAAGGAATGGTACTTGAAGAAAGTTCTTGGATCAAGAAATCGTGAAGATGTATTCATCAAGGTAGCTACAACTGATAAGAAAATCCTTAAGCCGGAGAATCGTGCAAATAAACTGACTAAGGTGGTTGCAACTGAGAAGCTGAAGCTCTGCATAACTTCAGTCGGACTTCACAGTTAGTGAAGAGAAGGCGACACACTACCTGTAGAGCTTATTGCGGAGATCGTTGGGCGTGTTACTAGAGATACATGACTGAGAGTGAAGTCGTGTGTGGACAGTCTCTAAGTGAGAGATTGTTGGGTTTGTGGAGACTTTCTTAATTATTTAGGTAATCCACAATTTCTTAATTACATTAGGATAATGAATTAGAAAAGGATTCCTATTGTACAAGAATTTAGGATAGGTTTCCTAATGTACATGGAATTAGGAAGTATAGGTCTTTCTTAATTCCCTTTAGTCTTTCAGTATAAATACATGTACTTGTAACCTCAAAGTTATTCATGAGTTTAGAGCAATAATAAGAGAGTAGTGTGGTCGTGGACGTAGGCAATTTGTCAAACCACGTAAATCTTTGTGTTCTTGTGTGATTGTTTTTTATTTCACTTGATTACTTTTGCTAGAGAGTTGTTCCACGTTTTTATATACCCCAACAACGGGTGGGGGATTATGGAAGTGGGAAATGAGCTGGTGGCCTAATAGACGAGGGCGATGAATTTCCCCATCTTGAATTTGAGCTCGACAATAGATTGGAGATTCAATTTGATTCGACGTTGACTTGACATCGAGTGCGAGCACTCGACATGCACGACAGTGTACCGGTCGCTCAGTAGTAATGGGTTTTCAATAAACGCCCATGTGTCGATACCACAAAAAGGGTTAGCTAGCGGTCGTTAGGTCTCAAGGGGAATGTGATTGGGTTCGGAAAATGTGAATAAAACTAAGGGTCAAAACCATAACAAACCAAAGAATTAATACCATCTGTACGATGGTATTATATATTTGTTCTCTAATAATTTCATTAATAACTAAATATAATGACACCATAAAGGGTGTGTTATTGAATTAAAACATGTCGTAATTAAACCTTAGATTTACATTTCTCTTTCCTCTTTCTTCTCTAAAACACAACGAAATCAAATCAATGAAAACTCATTCCTCCATCGTTGTTGTGCTCGACCGCAAGATACTGCTAACTCCGAGCAACATTGCCACCAGTCGTAGTTGTTCTAGTTGTATCCATGATACCGTCAATCTCATCTCCTCCAGCTCCTCTTGTCTTGGTGCCAATGCCCTCTCCTGGTTTCGTTCCTCGCCAACGCCCTCATCTGCACCTACACCGCCCACAACCACTGTGCCTTCTTTTGTCACTTATCCAGCTCCGTCTGTGACAACTCTGGTCTCATCTCCTCTAGCCCCTTTGGATGTCCCCGCGAGCGCCACTTTCATTATCCGCTCCACGTGCGTTTCCCTACTCCCCACACGCAACGAAAAGTTTTTCGCCACTGAATGTTCGCCATCATCGCAGAATTACAAGTATGATATGAGATTAAAAACTCAATTCTAGTAAGTGTTCGGCGATTGAAATTCATGTTGTCAAATGAGGAATACAAATATTAAAATATACTTTTATTGAATTTGTGTACATCAATAGGTTTACTTCTAGATTGGTTGGGAATTTGTGTATGTTTTAGATAGATTTGATCCAAATTTGATTTGGCTTTTGTTCATTCAAAGCATTTTCTTTAGATATAAGAAGTTGATATGATATTGTACAAGAAATGAACAAATATTGGGTGTAACTTGAAATTTATTTCACGAATCATTTATTTATTTACTGTCTTCTTAAGTTTGCTTAAAATCACTTTCTATTCTATTGAAATACAAATTCATTAACCAATTCTATATTTTATTAATATACAACATATGAAACAATTTACAATTCTAGCGAAACATCACAGACAACTTATAAAACGATATTAATGAAATGACACAAGTTAACTGAAAAAATGAAATTCGTTGCACAAACAACTGAATTTTAATTAAACAATCTACTATTATAAACTTGATGAAATAATTTCCATGAATACGTAGATATACAATCATAACACCCCAAAATTACTTCGTATTCATCTCCCCAAAATCAATTGTAAATTCATTTGAAATTACACAAGTGTCCTATGTAGTATAATGACTAAATTAAATTTAAAAATTCACTTATATATATTTATTGTCACTCATGTATCCACGTCAATCTTACAACATCCATTCTACAATCCAACGGTTATATTTAATTTGTAGGATAATAGAGAATTTTTCTGTTTATACTACTCAAGAAATAATACTGTTAGATTATATTAGGTTTCCTATATTTAGTTTCCTTATATTTATGTTTCCTTTTCTTTCTTGTATTAGGGTTTCCTATTCTATTTCTATTACCTCTATAAATAGAGGTCTCTTGTAATTCACAATACAATCAATTCAACAATACTTTTTTATTGTTAACATGGTATCAGAGGAATACCGATCGTAGGCAGAATCTGAGAAATCTTGGCTTTACCCACTCGTCAATGATTTGCTATTCCGACGGGTGGGCGAGTCTCTCTAAATCGCTTCCGCATTGTTTCCAGCTGCCCTATGCCAACGACACCATTGCCGGAAACCTCCTCTGCCGATTTTCAATTGCTTGATTGGTCCTTCTCTCTTATACTTTCTTCCAATAACTAGAAAGTACCCGCCGACCATTTGTCGCTATCTCGATGTGTTCTCCTTGTCTTGCATCTCAACTAGCTTCGGTTGGAATATTATTATTTTGGATTGCTCATTTCTTATCTGGCTCTGTTTTCGTCTTCTATGACATTTGTTTAGGCCAGCAGCCATAGTCCATGTGTACAATCCCGTAATTTGGAAAAGCTACCCCGTAATTCGGAAATCTCGTAATCCGGAAAATATATCCCGTGATTCGGAAATCCCGTAATCCGAAAAAGCTACCTCGTAATTCGGAAATCCAGTAATCCAGAAAATACATCTCGTAATTCGGAAATCGCACGTGAGAGGATTGATGAGCATCAACGAAATCCTTTTGAAGATTCCAACTCGCAAGGAGGGAAAAAGACCAGAACATATTATGATTAGTCTAGTACGGCGTCCGTTCAGCGCATCTGGCATCAGGCTTCCACCATCGGCCGTGAGCGGCGCACATCAATCCTCGCCACATCACTTCGACAACATTCTTGGCAGCCGCAACTCTCACCACAACTCAATACTATCAAGCTTCAAACTCAATTCTTGTTTCATCGCATTGAGTTTGAGAGGGCTGTTAGATTATATTAGGTTTCCTATATTTAGTTTTCTTATATTTATGTTTACTTTTCTTTCTTGTATCAGGGTTTCCTATTTTATTTCTATTACTTATATAAATAGAGGTCTCATATAATTTAATTTACAATAAATTCAACAATACTTCCTATCGTTAACAAATACATTCATGAGTAAATGGCAAATGTGTAGAGTACAATACCCTTCTTAGAAAAACCGTAAGTTATTGAAATTAAATAATGCAGCATTAACATGACTGATGACCAAAGATGAAAATTCAAAGTTAATCTCTAATATATTTAGGTTACATCACCTAACCAGCTCGATTTCTTCATACACAGCTCGCTATCGAGTATCGACTACGAAATCAATGCATTTTACAATAACCAGCAATGTAACGGGGAATTAAAATAACCAAAAGGTGGGTTCCTAGAATAAAGAGTAGTCTAATTAATTACTTTCCAAATGGGACCTTAATCATGTCTATTAGTATAATAAAAGTATAAAGCAAGTGATGATAAACAAATAGCTTTGGTTGTTTCACAAAAAAATAATGTCATTTTCTATCTTTTTTTCCACCCAATGGATAATTATATTTTTTATGTAAGCCTTTAGGTATAAAATATAAGTTTTCTTGGCAAAACTGAAAAAGATGACATCTGTTTGGCACCTTCCACTCCTTACTAAGCTCACCACTTTCTTTTATACAGAAGGAACCAAATTCTTTGGCCTCTAATGGTGGCAAATAAAGCTCACTTTCTACTCATGAGAGTTACACTAAATTTCTATATTATTATCAAAACGTTTGTGAGGTTTGGAGCAAATTAATTATAAAAATTTTTATTTCCCCCCACAATTATATCATACATATGTAAGAACTCTTCTTGTTTAAAACAAAGAAGATGATGTAATGAAGTAGGGACAATGCGTTGAAACAAAAAATTGGTTGATGGTACGTACTAGCAAGTATGGACAAAATGTAACGTGAGTTCATAATTCTGAAAAGAAATCGGATGGAAATATAAAAAGATAATTTATTAACTTTGAAGTTTGAATTGATTGTTGAACAACTCTTTGTTCTTTTATCACGGGTAAGTTCAATCAATATTTTATATCTTATTATTGTTGACACAAATGATGAAGAAATATCACTTATTGTGAGTAGTATATCGGTATGCGTTAGCAGAAAAACACGATATATATAATTTTATTTTTTTAACGTCTTTTCTCGTATTTGATGTTGTTTCCCTCTATAATGTATATATGAAAATTAATATTTTCGTACACCTAACTATATGATTTTTTTACTCTTATGTTTTAATTTGTTTTCCTCTTTTCAGTACTCTAATTATCATTTTGAGACAATTTACTCCTAAACTATCCCTAGAATTGAACTGGTTTAAGAAACCAGAAATTAACCAGTTCAATTTGATTTTAAAAATTCAGAATTGAACCGGTTCAATTTTGAAATCAAGAAAGTGACTCATCATCTTCTTCCTGGGCCTGATGCTCACCTTCAACCTCAACCCACCGACGATGACGAAAAATTGAAGCTCACTTACCGGAAAAATGGAGCTCACTTACTCGTCAAAAGATTGAAAGATGTGAGATCGAAAAAATGGAGCTCACTCACTCGCCGGAAAAAAAGATGAGGTGAGCTAAAAAAATGGAACTCACTCGCGAGAAAAAGGGAACTCACTTTGCCAGAAAAAATGGAAGAGGTGAGCTCGACAAAATGGAGTTCACTCACTCGCCAGAAAAAATAAAAGAGCTGAGTTCGAAAATATGGAGGTCACTCTCGAAAAAAATAGAGCTCACTCACTCGCCAGAAGCGAGGTGGCCGGCGGCAAGGTCACCGAGGGAGGGAGAGAGAGAGAGAGAGAGAGAGAGAGAGAGAGAGAGAGAGTGAGAGAGAGAGAGAGAGTATAATTGTAATTTCAAAATAATTAAATTCTAGTTTGTTTTTTTTCGCTGGACCGAGATGAACCAGAGAATGTTGAAATTGAACCAGTTCAATTTAAGGGGTAGGTTGTCCCAAAATCATTGTTATAGTACTAAAAAAGAAAAAAAATAGTTAAGGTATGAAAATGGAAAAATAGTATAATTATGTATACAAAAATGTTATCTTCCCTTTTATATTATGTCATCTTTATATGTCTTTACACAATGTTGAGTGCTTGTCGCGTAAGAACATATCAATTCATAATCCATTTTGTGCTTGATTGTGTTGAAACTTGTGGAGAGCACAACTTAGCTAGTATAGCTTCAAATTATGCAGAATAATAATTTGACTGGAAGATCTACATGTTTACAGAGTGAGGTTTTTATCAAATTTTGACGTTTAAGGCATGCCACGATCGTTACAAAAATTATCCCAAGGTCATGACAACAACCCGAGACTAACGCAAGAGGCGCCCCATGTCACGGCCGAAGTTTCACGGTTATGACACTTCTTTGAGGCCGTGACATGTCTGATTTCAGCTTAAAACGTGATTTTTAACCTATTTTGTTTTGGTAAAACACAGAGTGTGACAACTTAGGATTTCAAAGGTGAACTTGAAGGGATTGAGAGAAGATTCAAGAACGTTGAAGGCAATCTAAGGTGCAAGGATCGATAGAGTGAGAAGGATACGCGAGGTTTGGTGGTCTTCAACCCCACATGGTCTAGGGTCTAATCGTCCTTATTTTCTCTCTGATTTTGTGTATTCTTATCACACTCTTCAATTTATGAATTATTGAATTTTGATTTGACTTTAAATGCATGTGAGAATTGAATTGTTGTTTATATTTTGATTGCTTAGTGTTTAGAAATGTTGAATAGGTTTTAGAATCGTGATTCCAAATTCGAGAGGGTTGGTGGGTGGCTGACACATTGCAATTCAGGGGTTCAACTTTTTGGAACCCTCATCCCTTGATTGTCGTTGTCCTTCTTGCAAACTCAAAACGTGCTCTAGTATGAGGGGAATAGTATATATCCCGGGTCTAAGCCTGCTTCAATACCAAGAGACGGATTGAGTATATTTCCAGACATAGGATATTCACTGATTGCATGGTAGGTTTAATTGTGTTCTCTAATTTACAGAACCAATATGACTTAACACAAGTGATTGTTTTACTTTGAACAAATCTATGTTGTTTCTCGCTCATGCCCCTTTCCTTTTACAATTGCATATTTAATTCTCTACAAAACGAATCCATGAATTACGCATTTACATTACACTCAAAAACGTAAATTAGATTATATTAACCCATTTGGTACATGTGGTTGGGTTCGAAACAGCCTTACTAGTTAAAACTTGTGACGGTTGCGTGCATTTGTGCGCAATCGGGTACCGTTGGATCACTGTCAGAGGGCCAAGTAGTATGGAAGCTAGTGACTTAAAAACATTTCTCCGGTTGGACTTTGGTGAAGATGTGTGGTTAGCTTTAAGGTTCATATAGTTGTGCCTCTAATTCGCACCACTGGCACAATAGACTCCAAAATTTTCAAGATGAAATTCAGAAACAAGAAAGAAACGGTCTCGTAGCGAGCAATCACATAGGTTGAACGAAAAATAGACCAGAGTTTGTTTTATCACACAATAATGAATCTCAAAACGAGAGCACAAGAATCACTCTTTTGAGAGAGAATTTCGTTTTAGTTTGCTCTTTCAAATATCAAGTTGGTTCTCTTCAAGGGAGATAGTTTCACTTTAGCTAAACAACCTTTCCATATCTCGTATGAGATCTTGTTAAGATTCTTGTGAAGAACATTGTTACAAAAGTGATTTGTTGAACATCTTCCCCTCATATCTCATCAGGAACTCCAGAACTTCGAAACATTGCATTCATTATGTTCTTCAAATGTTTTCTTCTTGCGTTCAATCACCTCATTATGTTGCGGTAAGTGTGGCACACTTTGCTCGTGGGTTCTTCAGGCAATAATGTAAGAAGAAGTAGAAGTACTGTAATTCATAACCGGATCGACATTGATCACAAAAATTTCATTACTATAATAATCTTTCTCCGCAAAGTTTTCCATGAAATTGGAAACAATTGTATCAATTTAATATTGTTCTTCAGTCAATCTTTATTGAGTGGAGACTCTGAAATCAAGTTGGGTCGTAGAGAAGGAACATACATCATTGTTGATATGATAAAAGTGGATTTTTTTAATTATAAAGCATTTAATTAAAAAGCCCAACAAAATTTATCATCCAAAGTATCGTACAACTGCAATATATTTGTTTGATAGTCAGTTTACAACTTCCCGCGCTGTATTAAACCTTGTGAGTCACCCAAAATTGAAAAGTTTCTTCAAGGTAGAGGTACCAACGATTGAATAGAGAAGATATTTAAATATTGGGGTAATGCCACTTAAATCCCTTTAGGTATTTGAAACTCTCACTTACATCCCTTAAATTACAAATGCTAAATGTTAGGTTCTTTAGGTTTACTAACGCCCACTTAACCCCACTTCGTTAATTTTTTTGGAAATGAAGAAAATACCCATATATTTAATAATTAAAAAATAATTTTCAAAACATTTTAAAATATAACTTTTTATAAGATAAATAATAGATAACTGGTTTTATTACTTAAAAATTTAAATTTTAAAAAAATATATGAAAAATAAAAAACGATATTTAAAAACAGTTTTATATTTATAATATATTTTAAAAAGGTTGTTTGAAAAAAAATTTAAAAAGTATTTTTTTTAGTTTTTCTAATACAAAGGTATTTTTTTCATTTCCAAAAAAAATACCTTAACTTTCAGAAAAATTATTAGGGTGGAGTTAAGTGAGATGTTAGTGAACCTTAAGATCCTCCCAGTTAACATTTGTAATTTGAGAGATGTGAGTGAGACTTTCGGATACCTATAAGAATTTAAGTGACACTGTCCGTTAAATGTTATAGGTAATTAGTGCATGACCTGTTAATAAAATTAAACAATAAGGATGTATATTATTAATTATCGTATAAGTTTGGTCAAGTGGTAAAAGCATGGTAAAACATGATTAGTTAATAGACACCAATAGTGCTATTTAAATCCTACCCACTTATGATCCAAACACTTACAAGTTGGCCAAATGAATTTAGGTCTGCTGCATTGCATTGCATCCATAGCCGCGGCTCGTAAACTACAACTAATATGTCACGAATAATTTGGGATGTTTCAATTTTTATTCCATTAATAATCTCAAACTCAGCTACTCGTTTCAACAACACCGGAGATTGACTCCTGCCGCCGGAATTTCAACTGCTTGGCTATGAACGCCTCTATCGCCCGCTGAAACTCCTCGTTACTCATCTCCTCCTCCTCTCCTCCGCCGCTCATCATTTCCCGGCAACATGTCTCCGACCGCCGGAGCACCGCCCCCTTGCAATCACCCTCCTCCGACTCCGTCCGCCTCGGAGCCTTCGGAATTTCAAAATCCGAGCTCTCTCCACCGTCAATTGCCGCCGGAATCACCTCAACCTTCTCCGCCGCTGCTGAATCGGAGAGCCAGCCGGAGTTGGCGAGGAGGGTGAGGATGATGGCGTTGGAGACGAGGAAGGAGAAGACGTGTCCGGCGAGCAAAGCGGAGATCCATTGGAGAGCGAGAGGGGAGCACCAGCAGAGGACAAGGAGAGCTCCGAAGAGCTCCACCAAGAGGAGGAGCCTGTTGTAGCAGAGCACGCCCTTCACCTTCTCAAATTCGAAAATCGCAGTCGACTCCATAACTGACTGTAACAGACGGATAGATGGAGAGAGTATATATATGCAGTTAAGAGAAAGAGAAGGTGGGGGTGGGGGTGGGGGTGGGGGTGGGCCCACCAATAATCCAGTCCTCAAGGCTCAAGCAAAGGCAGAGACAGAGAGTGTGAGTCTAAATTTTTATTATTTAAAAAGAAAATCAGAGATGTGGATGGACAGTCTCTGCGTGGGACAGTGATGGACCTCTCTACTCTGCTCTGCTCTTTTATTAGTTTTCTATATTCTCTTTGCTACTCATTTCTTTCACCTCATCTCATCATCCCTTCTTTTCTTTTCTTTTCTTTTCAATTTTAATATATAATTTGGATTTTAATGCTTCTGTTATAGGCTATAGCCAAACCAAATATCAGGCTACTCTATAATTTTATTACAAAGATAACTCATGTGACTAGACCGGTAAATAAGTGATTTGTACATAATTATATTTAGACATTTTTTTATTTGAGATATTTATATTTGAATATTTATTTCATTATTATTTTTTTAAGGTAAAAGCAAATTTTATTAATTAAATAGCAATTAATCCGGCATCAAGCCGGCCAGCTGAAGGTACAGACGTTGGGATAGACACCTCTTCATAATCTCAACTATTGTTAGTTAAAACAAATTTGGCCGATTCGTGAGCCATTTAATTACGAGCAAAATAAAGAACACATGTTCTGATAATGGATAATACGCAACATCGTTTACTAATGATTCCTCCAAAATTGTTTAGCTCGACCCGTTTAGTATCATGTAGAGCCACACTCTCCATCTCATACGAATGAAGAAACTTCAGGATCCCGCTCCAGAATGCTTTACACAGGAATCCATGATAACCTCAGAGACCGATCGACTCGAACTAGTTGGCATCATGCAGAGCCACGCCCTCCACCGCATACTGATAGAGAAACCGCGTGATTTTGCTGCAGGCTGTCTTAAACCAGCTTTCTCGATCAACCATGCAATCAATTCACATTTAACATAACCTATCATAAATGTACGGGTAGGCACTTTTTACCCAAAACTGAAACCGAATCAGGATCCAAACCGGATTCGAACCGAATAATCGAGAATTGTGGGTATCGGATTGGATTTGGATCTGAAAATTGAAAACCGATTCAATTCAATTTGGTTTTGGTTCTAAGAGTGCAGAACCGCCGATTAACTGATATAGAACCGAAACGGTTCTAGGAGTTTTAATTAGTATTTTTTGTATTTTGATTTAAAAATTTTGCTTATAAAAGAGTATAATTGTGCATAATTTTCACCATAAAGTAAACATTGTATAAATATCAAATTAATTGGGTCTAAATGGTTAAGTCTATAAAACTAGACAAGAGAACCAGACCTTTATGCCCACTTATTGGGTCCGGATATAGATCTCTAAAATAGAGAACCGATTGATTCGATTTGGTACGGTTCTGGCCGGCCCAACCCTACTTAAATGTTAACACTGAAAATTTTGTCAAACATGAGCATCCTCAAGGGAAAAAATATCAAAGCGTAGTCATGGCAAATCACCTATTCATAGTATAGTTACAAGACGTTTTCCCTTTTATTAAAAAAACTACATGTGAACTTGGATTATGTTGCACTGTTAATATAAATTTGTTAAAAGTAATGAAAAGATCAAAATATATTGAAAATTCTGAAACTACCCCACCACGTAATGATCACAATTGCAAAATCTCTCGTACTAGTGCAATTTTGCAAACAATTTGCATATCCTATATTGTTTTTTGCGAAATATTTTCCTATATCAATGGACTTTTACATAGATTTCACTATATAGATCAATGCCCGAAGGACATCATTGAGATATAATTGTTGTGGTTATTATTTATGTGAATCGCTAACGAGATTTTTGCAGTGTTTTAAAATCATAGAGTTCTTGCACTATTATTTTTGAAATATTAGTTTAACTTTACTAGTGAAAATGATAATCGGAAAACGGTCTATTACTCGATCAGCTCAGTCATACCTGATCAAAGTCGGTCAATTATTACTTTTATTTACTATGTATTTTAAAACTATCTAATTGTCAGTAAATAATTCTCTCCCCCTCCGAATAGATTGGTCAAATGTTTACTTGCTTTTTACTTGGTATATGTGTTTATCTTTGTTTGAACTTTTCTCAAATTATTTTTGTTTGGAGTACGCATTTAGATTTTGTTTGAAATTTTAAGTTTTCTTAAACTATCTTATTTTATTAAAATGTTATAATTTTTCAGTAATTCATGCAATATATACAATATAATATGAGGTATTCTGATTTCACCACGATTTTTGAAAATCCTTATTTTTCAACTTATTAGGGTTTTCGCTGATCGAGAGTTTTAAAATCTTGAGTTTAGTATAAAAATAATACTATTGTACACAAAGTTTCTCTATTAAATTTGTACGGTTCAACGATAATACTACAGATCCGCCAACCAAATGGTAAATGGAGATCATGTTGATAAAATCAAAAGGAGTGAGACCTAAACCCAAAATAATTAAGGTGTAATGTGAATAAAAAACCAACCTAGTTGACTAGGATCCCAAGATCTTGATTCAATGGGACAACCTTATTGCATAAATCTTTTGTGGTCATTGTGGGGTCACCTCGAGTCCAATTCCTATTAAGTCAAACAGTGACATAAAATGGATCATGTTAAGCTAAGTTTTTAATGATGCACATGAGAAAAATAAATCACGTATGTGAGAGCGAAGTGGTGTCACTTTAAAGGAGACTAGTGGGGGATTAGTGCTCTTAAGCTCTCGCAGAACCGGGAGGTGTTCATCAGCACAACGAGCATAACCATGAGAACCAAATATTGTGTTTGTTGGTATATGTGTATGGTATATCATTGCTTACACAAATGACATAATAGTTTAAGATCATCACGTTTACTAATCAGTTAGTAAGTTAAATATACTTTCTAAAAGAAAGATTCAAGGGTGTTGCTTATTTATCCTATGCAGACATCAGCTGTAGAGAGTTAGCGTTAAATGTAATCTAGGAATATGTGTCTTGCTAGGTTAGGGTTTCTTTTTCTATAAGAGATGGAAAGTAAAACCCTAATGCTTTCTCTTCAAAAAATTCCGGACGATTGGTGTTACTCTATTGACATGATTAGAGTTCGACTAACATATATTGTTGTATCCTGAGAGACGATTGTCCATACGGGACAATAAAGCGTCTATAGGAAGCCGGACTACCAGACCTCGGTAAAATCAATTCTTACTACGGTAACTCGTATTTACTTGCAATACAAGTTCAAATGTATTTACAAGTTTATGTCATGATATTCATATTGCATTTCGTATATTTATATTTCTCTGATTGGTGCAGTTGATGATATATTTTTTTTGTATTTTGTGTTTTAATATGTCCCATGTCTAATAAATTTTGATACACGACTTGTTGCTTTAGACTTAGGCAACATTTATCTTATTAGCTTTGCTCTTAAAGACATCAAGTTCTTCAAACAACACCTTAAAAACTTCTGCTGCAAATAGTGTCCAATATATATCGCATTAGATGTTGCAATAAGCATGAGCACAAATGGACCGAGACACTATCGAGGCTTAAGTCCTTGACCAATACGTGCGTCGTTACTCGTCTAACAACGTACAATAAAAGTGCGTTGTTACTACTCTAACGACATACATGGCACGTGCGCCGTTAGAATTGTAACAGTGCATGTGTAATGTGTGCCGTTACAAATGATATTTTAAAAAAATAGAAATGAAAAAAACTGAGAATTAAATATTATTTATTTAATTTTATGTTTTTTTTGTTTTTTTAATCGATATTCAAATTTCTAAAATTATAATTTAATAATAATTATTATTATTCATAATTAAAAGTGTTTGAATAAAATATTATTATTACATCGGGAAACTATGATGACGGGCCAAGACCTCTAAACATATTCGGGTCAAATGGAGGCATATTCGTTTTAACCTGCCACAGTTGCTCGTGGAAGTACTGCATCATATTCAGGTTTTGTGAGTTTTGAGTTTGGAGCTCAGTCTCGAGCTCTATAATCTTCTCGTCTTGAGTGGATATAACCTCTTCTTGAGTCTGGATCTCAGTTCGAAGCTCCGTAATCTCCACAACAACACTGGAGGAGTTCGAACGTCTTCTCTGTTTCGGAGGTGCCTGGTAATCACCCCCATAACCCTGGATGTGTCTACCTTGGGATTGTATGATGATGTTTCCTTTGGAGGCCTCGACATCTCTGATGTGTTGGGCAGCTTGTCTCATGAACTCTTCCTCCTCAGCGCCTGTCATCTTTTTCAGATGACCATTTTCGTCGATTCTTTCCGGGTTCTCCTTCCAGTCTCGAAGCACTTGGGTAATGAAAATCTTTAAATCAAATTAAGAATTAATCAATAACATAAATTTAAATTATAAAATAACATTAATTAATTAATAAAATTTAACTTACGCGTTTCGGTTCCTCGTCCTCCTGCTCCTCCTGCACCTAATCACTACCAGCATCCGGGACAGGAGGGTTCGGGTGAGCCTTGAGCTAGGCCTCCAACTTCTTGGAAATCTCTATGATGTCGTCCGACTCCATCCTCTGTCAAATTTTTCGGAATGGTACTAGGCCCGTACGGTAGCTCAATTTGTTATCGTTGGCCTGAATCTTCTTCATTTGAGATCCAACACGTTCCTGAAAACAAATTGAAATTAAATTCTGCCCCGAAATTTTTAAAGAAATTTAAATTAAAAAATAACAATTTTGAAAATACCTCGTTGTCATCAAGGTGTTGAACGATTCACCGCCATTGGGACTTCTTCCCTTTGAATATTTTGGGAATTCCATTGCAATTTAGCTTGTTCGGGTCTACGTATAATTTGTTCAGGCACTTCATGTTGGATTTCCGCTCCTTGTAAGCTTCTGCGGCTACTTCTCGAATCCACGTCTTCAACTCGACTGAAGTATTATCCACTTGATACAAGCGCTATAATTAGTACATCTTTCAAACGGTGCAGATTGGATTAAGTGTGAAAAGAAATACCCAGCATTTTATGGCGAAATCCGCAATGTGCGGCTGGCACTGTCATCCGACGGGTTCTCACCATATGAGCCTAATGCGCCGAGTTACAGTTTGTGGCCTGTAGTCGCGATTCCGTTGAATTTTTCCCCCTCGATGGCTATACGAAAAGAGTATAACATCCTCACCATGTTGGTCTCCGGTCCAAAATCACCTGAGAAATGCTTGAATAACTTCACGCATCCACTGATTGATGAGTTGAACCATCTGTGGGAGCACAGAGCTGTCACGTGGGATGGTTATAAGAAACATGCTTTTATAATGCGCACTGCTGTGATGTGGACAATAAGTGACTTCCCGTGTTTGGGAATGTTGGGGGGCATCAAGACTAAAAGCTACAAGGCGTGTCCTCTATGTTTGGACGAGATCGATTATTCACGCAGTAACTCAAGAATCTCTTACCAAGTTGCGTGTAGGTTCTTGCCAGAAAACTACCCACTGTGATTTGAGGCGGAGGCTTTTAACGGTCAAATAGAGATCCGCTTAAGGCCTAAAAGACATTTAGCGGCTGTCGTACTCAAATCGATGCTACGTCATAAATATCCACCGCCTAGTCTGCATCGAAAGTTCAGTAAATGAAAAGGTGGTGATGATCTTATATGTTGATCTCATAAAAGCATATTCTGGGAGCTGCCTTATCGAAAAACTCATCAAGTTAGACATGCCTTGGATTTGATGCATATAGAGACGAACGTCTACGACAACTTTATAGGTACAGTTCTTGGAGTTGTGGGGAAGACTAAGGATGACGTGAAAGCCAAGAGAACTTACGAGGAACAGAACGTCCGGCGAGACCAATGGTTGTAAGACGGGGAGCTCCCAGATATACCTTATAGCGTGGCGGGTCGTGAACGGAAGGAAGTACTAGAGCATATCTGAGCAGTTAAGTTTTCCTCTGGATATGCGGGAAGTTAAAAGAGCAAGGTGAATCCCGATGAGAAAAAATTTCTCGGATTAAAGGCCCACGATTGTCACGTGTTAATGTAATGTATCTTCCTCATTATTATTCAAAAGTACGTTCCGCCTCATGTGGCGAAAGAAGTAGTAGTGCTGGGCAAGGCGTTCCAGTTATTGTGCATGAGGGAGCAGAGGAAAAAAGCGCTGAAAAAGTTGGAAGAAGATATTCAGTTTGTACAATTATGGTTCACCTTCTACTTCACATTCCGGATCAAATTCTGCAGACCGGCCCAGTCCATTTCACATGGATGTTTCCAATTGAATGGTATGTTTCTTGACTGAAAACCGGAACTATAAGATCCGCCATTACAAATATCATTGAATCTAATATTGACACATAATTACCATTGTAGGCAACTTGGCGTATACAAGAAAAATGTGCACAACCCGCAGTATCTGAAAGGTTGTATAGCGCAACAATACTTGATGCACGAGTCGGTCACATTCACTCAAATGTACCTACACCGTGACACTTCAGCCAGTGAAACATTGATCAGTGCAACTCTAGGTTTCAACTTATCAGTTGTTTTCGAATTTTGGCAGAAAACTGTTTTTTTTTTCTAAATAAAGATTTGTAACGGCACACTTTAGGTACATTATAGGGATTCTCTAAAATTTTGGAACCTGAAGTAACAAACCATTGCGCTCAAAACGGTACTGTTAGATTCACGATCGGACATACGAGAATAAAACAATTATTTTATTTTCATTTGTAACCACGCACATGGGATTTTGCGCCGTTACTAAATTATTTGTAACGGCACACACCTTCCAATGTGCGACGTTACAAATGGTCAACTTGTAAGTCAACTAAGTTGACTTTTCATTGACCAGTTTTGATCGAGGTTGATACCTTATCGGAATTGCCTGAAATTTTCGCACGTGAAGTAACAAAGCATTGCGCTCCTTTCCTTACGGTTGGATTCAAATATATTTTTCAACATTATTGACTTTCGTTGAAACGTGAGTATAATTTATAAGAAGGTAAACTCTAACATAAACCCTGAACACGTTGATCATCAAACGTTCGGTGAAGTAGTAAATTTGGGTAAATTTCACATGACCCCCCTTAACTATACGCGTGTCTCACATGCCCACCATTAACTACAAAATCAATTTGTGAGGTGCCTTAACTATCTAAAAATCCCACTTTACCTTTTTTTGTTGACTTTTTTCAAAATTCTGTTAAGTTTTTGTGAAATGACGAAAATACCCTTGTATCTGAAAAATTAAAATAAATAAAAATGATTTTGAACTTTTTTTTTCTAATTTTCTCGTTGTACAAAATAAAGAATAAAATTTTGTTGATAGTAAAAATAATTTTTAAGAAGTTTTTTTATAAAAAAAATTTTTAAATAAAAATTTACTTTTAAACATCTTTTTTTATTTTTATTAATTTTTATAAATAATTTTTTTAACTAAAAAATTAATACTAAAATATTATTTTTATTCTTTATTTTGTACAACGAGAAAATAGAAAAAAAAATTCAAAATCATTTTTATTTATTTATTTTAATTTTTCATATACAAGGGTATTTTCGTGATTTCACAAAAAGTGGATAGTTATTTTATATACAAGGGTATTTTTCACCGAACGTTACAAAAAGTGGATAGTTCACAAAATCATTTTGTTATTTATTTTTATTTTAATTTTTCATATACAAGGGTATTTTTCATATACAAGGTAAAGTGGGATTTTTGGATAGTTAAGGCACCTCACAGATTGATTTTGTAGTTAAGGGGGGGCATGCGAGACACGTGTATAGTTAAGGGGGGTCATGTGGAATTTACCCAATAAATTCTTTAAATCAAAACCGTTCAATTTGTTGTAAACAACATTTAAGTGGTATAATACAAATTTAAGGAAAATCAAATCACGGGAACACGACTTATCATTCACGATCGGACCGACATGAATATTTTAATTTTAATATTTGTGTTTGTAACGACGCATTCTCCAACGTGCGCTGTTACAAATTTGTCGGAAAACAAAATTTTGGCAAAAATTCAATTTTCGCGGAATATTAAACTTCCCGTGAACATTTCAGTGTAATGGTGCAGAATAGGGTGCGCCGTTACAAATAGTTTGTAACGGCGCACATGGGAGAGTGCGTTGTCCCAGAAAGAGTTTACGGTTGCCAAAATACGACCGTTAGAAGCATTACGGTCGGAAATTTGACTGTTTGGTTATCGTGACATTTGTAACGGCGCATGTTTCCAAAGTGCGCTATTACTAATCTCTTTGTAACGGCACACTTTTCCAAAGTGCGCCGTCACAAAATGGGTTATAAATCCACACATGAGCCTCTTTTCCTCTTCTTCTTCTCTGCCTCTTCTCTCCCGTCGCCGTTTCTTCCCATCGCTGCCATTTCCTCTCTCCCGATTTGCTAATTAAGGTATGTTTCTAGGTTTTTTCATAATTTTAGTTTAGGGTTTTTAAAAATAATACCCAGTAGGGGTATTTTCAGAATTATTAAAAAAATACCCTTAAGTGTTATTTTTGGAATTTAAAAAAATAATATCCTTAAGGGGTACTTTCAGCATTATGAAAGTAATACCCCTTAGGGATATTTTCGGAATTAATAAAAATAATACCTCTTAGGGGTATTTTTGAAATTATGAAAAAAAATACCACTAAAAAATATTTTCGGAATTATTAGAAAATACCTCTAGAAAATCGTCTTTCTCATGTACTAACACTACTTTCGAGTTATTCCAAATATAGATAATGCACCCAAACCCGAAACCTAAGGTTGCATAGGCCTGGGCATCTAGGCGGTCTCTTATGGACGCCCAGTTTTTCAGTCTTGCGTAGGCGCCAGATACTTCAGACGATGATATGTACACTCATTTACCGCCGCCGCAGTCGACTCAGCCGGGCCATGAAGATTTATGATGTACTTACGAAGTGTCGGGCCAATGGCAGAGTTTCATGCAGATGGTCAGAGAAGGCTCAAGAGCCTCAACTGCTGGAGCTGGCAGTTCAACGGAAGTCAAGTTGTCGTTGAACCAGTAGGGCCTTCTACCTCTCCATGCCCTAGAGTATCCGGCATACGAGCTCTACTTTGACTCTAAAGTCAAAGATGATTGTTTGAAGACCAAAAGTTGGATGCAAAGGGTATTGAAGGAGCAAAAAGTCGACATATGCATAAAAATGAGCAGAAAGCGGTCGAGAAAAACAGCCATCAACCTGTTCTTTTGACTTGGGTAGGTGGTGAACCGTACGCCCAATTTTATAGAGACTGCGACCCGTTTGATGTACGCAGGTTAGTCTTCGTTGTATGCAATTTTGCACAAGAATGCGACGCTTCTTACCAGACCTGTGTCGATATTCCAACGACCGAGTATCATAAATTGTGGAAATGATTTCGGGTAATTTCGAAACTTCATCTCAATCTATTAAGTTTCAAATTACATATTTTAAAAATGGACTAAATATTTTATATGTCACTGTCCTTATTCTCCCGCTACTCGTGCCATCACATCCACTCAACCGTTTCTGAGGCAAGATATAAACGTTGAAGTCGAGCAGTCAATGGGAAGTACCACAACGTTTTCTTTGGAACCAATTTTCCCCCACTTTAGCATATCCTGCTTGTCCACAAATGCCACATGTTTAGAGTTGCGATTGTATTACCCGTACACACATGCATCATATTTCACGTGTGTCATTTCAATAGTATTCATCTTCTACTTTGCCGCTGCGTAGCTAGATGGATACGTATTAGGTTAAGATAACATACGACATTAATCTTTGGCGACCTTGGTAAATGTCGCTCAGACATCCCGGTGCTTTGCTTAATGGACAACATCCTTAACAACGCCATTAAATAAATGTTCTCACTAGTCACAGCGCACGTCGTGTTGTACAACGGCTTTTGCGACTCCGTCACCAACCGGCTGTATGTCGTCATGATTTCCTTAGCAACTCCTTTCCCGACTTCGGTTATTATATTAATTTTCTCTCATTCCTCGTTCTCGTCCTCGTCCTCATCAACCCTTACATCTCTAATTAGGTCTACATCATCCACGAACTGCTGCACAAGATCAACGTCTAAGAACTGCTGCACATGATCAACGTACATTAGATTGTTGTCCGACGTCGAACAACGTTGATTCCCCAATGTTGGCATCATACTCATATACCAATTGCGACTCGAACTAACTTCTTCGGTTTCGTCGTGATGGAACCACGCATTATACAATCTAAGGAAACCTTTCTTCGGTATATGATCGCAAATGATGTCCATATCGTGCCAAGCTGAATTACAACATCTCGTGAACGGACACTTGAAACGTCCCACACCATCTCTTGGAGCGTTTTGCTTCGCAAATTTTACAAAACTATTTAGTCCGCGTATCCATTCTTCACTCATTTTTACGGATCATATTCATCGTTGATTCATTCTATGTAATATATATATAGGGATGCACTCCAGTACAAACTCACCCAAAATGTCCAAACGTCCAAATCAATGTATAACCGTCGGATCAGAGACGCACGTTATCTTAAATTGTGACACGTGGCAGTTATACAATGTTGCACCACATGTTATACATTGCTTCAATTTTGCACAGGTTCAAGATGTTATACAACATTGCGCTACATGTTCTACATAGTTATACAACATTGCACTGCATGTTATACAGTTTGGTCGTTTGGACATTTTCCCCTAGTTTGTAATTGATACATACTCTCTCTCTCTCTCTCTCTCTCTCTCGCTCTCTCTCGCTATATATATATATATTATACCAATAAATTACTAACAAAAATAATAATATACATCATATCTTTAAATTAAATCACATGAACTAAAATATTTTAATTTAAATACATTATTTCAAAATGTACATACATTCTAATTTCCGCAATTCCGAATCCACCAGCTAATATAGAGAGATTATATGAAGACTAGTATTTGTGGGGGAGACTTAATATAGGGTACTCGGAAAATTTAAAAATACTCTGAAAACTTTCACCAAAATTATGAAAATACTCTTGTCGGGAGGAAAATGCGTGGGAGGGAAAATTGGAGGTTCTGTGGGAGGTGCTACCAACATTTATAGATTTTCTTTGTGACGGCGCACATAGAGGAGTACACAATTACAAATTCCTCTGTAACGGCGCACAACCCTATGTACGTCGTTACAAACTAACGGTAACACCAACGGCTTGATTTTTCGACCGTTTACGCCTAACGGTAAAGTTTTGGTCAACGGTCAACATTTTTTTAACGGCGCACATTCCAGTGTGTGCCGTTACAATTTGAAATTACTATCGGTGTACAATGTTTTGTACGCCGTTACTGTAATCTTGACGGCGCACAGTTATTGTGCGCCGTCACTTTTTTTTGTGACGGCGCACTCTCCAAACGTGCGCCGTCAGTAATGCAAAATCTGATAGTGTTTTGTTTTTTAACATATTTTCTTTTTAATTGTTTGTTCAGTTAAACTTGTTCAGCCATTTGTTGTATATAATTTTATCCGGAGTATGCCATATATTTCAATATATTGATTTGAAAATATAATTTCATGTTAACGTAGATAGGTAAATCGAAAATCATCATAATTGACTAATCACTATATTATATATTGACTTATACTGAAATTCAAAGATTGAATTATTGGTATTATTATCAATAAGTTTCTGACCGTGTATGAAAATAATTTTGTTATGTCGGTACGTATTGGAGACCAATATGGTTAATAGACAGTTCACTACCTTAAAGTCTATCTTCTGCTCTAATTGTGTGTTCAATGAAAGCTTACAGATGAGTTCACATTACAAAAAAAAAGTGATTATGAAAAGAATCAAATCACCTTGGAGTATACATTGTCGATGAAGATACATATAGTTAACAAATGAAATAAAGTTTTAAGATTAAAATAATACAGCATTTCCTGAATTATATGAAGCTAATAAATTGATAAGACCAATTATTACAACGAATTTTTCTTTCGGATGTTGACAAAGAGTAAAATGATTAATAACAAGGTCTTCAAAAGTCAGTCCAGAACATGAGATTTTTCTGATTTGTTGATTTTTTTTATTGATTGGGCCAACGAAACCTAACCCACTACCCACCTAACTACCCCGGCTCAATCTTAAGTACACAAACCCACCCAAATTTAAATTACATATCCCATCTAGAAACAACCCCACGAGGCGGCACGTCCAGGTCTCAAACCTGGCCGAAGCCAGGGTAGAGAGAAGCTGGACTACTACGCCAGCGGGTATCCTCTCCTAATTTGCTGATAAAAACAAATTGGGGCAATACAATTAGGCGAAACAACATTGACAACCACGTGGGAACCATTTAGTTCGTGACATATACAAGAATTTATGTTTACTTTCTTATTGGTGCATGGCATTGAATTCCAATCATGAACCAAATATTACATATGCACAAAAATGAGTTTAAAGAACGTTGAATGCTGAAAATTAAAGATGATGGTGGATGGGTGCATGCATCGAATATGAGCTATCAATTTAGGTGGCCATTCAAATTGGTACCCATAAGAATTTCAAAAACAAGCTTCACTCATAGTTCAATATTAATTGGGGAAAACAGGTTGTTGGTTAGTTAAGTAATGTAGTTTTCCACATTAAAATGACAACTAATTCAATTAATAGACATCAACTAGTAACATAAATTATAAGTTTAAGTAGAAGAGAATTCTTTTATTCTATATGCATATTTTCCTTACAACAAGAAAGAATAGTGTTAGGTTATATATACGTATGGTTTACTCTTCAATCATCAATTTAGTTAATTAAGGCGTACTTTTACCGATGATACTTTAGTGCATTAAATTATATTACATTTCTTACATAATTACATTTAACTATGATTTTAGCCGGTACTCTCAAGTAGGAGTACTCATAACTAATAGAAAAATCACAGTGACCGCAAAAAGTGATTAAATTGTGCACCTTATATTTATGGTTATATAGCTGACAACATGAGATAATTACATGTCACCATACCAGGCAAAACTTCATTCTATGATGAGTACACCCAATTTTAAAACGTATTTTCTCGGTAGCCCGAGTTTAAATACGTTACGGTTAAAGAATATGTGACAAAAACTGTTAAATATTTTTATAATACCCAAAATGCCACAAAGTATAATTTAAAAAGGGTATAGTTTTTTTATAAATGTGAAATGACCATTGTACCCTGGGTTAAATACACGTTTAACTTATATTTCGAGGGTATATTTGTCTTTTCAAATCACAAATAAAAAAAAAAAATTTCCAACGTACAATGACTTTTAATGAGAAATTCATAGATTACCTTAATATTTTTTAATTATATCAATTGTTCACTTGAAAAGACAAATTTGCTCTCTACCCATTAGTTCATTTGGTTATTTAAGTAGGGGTGAAATTTTCATAATTATCCTAATAGTTACGTAAGATTGAAAATTTTAGAGCGAGGGAATTATGTACTTTTTACAAACCACTTCCATTAGATTTAACATAATTTACTGTAGGACAAAAGTGTGGTTGGTTTAGGACCGCACTTTAGCGCCTCACGCAAGCGTACGTGATCACAAGTAATAAAACCGGTATGAATCAAGTCATTTCCACGGGGACTAATATCGGGTTGCGAAGTTGTGTTATTTACTAAGGTGATATCCAAACTTTCTTAAGGCTAGAGATAGATTATACACGTGCAATTCTAGGGAAATATAAAGTGAAATGTAGTCTTTGTTACAAAACACCACGGGTACTAACCATTGCTATTCCAAGTTATTAACTTTCCTTATCAATTCTAGGTGACTATTGGTGTGATAGTGTATGCCTAAATACTAGTTCCGCCTCTCAGCATTGGACTAGCCTAATGTTGAGACGCTCTTACCCTCCCGAGATCAAATTACATCTCTACACCGCATTCTACCGAAAAATAGCAATTAAGAGCTTTAGGAGGTGTCTTAGCACTACCTCGAGCCTCCACTCTCGATGATTCCTAGGTCCATTAGGCTTGCCCTTCTCGGAGTCAAGTCACTAACCTAGCCGAACTACTCTAATTGGCCAAATAAAAGCAATTCACAAGATACACAAGTGAATCATACATCACATCACACATAATAGAATCACAAAGTCCAGCACCAATGGACAAAGGTTTTAGCCTCGAGCCATGGATGCAAATATAAAATCCAAACAAAGTACTCCAAAATGTACAAGAAAATAGAGTTCTACAAAGGTAACAAAGAAAAAGTATAAGAAAAGCTCATGGAAAAATAGTCTCCATCTTCAAGCTCTCCTTCTTCTCCTCCAAGATATCTTCAAGCTCTAATCATTGCTCTCCAAGTGTGCTTCCCAAGCATCTCCATGAGAGTAGTTAAGTGAAAGATGAGAGGAAAAGTGAGTGATGAGAGGAAAATCTCGGATCTAGCCAACTGGTCAAAAGTCCCCAAATATGGAAGCCCAAATCTGATTTATAGTTGCTGTCAGACTTGGGTTCCGCTCACGCCTCTGTTCGGGAGTACTGGAAGGGGCTCTCTCTGTTTCCAGGTTTGCCTCATCTATGGAGTCTCCCACGATGTGGCCGTTAAGGACCCCTCTTCCCAAGACTCCGGTACGGTGTGACCAAAGGAAAGGGAAGTGAACTCCGCTCAGACCTCTGGTCCTGAAGGCTGAGAGCAGTCCCTTGCGGGCCCCTTTTCTACCACTCCAAGCCAACCCGGTTTGGACCCTCGAAACTAGAGCTTAATTCCCGCTTTCTTCATGCACATGTCACAAATTCTCGCAACGTCACGAGTTCGCAATATGATATGAATTAACGCTTAATCATGACTAAAAACTTATTTGTTATGGGTGAAATGTTTTGAAATGACGTCCTTTCGAACTCATAACATTTACCTTAATTGTAACTAAAAAATTCTTAAAATACTGAGAAAAATAGTCTTAAACTTGGGTGTAATGATTTTAGAATGAAGTTTCGCCTAATATAGTCGCATGTAGTTATCTTATATATATATATATATATATATTATTGATAGATACGGGAGACTTGTAGGTGTCAACTCTCCTTCTCGCGGTTCACTCATTATACTACGGAATGCGGATGATGCGATTTTTTTCTTGCAATGTGAGTGATGGGCCAGACAAGTTAGCGGGCGAATTATGTTTGGGTGATGGCCATAATGGACTTGGACCCTAATATGGAGAGCTCGATTATTCGTACCTTAAAATTGGATGGCGAAATTGAACCTTAAAATATACTTGGGTCTTGAAATTGAGTTTGAGGCTTAAAATTGGATTTGTGTAATTTTCTTTATGAGTTACGTTTTGTTAATATGTTAGTTTATTTTTATTTTGAACAGTTTTGGTTCGCTCAAAAGAAATGTGACAACCTAGAGTTTGTTTTAAATTTAGTGTGAATTTCGGTTGACCTATGTGAACTATGCCGCCTTTTCAATTCACCACGATTAATTATTTTTAATGTCAATTCACCACGAAGATATTTCATTAGAGGTCGTCGTTCCGAACAGAGTTAAATTTAATATAAAATGTCCAAATTACCTTTGTATTAAAAAATTATTTTTAGCTGTATATAAAAGAATATTGTGTATTAAAAATCTAATTTCAACATTAATTTTTTTGAAAAAAGTTTTTACAAACCAATACTAAAAATAAAACAAGAATTTTGACAATGTTATATTTTTTTTTATTAAAAAACTTTAAAAAGAAAAGTAACATTCAAATAAGTTTTTTTATGATTTATTCCATACAAAATATAAATAATTTTTAAGAGATAAAAATAATAGTTTTTCATTTTTTAATATAAGAGTATTTTTAACATTTAATACAATTTGAAAGTCAAACAATACTTTTTCCATCTATTTTAACGGTGATAAGGTGAAATGAAACGTAAAAAGGTTCATTATAGTAAATTAACACTAAAATAGTTTACCGTAGTAAATTGAATAAACGACATAATTGACCGTAGTGAACTAAAATTTCCCCTAAAAATTATATAATAGGTTTTAATTTAGTTCTTAAAAAATAATAAATTTTCAAATAAGCTTAACTTAATCCAATATTTTTATTATTAATATTCATTAAAAATCTCGTTCTAATTGAGAATAAAACATGATCATCCGATCTGTGTGCATCCAACGTCACAGATTCATGCGTCTAAATAAGGAAAAAAATATCACATGTATTAAACGAGTGTTAATATGGGAAGAGCAAAAATTTACTTGTGGTAACCAAACACAAATAGATAAGATCAAATATAATTTCTATATTTAATTAGATTCTCTAAATTAGATTTCTACATGTATAATCTAATTAATTTCTAAATTAGATTTGTAAATTTAACTTCTACGACTAAAGAATAATTATTATTACATTTTTGTCTTTAAGTGAACTATGTCCAGCACAAAATACAAATTGTCCCTTAAATTAGTAACAAACAATACATAATCCATTATTACAACTACACATACTAATATTGTCCGCCCCATACTGAACTATGTACATCACAGAACATGTATGTCCTTGTTAGATATATTATATATTTAACATAATGGACAATTATAGTAATCGGTCATGTATGACCATGTTTTCTCATAATTTGCTATAGGACATACATGTTCTATTGTGGACATAGTTCCTTTCTCGACGGACAATATTAATGAATTGAGTGGTAGGTATAGATCATGTTTTTCATAATCTTTGTTAGGACTGTTAAATATAATAATATATTATATCTAACACATTAGTTAGTGAAGTATGTCCATACCAGAATAAAGATTGTCTACCATAAGATGATTAAAAACAACCAAGTGTACTATGTCAATAGCAGAACAGGTGTGTCCTAACAAAAATTAAGAAAAACAAGGTCCATACTGACCACTCAAGTAATTAATATTGTTCTCGAGAAGGGAACTATGTCCACACCAGAAAAGGTATGTCCTACCGCAAATTATGTGAAAACATGGTAATACATGTTTGATTACTCTAATTATCCATTAATAACTAAACTATGTCCATATCGAAACAAAGTTTGTCCACCAAAAAATAATGAAAAACAATCGTGTTTATCAACAAAACTAGAATAACAAAAACAATCTTAAAAAAGAAGTAATTAATTAAGAGATAGGATTAGATGTATATTATTCAGCAACAATAAAAAGAAAATAATTAATTAAGAAAATATTATATAGGCCAACTATGTATAATGACGATTGTACCCTCAATTGGATGATTTTTTTGTCAGTATTTATTCTCATGTTCTCATGAATGAGTTTGGTTCTCAATTGATTTGTCCTCTCTCTCTCTCTCTACATATATATATATATATATATATAGGGAAGGGTTCGAATGAGAACTAAATGTGTCGTGAAAATATGAGAACCACTAGACATTCACTTATTTTCATTGGACATTCACTTATTTTCAATGGACAAAGTGTTTACGTTGGACATTCACCTATTTCCGTTGGACATTCACATTCATTGGATATCACCATTTTCTCTGGACATTCACTTATTTTCAATGAACACAGTCAGTTCTCACAGAGTGGTTTAGTTCTCACTTGATTTGTCCTTTATATGTGTGTGTGTATAAGAGGTTTTTGCATTTTATTCAATCAAATGCTTGAGATGTATATACATGAGTTAGGCAACAGATTAGACTAAGATGGATAGAGTGGATCCACAATATCAACAACATAATAGGGTAGAGATATTTAAGGAAAGACCAGCAACTAATGGGATATTCAAGGGATGACTAAGTCTGATTATCAACATCTCCCCTCAAGTTGATGTTCCGCTTAGCGAGGTTCAACATGGGATATTCAAGGGATGACTAAGTCTGATTATCAACATCTCCCCTCAAGTTGATGTTCCGCTTAGCGAGGTTCAACATCTCTCTCTCTCTCTCTCTCTCTCTCTCTCTCTCTCTCTCTCTCTCTCTCTCTCTCTCTCTCTCTCTCTCTCTATGTACATATATATATACATACATATACACATATATATATATGCATACATATACACATACATATACACACACACACATATATATATATATATATGCATACATATACACATATATATATAAATATGTATATGTATATATATATGTATATATATATATATGTGTGTGTGTATATATATATATATATGGAAGGGTTCGAATGAGAACTAAATGTGTCGTGAGAACATGAGAACCACTATACATTCACTTATTTCTATTGGACATTCACTCAAATGCTTGAGATATATATATACATGAGTTAGGCAACAGATTAGACTAAGATGGATAGAGTGGATCCACAATATCAACAACATAACAGGGTAGAGATATTTGAGGAAAGACCAACAACTAATGAGATATTCAAGGGATGACTAAGTCTGATTATCAACATCTCCCCTCAAGTTGATGCTCTGCGTAGCGAGGTTCAACTTTAATAACATCTGGTCAAATCGGGGACGCAATAAAGGCTTAGTGAGAATTTCAGCCAACTGGTCTTTAGTAGAAATATATGTCACTCGGAGCGTTCCTTGACGAACTTGTTCTCGGACAAAGTGGTAAGCAATGGCAATGTGTTTCATTCTGGAGTGGAAGACTGGATTCGAGCTCAAGGACGTAGCTCCTAGGTTATCACAGAAGATTACAGGTAGGTCAGTACTTTTGTGTCCTAACTCGCCGAGAAGAGCCAAGATCCACATCAATTCAGCAAATGTGTCTGTCAATGCCTTGTATTCAGCTTCTGTAGAGGATCGAGCCACCGACCTTTGCTTTCTCGAGCTCCAAAAAATGGGCGTGGAGCCTAAATAGATGATGTATCCCGAAGTAGAGATGAAGTCATCACCATCACCGGTCCAGTCTGCATTAGAGTAGCCATGAATATGGAGAGGAGACTTGGAGTTGATGTACAACCCGTAATCTATAGTACCTGTAAGGTACCGGAGTAGGCGTTTCAAGGCTTGCCAATGTTCAGTTGTTGGAGACTGCATGAACTGTGACAACTTATTCACAGAAAATGCGATGTCAGGTCGCGTCAAGCTCAAGTACTGAAGACTTTCGACAAGCGTACGATAGCCGTGAGGAACAGAGATCAGGGTGCCTTCGTTGCGAAGAAGAGGCGGTAAGGCGACCATAGGTGTTGAAACTGGTTTTTAGCCTGTCATGTTGGCTTTATGCAACAAATCCTTAACATACTTCCTCTGGGATAAGAAAGCACCATTAGAGTTACGTAGTACCTCCACACCAAGAAAATAGGTCAGCAAACCTAGGTTCTTAAGGGAGAACCTCCCTGCCAAATTGTGAATCAAGTTTTGAACTGACAAGGATGAGCTTCCTGTAACAATGATATCATCAACATACACCAATATACAGATTGTTGTCTGCTTGTTATGATGAGTGAATAAGGATGCATCAGTAACAGAGTTAACGAAGCCCAGCGATTGGAGAAAAGTATGAAGCTCATTATACCAAGCCATTGGAGCTTTTTTTAGGCCATAAATTGCTTTGTGTAACTGACATATATGGTCCAGATACGAGGGATTCGCAAAACCTGGTGGTTGTTCCATGAAAACTTCTTCAATTAATGTACCTTGTAAGAAGGCGTTGTTCACATCCAATTGTTTCAAAATCCACCCATTTGTTTATGGCAATGGTAAGAATAAGACGAACGGTCACAGGTTTTATGACCGAACTAAATGTCTCATTATAGTCCCAACATGGCCTCTGATGGAATCCCTTTGCAACGAGACGTGCTTTGAAGTAATCTAGAGTACCATCATATTTTTCCTTTACTCGAAACACCCACTTGCAACCAACCAGATTACGATCAGAAGAAGGTAGGACCACTGCCCATGCGCCATTGGACTGAATGGCGTCAAACTCCCTTTGCATCGCCGCACGCCATTCTGTGTGTTTCAAGGCTTGAGGAACCGTCATTGGGTATATCTGGTAGGGAAGTAGAGGCAAATAGGTTAAGTTTGCGGATAGGTTTAGAAATGTTATTTCGTGACCTGATAGTAGATCCTGGTCTAGTATGATTAAGTCGGGCAAGAGGACTTGGTATTGGTGGTGCTATAGGTACAGATGAAATAGTTTTGGTAGCACTAGAGTCTGGACAATTTGTAGAGCTAGGTGAAGAAGAATGTTGTGCATGGCTAGGACTGGTTATGGTAGGTTGAGTGGCAGAACTTTCAGACTGAGGATCAGGCATTGATTGAGGTGGGGTGAGAGACAATGTAAAGTTGACCCAGTTCTCTGACTCCATAGTAGGTGGTGCAAGAGACTTGTCAAATGTACGATATGGGAACTCAGATTCCACAAACCGAACATGGCGTGAGGAATAGAGACGCTTCGTCGTTGGATCAAGACAAAGATATGCATTTTGAGTATTGGAATACCCTACAAAAACACACATAGCAGACCTCGGAGCAAGTTTGTGATTAGTATAGGGTCGTAACCAAGGAAAACACAAACAACCAAAGCTTTTAAACTTCTCATAATTATGAGGGATATTAGTAAGACAAAAATAAGGAGTGTCATTGTGAAGAACGGGAGTAGGAAGGCGATTTATAAGATATACCGCAGTAGAAAAAGCGTGAGGCCAGTAATCTAAGGGTATCCCCGAGTTAGTGAGTAAAGAGAGACTTGTTTCAACGATGTGACGATGACGACATTCTGAAAGACCATTGTGTTCTGGAGTGTGAGGGGGTGACGTATAACGAGTAATACCATGATCACTAAGGAAAGAGTCAAGTGCGTCATATTCACCACCACTGTCAGTAAATAGAACTTTAATTTTTTTTGCATCATAAGAGAGCACTGAAGATGTCCAAACATCACTAAAACTAATCTCCAATGGGTAAGTAGAGGAAATACTGGAAGAATAAAAGGGGAGCTTATAACTTTTTTTCTTATGAAACAAGAAGAGCACGACGAATGTAAGTATTTTTTGGAACACAATTTATGAGTATTATTGATAATTCTAAGAGTTGCGTTGGATGGATGTCCCAACTTATGATGCCATGAAGTAGGAGAATTTTGGGCATGATGAACGGAAGGTACAACAGAAGGCCACACGTACACTCCATTGATACACGGGCCTTTAAGAAGCGTTCTCCCCATGCGAATGTCATTCACAAGAAAACAGGATGGTAAGAATTCAATAGCAGAATGCTTTTGTTTTGTAAATTGAGACAGTGAGATAATATTCTTTGTTAGAGAAGGAACACATAGAACATTGGAAATAGGGAAATGAAAAAGTTTAAGAGATCTAGTGTGTGTGATTACGTTACCCGTACCATCACCAACAAACAACACATCCGGGCCAGTATATGGATGATGCAGGGCCAGGTTATCCAAGTCTTGAGTGACGTGGTGAGAAGCGCCACTATCCATAAGCCATTCTGGTGTAGAGGAGGTGGTCTTGGCCATGTGTGTGTGCGGCTGAGAGTTGGCGGCTGTCGGAAATTGGGCCGAGGACGGAGGTTGTAGATTCGGGTGCTGAGACTTGAAAGTAGGTGAATAGGTGATAACATGGCCCTGCTCTTTATACCACTGGCAACGACCTCGGAACGACTTGCCACCAGATGTGGAACGGTGGGTGGCACGGTGTGCATGTGGCCTCCAATTGGAAGATTTGGGCGTAGGATATTTGAAACTCTTTTGCGGAACACCAGTGTGGTGAGGACGGTTCCGTGCAGGGTGAGTTTGAGCCAACAGTGCAGTGTTAGGGGACGAGATCACAACTCCTTCTAATCTGAGACAAAGTTCATGGTTGAGTAATTTCTCGTGAAGTTCATCAAACGAGATTAGAGTGTTTCTCGCATTGACACCATCCACAACAGATTTATACGAGTCATCTAGGCCCTGCAAAATTATGTTAGGAAGGTCCTCTTGATCTAAAGGAGATCCAATGGAGGTAAGGATATCAGTCGTGCCTTTGATCGAATGCATAAAATCAGAGATTGAAAGTGTTCCTTTAGAAGCCGAGCGGAGCTTAGCTTTTAACTGCTTGATATGTCCACGAGAAGGACGTGTATAAGTGTTTTGTAACAGAACAAATCTCATGTGAAAATTTTGTTTGGGTGACAAGGGATGCCACCGGAAGCGAGAGCGTACTAAGAAGTGCACCGTAAATAAGTTGGTCCTGCTGTTTCCAAGAAAGAAAGACGGGATTGGTAACCTGCAGTGGTGCTGTGTCAGTATTAAGCACTTTTTCAGCCGGCATTTCGTAAGTTCCATCAACAAAACCGAACAAATCATAGCCTTCTAAGACGACATGAATATGAACTTTCATGTAATGTAGTTTGATAGCGTGAGTTTGATGATATTTGAGAGGACTATGTGTGTAAACGGCTGAGAAGAATCATGTGGATTTTGTAGTTGAGAAGCTTCTTCAAAAGCCATTGTTTTCGAGTAAAGAAAGAAAAAAACAAGTTAATATGGAACATGCTTTGATACCATCTGACTGTGTGTAAAAAGTTTTTGTATTTTATTCAATAAAATGCTTGAGATATATATACATGAGTTAGCTAACAAATTAGACTAAGGTGGATAGAGTGGATCCACAATATCAGCAATATAATAGGGTAGAGATATTTAAGGAAGTCCAACAATTAATGAGGTATTCAAGGGATGCCTAAGTCTGATTATCAAAAATATATATATATATATATATATATATATATATTATTGACTACAAACCTCTCATTTGGTGTCAAAACGTCCAAACCATCTCCCAACCGTCTGATTTGCTCGGAGCGAATGAGATGATGACACGTGTAACCACGCGTATTGGGAGGGAGATAACGGGCGCTGACGAAGCCGTTAGGGTGTTGGTGTGTAATATACATATTCCACATGTGTAACCATTGTGTGTGTTTAACTGACCAGTTGTTATTGTGTAACACCTTCCAATAGTGCGTACATGTGTTCGGTTTTATGAACGTGTAACTGGTACCTTGGTAGTGTATAACACCTACAATATAATTGTATAATCATTCACGTATAATGTAAAACCATAATTGACATGTGTAAGTGTTGAATTGTATAACAATAGTTACACACGCGAAACAAGTATATTACACACCAACACCTTAAGGGCTTCGTCAACGACCGTTATCTCCTTCCCAATTCGCGTGGTTACACGTGTCATCATCCCCTTCGCTCTGCCCAAATCAGACGGCTGGGAGATGGTTTGGACGTTTGGCGGTCAAATGTGGTTTGTATATATATATATATGGGCACACTCGACTACAAATCTATATAAAACATCCAAACGTCCAAACCATGTAAAATCGTCGGATTTGAGATGCGCGTTATCTCAGATTGCGATACCTGGCAGGGTCCAATATGTTATACAATATTGCACTACATGTTCTACGTGGTTATACAACATTGCATTGCATGTTATACAGTTCGAACGTTTTGATATTTTTAATTAATTTGTAGCTGATATTCTCTCTCTCTCTCTCTCTCTATATATATATATATATATATATAGAGAGAGAGAGAGAGAGAGAGACTAAATTGTATAAATGTCCAAACGTCCAAACTGGCAGGGGAAAATGTCCAAACGTCCAAACTGTATAACATGCAGTGCAATGTTGTATAACTATGTAGAACATGTAGTGCAACGATGTATAACATGTTGGACCTGTGCAAAATTGAAGCAAGGTATAACATGTAGTGCAACGTTGTATAACTGCCACATGTCGCAATCTAAGATAACGCGCGTCTCTAACCTGACGGTTATACATTGATTTGGACGTTTGGACATTTTGGTTGAGTTTGTATTGGATATATATATATATATATACATACTAAATTTTTTTGATATTCTAGAATTAAAATTTATCGAATAAATATTGAATGCTTGAAGATAAACTTTGATAAGTATACACGATTAACTAAAAAAATTCATATTTATGTATAATTAATCCAATAAATTTTTGAAGTTTGTGTGCCATGTACTCGATGAAATTTGATCATATAATTAATTTGGTCTATGATAAATAATAAACATATAGATATGAAATTATTTTTTTAACAGAAAACGAGTTTTGTTAAAATTTGCACAAGTTATAAGTTCTTTTTTTTCTAACAAGTTAGGCTGTCCACAACAAGAGAGTGGGAAAGGAGTGGGGACTCTCAATGCTGCCATGTGGCAGCTACAATGGAGAGTCTCTTCAAAAGTGGGTATGTGGAGGGAGGGATGGAAAGAGAAGGAGTAGGAGAGAGAAATGAGAGACTCCATAATTTAATATATAATAATGTATTCAATAGGTAATATGCAATTTTTTTAAATTATAAATATATATTACCAAATACATAATATGTTTATTAATATATAATAAAATATGATTAATATTTATTTTTTTGAAGAAAAATATAAATTTTATAATTAATATAATTAATTGTATAATTTTATAACTAATTTTATGATTAATTAAAATATAATAAATATTTATTGTATCTATATATATTTCCATTTTTGATAAATATACAATATGTTTATCAAAAAAAAATTATATAAATAATAAATAATAAAAAAAATATTCATGGAGTATATTTAATATTTATTGTCTCTATATATACCTCTCATGTTCTCATATTTGCACACGAAAGGAGAACTGAAATACGAATAAGTCGTGTTGCGGGAGCCCGAGGAATTTTCAACCGAACCGAAAGAATATTTTCATATTCGTGTTATAATAAAGTAGTTTGTTTTTTATAATTATAAATGAATAATAATGTTGAAATATTTAATTCTATAAAAATAGTATTAATTGAATTAAATAATATAAACATGAGGCACTCTGTTGTGTCCTCTAAAAAGTGAGTGCCTGCAGAGAGTGGATTTGCTGTGTGACAGCTCAAAAGCTGACATGAAGACTCCTACGAAAGCACTCTGTTGTGGACAGCTTTAGTTTTCTTTTTAACGAGTCGAGTTCTTGAGTGAGTTGGCGTTTCAAAAGGTTGCATATAAGCCCTCCTATCCTAATACGGAGTGATGGCGATTCACCTGCTCATAATGACTCTCCAGATAACCCAAACTAAATATTTACCCCCTCCACTCAAAAACGCTTAAAAATGGGTGTCCGATTTCCGAAAACAAACGCTACTCTGAATCGACATGTCACTGCCAACGACCCTTGTTCCTCACAAACCCACTATCCAATTCTTCCCAAATGCTCCGTCTTCTTCTGATTTCCAGCTCAAATCCGTGAAACCCTTTTCTCGGAGTCAATATCCCACCACACGTTACCTCTCCTCTCCGTCTGGCGGCGCTATTTCTAGGAACACCGGTTGGTGGAGTCCGTACACCATGACTCGGTCGTCCACCGAAGCTTCTGCTCTTAGGGACAGAGATGGAGATGACGAAGAAGTAGGAGGTCCCGCTGCGTTTGAACAAGAAGCTCTCCTTGATGGCTTCTCTGGTTTTCGTGCTCGATTCATGGCCGAGGATCTCCAAGCTACTCTCAACCGGTTGGTTAGTGTGCTAATTATTGGATGGTTTATGGGTTTCAGTTTATTTGACCTAATTGATATGAATTGAAATTGTAAAATCTCGATCTTGGAGGTGTTGAAGGTCATGATTTTAGAATAATTTGAAATGGGACATTTGAGTCTTATTTCTTCCTCTTCTTTATCCGTATTTATGTGGCATATCTGAGTACATGTATCCCATAGTTGGATAATAAATATCTCAGTAATTTCAATTTATTTTCTCTGTTTCTGTTCTGTCAGCATATGATAGGAAGCTGTCTATATGCTGTTTATTTGGTAGACTTTTCTACTAGCTCCTTTACTTGATGTCCAGATCAACCTTAATATTCATTTAACACAGTTAATTTATGCAGACATTTAATGTTGTGACTTGTGATGATATTGGACAATGAAAATGGGATTATACTTATACGGGGGAAGAAGAGATATAATGAGGTTTTTAGGGCTATTTTAACTCAGTATTTGAGACGCTGTAGGTTAGCATCGCAATGCTCTTTTCGGCAGAACATTCTGTATTTACTGTGATTAGAAGTATGCATTTAGAAGGAACAATACAACTTTTATTTCATCTGATGCTAAAAACTTTATCGTGTATTTGTTACAGAGCAAGTGGATTGTTTCTGCCGCTTTTGGTGCCATAGTTCTTTGCCGACATGATATAGCAGCGGTGTGGTTTGTTGGGGGTTCTGTTTTAAATAGCTATATCTCAGTGTCATTGAAACGAATATTCAATCAAGAGAGACCTGTTGCAAACTTGAGATCTGACCCTGGGATGCCATCTTCACATGCACAATCCATCTTCTACATTTCCACATTTGCTATTATATCTCGTAATTCTCTCTTTCCTCTTCACTCGTACATTTCTTTGTTTCTCTTCACTTTACCGCCAAATTGTTTCATGAAGTTTTGCTTTAATGATATTCTAGACTCTTTGAATTCATTGCATTTTCTCGTAATTGCTTCACACGGTGGCTTGTCCATATCTTACGTCTGCTGTATCATAATTCATGAACCTAAACTGAAATTGAATTAGCTACTGAATTTCATACCACTGTCAATATATAGTTATTATTTGCTTGATACATTCATACTATTGCATAACAATGTTTTTTGGCCTTATTTTATACTATTGTCGTATGAGTACTGATTTATATTTTAGTTACGCATCCATGCTTATTTCCTGAATGTTGCTGTAGTTTTGGAGTTGCTGGGAACAAACGTTTATACAATCTTTGCCAGCTTGGTTACCGAGGCATTTGCTTCTTATTTCGTAAGTATTGCTGATCTACTTGCTTGTAGCTTTGAGAATCAAGATCTTTAACATCACTTCCAGGTTGCTCGGTATTTTGTTATTGTTTGGTTTTCAATAAATTATGTGAGCAAACCAGAACCAGAGTGTTGTGGCCCCATATAATACTTCAGTCAAGTCCTGTTCAGTCCCACATCGGATTGCATGTGGATCCATTCACTAGTTTAAATCACAAGTCTAGGTTTCCAGCTATCAGCTTGAACTTTGAGATGGGTCGGACTTTAACAAGTCTGTTGCTATACTGAATAATGTCCGATGGTTGAGCTTCTATCCACATAAATATCAACTCAAGTTATTTTAGCCTTATTTTATGGGTCAATCAGGTGACTGGGTTCTCAGTTATTTATTACTGGAACTGTCAATTTTATTCATCTACCCTGAGATGTACTTGTATGAGAATTTACACGTCCTTGAATCCTTTCCGTTTTGCTCCTGTTTCATCCCTATTGATTGTCCTCAGCCTTACATCTCTAGTATTTTGCGTCTTGGGCTAAGTGAAAGGATATTGATCAAGATCAAGAAGGTTGGATTATAAGAAAAACTTAAAATGTCTTCTAAACGCGTGGCTGACATGGATAACACACAACTGTCATAAACAATATGATATTCAGGTAGTACAAAATGACTATGGTTACCAGTACACTGAGGCCATTTATTATAAATTTTGGCAGTTCGTTTTTTGGGCAACATCATCGTCACCAAATTGTATGGCTTGAATGTTCAATTCTCTGAGAATAGATTGATGTGAAATATTGAAAATCTCAAACCGAATAATTTCATTATGCTTCTCTTATGTATCAATGTTTTGCAGACATGGCTGCGGGTTTCACAGCAGCTCCATACAGTTGAGCAAGTCACGGTGGGTGGTGTATTAGGGACAATAATATGCATCTTGTGGTATTGGTTATGGCATGGGATAGTAATGGGAGCCTTTCAATCCTTGTTGTGGGTTCGGGTTTTGATTATTGTTGGAACAGCCACACTTTGCCTGAGCTTTATTGCGTATGTGCTTCGCAATTGGTTTAGGGATGAACGATGAACTTCATTAAACAACCAAATGAGCAAACGAAAAGGTCTAATGTAATTATATAGAGAAGCAATCAAGGAACTGATAAGAATTTGTAGGTCAATTGTTTTGCATATTTGATAAGCTAGAATGACCTGTAGTTGCTACGAATGTAAACACTTGGTAATGTGACAGAATTGATCAGCTCATTATCTAAAGCTGCATACAGATTTATCATCTCATCGGATTTGCTTAAGATTGTCTGTTGAGCCTGAAGCTGTATTTTTGTCTAACAAAAGACTTTGCATGATAAACCTTTCTATTAGATGGATGCTTTTGTTCACATTTCTTACCTTGTTCTTCACTTGAATTGAGGATTGAAGTCCTACTCGGTTTAAAGTTTTTACAATCGTTGGTAAAGACGTTGCGGTTGATCTAGTTCATGTGAATGAAAATCAAGCTTGCTTATGCAGGTACTATCTCTTCAAACCACATTAAACATGTGTACTCAGACCTAGCTATTCGGACTTAAGATGAAGGTTTTGGTAAGTTGGGCAAACAAATTTTGATGTTTCAAAATGTATATTAACTACAGAGCCGATGCATCTGGATGAAATACATATAAATGTGTGGTATAATAATACTTAAATAGGGATGATTATAGTTTGCAGCATTTATAATGACTGTGTTTTACAAATAACTATGCATAATAGAAAAAGATTTACTTGAGCTCACTTAATCATGATTTTTAAGTGTTACGCTATTCTGCCCGCTTTCACGTTTAATATGTTCGCACATGTCACGTATATTTCATAAATCTTAAACTTCTCTGGTGTTATTGTTATCTCAAGGCTCAATCATATGCATAACTAAATGGAGACCGAACAGTGGGAGTTCAGTGCAGAATCGCAGATCCCATCCACACCTCATGTATTTCTAAAAATTTTGAGACAAGGTTCATCGGATATGAAAGATTTACGGTGTTTTCGGATTGTTAATTTGTATATGTTAATAGATAAATATTTAATCAAAATACCAATTAGTTCATTTGATTCATATATTACGTGTAATGAACAACTTAACTCTAATTTTAGTGTTGAATTTGATATACGTGATATTGTTAGTGATTCACGTTCACATAATATGATTGAAGAATTTGATATTATAGTTTAAGGATAGTGTCAAAATAGAGCACATATCTAAAGGTTTATGCATCAATTAGACAACTTTCTTAAAAGTAAATGTGGGATATTTAGGAGTTTAAGAGATGAATGGTTCAAAGCATTTTAATGATTGGAATATAATTTATCAAATCATAGAGATTATTTACATTGTCATCATTTCAAGCCAAATAATATCGGTAGCTTTGGGGAGGACGTCTTCATACATATATTCACTATTTCAACAATTCTATCATCTAATAAAGTAATTGGTTGTTATATTAAAACTTGAAATTGTTTGATAGGTTCAAAGGCATTGATGAGAATGTAGAATCGGTGAGTTTCTCTTCAAAGAAGCTGAGAGATAGGGTTTCGAGTTCATGTACAGCTTGGAGGACATACATGTCAACACATTTGAGAAAGATAAACCGATTCAGAAGTACTCAGTGTAATAGATGTGTGAAATAAATGTGAGTTGTGGGTTCACAATCACAATCACAGTCTTAATACAATCTATGCTATGTATCTTTTTTGTAATAAAAATATAAATTGTGATTCATAATCACAATCAGCCAATGGAATTCTTCAGAACGATCCAAATCTCATTTCCTATAGATTTTCTGGACTAAGAATAGAGTCAGTAACATGTATGAGGAAAGAAACACATTTTTCTTTCACAGGCTCCATTTAAGACTAGAATTTCCTAACAGGCATACATAAAGTAACTTGCGAGAAATATGAACTACAAGTTATGCATTTAATCAAATTCATACATGTACATGGGCATGGTCATGGTCATCGGCATGGATCACTGCTCTTCTGAGTTGAAGTAGCTCCAAGCAACCTGCGTCCAGACCAAACATTGAACAGCCATTTAGAAGCAGAATCAAGAACCAAACCATGTGAATGATGACAGGTTTCCCAAGATTCATTCCTCGCAATCCAAAATCCAGGCATGGACATGCAATGCAATCCACAATAACATCAGAGAATCATGTCATCTTTATTTTTGCAACGGAATCAAAATCTTCAAGTACCACTCTGTGGAACCTTCTCAGATGTCTTGCTACATCCCAACATTAGCAATTGTACAAGTTTGTCTCACATAACAGAAAAATGCTGTTCTTGTCTAGCTAAAGAGGTTGAAAGTGCGCCCGAATTGACCTTTAACATTTCAGACCAGCCCCCCCAAAAAATTATTGAAATCAACAAACAACAAAATGTTTTACTGACACCGTCTCTCAGGAAGAGAGACCCGCCCTGGCATATTGACACTAAGTTGCCCTTGCCTTTGGCAAGATGTTGTCGGGAAGTATAAGCTCCGGAGGTGTCTCACGAACAACACCCAGCATCGAATCATACTCCTCATCACGGCGGGCAAACTTCTTGCGAAGCACCTTCTCAAACTCAATTTCATCAAAGCTCTTAGCATTCTCGGCTGCATGAACCTGTGCCAAATTGGAGTAATTTAGGGCCGACTGGGAGATGAAGGCCATCTCTTCTTCTGTAAGCTTCCTTAGGAACTTAGCCGGATTTCCTCCCCATACCTGCATTCAAAGATCCCTGATAATTAATTGATAGGTATTTATTCATTTGCTATACAGTTCACTTGTTCTATAAAAAAAGTAGCACGATTGAAGGTTGAAAGTCCTCATAGAACAGTTTATTCATTTGCTATACAGTTCACTTGTTCTATAAAAAAAGTAGCACGATTGAAGGTTGAAAGTCCTCATAGAACAGTTATCCTGTTTGGTACAGTATCTCCTATCATTGACATCAACTTCAACTGAAGACTTTTTTTAAGAAACAATATAATAAGCAAAATCTAGGGCAGACAAAACAGAAGTGGATATTCAGAAACCCTTGACTTTCCCAGTCACAATTCGAGGGTTATAGAGATTACATGTTTTGGAGTCATGCAAAAAAATTCTTACATTTCAAGAACAAAAAAGAGAATGTTGATTAGTACAAAATCTTGTTTACCATCTTCTAGTTTAGCTCAGTGGTCACTCTAGCAATATAATATCAATATATACATTGAAATGAAAGATGATACATTAAGAATTAATTATGAAGAAATGCCGAGCATTTAACTATAACTACCACGGATCATAATTGATAAATTCCATCAACCCAAATTCAGCGTCACAAGTAAGTCTCATGTTTCTGAACCAATTTCTTCACACAGACACGCACCTAAAGGAAATAATAATGAAGTAAAAGAATATTTCATTTCAAGTTCGTAGGTAAAGAGCATTAACTGCCAAAGTATTTAACTCAGAAAACTAACATATTTGAATAAGAAATGTAAGATGTATGATATGGGCTCTTCTACAAACCTCTCCACATGGAATCCTTGTATTCTGCCTTACAAGGGCTCCAGCAGCAACCATGGCATGTTTCTCAACATAAACCCCATCAAGCAGAGTTGATCCCATGCCAACAAATGCCTCATCCTCAACAGTACATCCATGCAAAACAGCACTGTGACCTGTTTGTGAACAAAAGAACTAATCATTATTACTTCCACCAGGATTAGGTTGCAGCAATTTAGAAAGAAGCTCATGTCACTTACCTACAGTGACATTATCACCAATAATAGTTGGTAGAACCTTCCCACTTAAATTTGATTTGGCCACATGAACAAGGGAGTTATCTTGTATATTTGTTCCAGAACCAACACTGATGCTGTTAACATCACCTGCAAGTTTTATAGATCAGAAAATAAGATAAATATACCACAAATGCAAAGGTGGGCACATAAAAAAAGTGATCTAGCAACAACACATGCAACAATATATAAAGATCATCAGTCTGAATAAGCATAAATTCCCACACAAACAGTTCAGAGATTGTTTTTAATGGCCAAGTTATTGAACTTTATAAAAAAGGAGCTGAACAATATTTCAATAAAATTGTTTGCCTTCTTCACTTATTGAAGGATAATCTCCATCCAATCTAATGCCCATGCAAACATCATCATTTCCAAAGATTCATTGGAATTCATAATTCACTACTTGATTCATTCCCCTAAGCACAAAGATCATTATGACATCAGCATCAAGACACCTAAACAATAAACTATTCTGAAACAGACTTCTCATTGGCTCTGTTCTACCTCATGTGATTCCTCAAGTTAAATATCTTATTGCAAGACACAGTAATTGATGTCATGTTCTTTTTGCCTCACGATGCATCATTTATTTTATCAGCAATAAAGCATGAAATCTAACCTATACTAACCCCACCCCACACTTGTTCCCAAGCAGGTGACCCACTAGGACTCAAACACTGGATCTCATATGACATAGTGCTCGTCTTGCCATTTAGACCAGCCATGAAGCATCATTGATGTACCTATGAAAGAAAACTTTAAAGTATAGCCAAGTAAAAAAGAAATTTCTAGCAAATAGTGAAATGATCTAGCGCACCAAAAGAATTTTCATCAAACCCTAAGGTTTTATAGTGATGACTGATGAGACTCACCTCTCAACACACATCCATACCAAATAGAGGCACCTCGTCCCACCTGAACATCACCAATTACGGATGCACTAGGAGCAACAAAAGCATCTTTATCAACGACTGGAGCCTTGTCAAATACATTCATGAGCGTCCGGTGCCTGGAAACTTTTAAAAAGAGAGGTATAAGTCAACGAAAGGAACAATATTTCACCACCAAATTAAAGTCACACATGGAAAAAAGAATAACCTGGATGTTTCAAGTGTATACAAAACAGGGGAACAAATGAGTACTGTAAACAACATAAACTAAAAGAATGATATTCCGTACCACCAAGCTCAAGTTGCATATAAAAAAACTTATGTTTAAAATGAAACCAAGATATTTCAAGACCATGAAGGAAGGAAACAAAAATACATAAATAGTCAGATATGGTTTCATTCACTGCCAACATACTAATACTACCATATAATATGAAACAAAGATTTATCTGACTTGGTTCTAATTGAAAACTAACAGAATTCTAACTTTTTTCGCAGCAATAAGAAAATTGTCCCATAAACACCACATAACTAAACTTCATTAATTCAACACTCAAACTGCCACTACAGAATTCTGGGGACATACTCAGCAACTTCACAAGGCAATGCACTATGCAGCAAAAAAAGAAGTAACAACAAGTTAGTAAATCATGTCTCAAAGGCAAGCAGCTCTTTCCAATTGTCACAAACCCACTACACAGAAATGTTACTAGTTGCTTATTGCTACAGGGCTTCGACATATCCTACACTGCACATCATAATGAGAAGAACAAAGAATGTAGCAAACCGAAAACCAAATCACATTTCTTACAAAAATGACATGAAAGATAATTAAAATGTTATGAGGTGACATGATGAAGCCCATTTGCAGCTAGAAAGTCAAGGGAGCAAAAAATTATGAAGCAACACTCCTTTGTGTTTGACCCATTTCCTTACAGTTTCCTAAAATGTTCCTCCAATAAAACAAGTCATTGTTCAGCTCCATATGATATGCCATTGCTTTCTATTTTAAAAAAAGAGAGGAAAACATATAACTTGGAATCATAAAAAGAACACCCAATCAACCAAATCGACCTGATTAACACACATCATCCAGCTGACAATGATAGTCAGATAAAACAGGAAAATTTACAGAAAAACAGTTTGCAGCTAAAGTTTCTGAATTAAACCTAATTATGAGTAAAATTGAAGTGGTTGGTGTGGGGGATTCCTAGGGTTTCCATTCCCAAGATGAGTGATTGAAGAGGTTGAGCTTACTCTGTTCCTTGAAGTAGTAGTTGCCCTGGAAGCGGCAGCCGAGGCGATCAAGGGCTTGACCAGTCTCTCGGATCCAGAATCCGACGGTGTAGATTGCTTTTCCTAATGTCCCCATCGTCTTCGAGCTCAGGTTCTCAAAATGAGAGAGAGAGAGAGAGACAGAAATGGGAGAGAGACGGAGTGTACAGTCCTTCGATGCAGCTTCGGGTCCTGCAATGGGAGTTGTACCTTGGCATAGCTCAGCAGTGCTCCTCTGCAACTACTTTTCCTACAGTTTCGTCAACTCCTCCAATCATACATCCCCACGTGTATCTAAGAGACCTGTTGTTACTTAGTTAAGAATTAAGATGAGAAAATTACAAAAAGTTACGGTAAACCTTACTTTTTTGACATAAAACTAGGGTTAACTTTATCTTTTATTGCACCGGTGTTAAAAGAAATGGAAGTGTGTAAAATAATATTATGTGCTGCTCACGTGGTGGTTATAAAATAATCAATATTAACTAAATTACCCTTACATGAGACTTAAAAACCTCTCTAAAATATTTATCAGTAATACTTAAATTACTCTTATAATCACTGATACTAATTTTCATTAATCCTTAACTTGTTCTTTGTGATGAGTTTGTTGATTTTGACATATATCTATTTTATGATCAAATTAATGGTACAAAAAATTAAATGTAAATATCACAACATTTGCATATATGCACACTACATTTGCATCATTGCAAGAATTCATCACTGGAAGGGTAAAACCATGCATCTCATCAACATTAACCACATGTAACATTAACCATATATTTTATTCATATCATGCATATAACACTTAAAACTTGATGTCCATTGTCTGATACAAAATAAAAAAGAAAAAGTGCATGATTATAATCTCCTTAACATAAAAACAATCAAAAGTAACGGTGAAATAAATTACCGCCCAAAAAGATGATATAACAAGTCGACAATGTCCTCTCATGTACACATGAATGCACTGAATTATCCAATAAACAGAATTCACGGTGGTCGACAAATAGTTACTCCAAATCTCCAAGGGTTGAGTACTGCTCCTTAGATGGACTTCGATATTTAGGGAAGCCCTAATATGAGCACTGTTAGTTTTTTCAACACTAACGGCGTATACAAACACATAAGCCGTTACAATCGAATTTGTAACGGCGAATGCACCAGAATACACCGTTACAAGGTGTAACGGCGTATTCTGGTGCATACGTCGTTAGTCTACCTCATTTGTAACAGCGTATCGACCAAAATACGCCGTTACTAATTCTTCCCATTATGTTACCGTTAGGTCGTAATGTTACCGTTACTTCGTAACGACGTATGTAGGTAAATATGCCGTTACAAAATCAGTGTATAAATATTCACAAAACCTCCTCCCATTCTTCCCACATTTTTCTCCCAATTCTCTCAAACATTGTTGTTCCCGACAAGGGCATTTCCGTACTATCATTTCCATTTTTCGACAAGTCTCTCTCAAAATACTACGGTTCATATCATCATTCTCCATATTAGATTGTGGAATCGAAGTTGCCGGCAAAACATTTACAACATTTCAATGAATTAGTAGGTACGTACATTATTGTTTAGTAATAATGCATTATGTAATGTATTTTATTAATTGTAATTTATGTTAAATAGTGCATGTAGATTATTATTTTTGTTGTTATAATAATAATAATAATAATAATAATAATAATAATAATAATAATAATATATGTTAATTGTTGGTATAGTTGATATATATAATGAAATAATATTGATTATTAACCCTAGTTATTTGTATAATATAGAATGGATCGTGAGTGGATAACATCTCGTAAGATGAATGAGGAGTGGATGAACGGATTAAGTAGTTTCATTAAATTTGTGAGACAAAACGCGCAAACAGATGGCGTGTGACGTTTCAAGTGTCTGTGCACTCGATGTTGTGATTATTCTTGGCACGATATGGACACCATTTGCGATCATGTATTGAAGAAAGGTTTCCTTACATCGTATAATGTGTGGATCCATCACGGCAAAGCCAGAGGGCCTAGTTCGAGCCGAAATATAGATATGAGTTTCCCATCAAGTTCGCATAATCCCCCTTGTTCGACGTCGGCGCACACTCCAGAGTACGTCGATCTGGCGCATCAGTTCGTGAATGATGTAGATCCATCTAGAGATGTAAGGATTGGCGAAGATGAAGGCAAGACCGAGAACGACGAGGACGAGGACGAGGACCCGCAATTGGTCAACAATCTTGACCATCAGAAAAGTCAAGATTGTTGACTTTCACGCTTGACTTCGGTATTATTTTCCCGTTTCATATACTAAATGACAACCCAATTGACAATAATCATTGTACACTACCTAAAAATCATATAAGTTAATCAAAATTGAAAATCGCATAACAAATTCATGGCGGAAACGTATGTAACAGAGGTTTGACAGTTACTTACGGATGTGCTTACGGGTGATCAGTTTAGATCGAGGTTTATATATGTTTGGAGTTTACTATAAATTTGGCATATGAGCGACAACACTATTACGCTTCTATCCGTACGGTTGGATTAAAACACGATTTTTGACACCAATCACTTTTGCTGAAAGCGTGAGTTTAGGGTTTAGAATGGTAAACCCTAAACTATACCCTAAACGCTAACTTTATCGAACGTTCAATTCAATTTAATGTTTTTATAATAATCCAAACCGTTCAACATGTTGGAAATGACATTGACGTGGTATAGTCCAAATTTCAGAAAAATCAAACCACGGGAACACTCCCGATCAATAACGATCGGTTTGAACCAAATAAAATATTAATTTAGAGTTTAGGATTGTAACGGCGTATATGCCTCATACACCGTTACAAAATGGGCGCGAATTGAAGTTTTGGCCAAAAATTTCAATTTCGCGCCGAAATTTACAATATCCGCTCGAAAATTGGTTGTAACGGCGTATTGGTCGGATACGTCGTTACAAAATTGGTTGTAACGGCGTATTGGTGGCATACGCCGTTACAATATTTTTTGCCCGTTGTCAAACGGTCATTTTTTTGCCCGTTGCATTTTTTACCGTTGATGTTGTAACGGCGTATTATGGGGACATACGCCGTTACCAAATTTGTAACGGCGTATTTCTTTATAATACGCCATTAAAATTTAGCAGTATTAAAGGTGAAACCCTTCTCTTCTTCCTCACGCTTTGCCTCTCTGCCTCTGGCTAACCAGCTCCTTCGTCGTCACCGTCGCCTCTTCCAGCCAGCCAGTTCATGTAAATCCTCCTTGCTCTCTCATTTTATTTGTTTAAAATTATTAATTGAATTTTTTCATAAAAATTGTTAGTTTGAATATATTATATTGAATATTTGTTAGATTTGAAATTGTTAGATTGAATATGTTAATGTGAAATTGTTAGATATTTATTAGGTTGAATATGTTAATATGAAATTGTAAAATTTAATTTGTTAGGTAAAATTTTATTTGTTTGAAATTGTTAATATATGGTTAGATTATATTGAATATGTTAGTTGTTAATAAGTTGAATATGTTAGTTGTTAATTGAAATTTAAATATGTTAGACTGAATATGTTTGAAATTGTTAGATTATATTGAATATGTTAGATTAAATATGTTAGATTGAATATGTTTGAAATTGTTAGATTATATTGAATATGTTAGTTTTTAATTGAAGTTGAATACTCCTTAGTGGCATTTTGTTATATTACATAAATACCCCAATAGGGGTATTTTCAGTATTTTGTAAGGAAATGCCCCTAAGAGACATTTTCGGTATTTTACAACAAATACCCCTCAAGGGGTATTTTCAGAATTCAAATTTATTTTTTTGACGATAAATAAGTTTGAAATCGTTTTTAGATATAATGGCCTCCTCGTTAAGCGATTCGAACCAAAAGGCGAAGAAGCCTCATGCTCGGGCACCGAGGCATGATTTAATGGACCCCAAGTTTTTCTTAACTTACGAGCAGTCGGCGCTTGACACATCGCCTTCGTCGTCGCGGTTGGAGGGGAGTCACCTGATTATAGGGATTGCTACACTCCCTTACCTCCACATCCGACCTCGATTTTGGTTGGGGCTACCTGTAAGGACCTCTCCCGGGCAGTTAGACTAAAATCTGGGAAAATTCAAAATTTTTGAATAGTGACCAGATCGAGTCTGAACCTGACCCCGAGAGTTGTTTTGGACATAAGATGACGTTATTTTCGACCAAGCTAAGTTCAGGGCGACTAAAGACCACTTCGTGACCCATTCGGGGAAAGTTGACTTAGGTTGACTTTTTGCTAGAAAAGTCAACCGAGAACGTTTTGGGCGATTCTGGACTCGTTAAGTCCCGAATCGCAAAACGGTCGATGCAGTATTCTTAGTTAGCCCATTTTAAGTCACTCGGGAGATTTTGCTGAAATCTCGATAAAAGTGCCCGTTCGGGGTCCGAAACGTCCGATTTTGGGAAATCTGATCCGTTTTTGGTTGGTGGAAAAGGTGACCGATGTGATTGGTGGGTTAGGTATCAAGGGGACAAGGAAGTGACTTGTTGTGTGTGGGGTTTGGTGATGTTGGGAAAGAGGAAAAAGGGTTGATTTTTGGGTTTTCATTTTATTTAATTAAGTAATTAATTAAATAAAATGTGTTGTTATAAGGAGGGGGAGCTCCCATTTCATCCGAGAACAACCAAGAGAAAGAGAGGGAGAAGAGAAGAAACAAGGAGAGAGAAAGAGAAAGAGAAAGAGAAAGAGGGAAGGAGAAGGAGGGTCCGGCCAAGCAAGGAGGATTTCCCGTCACTCCGTCCGTCGTTTCTTCGAGATTTCTTCGTATTCGGAATCCCGACATCGAGGACTACAAGAGTTATGGTTCTCTTTTCGATTTGGAGTAGTTTGGTTCGTGGGTTTTAAGTAGAAATGTGTTGTTTTAAGTTTAGTTAGACACTAGAGATGATTAGGCATGTTTTAAGACAAATTTGAACAAATTCCGGTGACCGGAGGGTCGCCGGAGCTCCGGCCACGTTGGTGGCTGATTCCGGTGGCCATGGAACGCTGACTCGAAGTGCTTCAACCTTCATCTTGTGAGTTTTTCCAAAGGAGCAACGGTTTGGGAGCTAGAAGCCCGGGAAGTGACTGAACCGCTGAATCTGTCCAGCCGGACGGACAATCTGTTTTGCTCCGGACGGAGCCGTTCCCGTTCGAACTTGGTTCCAAGCAAAACATGAAGTTTGTAGAGGACTGGCAGAGCTTCAACTTTCATGTTTACGTGTTTTTTAGAAGAGCTACGGATTTGGAGCTGCAAGTCCGGGAAGTGGACTGTTCTGCCGAATCTGTCTCTGGACAGATTCGAAGTAAATCCCGTAGCTCGATTTTGTTTCCCGAGAATTAATGTGGTGGCTTGTGTGGGGCCCACGAGCCCGGGGCTCGGGTTTTGTGAGTTCGGTGGTCCCGGGTGACCCCCGAGTCGATAACTTGCGTATTTGATAATTTCCGGATTTAAATTGTGAAAGACGGTTTTTCCACCAATAACTTTAATTGAAGTATTTTAACGCTCGGGTGTCGGAATTCGATTCCGTTAATTGAATTGGTCTTAGAATATTAAATGAGGAGTTTAGAAACAAGTTTCGAAATTTTCGGAGTCCCGAGGGTCAAAAACTCGTTTCCGGGCAGATTGGGTGTTTCGGGGAAAATGGGTCATTCCGGACCCATTTTGGCTACTTTGATTAATTTGAAGTGTGTCCAAGTGTTAGGCACTTGTTGGAGTACACTTGTAAATTTATTGCATTCGTTTCGGAGTCTGTTTGAGTTTTTAATTATTGAATATAATTATTAGTTGATATTGACGCTCGCGGGAAAGGCAAGGCGTGAATAGCTCGAGCGGGAGGCTAGGAGCGTACGTGGAGCTTTCCTAAGGTAGGGGGACATAGCTACCTAGACTATATGGCTTGATGCCTTTGTTTGATTATATATGTGTGTATATATACGTGTGAGCATGATTTTGCACTATTGTAGTGGCGTGAATATGCTTGGTGTGATTATATGCGAATAGTGAGATTTGCATGATAATGTTGGGTGAATTAGTTTAGTATAACTCTGAACTGATTGTATGCACGGGATTGTGCCAGGTATTATATTATTTGCTTTTCAGACGATGATTTATTCCGTCTTGCACCTAGTATGTTTTCTGCATGAGTATGGTGTGATACTTGTGTTACAGGTGGTGTGTAAGGTAAACCGAGTTGAGGGTGGATTCCCTTGATCGAGATTGGTTACCTTTATTTGTGCTAAGGGTCAACCGAGCTGAGGGTGGACTCCCTTAGTTGTGATCGGTTACCTTTATTTAGGTGTAAGGTAAACCGAGTTGAGGGTGGATTCCCTTGATCGAGATCGGTTACCTTTATCTTTGTGGGAAAGGTCAACCGAGCTGAGGGTGGACTCCCTTAGTTGTGATCGGTTGCCTTTATTTAGGTGTAAGGTGAATCGAGTTGAGGGTGGACTCCCTTGATCGAGATCGGTTACCTTTACCTAAGGGAGGGTGAACCGAGGCAAGGGTGGATTCCCTGGGCTGAAATCGGTTACCCTAGGGTGTAGTTGATTATGTTATACAACTACTTTTGCATTGTTATCATCTTGTGTATGTGCGATGTTTAAGTCTTGGAGGTAGCGTGTTCACCCCTACAACTTGTGCAGGTTATGGATGTGTTTAGATCTTTTGACTGGGAGCTTGGGGGCGTGTCGTGTTGACGTGTCTTTGCCAGTGGTGTTTGGTCGGCTGTTGTAGACTCTGTTGAGTCGTAACCTGTTTTGTTACTGCTTTTCATTATCCGGTTTATTACTTTATTTTGTAAAACACTCGGTGAGGTGGCGTTATGCCTCACCATTATGGTATTTATTTATGAGTTACTTGCTTCATTTTAAAAAGATGTTTTGATGGAATTGTTTTAGAACTGGTTTACTTACTTGTGCAATCACCTTTAAGTTAGGGACGCCTAAACTAAAGGTGTTGACTTTGTGCGAGTATAGTTATGATACACTCGAGGACGCTCGAGGTGTTTCATAACTATTTCGTATATGTATTATCGATACTTGTATTTTATCGCGTGACGACTAAGATTCGGAGAACCGGATCTTGGGGCGTTACAGTTTGGTATCAGAGGCTCAGGTTCAACACCTGTGTGCCTTGCGTCGACACGTTGGGTAGAGTCAGTAATAGGAGAGTATTACATGGCTTTGGTCTTTGAGTTTTGTGGTGTTAAGTTGGTTAGTAGTGAGTTAGCCTGACAACTTATGTGCAGTGGTGTGACTGTATGACTTGAGAAATGATGGACAGGTTGTGGTACTGTGATAGTACATGAGGTTGCTTGTTAACGTGAGTATATTATTGACATATTTGATTGATGACATGTGTTGACTGGTGGGCATGTTAGTGAGAACATTGCCGGTTGGTATTACTACGCTAGGATATTAGTACCTAGTATGATTAGTAATGGTAGAAAATCAGTGAAGTTCCATTGTCCTTTAGCGCGAAGTCCGCTTGATCGTGGATCCTGATTGTGATCTCATTTCCGTGCAGTAGTGCACATGGCGCCGAAGACTAGGCGAGGAGGTACCAGGGGGCGGGGAGCGTCGAGGGCGACTCAGGGAGCTCGAGTTGCCGAGCCCGCGGAACAGACCACTGGTGTCGAGACACAGTCCGCGGAGACTGCCACCGGCAGTGCTGGGCAGGCGGGAACTCCAATGGGGATGCCCCCTGCCCCGACGACCGCTCCCGACAGGGTCCCGATGGGGGAAGAGCTGTTGAGGTCGATACAGTCCCTGACCAAGGTCATGGGGCGGAGGGCAGCTAGGTCCACCACACCTGAGGCAGCACCAGTTCGGGCTGCAGTACAGCCGTCGCACGCATTGCGAGACTTCCTACGACTGTACCCACCTGCTTTCCACGGAGAGCCTGATCCTTCGATAGCCGAGCAGTGGCTACAGCAGATCACTCAGGACCTGGACACCACAGGGGTCAACGAGGGGAGCATCTGCATCACTTTAGCTGTTCACCAGCTGAAGGGCGATGCCTACTACTGGTGGGAGCGGGTGAGGGCCCGGGTTGGGCAGGACTTTGAGGAGTTCCGGGAGGTCTTCCTCGAGAGCTACTTTCCAGAGTCGGCGCGGGATAGCCGGCAGCAGCAGTTCCTGGAACTGCGCCAGGAGACCCTGACGGTCGCCAAGTACGAGGCCCGTTTCACGGCCTTGTCGAGATTTGCTCCGGATCTGGTGAGGTCCGATGCGAGCCATTGCAAACGGTTCGAGCGGGGGCTGAGGCCCGAAATCTTCGACCGGATCCTTGCTCTTAGGATCCGAGTGTACTCGGTGATAGTGGACACCGCCGCAGCCATCAAGGAGGGGATGGCAGAGACCCGACGTCTTCGTGCACAGAGGCCCCGACCGAGTGGCCCTTCGGAGTCTAGAGACTTCAAGAGGCCCCGTCATTCGGGCTTTCCGCCACAGCAGGCTGGACGGATGGAGCAGAGGCCGCTGGCTTCGCTAAACACAGCAGCTGCCAGCTCGGCAGGATCGAGACCACCAACCACTTGCTACATGTGCGGGCAGACGGGACATCTTTGTCGGGAGTGCCCACAGAGGCATGGGACTGCGAGGCAGAGTCAGGGCGGACAGCCCAGATCGCTGGCGGGAAGGCCGGGAAGTCAGGCCGGGTCTCAGGGAGGCCGGGCCAGCGCAGGACCGCCCACATGCTATAGGTGCGGACGCCTCGGGCACATTGCCAAGGACTGTCCCTCCAAGGGCGCTACACCGGTACAGTCATCCGCATCACGGCAAAACTACCGGCCCAGGCAGGAAAACGCACCAGCACGGTCGGCAGGGCCGAGTACAGGGCAAGGACAGCAGACACGGGGCAGAGTATATTCTGTTGCGGGCCAGACTGAGACGCCACAGCCTGATGACCAGAGATCAGCGCAGGGTACGTTTCTTGTTTTTAATTCGTGGGCGTCTATTCTCATAGACACAGGTGCCTCGAATTCTTTTATCTCTGCACGGTTTGCACGGTCCCTGGCATTGAGGGTCGAGTCTTTGAGTCCGCCCCTGCGTGTTGATACACCTTTGGGGGACGACACTGTTCTAGACAGGGTCTGCAAGGCATGCGAGGTGCGCGTAGCCGACCATCCCCTTGTGGGGGATCTGATTGTACTTAACATGACGACATTCGACGTCATCCTGGGTATGGACTGGTTGAGACGGTATCGAGCGATCATCGACTGTTACAAGAGGATAGTGACAGTATCGAGCGGTGGCTCTACTATCACATGTCCATTATCGAGCGGTGGCCCGACGGGCGGAGGCCGAGGACTACCACGGGTTGTTGATGAGTTTGCGGGCGTGTTCCCAGACGATCTGAGCGGTTTGCCACCAGTGCGAGAGGTGGAGTTCGCGATCGAGTTGTTGCCGGGAACGGCGCCTATTTCTGTGGCACCCTACCGTTTCGCTCCCGCCGAACTCGAGGAGTTGAAGAGTCAACTCCAGGAGCTACAGGAAAAAGGGTTCATCCGGCCGAGCACTTCGCCTTGGGGTGCTCCGGCGTTGTTCGTGAAGAAGAAGGAAGGTTCACTCCGGATGTACATCGATTACCAGAAGCTGAACAGGGCGACAGTAAAGAACCGTTATCCAATGCCGCGGATAGACGATCTCTTCGACCAGCTCAGGGGTTCGAAATGCTTTTCCAAGATCGACCTGCGATCTGGTTATCATCAGTTGAGGGTGCGAGAGGAGGACATCCAGAAGACGGCATTCAGGACACGGTATGGCCACTTCGAGTTCTTGGTGATGCCGTTCGGTTTGACCAACGCTCCAGCAGCGTTCATGGACCTGATGACACGGATCTTCCGGCCTTACCTTGACCAGTTCGTCATCGTGTTCGTAGACGACATCCTTATCTACTCTCCGGACGAGAGGACTCACGAGGCACATCTGAGGATCGTGCTTCAGCTACTCCTATCGCACCAGCTTTACGCGAAGTTGGAGAAGTGTGAGTTCTGGCTCACTGAGGTGAGGTTCCTCGGGCATGTAGTGTCCAGCGACGGTATCTTTGTTGACCCGGTGAAGATTGAGGCAGTCTCGAGATGGGCACAGCCGACGAGCGTGTTTGAGATTCGTAGTTTCCTGGGGTTAGCAGGTTATTACAGAAGGTTCGTGAAGGATTTCTCACGACTGGCAGCACCGATGACTCACCTTACACGGAAGGGAGTTAAGTTTGAGTGGGACGAGTCCTGTGAGAACTCATTCTTGGAGCTGAAGACTCTATTGACCACGGCTCCAGTGCTGATAGTACCAGAGCGAGGCATAGGCTACGACGTCTACTGTGACGCGTCCGGCGAGGGACTGGGTATTGTGCTGATGCAACTGGGGAAGGTGGTAGCGTTCGGGTCCCGACAGTTGAGAGTGCACGAGAAGAACTATCCGACGCACGACCTGGAACTTGCGGCAATCGTATTTGCACTGAAGTTATGGCGTCACTACCTCTATGGCGAGAAATTTCAGGTCTTCTCTGATCACAAGAGCCTGAAGTACCTCTTTTCTCAGAAGGACCTCAACATGAGACAGCGGTAGCGTCAATCCGTCCAAGAGAAAGAGAAAGAGAAAGAGAAAGAGAAAGAGGGAAGGAGAAGGAGGGTCCGGCCAAGCAAGGAGGATTTCCCGTCAATCCGTCCGTCGTTTCTTCGAGATTTCTTCGTATTCGGAATCCCGGCATCGAGGACTACAAGAGTTATGGTTCTCTTTTCGATTTGGAGTAGTTTGGTTCGTGGGTTTTAAGTAGAAATGTGTTGTTTTAAGTTTATTTAGACACTAGAGATGATTAGGCATGTTTTAAGACAAATTTGAACAAATTCCGGTGACCGGAGGGTCGCCGGAGCTCCGGCCACGTTGGTGGCTGATTCCGGTGGCCATGGAACGCTGACTCGAAGTGCTTCAACCTTCATCTTGTGAGTTTTTCCAAAGGAGCAACGGTTTGGGAGCTAGAAGTCCGGGAAGTGACTGAACCGCTGAATCTGTCCAGCCGGACGGACAATCTGTTTTGCTCCGGACGGAGCCGTTCCCGTTCGAACTTGGTTCCGAGCAAAACATGAAGTTTGTAGAGGACTGGCAGAGCTTCAACTTTCATGTTTACGTGTTTTTTAGAAGAGCTACGGATTTAGAGCTGCAAGTCCGGGAAGTGGACTGTTCTGCCGAATCTGTCTCTGGACAGATTCGAAGTAAATCCCGTAGCTCGATTTTGTTTCTCGAGAATTAATGTGGTGGCTTGTGTGGGGCCCACGAGCCCGGGGCTCGGGTTTTGTGAGTTCGGGTAGTCCCGGGTGACCCCCGAGTCGATAACTTGCGTATTTGATAATTTCCGGATTTAAATTGTGAAAGACGGTTTTTCCACCAATAACTTTAATTGAAGTATTTTAACGCTCGGGTGTCGGAATTCGATTCCTTTAATTGCATTGGTCTTAGAATATTAAATGAGGAGTTTAGAAACAAGTTTCGAAATTTTCGGAGTCCCGAGGGTCAAAAACTCGTTTCCGGGCAGATTGGGTGTTTCGGGGAAAATGGGTCATTCCGGACCCATTTTGGCTACTTTGATTAACTTGAAGTGTGTCCAAGTGTTAGGCACTTGTTGGAGTACACTTGTAAATTTATTGCATTCGTTTCGGAGTCTGTTTGAGTTTTTAATTATTGAATATAATTATCAGTTGATATTGACGCTCGCGGGAAAGGCAAGGCGTGAATAGCTCGAGCGGGAGGCTAGGAGCGTACGTGGAGCTTTCCTAAGGTAGGGGGACATAGCTACCTAGACTATATGACTTGATGCCTTTGTTTGATTATATATGTGTGTATATATACGTGTGAGCATGATTTGGCACTATGGTAGTGGCGTGAATATGCTTGGTGTGATTATATGCGAATAGTGAGATTTGCATGATAATGTTGGGTGAATTAGTTTAGTATAACTCTGAACTGATTGTATGCACGGGATTGTGCCAGGTATTATATTATTTGCTTTTCAGACGATGATTTATTCCGTCTTGCACCTAGTATGTTTTCTGCATGAGTATGGTGTGATACTTGTGTTACAGGTGGTGTGTAAGGTAAACCGAGTTGAGGGTGGATTCCCTTGATCGAGATTGGTTACCTTTATTTGTGCTAAGGGTCAACCGAGCTGAGGGTGGACTCCCTTAGTTGTGATCGGTTACCTTTATTTAGGTGTAAGGTAAACCGAGTTGAGGGTGGATTCCCTTGATCGAGATCGGTTACCTTTATCTTTGTGGGAAAGGTCAACCGAGCTGAGGGTGGACCCCCTTAGTTGTGATCGGTTGCCTTTATTTAGGTGTAAGGTGAATCGAGTTGAGGGTGGACTCCCTTGATCGAGATCGGTTACCTTTACCTAAGGGAGGGTGAACCGAGGCAAGGGTGGATTCCCTGGGCTGAAATCGGTTACCCTAGGGTGTAGTTGATTATGTTATACAACTACTTTTGCATTGTTATCATCTTGTGTATGTGCGATGTTTGAGTCTTGGAGGTAGCGTGTTCACCCCTACAACTTGTGCAGGTTATGGATGTGTTTAGATCTTTTGACTGGGAGCTTGGGGGCGTGTCGTGTCGACGTGTCTTTGCCAGTGGTGTTTGGTCGGCTGTTGTAGACTCTGTTGAGTCGTAACCTGTTTTGTTACTGCTTTTCATTATCCGGTTTATTACTTTATTTTGTAAAACACTCGGTGAGGTGGCGTTATGCCTCACCATTATGGTATTTATTTATGAGTTACTTGCTTCATTTTAAAAGGATGTTTTGATGGAATTGTTTTAGAACTGGTTTACTTACTTGTGCAATCACCTTTAAGTTAGGGACGCCTAAACTAAAGGTGTTGACTTTGTGCGAGTATAGTTATGATACACTCGAGGACGCTCGAGGTGTTTCATAACTATTTCGTATATGTATCTTCGTATATGTATTATCGATACTTGTATTTTATCGCGTGACGACTAAGATACTGAGAACCGGATCTTGGGGCGTTACACTACCAAGTTGTGCCGCCTGGTTTCACGGGTTGCGAACCCTCAAATGCCGGAGCATCCTCTACCCAGTTTCTGCCATTGAACTAGTATGGTTTTGTTCCCCTCGAGTGGGACGAGACGCCGGCCAAAGAGTTGTACTTCGACTTCAAGCTGCAACCGAATTGCTTGAATACCAAGAGCTGGAAGGATAGGAAGGACGTCGATCCAAAAACAAGACGTGTGCCTCGACTTGGAAGAAGAGACAATATCCAATAACGGATGACCTTTATGATTGTTTTGGGATGTGGAGTTACAACGCCTGTGGAGTATTTTTCCGCCCGGAATCAACGAGCCTTAGAATATTCTCAAGATTAAACACATGTTAGGTAAATTTGCTTGCAAGTACGACGCTTCTTTCCAGCTGTTCTGCAATATTCCTATGTCCAAATACCGTAAATTTTGGAGGACAATTCGGGTAATTTCAAAACTTTCTAAATTTACCGCTCGAGTTTAACTTTTGGATATTTGCATTGCAATTTTTTTATGCCAACGCTACTATGAACTGCCCACGGATTCAGATCCCCTAAAGAAGTGGTACGTCTCGCCTGACTATCTAAACCGCAATGGAATTCCCAACATATTTAGAGGGAAAAAGAACAATGGCGGTGGCTCATCAAACACTTTGCGAGAACAAGGTATTTTCTTACTTTCATACGCCATTTCTAGTCCTTTATTTAATTCTAATTCTGTGGTCGTTTCAACTAACTTCATTTCAATTTGTAGGGTGTAGGTGGTCTTGGAGAACATATGAGGGAAATTCGCTTGAGCGACAACAAGATCAACCACCGTTCCGGCCAGAAATCATATCGGACTCTTTGGACGGAGAGAGAAGACAAAGGGAAGACAAACATCTCCTCGAAAATTGAGACTTGGCTTTTTGTTAACCGGGAACTGGAACAAGATTCTACTGAGGCGGAACTGTTACATGAGGAGGAAAACAAGCCGAAACACGTAAGTTCTTTTATAGGTTATATTAAAAATTAATATTTTATTCTTTTATTCTACTTTATTATTTTTTCATTAATTTGGTATTTTATTTTGTTACAGATATACCTTAAGAATGCGTTGTAGGACTGGAGGCGGGACCCGACCAATACGGACTAACACGAAAACTTAAAAAGAATGACCGAAGCGGAGGAGAATGAGGTGATGATGTTAGCGAATCAGCATTGTCACGACCTGAAGCTTGCCGTGGGACAATTAGATGCACAATTCCCCCAAGGACGCAAAATCCGGGAATTTGGAGATGATTACGAGGTACCGGCCAGACCCAGAAAACGTGGATAATCCTCCAGCGGTGTGTCTCAAGAGCAGTTCGAAGAGATCCAGACTCAGCTCAGCCTGGCGACAGAGTAGATTGTCGTGCAAAATGAGAGGTTCTGCGCTCAAGAAAGAAACAACGAAACTCAACGAAGAAGCTTTCAATGGATGTACGAGCAGATGCGAGCAACCAATCCTTCTATGGCCCCTTACGACCCAAATATGTTTACCAACTTTGGTCCTCTACCTCAACCGTCGTAGTTTAGTTGATGTAACTTTTATTTAAACAATTGTAATTCTAACAAATTTGAATTTGAATTTGAATTTAAAAATTAAATTAATTATGCAAAAAATAAAAACCGAATAAAAATTATATATTATATATCAAATATATAATTTTTATTCGGTTTTTATTTTTTAATAAGATAATATTTGTAACGACGTATTCAATAGAATATGCTGTTACAAATCTAAGGGTGTAATGGACAACTTACGTTGTTACAAAGTTGACGGTGTCAACCTGTATAAACGGCACTGTCATCTTTGTAACGGCGTATGTGGTGATATATACGCTGTTATAAAGTTAACGGCGTTTACCACCGTTACACCGTTAACGGACTGCCCGAAACGACGTCGTCTACCACCTGATGGTGTAACGGCGTCATTTGTACGTCGTTACAAAGTCTAACGACGCCATTGTAACGGCGTATCGACTAACGGCTGTTTGTACGCCATTACACTTTGCAACAGTGTATTTTTGGCCTGTAACGACGTACTTTCATACGTCGTTACTAAAGAAAAAAAATGGCAGTGGAGGTTGACTAGAGCTACCTCCTTTTTCCATTGTCCATAGCTACTGGTTTGACAAAAGAGTTGTCTATGAAATGAACATAGCTTCTAAATCAAATCTTGACTGTCTACCATGACATCCAATAGTTGTAAAGAATTTCTACAAAGATAAAAACATTAAATTGAGATATGTATTGCACAATTTTGATCTCATTAACTTCAAACTATATGGTATTTCAGGTATGTCTTGTTGATCCTAACACAAATTAATAAGTGTTTTTAATTAATAAAAATATTTGAAAATAATTTTGATAAATCGAACAAGTTTACCTGGATCATTTTTTGGAGTTTTCTTTGGATTGGAAGTTTTTCTAATCTCTGTTTTTTCGAATCTAGCAAATTTTCAGCAAAACGTGTTCCTCTTTCCTCAAGCCTGGTTATAGCAGCGAGTCTATTATGTTCAATTTGTAACCTCTCCTCTTGTGTGCAAGATGAGCTATCAGGAGACGATGTTCAACATTTGGGTACTTTTGTTCGAATATATCCACCAACCCTTGCAAATGTTAAAAAAAATGAGTACCATAAAAACCCTATATTATTTCTAACAAAATAAATAACTCCATTACTTCCATAACATTCAATAATGAAGCTATAAAACGTGTATTAAGGCTAACCATATCAATTCAAATTCTCATAAAATGCTGGTTATTTATGATAAGACCATATTCATTTGCAGAATATCATACAATGTTAATCAATGGTAAATATGCAACCACATAATATGCATGAGTTATTATGTCATACATTTTTCTTATCTGATATGAACACCCAACCATCGTGATGAACATCGCCAAAATTCTCGAAGAACTATTCTTGGAACCAACCCCATGATTGTTTATTTTCTAGCTCGACAGCTACCAAAGCTAGTGGGAACATGCCATCATTTGTGTCTCGTGCTACATCAGCCAATATTTGACTGCCAAAGTAACCTTTAAAGTGACATCCGTCCAAGCCAATGAAAGGCCTACATCCAGCCACAAAACCTTTTTTTGGCCCGCAAATCTAATATATAGTCGTAGAAATCTAGGCACCAGAGGACGTCCAACCTCTTCCAAAAATTCCTCCACACTAATAGTACACTTACTTCCCAAATTTGTTTTATGAATTCGTTGTAAATAGTTACGAAGCATCACATATTGCTTGGTATAATCTCCTTGAATCAATTCTTTCCGTTTATGAATTGCTCTATATACCTTGTACCTACTAACATTACATTGGAAGTCTCGCTCAACCATCATATGAAACGCTTTGACATCAATTTTTTTTATTGTCCCGAATATAATACTTGAACCTAAAACATATGTGATTTAAATGGATGACTTTGAACTTCGAACTCAAGAACAATGAACAAATGTAAACAATAACACCAATAAGGAAAATAAAATTATTTAAAAAACATTGTAACCCGATTAAATGTAACATATATAAGGTGTTCTCATACTTAAGTAACTCAGTTTCTCTATTTCTTCTTGTTTAAGCTATAGAATAATACTTTGGAAAAATGTATAATAGAGTATGTGAACAACATCATAATATTTAATAAGTGATGCTCACCTCATAGCAATTACTTGTGCAGTAACATTAGTATTCTCTGTGGGTCTGGAACACATGTGAGTAGGCAACAAAGTTTTTATCGCTCAATACTCTCCATTATGTACTTCACTAAACCAAACATAGAATGGAAACCCATCCTCCTTACATAACACTCCAATTCCATCATTTTCATTTCTAGTGTAATCAAGAATAAATTTCTGCTTTGCACAATAATGTCATAGAACAAGTCGACAAATTGTCGGACTCTCGAATCTGTCCCCAAGATTTAGTTCAATATTCTTCATTTCTGAGTTAGATTCCCAAATTTTTGATTCTATGCACATTCGCCTCTTCATAAGAGACTCTTCACTATTAGTGTCACTATCAGTTTCGTCAACTAAACCGGTATCACCATTAGTGTCTTCATTAATGTTTGATTCTTCTTCATCCTCAAAAGTAGGCACTTCACTTGCTTCACCTAAATCATCATTCTCAAGATCATATTGTAAGTAATTCTCCCATTCAGATTCTGATCTCGAATTTGGTTTCCCGTCCATTCTTGATTCTGCATGTTGCTAAAAAATATTGAAGGTAGAAGTAGGATTGAATCCCGAATGAATAATTTTATTAAGTTCTACCACACATAAATACCTAAAACATGGAATCAATTAAGGAGAGAAAATATGGAACTACCTAAAATCAACTATCTAATTATAAACCAAATCAGATACTAATTATAACGGAATCAAATATTTACATAAATAAAATCTATCTAATTAAACCAGTAATATTCTCGACACCCTCCCTCAAACTGGTGAATAGATATCGATCATTCCCAGCTTGGATATAAAACCTTTAAACATACTAGTAAACAGTCCTTTGGTGAGAACATCTGCAAGCTATTCCGATGAGGGAACGAAAGGCATACAGATATTGCCATTTTCCCGTCTTTCTTTGATGAAATGACGGTCTATTTCGACATGCTTCGTCCTGTCGTGCTGCACCGGGTTCTAAGCAATACTGATTGCAGATTTTTTGTCGCAATATAACTTCATAGGTTTATCTCTTACAACCTTTAGCTCCTCTAAGATCTTCCAAATCCATAAGAGTTCACATACTCCTTGAGCCATAGCTCTGAATTCTGCCTCAGCACTGCTCCTTGAGACAACCGGTTGTTTTTTGCTACACCAAGTGACTAAGTTGCCCAAAACAAAGGAACAATAACCGGTGGTAGATCTTCTGTCAATTGAACTCCCGCCCCAATCAGCTTCAGTGAAGATCTCCACACTCCTGCTTCCATTCTTAGAAAACATGATCCCTTTTCCTAGACTCCCCTTCAAATAATGAATAATATCGTAGACTGCTTTCAAGTACTTTTCCGAGGGACAATGCATGAACTGACTGACCAGGCTGACGGAAAAAGCAATATCGGGTCTTGTATGAGCCAAATAAATCAACTTCCCCACCAGCTTCTGATACCGAGTCTTGTCCACTGCTCTCCTCCATCTTCTTCCTCGAGTTTCTGATTGGAATCAATCGGAGTGGCCATTGGTTTACATCCGAGCAGTACAGTCTCCTTCAAAAGGTCTACAACATACTTCCTTTGTGAGATAACTATGCCCTTTGAGGACCTAGCCACCTCCATCCCTAGAAAATATTTGAGTTGTCCCAGATCCTTGACTTCAAATTGGCTTGATAAGAAAGTATGAAGCTTGTCTAGCTCGTGGGTATCATCTCCTGTCAAAACAATGTCGTCTACATACACAATTAAAATAGCAATTTTACCATTATTGTGTTTGTAGAACATAGTATGATCTGAATGAGCCTGAGAGTAACCCTGTGCCTTCACTGCCTTGGTAAATCTCTCGAACCAAGCTCTCGGAGATTGTTTCAATCCATATATGGATTTCTTCAACTTGCAGACTCTGCCATCCTTCTTCATTTCTTCAAAACCCGGAGGGGTCTCCATATATACCTCTTCTTCTAAGTCACCATTTAGAAAATCATTCTTCACGTCAAATTGTCGAAGAGACCAGTCCAAATTTGTTGCGAGTGAGAGAAGAACACGCACAGTGTTCAGTTTGGCCACTGGAGCGAATGTTTCTTCGTAATCCAGACCATAAGTTTGAGTGAAGCCTCTTGCCACAAGCCTTGCTTTGTACCTCTCTACCGATTCATCTGCTTTGTATTTAATTGTGAACACCCACTTGCTGCCAACCGAGCGCTTCCCTGTGGGTAATGGTGTTAGATCCCAAGTTTCGTTTTTCGTGAGAGCCCTCATCTTCTCAAAAACTGCCTCCCTCTATTTCGGAACCTCTAGAGCCTCATGTATCGATTTAGGAAGTTCATCATTCAAAATCCTGGTGGAAAAGGCTCGGAAATCTTGTGAGAGGTTACGGTAAGAAACAAAATTGAAAATTGGATGTTTAGTAGTACAGGTACGAACGCCTTTACGAAGGGCTATAGGTTCATCAAGCTCTAGGTTTTGAAATGGAATAGGAGTAAGAATAGATGTACCTTGAACCTCAGTCGAGTCAGATGTTTAACGTACCTCAGGGGCTGGCGGAATAGCACGAGGTCGGGTCTTTTTTCTAGAATAAACACGAAGTTCAGTAGTTTGTCCCAAGTTGATTTCTTCCTGAGTCTTATGAGGTTGTGAAATCTTAGAATTAGTTACAGGAATATTGATTGATTCATCTAATTCCTTTACAACCAATTTTGGAAAAGATATTTGTTCCCAGAAATTATGTTCAGCCTCATAGTCACTCGGAGTAGAATTTGTATAAAAAAAATGTTATTTTTCAAAAAAAGTGACATCCTTACTCACAAAAAACTTTTCAGTTTTAGGATCAAAATACCTATAACCTGTTTGAGTCGGTGAGAAACCTAGAAAAATGCAATTATCGGCTCGAGGATCAAGTTTTCCTCTGTGATGATCATGTATATGAACAAAGGCAATACAACCAAATATTCGAGGAGTTAACTCAGTGGAAGATCGATTCTCAGGAAAAACATTTTTTAAAGCCTGCAAAGGAGTGATGTAATTTAGAATTCTAGTAGGCATTCGATTGATTAAATAGGCTGCTGTTAGAAGTGCTTCATTCCAAAAACGAATAGGAACATTCATAGCAAATAATAACGACCTAGCCACTTCCAACAAATGTCTATTTTTTCTTTCAGAAATTCCATTCTGTTGGGGAGTATCAACACAAGAACTGTGATGAATAATCCCTTTTTGTAGTAGAAATTCACCTAGAATAGAGTTAAAATATTCCCGACCATTATCTGTTCGAAGTACTTGGATATTCGTTTGAAATTGAGTGTTGATCATTGAGTGAATTTTTTTTAAAGTTTGTGCGGCCTCGGAATTTTCTTTTAAGAGATAGATCCATATGACTCTAGTGTGATCATCAATGAATGTGATGAACCATCTAGATTCTAAGGTTGTTTTCACTCTATAGGGACCCCAAATATCACTATGTATAAGAGAAAAAGGTTTGGATGGCATATATTTAAGAGATGGATAAACAACTCTATGATGTTTTGCAAGTTCACAAACCTCACACTGAAAGGAAAAAGCATTTTTATTTTTGAAGAGACTCGGAAACAAATATTTCAGGTAATTAAAACTAGGATGACCCAACCTATAATGCCACAATATTATGTCATTCTCACAATACAAGGTAGTAAAACAGCTTGGTTTCTGAACTTGTTCATCTGAAGAGTTTTCCGTGACCAAGTGATAGAGTCCGTCAACCTCCTTAGCATTGTCAATCATCTTCCCCGAACGTGGGTCCTGAAATTCAAATCCATCAAATGTTATTGTAGCAATGCATTTGCAATCATGAATAATTCGGCTAACTGAGATGAGATTACAGGAGAGTTTTGGGACATGTAAAACATTTATTAGGGTGAGAGAGTGTGAGATAATGATCGAGCCTTTTCCAGCTATAGAGGTAAGTGAACCATCATCAATTTTAACTTTCAGATAATGGAGAATAGGATGAGAATATGGAAGAACTACCGGTCATGTGATCAGTTGCTCCTGAATCTATGATCCAAGGGTTTGACTTAGAACCAGCTATGAAAGTTATGGGATACGTACCTTTTCTGGGCTAGGGATGAAGAAGCAATATAAGAGGATGAGTTAGGAATGTTGGATAGTGAATGAGAACTCATGAGTTGATACAATTGCTCTAGTTGTTCTTTGCTGAAGGCAGACTGCTCTGAGGATGATTTTGGCTCTTCAGAAGTTCTCGGCTCGTCTAAGGAAGCATGGAATCCCTTTGTATCACGTGGATTTCGAGTAGGTGGTGAGTCCGCTGGCTTTCCATGTAGCTTCCAACACTTAGCCTTCGTGTGTCCTGGCTTGTGGCAGTACTCACAGATGGGTCGATCTCTGTCATTGCGACGATCATTGCGACGAGGTGGCTGACTGGAGAATAACGCCGAAGAGTCAATGATAGTTGGTGAAGATCTCCCGAGCATAATCGTTCTTTGACTCTCCTCTCTTCTTACTTCGGAGAAGACCTATCTTGTGCTTGGTAATGGATCACGACCAAGAAGACGCCCTCTGACTTCATCCAATTCCTTGTTAAGACCGACAAGGAATTCAAAGACGTTCCTTCTCCACCATCTTCTGGAAAAGAGCTCGGTCTTTGGAGCAGCTCCATTCATAATTGTTGAACATGTCTACTTCTTGCCACAGAGTTTTCAGATCCGTGTAGTACTGGGTGACTGTTTTATTCCCTTGCTTCAGCCTTCACAACTGAGTTTTAAGCTCAAACCATTGTCCTCCGTTCCCGAGATCTGAATAGGTCTAGTTCACAGCATTCCATATGTCAAGAGTCGTGGGAAGAAATAGGTAGGTTCTGGCTACACCCGGTTCCATAGAATTGATCAGCCATGACATAATCATTGAATTCTCTGCTTCCCATTTCTCAGACTCTTCACCCTCCTTGGCTGGCTTCGTGATAGAGCCAGAGAGATAGCCAAATTTGCCACGTTTGCGAATGAACAATGTCACAGATTGTGACCATTGTAGAAAATTATTTACATTCAACTTGTGAGAAGTGATGGATATATTTTGAATGGATTCGGTTATAGATGATGAACGAGTAGAACTCGTGGAATCGATACCAGAGGTATCATTATTTGTGTTAGCCATAAGGCTCTGATACCATGAAGGTAGAAGTAGGATTGAATCCTGAATGAATAATTTTATTAAATTCTACCACATATAAATACCTAAAACATGGAATCAATCAAGGAGAAAAAAATAGGGAACCACCTAAAATCAGCTATCTAATTATAAACCAAATCAGATACTAATTATAACATAATCAAATATTTACAGAAATAAAATCTATATAATTAAACCAGTAATATTCTCGACAAATACATATCTCCTTCAAAGAAGAACAAATATGATTTACAAATAAAAAAACTTAACATGATAAACAAAATCAAGTTCAATAAAAATTCACAAGAACACAGTCTTTGGTCACTGGTAACAAAAATATAAATTGCCATAAAACAATTTTCTAAAATATTAGAAATATCAAGTAAGCATACATTAAACCTCAATAAACTAGAATCTAAAATTCAGGCAGACGGTAAAAATCAACTAAAAAACATAAAAACCTTAACTCTTACAAACAAAAATTGTCCTCCAAACCAAACAAAATACACGTCTATTTCTATTGAATACGATTTCACAACTCACAGACTAAATTAAAAAAATTTTGAAAACCTATTTCCAGTGCTTGAAGCTTCAATTTTTACTTGTGCATGCTCTTGAATCTCCTTTCGCCGGTGCTCAACTTCTTTGCCTACCTTTTTCATCCTCGAAATCTCAGTAGACATCAATTTTCTCATCGTTTCCTTCTTCATGAGCTATAAAACGCAAAATACCTACAATACAAATGGGTTTTGTTCATTTGTTGAATTAGAGGGGTTAGTATGGTAATTAAAAAATTAATATGAGGTTAATTTGGTCTTTTAACAATCACATTAACGGTTGTGCACTCGGTGATATGAAATGTGAAGTTAACTGTGGCACAATGCAAAAAAAAAAAAAATAGTTAACCATAGTTTTGTGCAAAAAATATAAAGTTTACCGTAAGTTTTTGCAATTTGTCCAATTAGGATCTATCTGCCTAATATGTTGTAACTAATGAATATGAAAAGAGGTAATTCCATTTTATTACGGAGTTTTTCAAATCATCACGGTATAATTTTTAATTTTTGATTTAGTACGTAAATGTTTGATTAGGTTTTATCGTTATCACAAAGTTAAATGTTATTATAAATTGTGTAATTTAACCCTAAATAGTTTTATTATGTGTTTACTTGTATTTTCATATTAATTAACAAACTTCTCCTCATTATTTGTGAGCTTAGAGTGAAATTGGTGGTTTGGGTTCAATTTTAGTGGAAGATGCCCTCTGATGACTTAAGGAAAACTCGAATCGACGAAACGATGTACCAAAAATAGTGAGTTAGTCAGTTCAAAGAAAACTCGAAGATTAAATTTTAGGGTTTCATTTGTATGTTTTTTATTTGTTTAAAATTGATGAATGATCTTTAATTTATTGTTGTGTAGTTCAGTTTTGCTGGATTTATTGAATATCATTGTGTTTTCTTCTAACTTTTGACATATGTTTTGTCTAGTGTTAGAGTTTGATGTTGTAGTTCGAACTTGGTCATTTAAAGAATGTGAACTTGGTCGTTTTTGTCTAATAATACAAATTTCATTTTTGAACTTAGTAATTTCTGTGCCAAATTTCACGACCCTAAATTCTTGTGTTGAAATTTTGTACCGAGCTTAGTAATTTCTGACTTATAAAACAACCTCCAAATTTCACGTAACTTAGTATTTTAGAAAGGTATGAAAGTTAACTACATATCTTATGAAGACCCGAGAATTATTTAAAGTCTTTAAGTGTGCCAAGCTTACTCATTTTTGAAAGGAGTTGAAATGAAGAAAATGACACGAGTTTGAAAATTGAAAAGTCAAAGAGGGGCATTTTGGTCTTTTTATACTGAAAATGAGCAGAGTGAGAAAATATAAACTTAACTATACTTTTTTGAGACATTTATAAATTAGTTGTATGCAAGTGATATTCATGTCAACTTAACTGTATTTTTTTTAAGATTAACCCTATTAATATGCATATACAATCGAAATATGAATTATTATATTAAAATATGTGGGTTTTGGCATTTTCTAATCTATAATGTACTTTTATCGATATACTTATAGTTTTAGAATATACACGTAAAAACTATTTAGATTTTATTTTTAATATTTATTTTTGTATAAGATAATTCATATTTTTATAGGTTAATTACACTTTGTCTATGCTAAAATGATGTGTTTTACACTTTAATACAATTATATAATAAAAAGTTTAATTTAAGGTCAACTAGTTGCCTTTTTTTACACTTTGCTCTTACACTGTCATAAATTGAAAACTAGTTTTATTAAAAAAAAAAGAAGACAAAAATGTTCTTAAATTGATTTGAAATCAATTCAGCTGGTTTGACTTGGACGGGAAATAAACCAAAATTATTTATGGTCTGAAAAATTAGACCGGTTTGATCGGTTCATCTCCTTCCTCTTCGACAATTCTCTCCAACATGTCTCCAGCACGACTCTGGCAAGCTCAGCACGCTGAGCCAACTAAAATATTATTAATGATTAGCAGCAGCAGCAGCAGCAGCAACTACAACAGCAACATCAACAACAGCAGCAGCAGCAGCAGAGAGTTTTGGACTTCTTACAAACCACTTCCGTTAGATTTAACAGAAATTACCTTAAGTGTTGCTAAAAAATTATCAGGGTATTGAGAAGAAAAGTTTTAAAGTTGAGTGTAGTGAATTTAAAATGAGGTTTGGGCGGGTAGAGTAGCCTATAATTATCTCATTTTAAATCAATTCAAAGACATTTTTGTTTTTTTTGAAAAAGTAGGTTTTCCGTTCAAATTCTAACAATGCTAGAGCAAAGTGTAAAAAAACACAACTGGCTGATCTTATATTAAACCTTTTATTATATATGTAGTAAAGTGTAAAACCTGACACTTTAGTATGTGCAAGTATAATTAACCCTATTTTAACCCTATTTTTATTGTATACGTATATTGTTTTTGTCATTCTGATTGTTCAAAACAAATGCATTGTATAACAAGACTCTCTACAAAAGTGTAATAATATATGAAAGGTTTTTGCAATTTTATATGTTAAGTTGTGAGGGTATTTTCAGAATTACAAAAATATTTTAAGATTTTCGTCCATTTTAACGGAATTATATTAATGGTGCAAAAATATACATGGTGGACGGAGAGTTTTTGCAACAAAAACAGCTAACGAAGATACTCTACAAAATTAAAATAACACAAGTAGAGCTTTTGCAATTTCCCTAAATTAAAATATATATAATCAATGTAGCATGTCATGGATTCAAGGTGTAGATAAGCATGCATTAACCATGTCTTCGGATCAAACCTAATTAGACACCTGATAGGATATGCAGTATGCACCACACAAGACAAAGACGTCTTCTCAATGCCAGAGTAGCATTATTTCCCGTTTGGATATAACAATCTTTTTGACAATTTTGAAGTTGCGTCCATAAAAGTAATAGCATGGGGTATGGTTCCATTCATTACATAACTAAAATATAACATGTTTTTTTCAGCAACATGTCTATCAGGCACACCGACTTAATCACCGCCTCAAGCTTTCAACAATATATGAAGCATACAGATCCCTGCACAATACAAAACATAAGTGAACCAATATAATAGACTGAAAGCTAGGTTGGCAACAAGATTGTAAGCCAAGGAACAAGTGTAAAATTCTACATTTCGTGTAAAACTTACATGGAGTACTGGATAGCATCAATGGCAGCACCAGCTGGCAAAAAGTCTTCAACATCCACTATCTTGTTCTCATTCTTTTTATCTGTTATTATCGAAAAAGTTATGGATATGTTAAATAAAGCAATGGTTAGGTAGAATTGCCATGTCAAATTTAAGCATCCATATGAAGGTTCTTTGATGAATCTGATGCTTACTGAGTTTAACTGAATGATTTGTTATGCGTTTCTATTAAAATGTGAATCTTGTGATGCCAAATACATGTAGGTGTGCATGGCATCATGTGCGTTTTACAAGTGCAAGTGTGCATATAAATCATATGCAATGCAAGAATGTGGATGACATACAGTCCTCAAAGAAGCGGCGGATCTCAGCAAGGCGATGTGGAGGAATCTCCTTGATGTCCTTGTAATGGCGGAACTCGGGGTCATCAGCACATACCGCTATGATTTTGTCATCCTTCTCACCCTGCAAAAGGAATTTTGTTATCACCTTCAGAAACTTCCAATCTGAGCAAAAAGGAAAGGCTCTCATCATTTGCATTGTGGACTGCTCTTCTTAATAAATCGACTTCGTCAAAGAATCATGCCAACCATTTCTTACATTAAAGGAACCACCCTTTATCCCTTGAATGAAAGAATTTCAAAAGATTTAAAGTGAAAATTATCCATAGAGATATTTGCTTTGCAACGGAGAAAACCATAAACAGATATTTACTATCCATAGACAACTGCATACTTTAGCAACTGACTTGATTCTCCTTGGTCCACCAAAAGTTAAGAAACCAAGCAATATACTACAACTGGCAGATAATAGATTACACCTGGTGTAATGTCTCCATGAAGGTAAAAACTAAAAAGCATCACCACAATTGACCTCTGAATGGGCCATACAGAGGACCAAAGAATGCAAAACAAGAAAATACAAACAAAATCTTTTGAAACACAAATTTATTGATGCTGCTAATGCCTTATTCAAGGAGAATAACAAATGCAATGTATTTAAGTATCTTTTTACCTGATCAATCATGGGCATTAATCCAATAGCACGAGCACGCAGGAAAGAACCAGGTAGCACAGGCTCCTGAAACAAAAATACATTTACCAAGCGCTGCTGAAGTGAAATATCTAATGACACCTATTTCTTAAATAAGTTATGCATCAAGAGGACCTACCTGCATCAGGACCAGAACATCCATAGGATCGCTGTCTTCACAAAGGGTCCGTGGGATGAAGCCATAGTTGTGAGGATAAACAACTGATGAATAAAGGACACGGTCAACCTGCTCATAAAAACTCCATGCATTAGTTACTTTCACTTTAAATGCATAACTTTAACATACAGTGTTAGGAACTTAGCAACACTTCATAAAAAGTATTTTCAAGATTTATGCAATATATAATGGGATAAATGTGGTCCTTATATCGGTTACTGAAGTTACAATTTCGGTCATGTAGGTGCAGTGGTCAAGCAAATATTTAACTGGTAATAACAAAAAACAATGAACTATAACTTTACTTAAGAGTAATTAGGGGAAACTCAAGAGTTAATCCACATTGATAAAAACAATGAACACTTGGGCACCAGGAGAAGGAAGGCATATATTTTTTCAATTGGAATAGCTCAAAATTGTTTAGTCATGATAATTTCTAGGGTTTCATTAGACTTGATACAGGATATAAATATAAATTGCTTTGGTCATGTGATGATGATTTTTTTGGACCCATATGGATTAGCATTTGGTTACTTATTGAACTAATCTCTTGAAGGTTGAAAGAGAATGAATAAAGGAAGAGGCAGAGTCGAACCTTTATGAGGCCAGTTGTCTTGTCGAGCTCATACTTGACCTTGCTCCCTTTTCCAATTTCAACCACCTAAAACAGATATTCATATTATATATGATTGAGATCACTAACAGTCAGTGAAAAGCTGCTATTGAACATTCATATGGCCAAATTAACACTTTCTCGAGAACTCTCTAGAAGAAAGAATGAGGAAGCTTACACAGTTGAAAACAGATGGAGCACCTGGCCCTGTATAGATTAGAACATTGGGCATTAATAGCCATAGATATAAGCAAACATAATTATAGTCTTACAATGTAAAAAACGTCTTTTGGATTACCTAATGTTGCTCATACTTTATCACATGAGCAATTGAATTATCAATTTTACCTATCAACATTTCCTTGTCTTAAGGTAGACTTAGCAACTCAACAAAATAGCAAAATACATATTTCATATCATGAACTATGGAGTCTATAGATAGTGAAAGAAAAAGCAAAATTAAGATTGTTGTGGAATACTCTATCTGAAACAAAAGTCACCTCTTGGTGTACTTTGAGTTCTACATAAGGCTAGAAACAACATTTTACCCAACCAAATATTTCTTGACGATGAACTTTTCCATAGTTCTCAAAACTTTTCCCATGGAGACTACTTAGCTAGTTTTGCCTTGTAATTGTTAGTTGATTGTGTTTTTGCTTTGCCATTATAACAAATTGGGCATATGAATATGGTATGGTACTTTTAAATATAAAAAATTGCTTGTTTGTTTGGTCAGGCAGAAAAAGTTAATGTATATTCATCACGGGGCACTACTTGTGCTAGCATCCCACAATTTACCAAAACTAACAAGTAGAAGTAAAATACGAAGCATCAAGCACGGAAACCATACCGATTTCCAAGTCATGCCATGGATGAGCAGCGGTCGATCTCCGAGACATTGATGAAAGAATCCTTTCATTGAGCACAACGTGAGGGAATGAACTTTTCCCACTGCCTTCTGCTCCGCCGTGAGCCATCTTCACAATACCTTCACGGGTACAATCATTTTGTCACCCCCCACGAATAAGACAGTTAGATTCAACAATGTCATATTAACTAGACTGAAAGATGCATTTGGATCAAACACCAACTACTGCGCAAGGAACTAAAATTCCAAGTCAGATCCAGCTACAGATTCACGAGGATACAAGCTGAAGAAGATAGAAATAGTACTACACCAAGACCAGGAAATGAAATATACTTACAATTAAATGGGATGTGCACAATCAAAAGTAAATTAATTAAACACCTATCTGCGAACATACTTGTACATAATACTAATCAAACATTAATAAACCCAGCAAAGAAACAACTATAATTCGCATTTGATCATTCTCTTAAAATGGAAAACAGTGTACATGCACACAATTATCTAAGAACCTGAGCACTGACATCAAATTTACTGTAAATACTGGGTTTGCGCAAATGGGTTTCATCAAATCACACTCGATCTTCCTGATAAAATGAAAAATCCATGGATATGTATATACACAAGCATCGTTTAGCAGAAACCACAGTGAGAATAAGAAAAAAGAAGTGATGAAAAGTAGAGAAAAATGGGATAAGGAGATAGACCCAGAAGTTGCAGAGAACCACAAGCGCGAGATGAGGTAGAGAGCTTCTTCGATCACTAGAGAGAGGGCTCAGCGTATTTATGGGAAATGAGAAGATGGTGGAGGAAGAAGACGCTGTTGCTGTTGCTGTAGCTGTAGCTGTCACCGAGTGCTGTGAGAATCGCTCTACCTGTCGGTCTCGCAAAAATACTGTTCGTTGGATGGAATAAGAATTGATCCAACCACTAACACGACACCACGTGTCGGAACATGATTCTCTCTTCAAATCAGGAAGCTTGTCGTGGTAGCAGCGTGAAGGACCAATCAATTATCTACACTTACACGGTACGGTCAAGTCAATTTTAGTATGAGCTCCTAATAAAATAATTAGGGAAAAAGATATCGTTTTTAGTTTTAATGCAGCTAAGTTTAAACTTGTTGTTTCTGTTCACTTGGTTTGTCATTTTTTTGTTCCATGTTAGATTTTAAATAATTTTTTTTATTTTGGGTGAAAAGTCAAAATTATTCTTAATTATTTAAAATTGATGTCATTATTCATCATTAATCAAATTATAATACTTATTTAATGATAAATAATTTCTATTAATAATATTTATTAACAAACTTTTATTCGAATTCGGTCCAAACAATTTAATTATTAAAATTTAAATAATATTAATTATTAATAATATATTAAAACTTTCAAATGACATAACTATCTCATACGAGCTCCATTTCGAGTTTATAGTATATTAAATCGAAGATAAATGAAAGATCAAAAACTTTGAAGAAATATTTTATTATTATTAATAATTAATATTATTTTAATAATTAATAATTAAAATATATTAAATAAATAAAATAATATTAATTATTAATGTTATTTCAAAATTTTCGAATGACATAACTCTCTTATAAGAATTTCGTTTCAAGCTCATAGTATATTAAATCAAAGTGAATCAGAAGATCAACAACTTTAAAAAATTAAGTTTTTATCCAAAATTTCATCCAACGACAACAAATTTCTTATACGTTTAAAAAATTTTGTCCAAAGTTTAACGGTGTTAGAGCAAATACAAAAAAAAAGTTATTAATAATTAATTATTTATATTATTAATATTTTTATAATAATTATTCCCCAAGTAAAAGTAAATCAATTATTAATAATATATAGACAAAATATTATTTTTTCGAAGTTGTCGACTTCCGATTGTCTTCGATTTTATATAATATGAGCCCAAAATAAAACTCGTATGAAAGAGTTATGTTATTCAAAAGTTTTAATATATTATTAATAATTAATATTATTATTGATAATTAGTATTATTTTAAATAATTAATTTACTTTTAGTTTTTATTAAATTGATTTACTTTTAATTTTTATTAAATTGTTATTAATAAAAATAACTATAATTATATAATCATAAAAATTAATTTTTTTTCATAAATATTATGAATATAAATTTTTTATTATTAAATAAGTATTATAAGTTGATGAATTATGAATAATTGGATGAATAGTGACATCAATTTGAAAATTTGATGAATAATTGAGGGAAATTTTGACTTTTCACACAAAATAAAATATTTCCATCCAAAATCTAACACCGTTAGTGATGGGGCAAAAAATGACAAATCCGGTGAGCGAAAATGTCAAGTTTAAACTTAGGTGTATCAAAGTTGAAAACGTAATCTTTTGGGTGTATCAATTTGTCCTTATACCAAATAAATATCAACAAATTTAAAAGTGTAAATATCAAGGACTCTATTACTCATTAAAAAAGGACTCTTTTACCTGAACTGAAGCTCAATGACGCATTAGTCTTTCAATTTAAGAAAAAATAAGAATGTAAAACAACATTCTCGTTTCGTCACTAGCGAACGTCACCACCATTTCTTCTATCATGTATGTCTTTATACCTAAAGCAAATCAATTACAGTGAAGGAACTGGAGAGATAAGGAAGTTGAGATTGAAGACGACAGTGTGTTTTCAATTTTTTTCTAAATTTTTATAGAAAAAAGAAATGTGTCATTGACTAATAATTTAATTTGTTATTCAATTGAGGATAGAAGAATTATTTTATATTTATTAAATAATTATAATTTATAAAAATTTGACAGTAAAGACATTTTAAAATTTTTACGCACAATTTTCATTAGATTTAATGAAATTTACCTTTAAGTGAAAAAATAGCTAAAATATATGTAAAAAAAAACTTCTAAGTTGAGTAAAGTTAAACTAGAATAGTTTATAGGGAAGGACTCTAGTACAAACGGTTGATACCGTACAAATATTAGAACAATTTTCCTCCACAAGATTTTATCAACTCACCGTCCAATCTAATTTTCCCAAATAATATTCCATTAAATGGTTGAATATTTGGAGAGGGTCACATTAGTCATTTTGGCAAATTAGAATTCAATCACTTCCTATAATCAAGCATTTTCAAATCCTAATTGCTTGTATATTAAACACTAACCTGTCTATTTAAGAAGCCATACTCAGAGCAACAACTTTCTGCCTATTTTGCATCCCCTCCGCCTCCTTAGCTTCTTCTCCATATATATATATATATATATATTCATGGCAGCAACCTCCTTCCCATTTTGCAGCCACAATCGAGTCTTTTTATCGCTGCGCATCCGTAGCCGTCGCCTCCTCCGCTTCTTCTCTAATAATCTGAGGCCGACTCCTCCTCCCCTCTACTCCGCCGAGCCGAGCCTTCATCAAGCCATGACCGACGCACCATCTCTCAGACCTCACAACCTTAATTGAGATCCTCTCGCATCCGCCATCTGCAAGCATCAACGACTCACCCCTTTGATTTCGGTGACGACACATTGATTTCATAGCAGATCTGGTCACCGATATCGGCTTCTCCAGATGTAGCGACTAGATTGGTCAAAATTGATCGAAAATTGGTATTTTCCCATGTTGGCCAATTCTGGGTTCCGCCCAATTTCAATTTCAATATTATGAGCGATAATATTATTTATGGTGTTAATTAGGTAGTTTCAACCTTGTTTTGTAAGGTTGACATATGTATTTATTGCAGTTGGAGTCATCTTGATTGTGTTGGTTAGGTTCTGTGCCTCGTCCATTCAACATTGTTGTTTGTAGGGTTGTCCGTGTATTTTTTTTAATCTGAATTTGGGAGTAGTTTGTGTGTTGAACAATTCTTCCAAATTGTTATTTTAGTCTTAATTACCCGTTCAAATTAGGTTCTAATATGATTATAAGAATTTGTATCAATTGCTTCAAAATTTATTATACAATTATAAAACAATGAAATCACTATAATATGATATATTTATGCTGAAAATTTAACGTCATAGTAAAACAATTCTTACTTGACACACTAAAATATTTCATGAGGTTTGTGTCATGAAACAATAAAAGAAAAGATGATGATGAAAATGAGTTGACACAAAAATCATTCGACGAACAAATGAATTTTGGTCAGTAGACAAAGTTTGCACGATGAAACAATATTGAGCGAGTAAAACATTTTATACTGAAAATTTAACATCATAATGAAACAATTCTTACATGACACATAAAAATGTTTCATGAGATTTGTGTCATGAAACAATAAAAGAAAAGAAGACGATGAAAAGAAGATGACACAAAAATTATTCGACGAACACATGAATTTTGGTCAGTAGCTCACTGAAACATTTATGCTAAAAATTTAACATCATAATGAAACAATTCTTACAATATGATACATTAGAATGTTTATTGAGGTTGATGTCATGAAACATTAAATGAAAAAAAGTTAAACTGTTATGAAACAAATGATGTGAAATTTGGTGAAACAAATAGTAACTCATCAAAAAAATATTAGATATTTGGGGGTTACTTTTTGATGAGTTAAACTGTTATGAAACAAAAGTTAAACTGACCTCAAAAAGTCAAAACAATTCTTACATCACATCATTTGTTTGATGAGTTACTTTTAACAGTTTAACAATTCTTACATCACATCATCAAACTGTTATGAACACATGTTTGATGACCTCAAGCCAAATTTAAAATTTTTTTGATGAGTTACTTTTTGACGTGAAACAAAGATAATGATTAGATATTTGGGATTATAATCAATCTCAAATATTATGCACAAAGATAATGATTAGAAATTTGGTGAAGGTGAAAGGACGGTGTTACCCTTAATTGACTACATATCAGTAATAATAAATCATTAAATTGTAGTTAATTACAATTTCATGCCACCGGTGTCAACATCTAATCCGCACCACATACTTGAAAATCAGATGGTTCTAGTTAGTTCTAACGTTTGTATAGTAATCCCCTGTTTGTATTTGATTACTACCCTAGTTTATAATCCTAGGTCAGAGATCGACTTCACGAGGCAGTCGAAACTATTTCACCCAAATCACATTGGATTAAGGGAGGGCCACAAGAGTTGAGAATGGTCGCCGAAGTCAAAATTATTGTTTTCTAGTTCTCTGTCGACATGAAGGGAATGAAGATGAAGAGTGGCTGCGTTTTGAAGATGTCACGTTCTCAAGCAAATAAGTCAGTACGACAGCGTTTAGAGGTGGTAGGGGTCAACAAGTCAATAACGCCAGCTCAGCAGTTCGAATGGGGAATCGTGTCAAGAACACGAGACATGAGGGCATCATCTAACAGAATCTGTTGGGGTTGTTCAAGCCGGTATCAATGGCCGTTCCGGCGAGTCGATGGTTCTAGAAGGTGACAAAAATAATATAAATAATAGATAGAGAGAATGAGGAGGGTTATGAAAATTCTCTGTAATCTGTAACTTTCTTCTCAGTAAAGGCTATAATTTCTCTCTCTCTTTTAGATTCATAAAGTCTGGTATCAGAGCCCAAGCTCCAGCGACCATGGCGAACCACACACCTCAGGCAACAAATCGCGATCCACCAACGAAAGATGAAGACGAAGCAACATAGAACATCGGAGCCTCTCTCAACCTCATAGCGGCGGCGATTCAGGCGATAAACCACCGCATGGAACAGATCGAGACGACGCAAGCACGGAGCAGAACCGAGTCTCAACAAGCTCGAGCTCCCTCGCCTCGGAGCCTCCAACCGCAGATCGGTAGAGATGAGACCGATGCTTTTGCGCCGGGCTCAACATTCCGAGAACGATTCTGAGCGACCTCCCTACCTCCGGCGCCGACGAGCACACCAGGCTACGTTCCAGAATTTGTCTCCGATCTTCATGCACCGTCTACAACGCTACCTAAACCATACCCCGCCTTTAGGCCCGGGCCAGCCACAGGAATCGGTGGACTCCTACACCAATACCCACAGATGAACTCAGCAGGATGCGAGCGGTGGCTACCGGAGCACCAACGACCAAATCTAGCTGAGCCTAGTTGGGAGGTCCACTCTCCAGGTAACCAATCCACTCAACTTCAGTTTAAAACACCGTCGATGACCTTTCCGGTGTTTGACGGAAACGGAGCCCGAGCCTGGCTCCGAAAATGCCACAGTTACTTCTACTTCTGTCCTCTACACGAGGATCAGAAGGTCCGCATGGCGGGCATGTATTTGTCCGGCCGAGCTGAGATCTGGTTTTCGGAATATGTGATAGGCAAGAGATACATCCGTTGGGAAGAATTTGAGCGTGATCTCTGTGAAAAGTTCGAAGAACTTGGCCATGGCGATATGGTTTCTGAATTCAAGATGTTACGCCAAACATCCTCTGTTCTTGAGTATGAAACAGCTTTTGAGGAGTTGAAAGTGTTGGTGGCAATTCGAAATCCATCGATGAACGAAGCGTATTTTGTTTCATACTATACGGCGGTCTCACACCTCACCTGCGGGCGGCGATCTGGATGTTGAGGCCACAATCGCTCTCTAACGCTATGTTCTTGGCAAGAATGGAGGAGAATAGGGTGGGCAACAGAGTTAACAACCAAGATCGACCATCGTCTTCCACCTGGAATTCGCGTGCACGCGGCCCGAACCATACCGCTCCTCAAGCCGGCCGAGCACCAGCGTCGGTGGCTCCACGGGAAGGAGCTACGACCGGGGGACCCTACCGGCGAGCTAACATGGAGTACTTCGAAGATTGGAAACGGCAAGGACTTTGTTTCCATTGCCCGGCCAAGTATACGACAGGACACATCTACCCCAATCGGAAGCAACTCTTCATGATTACACAAGAATAGTCAGACGACGACATTGTGCCAATCGTGGAGATGCCAAGCTCGGAGGTAGGAAATGATTCAGATATAAGGGAGGAAAGTCTCTGTGCAGTAGGACAGGACCAGGCAGAATCGATTCGAGTTGCAGGTCTGATAAGAGCCAAGACTGTCTCGATTCTCGTCGACTCCAGCGCGACGTCGTCGTTTATCGACGCAAAGACAGCCAAAATTCTACGTATCGAGATTGACCTGAGACAGTTGACAAGAGTTGGTCTCACAAATGGCACCAAATATATGTGTGCGCATAAGTGCGCGGTGCGATGACAACTAGCACACTGTTGGTTTACCTGGGAATTTCTTGTGATGCCTTTGAGAAATTGTGATGTCATGCTAGGAGTTGATTGGATGAAAATGGTCATCCCAGTCTCCTTTAATTACGTTCAGAGATACATCGCCATAACGGTACAGGATCGACTGTGTATGGCTTGGGAGCAGAGCGCATCATCAATGGTGGACCTAGTGCGACCAAGAAGTATTCAACGAGAGATACACGAAGGACACAACCTATACATGGCCCAAATCAAAGAGATTCATGATGATTCAACAAGCACCGTACCAACGTCACCAGAATTACAACTCTTGTTGCAAAGATACGAGGCCATCTTTGAAGAGCCAACTGACCTGCCCCCAAGACGCTCACATGACCATAGAATTCCCCTCATTATAGGCGCACAACCGCCGTCCATACGACCATATAGATATAGTCACGACCAAAAGACAGTGATTGAACAAATGGTCTCTGACATGCTTAAGGCTGGAGTGATCCAAAATAGCAACTCTCCCTATTCATTCCCGATCTTGCTAGTAAAGAAGAAAGACGGAGGTTATCGATTTTGCGTTGATTTCCGAGCACTCAACGATTTAACTATCAAGGACAAGTTTTCGATTCCGACGATAGAAGATTTGCTCGATGAACTCAAAGGTAGCCGATTCTTCTCAAAAATTGATTTACGCTCCAGTTACCATCAGATTCGACTTGCAGAAGGGGAAGAGCCCAAGACTGCATTTCGCACACACTATGGGCATTACGAGTTCCAGGTAATGCCTTTCGGACTCACCAACGCTCCAGCGAGCTTTCAGTCATTGATGAATCAAGTTTTTCATGATTTCTTGCGAAAATTCTTGTTGGTCTTTTTCGACGACATACTAATTTACAGTCCAGATTGGCAAAGTCACTTGAGGCATCTTGAACAAGTCTTGAGAAGACTTGAAGAGCACAAACTATTTGCCAAGAAAAGCAAGTGTGCTTTTGGCCAAAATACAGTCCATTACTTGGGCCACGTGATCTCAGAGGAAGAGGTAGCCACAGAGTCAGACAAGATTAAAACTATGGTGGAGTGGCCTGTCCCAAAAACAGTGAGGCAACTTAGGGGCTTCTTAGGCCTCACAGGCTATTATAGACGCTTCATTAAAGGGTATGGACTCTTGGCGAGACCTCTCACAGAGCATATTCAAAAAGATAAGGAAACATTTCAATGGGGAGAAAAAGAGGCACAAAGTTTTGAAGGCTTAAAATAGGCTATGGTAACGACACCTGTTCTCGCATTGCCGGATTTTTCACAAGAGTTTGTCTTGGAGACAGATGCCAGCGACTTTGGCATAGGCACGGTGCTAATGCAAGGGGGTCGACCAATAGCGTACCTTAGTAAGGCCTTGGGGGTCAAGAACAGTGCCCTATCCGCATATGACAAGGAACTTCTTGCGATCAAGATTGCTGTCAAACATTGGCGCTCGTACCTACAAGCCCACAAATTTGTGATCCGAACGGATCATCAGAGTTTACAATTTCTCATGAATCAGAGGCTTTTGACCAGTTTGCGGCAGAAATGGATGGCGCGACTATTTGGCCTGGCGTACCGAATCGAGTACAGGAAGGGTAAGACAAACCTAGCAGCAGACGCGTTGTCGCGCCGAGAACACGAAGAGGCGGAGGAAGTGAGCGCCCGAGCAATCAGCACGGTCATTCCACGATGGATAGAGGAAGTAGTGGCCAGCTACGACAACGACGGCGAGGCTCACGAATTGATCTTGCGCGCTACCATCTCCAAAACTGACAATCCAGGGTTCGAGTTTTGTCAGGGAGTCTTGGTGGTGCAAGGCAAGATTATGTGGGAGCCACAACAGACTTACGGACAAGGGTCATCGAAGCCCTCCACGATTCGGCCTTGGGAGGGCATTCGGGCATGACGGCAACGATCAAGCGCGTGCAGGCTCACTTCTACTGGCCAATGATGGGCGCAGATATCCGTCGGTTCGTTAGGGAGTGAAACATGTCAGCGGTGCAAATCCGAGCACGTTGCTTCACCAGGGCTCCTACAACCACTTGACATTCCAACAACACCATGGAGAGACATCTCCATGGATTTCGTGGAGGGCCTTCCGATTTCAGGACAAGTTGACAGTGTATTGGTGGTCGTGGATCGACTTACAAAATATGGTCACTTCATCGCGCTGAAGCACCCTTTTTCAGCAAAGCAAGTCGCTGAGAAGTTCATGAATCATGTTTACAAGCTCCATGGGGCACCGACGTCCATCGTCTCTGACCGGGATCGAGTGTTTCTCAGTGACTTTTGGACAGTGTTATTCCGATGCTTAGAAACGAAGCTCCGAATCTCGTCCGCGTACCATCCTCAAACGGATGGCCAAACAGAGCGTCTAAATCAATGCCTCGAGCAATACCTGAGGTCGATGTGCCACTTGTACCCTAAAACTTGGAGCAAATGGTTGACACTGGCTGAGTATTGGTATAACACCAGTTACCACTCGGCCTTAAAATGCACGCCTTTTGAGGCTACATACGGGGTGCCACCACCACTCATCGGCATGGACTCATTTACAACCAAGGTGGGAGCGGTGGAAGAGTTCTAGGTCCAGTGCAGAAAGATGATAGAAGTACTCAAGTTTAACCTTTTTGAGGTCCAGGAGCGTGCCAAAACTCAAGCAGACAAGAATCGCTCGGAACGCAATTTTAAGGTGGGGGATTGGGTCTACCTCCGATTGCAGCCTTATCGGCAAACGTCTGTGGAACTGAGGCAGAACATGAAGATACCAGCTCGCTATTTTGGGCCTTATGAGGTGTTCGCCAAAATAGGCAAGGTTGCCTACCGCCTCAAACTGCCGGAGTCTTCACGAATCCACCCCGTCTTTCATGTATCGCAACTCAAGAAACAACTTGGGCCTCTGCACAAGCTCAACACAGTCCTATCAGTCACCACTTCGGAGGGCCAGCTCAAGGTCTTCCCTTACCTCATCTTGCAGACGCGTTTCATCAAGAGGGGTGACCATGGGGTCGTTCAGAAACTGGTGCAGTGGCAGCCAGGAGCAGAGGATGAGGCAACTTGGGAAGATGTCTCCTTCCTTCGAGCACAATTCCCAGAGTTCCCACTAGCACCTCAGTCTTGAGGACAAGACTGATTTGATCCATGGAGGAATGTCACGTTCTAAAGCAAATAAGTCAGTACGACAACGTTTAGAGGTGGTAGGGGTCAACAAGTTAATAACGCCAGCTCAGCAGTCCGAATGGGGAATCGTGTCAAGAACACAAGACATGAGGGCAGCATCTAACAGAATCTGTTGGGGTTGTTCTGGCCGGTATCAATGGCCGTTCCGGCGAGTCGATGGTTCTAGAACGTGACAAGAATAATATAAATAATAGGTAGAGAGAGTGAGGAGGGTTATGAAAATTCTCTATAATCTGTAACTTTCTTCTCAGTAAAGGCTATTATTTCTCTCTCTCTTTTAGATTCATAACACAAGATGGAGAGGAGAAGTGGCCCAAGTGTAGGTCTTAATGAACCAGCTCGGTCGGTTTAAAAATGAAGATATTGAACCATTATTAGTCAATTTGGTTAATTAATCGGTTTAATCTCGTTGAACCGAAACTAAACCAATCTTCAATTGATTTTTTTCAAAACCAAACTAACCGATTTGGTCCGGTTCGTTTTTTAACACCCCTAAGTTGAGTGTATTGATGAGTAATTATTCATTTTTTTTGTAGTATACGTGCTGAAAATGAAAATCATAGAAATGGGTCTGGCTGCTGTACGTTGCCGTTAAAGAGAAACTCATCGATCACGTTCATCGCCACTCGGTGGAAACCCTAGCACTCACATTTTGCCCTCTATCCTTATTCTGGTAATTTCCAATCCTCTATTTCTTCTTCTTCTTTGTAATGGTTGAGTTATCATCTTGTTTTGTTCGTTGATGTATATTCGGAATTAACGGCATTTCTGATCCGACCCTTTTCCTGAATGTTTCTGTTTGAAGAGAAAATTATCTGGCTGTTTGGTTGCTCAGAAAATTGTGGGAAATTTTGATATTCGAATCTATTTCTCAGATTGTTTTAAAGCAAAATAATTATCGTTTATTTCTAAGAATACTACTTTGTTGATGCACTGCTAAGGGTTCACAGGATATTTTGCTCAATTTATGAATGATATGTTGTTTGCTGAGAAAGAAGGGACACATCAACCTCCTCATTTGTGTTCTATTTAGGTACATTGAGAATAAAAGGCAAGATAATCCTATTTGTTGGAATGTTGGTCAGGGATTTATTGATTTCCTTTTCCATGTCCTATAGTTTCTCGCTTACTGATGCTTCTCTCTGAAACGGTTGGTTTTTTTGTTGTTGATTGTTTATTAATTGTATGGTTTGAAGTAGTGTGAGAGAAATTGCAACCCTGCTTTCATGGAGGGACTGGGAGGTAATGGTGAGTTTGATGCCGCAACGTCTCTTGCCAAGTGGAAAAATGAGTTCTCCAAGCATTTTCAGTACTATCTGGATAAATCTACCCCGCTCCCGCTTCATAGGTGGCTTGGGACATTGGCAGTTGCAATTGTTTATCTTCTCCGGGTTTACTTTGTTCAAGGGTTTTATGTCGTCACCTACGGTCTTGGGATCTATATCTTGAATCTCTTGATTGGTTTTCTGTCACCCAAGGTAGATCCCGAGATTGAAGCTTTGGATGGGGCTTCTCTGCCGACTAAAGGTTCTGATGAATTCAGGCCCTTCATTCGCCGCCTCCCTGAATTCAAGTTCTGGTAATGTGATATTCATTCTTTGATTTTCAATTTGTTTGGTGCCTGCTCCTATATAACAGTCAATTATACATTTAAAGAATAATGCAACTATATATAGCTGTAATTTGGAGATTCATCCTTAAATTAATATTAGGGAAAGACTTGTACGTATTTTAACTTTCTCGATTTACCTTTGATAGGCTTCTTTAGTGAAGTTGTTTGTCTATCTTTGACGGTCAGGAGAAGGCTTTGACTTGTCCAGTAGTTTGATCTGAATCATCTCACTATAAATGCATTAGGCTAATTATTGTTAGGATAAACATGGTTAAGCTCTAAAGGTTGTACTTAAAAGTGAGATGGTGTGTGAGTCCCTTCCTACAGGACAGCTAATCATGAGAACTGAGTTTGGATCTGCTCAACAAAAATGCCTGAAAGATCCCTATATATAGTTAATTGTTTTGTTTGTGGGTTTTAAGTTTTAACAAAAGAATAATATCTTGAGGATCTATGTAATTAATGTTCTGGCTCAACATGTATGCATCCATCTAGGCACATTTTTGTTTTGCTGAACAAATATTAGTAGTTAGTAAATTGCTTGTTGTGCACCTATCTAATGATTCCACAGGCATTGAATCTCTTAAGGTTTGCTAATGCCATCTTAGTTGATAGGTGTTTTCTTCTGATTAAATCATAGAAATGTTCATAGCACTCATATCCATTATTGATTGATTGATCCTTCCGATTTCTAAGATTTGGATTTCAACAGGTATTCCATTACAAAGGCATTTCTTGTTGCATTTGTAATGACTTTCTTCTCCATACTGGATGTACCTGTTTTTTGGCCAATATTGCTATGCTACTGGGTTGTTCTATTTGTCCTGACGATGAAACGTCAAATCATGCACATGATCAAATACAAATATGTTCCTTTCAGTACTGGGAAGCAGGTCAGCTGCTATTGGTTATAATAGTTGAAGAATATAATCATTTTAACAAAATGCATTGTGACTGTTTCTTATTTCGATAGAGGTACAACGGTAAGGGACCGTCTGCAAGCAATAGCAACAGTGGTTCACCAAGAGACTGAAACCCCAAAGCATCAACAATGGAGAGTTTCAAGAAAATCAGACTCCAAGAGAACTTGATCATTTTGGATGTTACCCCAAAATTACATAATTGAGAGTTGATCTATTGCTCTTACAAGAAACCCCCTTTTTGACCTGGGTGTTAGGGTAAAGACTATCAATCTTTGGCAGATGTCCAAGTTGTGCATTAGTCTAGCGTAAAGGTTTATATTCTTATGATGTTACAATCTAATGTCGAGTGCTTCCACTGCGTACCATCTCTATGGTTTGTCTATATCTATTTTTCCAGCATTGATCTACAAACTAGTTATTTGAAATATTGCTGTTTTCATGGTATGAAGTGAACTTGATACATGATATTCTTTCTGTGCAAAAATAAATGTCTTGCTTTCCTAAAAGGGATGTGCTAAAGTGAGTGCTATTTCCATTTCAATTAGTGGCAAATTACAAACTATATCCTCCATAAGAAACACTAAAAACTGAATTCTTAATATATGTGAATACTGAATAGTTGAGTATGAATGCTCATCAGAAATAATGTATATTTCTCGGTGGGATATGGTGCCTGATTTATTTATATAGCATCAACGTTGGGACTTAAAAACAACAGATTGGCAAAGGAAGAGACTGCTAATCTTGAAATACCCAAAAGCATAGATCACAATCACTACAGTAGTACATAAAATCTTCCAATGAAAACTTTACATGCAATCTAGGGTTCTGAAAGACCCGAGTGAGTACCTTGGTAATTTTACCCATTTCTTCCAGTTTTCTTGTAGAGAGATCCAAATTGGTTGAAACCGGTAACAAGACCTAGTCACATCGGGACATGCACACTGTACTGAACTAATATGTCGGACTTCAACTAGATAGCACCTGAGCAGTGTGAAGGAGTGTACTCTTCAATATCACAGTTGCAAACCATGCTTTCTAACAGTTGCTGGAAGCCTTCCTGCATATGCTCATGAATTTGGCCACAAATTCTGCAGACCAGTGCATGGTAGATCAATACACTGTTCACGCTACTCAAACACTGCATATACATAATTTTGGAGAAACAATAGCACTGCATGCGTGTTTTTAGATGGTGAAAATTAACAAGTATTTAACCTATGTTACCTTCTAATTTCAGTAAAGCACTCGTTCCCGTTGGCAGTCTCTTTTCCTGCAAGAGTTGACGTGGAGTTACGTGCACCTTTTCAATAGAATTCAAATGAAGGAAGACATGGACATTTTCACCTCACAAACTGAACACTAGGAAGATAAGCTTAAAAGAAGATAGATCTTACATAATAAGCATGCCAGTAGTAAAGTTCCCTTTTCAATCTAGTGTCAACTCCCTTGAGAAATTCTTCAACAAGTTTCTGCACAATGGATGCAAGTTTCTCACAAAATAAAATGCATACTCTTTCACGAGGAGGAATCATCAAATTCAACTGAAACATAAATGATTCACCTGCAGAATCAGTTTGGGGTGCACAAATTCCACAAGAAGCTTTTGAAACTTTCCCCGTACCAAAAATAATCTGGTCAAATCATATTCGTCAGAGAAGTGAGTTTATTTTAAATTCCTTTACCCAATTAAGTGAAAAAAGAAACAAATCTACCTATTTGTTGATGGATCAGCTAGTATTTCTGCAGCAAGTTCTACCAGGACCTCTTCCCATCCAAGTGGAATTGGTTGGTCAGCGAGAAAGGGATACCTGTGTTGCACAGCATCTCAAGTAAGTATAGTTTCAAGTTAATGAAAACTTACACCTCTCCCTTTATTTCCTACTTGTTTGCTTTGCAAGCTTCAAGAGCCATGATTGCTTTCCTGAGGTTCTGCTTTGATTTGGTTGCAATCTTGGCAGCAAAGTTTGTGGGTAGATCAAAGTCCTCCTTCCTTGATATTTGAATGAGGACCTCTATGATCTGTGATGACAGAAAGTTCAGAATTCAGACATTTTTAACTCAAAAGCCAATTCATTTAGTTCACCAGAAAAGTTTCATATAATTAAATTATCTGAATACATATAAGTTGAAGAATAGTGTTTGTTTGTTTTATAAATGTTTTCATTCAATTAATGTGGAATTAGCTCATATACCTCATGAGTTGCAGGAGGATCAACTTTGATGACTTTGCAACGACTCTTCACTGAGTCGAGGATGTCTACATCTTCTTCACAACATAATATGAGTTTACAAGCATCTGTGTAACAGTCCATGATCCATTTTATCAAGTGTTGGATGTTTTCTGCAGCTTTGTCGACGTCATAAAGAACCATCACTAACACCAAGAAGATAATCCATGTTAGTCACAGCTCAAATGTTTCAGACACCATATATTGACATTTAATTATTTCCATGGCCTCATTTGGGCACAGTTTGTCAAGGTATGAATCAAACCTTTACAATCTGCCTTGAAATTAGTGCTGACTTCGGGAATCATAGCATAGTTGCGGCTTATTTCCTTAACTAAAGCCATCAATGCATATTTTGCATTAGGTTCCAACTTTACATTGAGCTCCATATGATGGGCACTAGAAATTAAAGGAACAGCTACTTGTGCCATTCTTTTTTCCTGTCAATAAGAAAGCAAGTGGAAATTCATATGTGATATCCAGCATATCATAACTGCTTTATCATATAAGACTTAGATTTTCCAAGTCAAACAGCATCAATAAGTAATAATATCAAGGTCCCTATGTAAAACACTCAACAGTTGCCATTCTTGTCTGTGTCCTGGTAAGATATGCAACAATGGATGAATATTTTCAAGCATCATAATTTAGAAGGATGGAAAGAGGACAATCCATGTACCTGAATCTGGAAGTATCTTAAATCATGAGAAATCTGCAAAATAATTTGAAAAGGTCAGCATAAGCATCCAAGACAGCGACCTTGATGGTATTGCAATTGATGAGTAAACTAGACACCTACGTTCCAGGACGAATCACCATAAACTTCTTGTAGAAGAGCCATTGAGAGAGCCCTTTTCCCTGAACCAGCTAGTCCCTTAAATAACAGATGGGGGAAGATATCCTGGGATACCTGAAAACACACAAAAAGTGTGTTACGATAAAACAAAATATACTCCAGATCTGGACCAGAAGTTGCATATTTTTAATTGTTACTAGACTACTAGAATTCGTAGGAAAGTGAAATGGATGGATTTGCAGAAAGCAATTTAATTGATCATACAAGTATTGATGGGCAATCAAATTGGAGAGCAGAAAATATGACTACTTAAAGAAACTTACAAGCTGTTTGAGAAGCTGAGCTTCTTGTTTATGACAAGTGAATCCATTCAAAGATCCAGGTTGATATTTATCAGCCCAAAACTGCCTCAGGCTCTCAACAACAATTGCTTTCTCAATATATGTAGTTTCATTAAATGTTGTCCTCTCTGGTGATTTCGCGGTCCTGCAAGATCTCCTCATACAAGCAAACCAGGGTTCTGTTTGGCTTTTCTGCCTGTTAGCCGCGAACTTCCTCATGCTATCAGTAGTCCTTCCACTAGCATCACTTACGTGACTACTCCCAGTACTATTCTTATCACTGCTCTGCTGCCCGTTTAGAGCGGAGCTAGGGGTTGCAGTTGTTCGTGAAAATCCAGTATTAGAAGAAATCACCTTTGTATTGGAGCCAAAGCGATAATTTGCTCTTTTTTTCTGCTGATGTACAGAACCATTTTGGAAAAGTGTTTGAGGGCCGGGAGTAAACCGGTCTTCATGAGTACCATTCTTTGGTAAAGCTGCGCAGTCACGAGGGAAGAATACATCACCAGGTGAAATGGAGTCTGTGCTTTCAAACATTGGGGCTTTCTTCAGGGGCCCTTTGGAAAGCTTTGTATTTGCAACCAACTCGTTGATTTCACCAACTGTAGGTGATTTTAAGTGGCCATTTTCCTTCTGTTTCCCAATCACGCTAGTTGGCAACGGTGAGGGTGTCCTCTCCCTTTGTTCTGTATGACTACTTGTCTTCTGAAGATCATCTCTTCCCCTATTTCTCGGAGCGGTAACTGATCTCCTGCTGAAGTTTGGTTTCTGAGTAACTCTATCCTCGTGAAACTGAGAATCAGCTCCCCTTTCCCCTCTAGTGGGCGTAATGTCTCTCCTAATTTTGTAAGGAGAGACATGTCTTCTTCTTTCCAAATTTAAAAAGGGACTAACATTCCTATGAGTATCAGAAGCTGGTTTTGGAGAAAGAGCATTACCATCTTCCCTGGGCGGTTTGTACGGTGACTTACTGTGCCTCCTCCGAGGCAGGCTGGCCGCTAAGTCCCTTTTAGGAGAAGGGTGTCTCCAATTCAGTGTCATAGGGGTTGTGTTTCTCCGTGTCACCCCTTTCGACAGCTGATCAACTCCTCCCAACACGTCATTCTTCCAGTTGTACTCATGCCTTGGACTGTCATGCCAATCAGTCTCAGTATCGGATGGTTCATAGCCGCTTCGCCTCTGCTTCATCTGCTGCTGTGAAACCCGGCTATACCGGGACAAATGTTCCATTCCCAGAGAGAAAAACAAGTTAACCAAACAGCAGACTTCAGTAACACATGATTTGATGGTCTTGGCAATTAATCAAACACTTGGTGGGCGTGAGGAACCAACCCAGTACCTAGATTAATAAATGAAGGATGGTTTTGGCATTTAATCGAACAATTCGTGGGCATAGAGAAAAGAACAAAACCAAATGCACAGTCGCTCTCGCACCTCAGAATTTCCGAATCTAGTGGGATGGAGATACCTTGAAATCACAGTAGATCGATTGAAACGAAGGGTGAGGCATTGGAGGGTGTGGGTCAACTGGTTGCTCCACGACAATGATAGTCGTCAAAATTCCGGTGATATCAAAGCTCCCCATATGAATCGATGAAGCGGCTTGTCTTTTGGTGTCGTGTCTTTCTGCTCACTCAACAAGGACTAAACATAAAGGTTCACCAACGGTCCTCTCCGGCTCCGTCATGCAACTTTTACAAGTATATACTCACTTTTTAGAGGGAAATTTACTATCTCAATTATCTCTATTTCTGATTTCGGTCATTTAGTTACACTCACTTTCATAAATTCTCATCCGTTAAATATTTAGATATGATTAATTTCAAAATTGAAAAAGCAAAAATGCCCATGACTAAAGATCAAATTTTCAACCTACCCTCATCTCTCTATCATTACTATGGAAGCTTCGGTCGACATCATCTTCGGTTGCCGACAATGACATAGAGCTAGATATGGTCTCCAATTCCCAAACAAACAATCTCACCTCTCTATTTATATAGTTTGATGTCAATCAAGACATCTCAGTCAAATAATCAATTGATTTTCTGTGCAAAATTTCATATTGTCATTACTGTGATGTGAGTCAGGCCGTTGGCGGAGCGATTGGGCTCGGGTTCTTGTTGAAGTAGAGACACTTCGATAGCTTTTGGGCGTCGTCCATGGCCTTAGAGAACTCAAAATGATTCGATCATATATACGTTAATCGTTCATTTCTAGAAACAGTAGATTCGATCGGAGTTGCGAAGAACAAAATGAGGGAGGAATTAGGATAGAGGAGGTCGGCTCGATTGTGAGAATGTGAGGACAGATATTTGACCGGCTCCATCAAAGAGGAGGTAGAGATGGATTTCTCGACCGTGGATTTGATGGAGGTCGACTAGTTTTGGCTTGCCGGCCCACCTTCCAACCGCTCCCTCTTGTGGTCGACCGTCACCGTGCATGATTAAAGCCTCGTTGAATTTCAATCAATTAAAACGAATGTAAGTCTCAGAGTTTTAATCGATTCGATCGAAACCTTACTGAACTCAAAGGCCATACAACTTTGGCTAATGATCGAACAATTTTAGGAATTGACAATTTCACAGTATTAACCATGAAACCTCCTCCCCCCAAATCACCCATCTCCGGGAAAACTAAACCTTTCTTCTCCATCTTTATCTGCAATCTACCTCAACACACAACCCACATTTGGCTTGAATGTGTCTTTGGTATTGTGGATACTTTTAGCGGTATTGACATCCCCCCAAGCCAAACAAAAATGACAGGTACTTTGCGTTCATACACTATTGTTAATTGAAGAATGTCTCCAAAGCTATGAAGGAGTTCAATGGTGTGTTTGTTCGAGGTATTCACCTATTTGTCACAAAAACTCGCAACTATTGCTCTTTAGGAGCCCCTGTCACCAAACCTCCCATCCTCGCTACTTCCTCTATAATCTCTCCCAAATCTTTCAAAGAGACAGTCTTAGGTCCAAGTACTCAACCCTACCTTGCTCCATCCACCACAATGTCACTGCCTTTTGTCTCTTGCTAAGGAAATATCAACCATAAGCTGGTCTGTAAATTCAAGCATTTCGTATTGGGTGTAATTGGAATGCTGGAGAAATTCAGGATAAATGATTTAAGATGGTCATCTGGACGTGGATATTTCTTTTATAAGAAACATAGTCTTCATAATCTCTTCTCCAAGCAAATCTTTTTTCTCAAACCTGGAAGGTACAAACTGGGCATGGCTCCGCCGATGGTTTGTAGCCTTTTTTAATAGATCGAGCCTGGTGGAATTGAGAGGCTATTTCAGGTGGTTTGCCATTTATGGCATTCCTGTTCTTGCGTGGTCAGAGTAATCTATCATCAACACTGCCTCCAATTTGGAGATGTCATTCTTGTTTATCCAGAATCCATGGCTGGTACATTTCTGGACCGAGCTCTCTCGCACTTATACACTCACTCTTATCTTTACCCACTCAGATGTCAGTTGAATTGACGGTGCTAAGAAAATCCTTCCTAGTTATGGTCACTAATATAGCCACTTTGATGATTCTTATCACCTTGCCACCTCTAACCGAATCATCTTCAATCGAGTCACCCTTGTTTTCTTCGTCGCTGGTCTCGACTGATAATGGGTATGATTCTGGTGCTTCGGTGTCAGTTCATTCCAATGCCAAAGTCGAAAATAGCTTCGAAGAGGGTGAATTTGTCCCTCGTTCTTCGATGATAAATCCGACGTCTCTTCTGTCTCTGAATCGCAACGGTGCTTTAGCCAATCCCGAGATGGCTCATCGCCTGGTTGTCGCCTCGACTTCTAGTGACCTGGGTTCCAATGTTATCACTTCGGTTGGTGTGTGCATTGATTATAATGGTATGGACATTGCCTCAGGGGAACGAAACGTTGTCTCTTTTGGCTCTTTCGAGATTTCAGTCTCGTGTGCGTCTTCAATTTCAATCGCATGAAATGATAAGCTTCTTCCTTTTGTTGTGCCTCATCATGGTGGGCTTGCATTGACCGCACTTGCGATTAGACCCAAAAGTGCTACTGGACCCCTTGATATTGGGTCTGATTCTGATGAATTGTATATGCCTCTGTAGAAATTGTTCAAAAAGTTGAATGCCAAATTTAAACTTCGTCGATGTTGGAGGACCCCCGCCTTTGGTTTTTCGCCGCCGACGTCTTCGTAAGAAGCATTTTAATTCCTCTTGTCGCCTGAATTCTTCCCAGGAGCTCTTGGATGCTTCTCCTAAAAATGTGACTGACACTTCATTGACCTCTCATGATTGTGTTGTTCGTGCGTGGACTTTATGCAAACGCTTGGGTTTTACATGTGAAATCACCGATGAGGAAATGATCCAATCCTTTGAAGCCAGGAAAATCATGAGCAGTGTTAGAGTTGTGCCCTAGCCCAATGGAATAAGTCATCTACAATGTATTGTTTTATCATCTTTCAGAACAAATAAAACGACATAATATTACTAGTGTATTGTAGTATTATATGAAATGTGATTCGATCTATGTCATTATGTGTATCAACAATAATAATAGAACTGTCGATCGAAAAGAATCACATGTAATGAGTTCATGTTCATACATGCTTCATCAGAAGCGACCAGTACGAGGATAACTCTATATGTTCATGCTCTAATGATCATGGTAAGGCAGTGCTAGAGTTAGATCATGGATATCATTCGGGGAATGATGTTGGACGATCCAATGGTGAGTATGCATCATAGATATGTCATGAGCATACTCACATATCGTAGCTTGTCAAAGTATCCTTAGACCAAGGAGTCTTTGTAGTTATTATGTGATCAGCAGTGTTCCAAAAAAACGGCCTAGGCGCTATTTGTGGCTTCTCCGTTGCATTTTTCACTGGTCGGGCGGTCCAAAACTGCGACGACGATCAGGTGGGCTAGGCGGGCAAGGCGGCCTGGGCGGGCTAGGCGGACTGGGCATGGGCGGCCCAATTATATATAAAAAATGAAAATATAAATATGATATTAAAAAAATTAGAGACCTAATCAGTTCAGAGTCACTTCACTTCACATCTCTGAGCTCCGACTTTCGTCCCTACGCCTTTGTTCGCCGCCGTCGACCACCACTGTCCAGACCGCCGCCGTTCAAGTTTGTTTGTCTCTAACTCTAACCCTCTGACCTAAATGGCTAAATATATGATTCAGATGATATATCAATTTTTTCCAATATTATGTTATTGATTCATATGAGAGTGATATTATTACTCTGCAATATTTCGTATTATTATTAGGCAAGTAATCACATACAAATGGATATTTCCTGTACAAATATACGAAGCCACTACAACCATGCGATCAAAAGATCCATGGCCTCTGTTAATTCTGAATTTCAGTGGCACAAAATGTAATTAATAACACATCAAAGCCCAACAATGTGTAATAATGATTTTCTTGAGGATAGAATCGTAAATTTGTATGTTAAGGAAACCGAAGAGGCTTTCAATTGCCTGATTTTCGGTGATTTGTGGCATAATCAATCTTTCCCTTTTTTTGAACTTTCAAACCCTAGCCTTCCCTTCCTCTCTCGATCAGCTTCATTGGTTAACAAAGTCACGCCGGCGCGATTAATTTCAGTTCCCTGACACTCTCGGTATCCCATTCACCTCACGGCGTTGACAATGAGTCCTTTGAAGTGCAAATCTCAGAGGATTTTGAATCTGCTCAAGAAGAAGAAGCAAGGTTAGTTGATTAATAATGTGTTCGGTGAATTGCATGATCCAATCCATTGTGGGTTCATCTTTTTTAGGGTTTATTCATTGTTTGATTGTGTTTTTTTCACTTGGAGTAATTTTTTTACATAAATCTATTGGTCCAATCTATCCCATGTTCTTCTCCAACTTCAATCATGCTTTTGAAAGTGGTTTTTGTGTGCATTTTTCCAATATTGCTTCCAAACTCAGGTTGCATTTGGGAGTACAGAGGGTTCAACCTTTATCCCTCACATGTCGCAATGATTTGTTGTTTGTTACACCAATGATTTGGATTAGAATATCTAATTCAGTTTTTATTTATAGAGTTACTTGTGCATTTCAGTACGGTAAGGTTTAATATTCTATTGCTTCAGATCTGCCATAAAGTGTGTCTACAAGAGCTGGGATCATGAGACCCCATATGTGTTGTTCTTGTATTGAAGTAGCATATGTACCTTCCCCCATCATGTAATTTGAAAAATTGTTCATTGAGTCCACCAATGATATAATTTCGAAAATTGTTCCATGATTCCATGCTACGAAACATAATTGTTCTTCATTACATGATTTCATGTTTTCACTGTTACCTCGTTCCAGACTTACTCCTAAATGACACAAATCAGTAATTACATGATTCCACAGTTACATTGTTCCACTTGAACTAGTAGTTCCATGACTCCATTGTGTTGCGTTTCACCATTATTGCATGGTTGATTTAGAATTCCATTAATACATAATTGCATTACTCTATGTCCGCATGAATCCATGTTTCCATTACTACATTGTCTTGTTATTTCATAACTTCATGACTCATAATTCCATTACTCCATGACTACATTATTCCATAGACCCAGGTCACAATGCTTGACATGTTACATTGTTTCATGATCATACCATCAATACACGTTCATTCACTAACTGTCCCAAGTTCATGATTCCATCCATACAACATTCTCTGACCGTTAATTTTATTTATTGTGGTTTCTGACTCCACACCAGTCGTGCCAGAAATCGTCATATCGGAGTCAGAGGATAACACTTTCTTACAAAATGTGTTGCGGAAGAGACATGCCAATCGCGTTGTTAGGGGGCAGGAAACACGTAATTCCCTGAAGAAGGACTCTGCGTTTAAAGCTACCACAAACAACTATATGCTTTTTCCTACAAAAACCATGTCCAAAATACCCAGGTCTAAACATGTTAAGCATTTTGATTTGCATTTCGACTATGTATGCTCTTTTTCTTATGTCACAGTCATCCATTCCAATGAGGTTGTCTTTCTTGTTGATATTCTCTAAATTACCGTAATATCTGACTTGTTTGTTGTGTCATAGTTCCATTGAACGCAATATTTAATAAATGTAGTATTTCTGTACCAAGGTCCAAATTTATATTGCATCCCAATTTGGTTAACAACAGAGATGTAACTAGTACTTGTTTTCTGGTCTGCCACTGTTTTAAGGCGCTGCAAAACGCGTGTCAACAGAATATGTAGTGAATCGCAACCAAATTATGAAATGCTTACACGGGTTCTTCACAATCTGAACATACTAATATTGTCAGTTTTGAGTTACATCGTCCTACTGCTCAATGTTATGTATTCTCATAAACCGTTGTCATTCAATTGGGTTACTGAACACATAACCAAAATGTCAAATACTCTCACCACGTCATCGATTTACTTCAGCCTCTCATACGTGCCTCATATCAACAATACAGGATGATAACCAGCTTTGTTGTTTCTTGAATGAAAACATCATCCACACAACGTTAACAATCCACACATTTACTTTACAGTCAAACATCAATCAAAACAACAAAACCCGAGTAAATAAATTGAACTTGACTCATATTCGATAAACTAATCAGAAATTTTTATTACAACTGAAAATAATTTTTCATTACAGCAGAATCAAAGTGAACCAAACTTAACAACTCCCTAACCCTCTTCCACTATAGATCGCTTCTTGTTTGCTTCATCCCGTTTCTTGACCTCACATGTCCTAGAATTATGCCCCTCAATAAAGTAGTAGGTGCACTAAGTTTATTACCTGTGTCCCATTTTCTCTATTGCCTTCTCCCGCGCACTTTGCATCTAACATCCTGACCCCTTGTTCTTGCAAAAATTTGGAATGTTGACTGTTACTACAAGTGGCTTCGGTATACCAGACACTGCTTCAAAAGAAATTGGAGTACTCCTTCATGAACCTTCTCTACTATTCAGGTTAGCCAATGGGTACTGTTTCATAATGCTTAGCATCTCTTCATGATTTTTTGAATTTGTGACTGGGGTTTCCAAGGATGGTTTGAAGAGTCGTCCATATCTCATTCCAATCATCGATTTCAACCTAAACTCTTAGTGCCGGATACCTTCATCAAGTGTCCCGAACCTCATTCCAATCATCGGTTTCAACCTGTCAGGGCATCGGGGTACGTAGCCACCATAATCATCTCTTTCCCAATCACCAACCATGGCACTACGCATTCTGTAAACCATTAACATGAAAAAATATTTTGCCGTTAGTAATGAACATGTCTCTGCAATACAAAACTAAACTCTTAACAATACTCTAATAAATCCTGATGGAACAGTGAAATTTACAAGTACACGAATGGAATAATGGAACAACGTAAAATTGCAATCAAATCGTGCCGCTATAAACCGGGGTAATGGAACAGTGGAAAATTCTTATACTCAAATGGAACTATGCCAATCACCCTCAGCCAATGGAACAATAGAAATCATTGCACCCGACATGGAACAATGGAAATCCACGTACCTTCAATGTCTTCTTCCGATAGACCCACTGGATCTTCATTATCGTCTCCTTCAAACTCGTGATGGTATTCTTCAGTCTCATTCTCTCCTGCATTCACCCAAATTATTTTGTCAATCAGAATATCACATCGCTGCTACTCACTTGCTGCAGATCAACCTAGAACTATATATGGAACCATGATTACTGGAATCGTCAACGATTAGGTTGAGCAGTTCAATCGAATAAGCAACCATTGTTCTTTGACCACGATAAGAGATGGATTCAGATCCAAATTGTGAACAGAGAAAACGCAAATGACATGTCATATCTCAATGAATCGTACTGATTTATAACACATAATTCCTTTTTCATCGCTCATAATTGATTGCCTTAATCTTTACCATGGACCAAATTACCCTCCTGCGTATATTTTCTGATTTGATTTGCCTCAAATCTTGTCTAATCTCAACCGCACATTTTTTACATCCTACGGATGTTAGCTATTCCTATATTTGTATCTAAAGGGGCATTTGTCATGGAGTGCATCCCTTATTATTAAGACTATTTGATGATTGTATAATGAATTAATGATATACTGATATAGTAATATCTAATGGGTTATATTCAATGGAAAACCATAAGTTTATATACAAAATTAGGAACCACTATTGATCATTGGATATAAATTTAGAAGGTTGAGATATTTGATGACTCATCAATGGCATAATGTGTAAATATTAATTAATTGTATATTTATTATTGTCATTTAACACCATTATAAGGGTAAATTTGTACTTTTATAGCATTATTTATTTTAATTTTTTTTCAAAAAGTCACGATTTCAATTTTATTACTTCATGAAAATTTTCAGTTTTATTATTTCATGAACGATTTCATTGTTTCATTGATTAATTCACCACGTTTCATGGTTTCATAATTTATATTCCGTATTTGATGATTTCATGGTTCAAAACGTCAAGTTTCATGATTTCATTAATCATGTTCCGTAGTTTCATAATTTAAGTAATAGTCTCATGGTTTCATTAATCGAATTTCATGATTTCATTGTTTGAATTTTACGGTTTAATTATTTGATTTTTCATAAATGATACATACCAAAATATGAACTTCAAATTTACCATAAAGTATACAACTTAGAACAATGGTTGGGAAAAAAACCATCAATTTATTAATCAACTTTACATGAGAAAAAAAACAAAATCCCTCCACGAATCCAAAAGCACAAAATCATCTATGAATATGCCCAATCTGCGATCTCAAATTCTCCAAAAGCACAAAATCCAACTGGCATGAATATGCTCAATCGGCGATCTCAAATTCCAAATAATGAATATGCCCAATCCCTCAACATGCCTGTTACATACAAACCCAACATATCAATCGTCAACTTTTTTTGAAATAAATCCAACACATCAATCTCTTCATAACATACAAATGGAAAAATGAACCCCATACACTAGATTGCAATGGACCCCAAAGACCATATTATCTTACATGTATTGGACCTACATAAGATTTCAAGGCTGATGGGCAACGTGGCATGTATCCACCGGATTCGTCACGCTCCCATATGTCATCATGTTCAACCGTCGAGGTCAAACCCCCAAATTCATCTTTAAATAGATAAGAAAAATGTTGCATTAGATAAAATTAATTGCAACAATCTAATAAAAATGGTAAAATTTTAGATATGCTGTGCCTTCAACTTGACTAGCATTCCCAATTATGATTGCTGAAAATATCATAATATCGAAGTCATGAAACGATGAAAAGACAATATATATATAAGATGGAACGATGAAAAGATAACATCAATACGATGTAAAGATGCAAAGACAACATATATCCAATGGAACGATGAAAATAACAGATATATACGATGGAACAATGGGAAGACAAGATTTTCAATCGTAGCTTACTTATGTTGTTGATTTCTTTGTCCATGACAAATCAAAAGCCAAATACATGCTCAAAAAGGGGAAAACATGAACAATATCAGAGACAAGAACGAAGAACCAACCCAAAATGTAAATCAAAATAAGAGATTTTCTTACCAAGCCATAAGATGATTTGAAAATCCATAGATCTAAACCATCAAAATCTGAAAGCGCGACGAGGTGGTGAGGAGAGAACCTGTGGCGGCGTGAGTAGAGGCTCTCTTTCTTTTTGCCGATACGTTTCAACCCTGGTTTATACGCTACAATGATTCGGTGATGCATTTTGACAGTGGGTTCTACGGCACGGTGATTACTGCGATGTGTTTCAACGGTGGGTTCATCGCTGCGGTGGTTTCGGCGATGGTATGAGTTCTACACATGTGCGGAGGCGAGGGCACAAAGGATGGAGGGCGGAGGCGCGACAACGGAGGCGCGACAACCAAATGATTTTCTACGCAAAAACTGATGAAACTGAATGTATTAGGGTTTCACAAATTTAATAGACAAATATGCCCTTATTTAATTAATTTTATAATAAAAGTAACAATTAATGTAGACCATTGATTGAAACCATCCAAGGGATGGTATACATTCCTAATTTTGTATTTAAGAGGTAGTTTGTCAAGGAGTGCATCCCATATCTAATATGTATAATAATTATTACAAGACTATGAGAGCGATATATCATATACTTATATGTATAAAAAATAATTTGTATAATGAATTAAAGATCGTATACTTATATTATTGGTTTAATGTGTTTGTTGAATTAACTTGAAATTGTGGTTGTTGAATTTTGAGATGGTTGACACTTTTAAGTTTACAAATTATGTGGTTGATGAATTTTGTGGTTGTTGAATTTGAAATTTAGTTATTGAATTTTCATTTTTTACCATGTTGAAATTTGCAGGCTTGTTTGAAATTTTGAGCTTGCTTATTATTATTTGTGAAATTGTTTATTTTTTATACTTATTTTTATATAATATAATTCATTTTTATATTCAAAGTTAATAAAAAATACAAATCTGATTAATCCCGTCTAATCCGATTAATCGCCGATTAATCGGTCCGGGGTGTTGTCCACCTGATTAGCGCCTAACAATTTTTAGAACCTTGGTGATCACTAACTAAGTTTGACGTTGCCTAGCATTATCTGTAAAATGGTAGTCATAAGGGCTCTGATTGGCTCAATTATGGATTACATGAGGGAACACGAAAGACGGCTAAGAGATTTTTCCCTCATGCTCTGGCATGGGAAAAATACATGTTTGGGCCATTTGATGAGAATGACTGAAAGGAAATGCTTGATCATGCTAGAGATGCACGGTATCAGGATTCAGTCATCTCATATATCAAGAAACGGTGATTGATTAAATAAGGATGACGGATCTATGCCTTATGATCAATATGGATATCTAAGATATGAGATTAAATCGAATCGTCGATAATCATAAGCGTTGGGTAATTATAATGTCTTACTAGAGGCCACTTATGATGGGGAGGGCAAAATGGTAATTTTGTGCCAATCTGCCAACGTGTAGCCTAGAGGGTCACACACTTAAAACAATGAATATGGAAAAAGAAGACTTCGAAAGTACAAATGAGAAGAGATAAGAAAGTTGAGAAATTCACTTTCCTGTTTAGTTAGACCAGACCGTTCTAAACTAAACCGGAACAGATTAGACAATTACCATTCTAGGTTGTAAACCGGACGATTACGAAAATTGGTCTAAGTGAATTTTGGGCTGATTTAATTCAAGTCATTTAATTAATAATCCTAAGTCTAATTGGGCTCAAAGAATTTTAATTAAATATGAGACCGTTTTAGGATTTGATGCATTATAATTATAAATTCAAAGATAATCCTATATTGGGAAACTGATTGAACGTGAAATATTTGATCAAATTAAAATTTGGAAAAATCAACAAAAGGAAAGGGGGTGATTTTGGGAAAATTGGAATATATTCCAATCTCTCAAAATCGATTCCCAATCCCCTCCTATCCTATTCGGCCGACCCACTCTCTCTCTGTCATTCTTGCCTCCATGCAAAAGCTAGTGATACTTGTGAAAATGTTTTGATTCAAGGATCAATACATCGTTTGTGTGGACGTGATAGAGAAACAAGATCCTTTGATTTTGTTTAATCGAATTTGCATTAAAGGTATAAACTTATTTGCAATCTAATATGATGCTAAACCCAATTTAGCATGAAGATCACATTATTATTGGGATATCCATGGTGTAATTCCGCATTTGCATGAATTTTATTGCTTGTGACCCCATAGAAAATCCTTTAGTGGTATCAGAGGCTCGTTGAATGTTTGATTGAATTTTCAGCATGATTAGTATGCTATCGGAGAATTCGACTTCAAGATTAAGAATGTGGATCGTGTTTAGAAGATCATTTCAATGTTGTTGTCGTTAATTTTTAAATATTAATGTTTTTATATTCGTAAGTTTACTTTGATATCTACTTTTATTTGGTTTATATTTCGTTATTGTAGGTCGTGTTTTTGTCCCATGACTTGTAAATATTTATGTTGGATTTTGTTTTCATCAGTTTATGGTTATACAATTTGATGACAATGTGGAGAATTTGATTTATGTGGTAATATATGTAGGTGTTATAGTGGGTTACTGATTGTATTGTATTCGATACCACCATGACACCTCTAGCCATCCGTGCCAATAATCATCAAATTTAACCTATCTGCCCACAAACATGCACATTACCAAACTGCCCATGGTTGACCCTAACACACATGTCTCCAACATAAATAAATACCAATTACACCATTTCATGAAAGTGCTGTTCCAAACCAGAATATAACACAGCATCATGAAATTTTTTAACGCAACAATTAAGCCAAAACACTGAAACTTAATTTATTATCCATGGCACACCTAAACGTACATATGAAATCATACTAAAAGAACCTACACTTTGTGCAACACCCCATGTTTACTAAGCAATAACAACTACAATGCACAACTACACAATCACAAACTAACTCAGCTACGTTAACACCATGGCACGTCTTTACACCAACTCAACTACGTTTGCACCAGTTAACCCATGATATGTCTTTACAGTCATAAACACATATTACTGTAACATTAGACACTCAAAGATGATTTGCAGGTGATTACTATACTTCCATTCCCCAATAATCACCCAACACACTTACTATCATAAACACTGCATAAGCAAACATGAACGTGGTAAATAATTCTTGTTCAACTCCACACACCACCTAAAAATGTGAGCCATGTGACATCTATATAAAAATGCACCCCAATCATAATTAATTATCATTCCATGCCACTGATAACTGAAGTAATTTTTTTTAAGTTCCAATCAATTAATTTCATGCCCATATAAAAAATTAACTTCAAAAGTCCACGTTAATTTACGGATCTTACATGATCATGAGATTTAGGCTAGAAAATAAATCACAAGATTACCTTGAATCGAAATCTCTTTGTCACTAAATTGGATTTAATAACCTCTAAAGAACGTCCACACATGAAGAGCAATCCGAAGATAATCAGGAGAGAGAGAGAGAGAACGGCTAGGGTTTTGGAAAAATTCTCTTATGATTAAAAATCTGAAACTTTTTCTTTTATATCTCTTTTTAGGAAATAATTAATTAAAATCCTTAATGGGCTTAAAGCCCAAAACTTATTAATTAATTAAGTAGAGAAGCCCATTCTAGCTTAACCCAATATGGCTAGGCCCTGTTTAGCTTACAATTAATTAATTAAATATATTGGTTTAGATTCTAATTAATTGGTCCAGCTAAACCGTTCTTGATTTCCAGTTTAATCCAAAACTGAAATCGGTCTAATCCGGTTTAATCCAAAACCGGAATTTATCTCTCTCATGATTTCTCTATATGATTTCATCCGTTTTACTCAACCTTTAGTGTGTGACCCTTTAGGCTCACGACACGTTGGCGGACTGGTAAAATTAACATTTTACCCTTTCCATCATGAGTGACCTTTAGCAAGACATCATGATTACCCAATGCTTGTGATTATCGAGATTTTGACTTAACCTTATCGTACATGAAACTATCCTTTTATCCTCTTGATATCTTGACAACCACGAGGCATATACAAGTCATCCTCGTTCTATTGTCCTGTTTCTTGATCTGAGTTAACTAAATTGTAACTGATACTCCGTATCGACTGCATGGCCATGCTATTGTATTTCAGTTGTACTCATCAAGTGGCCTAAACAGATATCTGTTCATACACCTGTATGAGGGATAAATCATTCAACAATCTATTGAGTCAACTCATGTGACTCGTGATCGAGCCAATCACAGTCATTATTGTAACCCTTTCACAGGAGACGTTAGACTGAGTTAAACTCGTCACTCATCACATAATGGCCTCAAAGACCTTTCCGTCTGAGTTAAACTCGTTACTTAAGATATTACTACTACACTTAGTAATATAAATGCCGATTTTATTTCAACTAATAATCTCATTACATGAGTAGATTGAAAATGCATTGTGCTAGGGCACAAAATCCCAATAGTCTCCCACTTGCCCTAGACCCAATTGATATTCCAATCTAAACCCATTCCCCTGACATGCTCCTCATGCTTAGGTTGTGGAAGTGCCTTAGTTAGGGGGTCAGCTAGATTATCAAGCGTTGAAACGTAGCTTATCTCCACTTCACCTTTATCAACCATCTCTCTGATTATGTGATACTTTCTCTTGACGTGCTTGGTCTTGTTGTGAAATCTGGGCTCTTTAGCGAGTGCTACGGCCCCCCGTGTTTTCACACTTTAAGCTCACGGGATCAGACGTTCGCGGCAGTACATCTAATCCACTCAAGAAGCTCCTGACCCACACCGCCTCCTTAGATGCCTCTGACGCAGCTATGTATTCCGCCTTCGTGGTGGAGTCGGCTATTGTCGCTTCCTTAGAGCTTCTCCAAATAAAAGCTCCCCCGTTCAACATGAACACATACCCTCCTTGAGACTTGAAGTCATCAGGGTCTGTCTGAAAACTAGCGTCAACATATCCAGTGACACTCAGTTCTCCTTCTATCCCGCCATACACTAAGAAGGCGTCCTTTGTTTTCCTCAGATACTTGAGGATACACTTGACGGCTGTCTAGTGATCTTGGCCTGGGTTAGACTGAAATCTGCTGGCACAACTAAGGGCAAACGATACGTCAGGTCTCGTACAGATCATGGCATACATAATAGATCTCACTGCCGAAGCATATGGGATTCATTCCATCTTCTTCAGTTCATCAAGTGTTCTAGGACACTGATTCTTGCTGAGCTTGATGCCACGTCTTACTGGGAGGTTCCCTTTCTTAGATTCAAGCATTGAGAATCTTCTCAACGCTTTATCCATGTAGGTGCTCTAACTTAGGCCTAAAATTCTCTTGGATCGATCTTAGTAGATCCTGATCCCCAAAATGTAAGCGGCCTCTCCTAAGTCCTTCATGGATAAACACTATGTTACTCCCACTGGTCTTCTTGTAGATACATGGTTCATCTGGATTTCTGATAAACCCGAACTCTTTTACGACTTCATTGAACCGTAAGTTTCAATTCCTTAAAGCTTGCTTAAATCCATAAATGGATCGTTGCAGCTTACACACCTTTTCGGGATGATCTGGATCGACAAAACCTTCTGGCTTGGTCATATAGACATCCTCCTGCAAATTCCCGTTAAGGAACGCGGTTTTGACGTCTATTTGCCATATCTCGTAATCGAAATATGATGCAATGGCCAACATCATCCGAATTGACTTAATCATGGCTACTGGTGAAAAGGTCTCATCGTAGTCCATGCATTGGACATGACGATAACCTTTTGCAACCAGTCTTGCCTTGTAAGTCTGAGGCTTTCCGTCCATATATGTCTTTAACTTAAATATCCACTTGCACCCTATAGGTTTTATCCCAGGTGTGCTTTCTACTAAGTTCCAGACCTGATTGTCTTTCATGGACTTCATTTCCTCATCCATGGCATTCCGCCATTCTTTGGAGTTGGGACTTGACAAGGCTTGCTGAACTGTTGCGGGATCATCCTGATCCACAACGATCAAGTCATTACCTTTTATGGCTAAGAAGCCATATCTGACTGGGTTTTGACGAGATTTTTCATACCTCCTTGGTCCTACAGAAGTTGCTGTTAGAATAGGACTCTGATCATTTACCTCATTGGGTACTTCTATATCCTCCAAAGGTTGATCTGCGTCTTCTCGAATTTCTTCAAGAAGTACAGGACTCCCTCTAGGACTCTTGGATAAGAATTCTCTTTCCAAGGAAAACCCACCTCGAGCAATAAAAACATTGTTCTCTTCGGGTTAAACACAAGGAACTTTTTAATTTCCAGATCCTGCAGATTAACACAAATGTGAGTTTCTGCTTCGGTATCAACTACCCATGTATCTGAGAAAGTAATGTTGAGATTATACTCAACAACGTAAATACCTGATCCAGGTCTCGAAGGGTGTCCTCCCTTCTGCAAGCTCTTCACATATTCTTTGTGCTGCCTGCAATCCTTTTTCCAATGATATGGCTGCTGGCAGTAATAACAGACTACCCCTGAGGTCGAAATATTCCCTTCGGTTCTAGGAACCACTTGGATCTTCGGACCCTTGGGTACCCTTAACTGCCCAGCTAGGTGCATCAGCGCCTTACCCTTACCCGCCACTACTGGTGCCTTGCCCTTGTTGGGATATCCTGGTGACTTGCGAGTAGATTTGCCAGCTCTTTTGAAGTTGACATCCTTATTGACCATCAGAACGTCAGGGGTTTTGCCCTTGAGATTCTTCTCCGCTGTCATCAACATCCCATGCAGTTCCTTGATAGTCTTTTCCATATTATGAAGATTGTAACTGGTAATCACATCTCCATAAACCTTAGGAAGGGACATCAGAACAATGTCCGATTTCAGCTGCTCTGTGAAGCTATGACCTAGACTGGCCAAGCGATCAAAGAGGCGCTTCATCTTGAGGACATGTGGGCTCACTGCCTCACCAACATTGTGCATGTTGTAGAATAACTCCCTAAGAGTGTCGTATCTTTCGACACGAGCATTTTTCTGGTAGTATACTTTGATCTCCTCCATCATTTCTTGTGGATTGTCCATGAGATGCATAAACTGGTCCTGAGTGTCATTTTCCATGGACTCGATCATGTGGATGCAAACATCTTGCCAGTCGCTAAGATACTTGTCATAAGCATTCTTATCAGCCTCGCTGGCATCATCCGCGTGCACTTTCATTGGCTTATCCGTAAGGATATACTCCTGTCTGTCATACTGAAGGGCGAGCTTCAGGTTCCTCTCCCAAACCAGGAAGTTGGTCCCTGAAAGCTTGTCATTCGACAGAAGAGACTTTAGTGCTTCACTGCCAGAACGTGTTGATTTGGGTTGCGACGATGCCATTAAATCTACACATGAAAATAAATTCAATCAGATTCTTAATTAAGTTAAATTGAGAGATACTTGAGTATGAACATTTCTGATTCTTATATCGGAATCTAAACCAAGATCTCCGCATACCCAAAAACTGAAGCGAGTTAATCTCATCGCCCCATTTTTGGACATTGTAGTAGGACAGTCCAGTCCTTTCACAAGACCATGTGATTCTTGGCTAGGACTTATACATTATATGTATACGGCATTGCCCTATGTCTGATACCCTGGCTCTAATCATCTGAGAATCGCAGCCAAGTCAACCACCTTTCAACGCATGGTCCAATCTGCATGGTTACTACGCTAATGCGCACACACCCATACAAGATTGTCCATCTCCTTTTAGAACCCATTCCCATGGATCCACTGTAATTGTATCCACCCATGGGTCTGTGAACTAATCGAAGTGATGAAATGTGGGCGGTATCTAGCTTGACTTGAAATTATTTGCCAATTTTAAATGTCCATTCTCACTGATCATTACTTGATCTTAACTTGAAATTATCATCTATAAATCCATGTAGAGATATTTTCATTCCGATTTACATGTGCGTGATTAATTCATTATTATTAATCTTTACACATGTGGGTGATGATCTAATTAACATAAACTTATGAAAATTAAATCATACATACAACAATACATTCATGAACATAAATGTAAACTTTCTTTAGCTAGCCCACTAACCCTATTGGAATAAACTAAAACATATACTAGGTCTTGTCTTTCCTCATTCTCTAGGACTCCAACTAGTTCCACGCCTCCTCGGGATCACCATCATTCTCTTCGGTTCTTCTCGTCTTGGGAATACGTAATTGCATTTAATTTAAATAAAATAAATGTCATGACACGCAGGTCACAATTAAATTACAACCCAAAAGCAACTCGCAGGTTGCAAATCGAAATTAAATTCTAAATCGGGCTAACTTAGCAATCATGTTGCAAACACCATGTTATCAATCAATCATGTTGTCAAACAAGCATGTTATCAAGCAAACATATTAATTCCAATTTTATCTTGATTTAAATCATGAAATCCGGTTTATTGAAACCGTTATTTTGAACTGGTTAATTTCTGAATTAAATCGATTTATGCTGTAGTTTATCGAAACCGAACCGGTATGAAATTTTAATTAACTATCGCTTAAAATTCTGGATTTTTCTGGGTCGGTTCTGACCCGAATCGTTTCTAGTTTGACCGAACCAAAATTGACCCGAAGTCCAATTTGGGTTCGGCCAAACCCTAGCCGCCAAGGCTGGCCGCGCCATGACCGACCAGCCCGTGGGGGCTGGCCGTGGCGGGCCGCCTGGCCGGTTACGGTCAGGCCAAGGCCGTCCCCTGGCCGAAGCCGAGAGGCTTGGCCAGATCTGCCAGGGATCTGGTCGACCCTCTCGCTACGGCCGGTCGGCCCGTGGCTTTGCCGGGGTTAGCCTCTCGGCTAGCCTCGGCCTCCCGCTGGTCTCGACCAGATCTATCTCGATCAAAACTTAATTTTTCAGTGATAAAAGTTAAATTTCCAGCAATTAATTCACTAACCAAAATAGAAAATTATTTTGCAATTTTAAATCTCTTCATACCGAAATAAATTGAAAAATTAATTCTAGCGTATCATGCTTGAATACAATAATCATATGTAATCAAGCTCTGATACCACTGAAGGAATTTTTTAGGGTTGCAATCAATTAATTTCATGCCCAGACAAGAAATTAACCTCAAAAGTCCACATTAATTTACGGATACATGATCATTAATTGATCATGAGATCTAGGCTAGAAAATAAATTACAAGATTACCTTGAATCGAAATCCCGTTGTCACTAAATTAGATTTAATGATCTCTAAAGAACGTCCACACAGGAAGAGCAATCTGAAGATACTCACAACGATCCTTGCTAGAAGATCGAAGCAAGCAAAACGGGGAAAGAGAGAGAGGGGCCGAAATCGGCCAGGAGAGAGAGAGAGAGAGAGAGCGGCTAGGGTTTTAGAAAAATTTTCTTATGATTAAAAATATGAAATTTTTTCTTTTATATCTCTTTTTAGGAAATAATTAATTAAAAACCTTAATGAATTTAAAGCCCAAAACTTATTAATTAATTAAAAAGAGAAGCCTATTCCGACTTATCCCAATCTGGCTAGGCCTTGTTTAGCTTAAAATTAATTAAATAAATCTATTGGTTTAGATTCTAATTAATTAGTCCAACTAAATCGTTCTTGATTTCCGGTTTAATCCTAAACCGAAATCGGTCTAATCTACTTTAATCCAAAACCAGAATTTATCTCTCTCATGATTCCTCTACATGATTCCATCCGTTTTACTCAATCTTTAGTGTGTGACCCTCTAGGCTCACGACACGTTGGCGGACTGGTAAAATTATCATTTTACCTTTTCCATCATGAGTGGCCTCTAGCAAGACATCATGATTACCCAAACGCTTGTGATTATCGAGATTTCGACTTAACCTTGTCGTACATGAAACTATCCTCTTATCCTCTTGATATCTTGACAACCACGAGGCATAGACAAGTCATCCTCGTTCTATTGTCCTGTTTCTTGATCTGAGTTAACTGGATTGTAATTGATACTCCATATCGACTTCATGGCCATGCTATTGTATTTCAGTTGTACTCATCAAGTGGCCTAAACAGATATTTGGTCATACATCTGTATGAGGGATAAATCATTCAGCGATCTATTGAGTCAACGCATGTGACTCGTGATCGAGCCAATCACAGTCGTTATTGTAACCCTTTCACATGAGACGTTAGACTGAGTTAAACTCGTCACTCATCACATAGTGACCTCAAAGATCCTTCTGTCTGAGGATGTGATTTCACGTACCAACATATGAGTATGTTCATGACAGTGTCTATGTAATATACTCACGATCGGGTCATCCTATATCACCCCGTCTGGTGATACTATGACCTAACTCCGCCCCCTTCTAGCCATGATTAGTAGAGCGTGATCATTTAGAGTTAGTCTTATACCGATCGCTTCTTATGAAGCTATTCTGATCGGGGACAGTTTAAGTAAGATTTAATCTGATATGTAGATCTACTATTATGTGTTGACACATAAATGATACAAATCAAATCATATTTAAGATATTATTACAACATTTAGTAATATAAATGCCAATTTTATTTCAACTAATAATCTCATTACATGAGTAAATTGAAAATACATTGTGCTAGGGCACAAAATTCCAACAGTACTAGTAGTTACTCCCACCCAACTCAACCCACGGTCCCACGTTCTCCCTCAAAATATGTTCTCTAGATACAAATACCAATTTACCCTTTTCCATCACTAAAATGACTAAAGTAAATAGCTACCGCACCAAAATTACCATGCCCGCCAACCCAACATCTCCAAACAATGACAGTCGTTGATTTCAAAAATCAAGGGATACAATTAGTTTGTAATTTTGTACCAACTGTCAAGGTTTTTCATTGATTTTGTCCCGTATTTCATACATATATTATTTTTTTAAGCAGCACATGTTTGATATAAACCTGTTTCATTCATATGATTTTCATGAAACTAATGAAACATGATTCATTTTCTTGAAATATACAGCAATGAAACACATTCCATTTTCTGAAAATATATAACAATGATTATAGTGTTTTATTTTTGGTATGATTGTTACATTTACCCATATACTCTTTTTCTTATTATTTCATTTATTTTATTGATAAATAAATGAATAATTGATTATTACCATCCTATGAATGGTAAAAAATTTTACGAAAAATTCCACATAACTCATCTTCACTATGATCGAGTTTCACCTAACCCCATTATCGGCTAAGGGTTGATCCGAAGTGTCAAAAAAAATTTTCGAGTTTCCAACCCTCGGTGACTCCTAGGTCCGAGATTATCTGTCTCTCTCCAGCACAGACTAATCTCCAAAACATGCATTCTAAGTGGACAATGACTATAAAAGTATAATATCAAGGAATTCACACAACAACTATTAGTAGACCTAGAACTAATACCTCATATTAAGACACAATACTCAAATTACACAATGTTTAGCACCCATGGCTAAGGGTTTTAGCCCTCAACCATGGGGCTCAAGTAAAATATCATCATACAAATAGCAAATGTAAACATAAACATCAAAGTAAACATGAAAATAGAGTTGAGAAATACTCTTGGTGTTCTTGAGAGAGATGACTCTTCAAGTTTGATGAAATTGATTAAATATTCTTGTGTCTCGGTGAGCTAATGGGAATGTTCTCTCAATGATGAAGAACAAGGCAAAGGGAATGTTCTCTCTTTTGATGAGATGACAGCACAATCTGGTAGGTGAGAATGTGGGCTGAAAGTATTAGATATATTATATTAGTAATTAATATATAGGCAAAGGCCCACTACACTTTGTATCTCTACTTAATATGCTTGCTTCAAACCATAGATTGATTTGAGCAACTTGCAAATCTTTCCCTTATTCTTTGGATCCTCAAAACCCTCAGGCTGGGACATATAAACGTCCTCAGCTAACCTCCCGTTGAGGATGGCAGTTTTGACGTCCATTTGCCATATCTCATAGTTATGATACGCTGCTACGGCAAGTAGAATGCGGATAGATTTGACCATAGCTACTGGAGAAAAGGTCTCTTCATAGTCAATTATGTGGATTTGCCTATAACCTTTTGCTACCAGTCTTGCTTTATAGGTCTGAGGTTTGCCATCCATGTCTATCTTTATTTTAAAGATCCATTTACACCCAATGACTTTTACATCAGGGGTTTGTTCCACCAAGTCCCACACTTGATTATCTGACATGGATTGCATTTCTTCCCTCATGGCTTCCAGCCATTTCTCAGAGTCGGTTCCGTCCAAGGCCTCTCGAAAGGTAGCTGGATCATTGTCCACTAATACTAAATCACCTCCAGTTACTAGGAAATCGTATCTGACAGGTGCATGACTTATCCTTTCAGACCGCCTTGGACCGTCCTCATTTACTGTAGCTATTGGTTCTTGCTCAACGACCACTTCTGGCTCTACTTCTTCTAGTGGGTCGTCTAGTGGTTCCCGAGTGACCATCTCATCTAGAACTTCATCAAGATGAACAGCCCTCCCACTGACTGTCTTGGAAATAAATTCCTTTTCCAAGAATGTCCCATCTCGAGCGACAAAAACTTTATTTTCGCTCAATTTGTAGAAGTAGTATCCTTTTGTTTCTTTTGGATATCCGACGAAAGTGCACTTATCCGATCTCGGTTCGAGCTTAGTTGCAAGCAACCGTTTTACATAAGCCTCGCAACCCCAGATTTTTAGAAAGGACAAAACGGGTTCCTTCCCATACAATTTCTCGAATGATGTCCCTTCCACTTCTTTCGACGAAGCCCTGTTTATTATGAATGCGGTCGTTTACAGAGCATAACCCCATAAGGAGATCGGGAGATCAATGAGACTTAACATCGATCGAACCATATCCAACAATGTCCCATTCCTCCGCTCGGATACACCATTGAGTTGCGGTATTCCTGGCGGAGTCTACTGAGATAGTATTCCACCTTCAGTAAGATGACTAAGAAACTCCTCGGATAAGTATTCTCCACCCCGATCAGAACGGAGTGCCTTGATACTCTTTCCGAGTTGGTTTTCTACTTCAGTCCTAAACTCCTTGAATTTATCAAAGGCTTCGGACTTATGTCTCATGAGATAGACATAACCATATCTACTGAAATCGTCAGTAAATGTGATAAAGTAGCCTAAACCACCTCTGGCTGGTGTACTCATTGATCCACATACGTCTGAATGTATTAGACCCAATAGATCACATGCCCTCTCACCTAAACCAGTGAAGGGCGCTTTAGTCATCTTGCCCATTAAACAAGCTTCGCATCTATCAATCGTTTGGAATTCGAATTGACTTAGAAGTCCGCGCTTATGAAGCGCTGAGATGCGTTTCTCATTTATGTGACCTAGACGACAATGCCAGCTTAGATTTTGGTCTAAATCATTAGCTTTAAACCTCTTAGCATTTTTATTATAGAGCATGTTGGATCTCGAGTTTTGCATATTCAATATGTATAAACCTCCAACAGTGTGAGCATTTCCATAAAACATGTTGTTGCGCATAATATTAAAAAACCCGTTCTTAATATTAAAATAATAACCTCATTTTTCAAGAAGAGAAATTGAAATAATATTCCTGCTGAAAGCAGGTACGCAAAACACATCATGAAGTTCAATTACAAGCCCACTGGGCAAAACAAGGTTAACAGAACCCACGGCAGTTGCGGCAACTCTCACGTTGTTCCCAACTCTTAGGTCCACCTCGCTTTCCCCCATATCTCGTCTACTGTGCAACACCTGCATATCCGCACAGACATGAGACTCAGCTCCAGTGTCTAGTACCCAAATATTTATCGTAGAAAGATATAGCTCTAATGGAATACCTGATGAAGTAGCGGCCCCACCGCCCTTCTTCTGATCCTCCTTCAGCTGCTGACAATCTTTCATCCAATGACCAGGCTTTTGACAGTGGAAACAGACCGACTCCTTTGCCTTCCCCTTGCCTTTTACAGGCATGGAAGGTCTAGGAACAAATGGTCGTCTGATCTTTCCTGCCAGGTGCATTGGGGCTTTACCCTTTCCACCACCAGCTTTGAAGCTGGATCCCTTCTTGACCATAAGAACACTTTAGGGCAAACTGCCCCTTATGCTCTTCTCGGCAGTCACTAGCATGCTGTGCAACTCCGACGCGGTCTTGTCCATGTCATGCATGTGATAGTTCATGACGAACCTACCATATGCATGAGGAAGGGATTGCAGAATAAAATCCGCATCCATTTCCTTTTCCATAGACATACCGATACTAGTCATATGGTCGAAATGTCCCTTCATACGTAGGACGTGTGGACCTACGGAGCTGCCTGGTGACATCTTGCAGGCAATGAGTTCTCGGAGAACAGTGTATTTTTCAATACGTACTTTCTCTTTGAACATATCCTTGATCTGTGCAAACATTGCAAACGGATCATGGGATAGCTCCATAAACTGTTTCTGGAGGTCCGCCTCCATGTAGCCCAGCATGACACACGCAACGTCGATAGAGTCGCTAAGGTGTTTCTGGTACGCATCCTTAACGACCCTCGTTGCGTTGGCAGCTGGCTCCACCGGGATAGCCTTATCAAGGACGTACTCCTTGGGTTCCAACTTTAACACAAGTCGTAAATTCCTGTCCCAGTCCAGATAATTTGTCCCGTTGAGTTTACACTTTTCGAGTATAGTCCTCAACGACAATTTAGACGAGTTTGTTGAATTACTAACCATTTCTACATGAAGAAAGTAAATTTAATCAGAAAAGTTGAATAAATTTACGAAGATCCGAATTAAACACCAACCATCCGATTCTAAGGTTTAGAATCTTTAAACCAAGATCCCTTATTCGTCATTTGAAGTACGCTAAGGCGCACCGCTCCAATTGACTTATTTAGGTAGGACGTCCGTCCAATTACAACCCGTGTAACTCTTGATTAGGGTATGTGCAAGAACACACGGCTTACCCTTCCGATGCCCCAGCTCGACCTCAGGCCAAGAATCGTGGTCGAGTCAACCAACCTTCACTAACGAGTTAACTTTGTGCAGATGCTCCGCTAAGGCGCACGACATCCCACAAAGTTTATCATTCCCATATAGGACCCATTCGATCGATGCTCCGCTAAGGCGCACGACACCGATAAAATGTTTCTACATGGGTGTGAATTTGGGTGGCATCTCACTTGACTCAAATTATGTTGTAATTTGGTTGTGTTTAATAATTCAAAAGTATTTGGCACAATTACGAACCCGTCATCAACAACCCGTGTTGTGACGTTTCTAAATGTATCACATACTATCTTCATTTGAACCCGTCATTTGCAACCCGTGCAAACATGTTTCAAATTTGAACTCATCCATCACAACCCGTGCGATGATGGTTCACAACGCTTTAAACATGCAAACAATTAAAATCGATTTTAATCTTTACATGTGAGGTGATTGCTTATAAATTTATAAGCTAAGCATGCAAGCATGTTATTATTTAAATAATGCAAGCAAGCAAACATATAGCGTTAAATATGCATTTTATAGCCCATCCTAATCTTAGGATTCTACGAGTCACCATTTCTTCTCGTCTTTCTCATTCGGGCTCCCACTAGCTCTTGGACTTCCTCCAAGACCGTCATTGTGCTCGATTTTCCATCCTTCTCGTCTTTGAGTAGTAATTACAATTAATACTCGGTTCGTAGACCGGATAAAAAATAATTACACTTTATGGGCTCGAATAAAGGAATAATTACACGCTAACACTAACGATATGCAAACCGTAAAAGCGATAAAATCTAATGGGCTACTAATGCATCATACATCTCATCACATCATCCAACATGTTATAACACAAACATGTTATCAAATAATATGCAATTATTTCGGTTTTAATTTTGCCAAGTTGCTTGGTCGGGTTTATCGAAACTAGACCTTTTCGAAAAACAGTTTATCGAAACCGATTAAATTTTGAAAGTTTTCGAAATATTGGATCGCGGGTTTGTGCCACGGGTCAAACACCGTGCACGAACCAAGTCGGGCCAAGCCAATGGGCCGAAAGCCCATTGGGCCGAGCCCAACATATCACGGCTCGGTTTGGGCCTTGGAAGGCCCAAACCGAGCTTGCCTCCACTCTCGGCCTCGGCCAAGAGTGGGGACGGCTCCGGTCACCGCCGGCCTCCCCGGCCTCCGGTGACCTCCGTCCGGTACCCCCGATCCGGCTCCCCGAGAGTCTCTTCTCGGACCCGACAAATCCAATAATTTCCGAAAAATTCCAAATTCAATATATTTTCAAAAATAACATATTTCATGCAAATATCCCAAAAAGCATTAAAATCATGTTATCAACAATTTTGGCATGCAAATAATCATAAAACCGAAACAAATTCAACAAGACAAAGATTAAGAGGGTAACCACGCTCTGATACCATTGTAGGGTTTTGGAGCGTTCTAGATCCTCGAGATAGCGGAAGCATTATAGCAAAATCTACTCCAAACCTTTGTCCAAGAACATAAACCGTTAAATCGCAAGGCAAAATCTATTCCACAAGATATTTACCTTTAAGTCTTGTTGAATCGATAAAGAAGAACTTTCGGATCTTCTTCTCTAAAGCAAGTCCACACCAAGGGGATGATCTTGAAGATCCTTCACTTAATTGCCTACTAGAACAATTAAATGAAGAACAAGAGACTTTTTTTGAGTTGTGTGATTATTTGATTAATGAATGAATGTTAGATATTTCAATTCATCATCCAACTCATAAGCATAGGTCAAAAGTGATTGGTATGGGCTTAAAGGTGCTTTAACCCATACCCCTTAAATCACTCACCTCTTAATCCACAATCACCAACTAAGCATGGTGTTGTGTGGCCCCCGCTCATGGACCCACCATGTGGGCCGGCCATATAGGGCTTATTGGGCCCATAATAGGCCCTTGTTGGGCCGGCCATTAGACCTCATGGGCCGAGCCCAATGGGCTCGCCCATGTGGTTTCGTGCTGTGTCCAAAAGTCGCCCGACTCTTTTTGTCGTTACTTATCAAACAAAGTCCGACGCGACATCGACGAAAAAACTCAGTTTTCTCGATTCGATAATTATTCTCTCAAACCGAACCCATGGCACAAAACCTCCAGTTTTGTCCATGTATTGCTCCTCAAGAAACGATAAGGTTTCCTTGTCTCAAGTTATCCGTCTTGAATGTGTGTGACCCTTCAGGCTCATGCCACCGTTGGAAGATCGGCGCAAAAGATCGCTCTTGCCCGATCCATCATAAGGGGCCTCTAGTAAGACGTTATGATTACCCAAGGTGCATGACGATCGATGATTCGACTTAACCTTGTGCGTACAAGTCACTATCCTATTATCTCTAGATATCCCGATTGATCGCAAGGCATAGAGTCATCACCCTTGTTTAATCAATCATTGTTACTTGATATGTGAGATGGCTGAGAACTGATAACCCGTATCACCGGCATGGCCATGCTCTTACTCTCAGTCAGTCTCAATCAAGAGGCCTTTAACGGATATCTTTCCCATACCGTAGTATGAGGGATGAATCCCTTAGCCGTCTTTCGTGTCACTCATGCAACCCGTTCCGCAACCCAATCATGCCCGTTATTGCAATTCTGTTACAGAAAGCGTTAGGCGCAAGTTAAAGCCGCACGTACATTGCATAGTGATCACAAAGACTCCTCGGTCTAAGGATATCGTGACAAGCTATCGCATTTGAATATGTTCATGGCTTAATCTATGAGAACACTATTCAAAGCGGGTCGTCCGATATCAATCACCTCGTGATATCTATGATATGATTCCGGGATCCCTTATCCCTATGACAAGTAGAACTACGTCATTAAGAACCATCCTCATACTGGTCGCTTCTATGGAAGCATATTTTGACCAGGGACTCGTTAAGTGTGATCCGTACAGATTTATGGTTCTACTACTTTAGTGGTCATAAATCAGATCATGCTTAACATATTACTTCAACACATAAGTAATACAAAGCCGTTTTATATATATTACAAACGATGATAATGTACATAGATGTTTACATGCTACTAGCAATTGGACTAGGGCACAAAATGCTATCAAATAAGGCCTGATTTTGACAGCTTCAGCTCCCGGTTCCAATGGAATAGCATGGTCATGGAAGCGAGAAGGAGCGAGACCCTGGGGTACAACAAAAAGGTCCTGGAACTTTTAAAGTAAGTCTTCCACTTGAGATATGTGTTGTATAGTGGAGGTAGGAGAAATTGTAGGTTGATTAATTGACTGAAATAGAATGGTAAGAGGACGTCCCGTAAAACAGTTCATAGTGGATGACATCTGATGGTTTTGCTTCTTAGAAACCCAAGAAGTATGTTAGAATAATATCCTACAAGCACCAATTCTTCTATTTTCAAACCAACCGACTTTCTATCTATTATTTGATTGACTAACCCCTTATATTGGAGTGGGTACCTAGTCAAATGATCTGGTAATTTCTTTTTCTTGCGGAGTGATGATTCATGATAATTTTGAATCAGAGTTCTTGATTTTTCTTTCTCCCTTGCTGTAATGATATCTCGGGGTTTGCAGCGATAACTTGGTATATCAACCATGCGGCCGTTTACTAAGATATGTCTATGATTAACTAATTGGCGGGCTTGAGGAATAGTAGAAGCCATCCCCAATCGAAAAAGGGTATTATCCAAACGCATTTCAAGTAATTGTAGTAAAACTTGACCTGTTGCCCCCTTGGCTTTTACAGCGATACGAACGTATTGAAGTAATTGGCGTTCTGTAAGACCATAATGAAAACGGATTCTTTGTTTTTCGTGTGAGATTGTAAGCCCTCCAAAACATGCTTAATGCCATATAGAGTAATCTCCATATTGAGTGTAGTAAAGTCCCAATTAATACACCTTAAGGTGACTAACCTGAAGGAATTATTTGAGGGTTCCAATCAATTAATTTCATGCACATACAAGAAATTAACCTCAAATATCCATGTTTAATAAGGATCTTACATGATCATGAATTGATCATGAGATCTAGGCTAGAATAAAATTTGAATATTACCTTTGATTCAAAATCTCTTTGTTACTAAATAGGATTTAGTAACCTCTAAAGATCGTCCACACAGGAAGAACAATTCGGGGATACTCACAACGATCCTTACTATAAGATCAAAGCAAGCAAAACGGACGGAGAGAGGGGGGTGGCCGGTCGGCTAAAGAGAGAGAGAGAGAGAGGAGAGTAGCTAGGGTTTTGGAAAATAAAATTCCTTAATTTTCATATCTGAAAATTTCCCCCTTTTATAACCCTTTTTAGGCAATAATTAATTAAAGGTCTTAATTGGGTTAAAGCCCAAAGCTTTTATTTAAGGGATAATCTCACCTAGCTACAGTTAGTTTGACACCAATATCACATAACTACAGCTAACTTATTTTTTCACCTGTGAGGTGCCTTGACTTTGGTAATTCTCACTCAGCTACAAACCGTTAAGTTTTCCGTTAATTTTTCGTGTAAAATGACCAAACCACCCCTAAATATCATTTAAATTTTCAAACACATGCCATTGGCCCTCTCTCTCATCTCCCTATTTGTACTATTTCTAACACACTCTTCGAAATGTCCAACTTCATCGAATATCAACTAGCAATGGTACTCGATTTGGTCTAAACAAATAAAAATCACCTATAATCATGCCAAAACACAGAACCCTTTACTGAAACTATTAGCATTTTAGATTCACCTAGATTATACAGAAAATACCCTTTTGTGGCTCTCTCTCTTTTTAGCCCCATATCTACCAAACATCGATTTGTGTTTAAATGTGAGAGCATCAATTCCGAATTTGAAGAACTATGAAACAGAACAATACTTCACACCACAACAACAGAGAAAGTCCATGATCAACACTCAATTGAAAAATTAGGGTTACGTACTTGAAGAGTCCTAGAGCGAATTTGACTCCGATGGTGGATTTCGATTCCAAGCAGAACTCGTTTCTCGTGAATCAGGAGAGAATGTTGGATTTTCCCACACCTGAATCTCCGATCAACACGATCTTGAAGAGATAATCGTACTCATGATCCACCTTGAACGCCATCAACGCAACGCGAAGCCAAAACCTATACGCCAAAATCGTCCATTAACAATCTGTGGAGCCAAATCACTAACTCACGATCCACTTCAAATGTGTTTTCCCGAGAAAGTGATGGAAAATTTGGGGAAGACACTAACCATGTAAAAACGAGTGGTGTATGTATCGATTGATTTGAGATTCAATATCAAAAATAGAAATGAAAAATAGAAACGAGTGCTCGCCCAACAAGAGGCTCGCCGGAAATCAGCACAGTACAAAGAGGGAGAGGAGAGAGAGGGCCAATGGCATGTGTTTGAAAATTTAAATGATATTTAGGGGTAGTTTAGTCATTTTACACGAAAAATTAACGGAAAACTTAACGGTTTGTAGCTGAGTGAGAATTACCAAAGTCAAGGCACCTCACAGGTGAAAAAATAAGTTAGCTGTAGTTATGTGATATTAGTGTCAAACTAGCTGTAGTTAGGTGAGATTATCCCTTTATTTAATTATGTAGAGAAGCCCATTCTGACTTAGCCTATTCTGGCTAGGCCCTGTTTAGCTAAATTAATTAAATCTATTTAATTAGATTATAATTAATTGGTCCAGCTAAACCGTTCTAGATTTCCAGTTTAGTCCTAAATCGAAATCGGTCTAATCCGGTTTAATTCAAAACCGGATTTTGTCTCTCTCATGATTCCTCCATATGATTCCATCCGTTTTAATCAACCTTTAGTGTGTGACCCTCTAGGCTCACGACACGTCGGCAGACTGGTAAAATTACCATTTTACCCTTTCCATCATGAGTGGCCTTTAGCAAGACATCATGATTACCCAACGCTTGTGATTATCGAGATTTCGACTTAACCTTGTCGTACATGAATCTATCCTTTTATCCTCTTGGTATCTTTGACACCCACGAGGCATAGACAAGTCATCCTCGTTCAATTGTCATGTTTCTTGATTCTGAGTTAACTGAATTGTAATTGATACTTCGTATCGACTGCAAGGCCATGCTATTGTATTTCATTGTACTCATCAAATGGCCTAAATTGATATCTGTTCACACGTCCGTGTGAGGGATAAATCCTTCAGCGATCTATTGAGTCAACTCATTTAACTCGTGATCGAGCCAATCGTAGCCATTAATCTACACATGAAAATAAATTCGATCAGATTCTTAATTTAAGTTGAAGTGAGAGATACTTGATTATGAACATTTCTGATTCTTGTGTCTGAATCTAAACCAAGATCTCCGCATACCCAAAACTGAATTGAGTTAATCTCATCGCCCAAGTTTTGGACATTGGAGTAGGACAGTCTAGTCCTTTCACAATACCATGTGATTCTTAGCTAGGGCTTATACATTATATATATACGACATTTCCCTATATCTGATACCCTAGCTCAGATCAATCTGAGAATCACAGCCAAGTCAACCATCTTTCAATACATGATCCATTCTGCATGATTACTACACTAATACGCACGTACCCATGCAAGATTGTCCATCTTCTATTAGAACCCATTTCATGGATCCACGTTAATCGTATCCACCCATGAGTCTGAGAACTAATCGAAGTGATGAAAAGTGGGCGGTATCTAGCTTGACTTGAAATTACTTGCCTTTTAAATGTCCATTATCACTGATCATTATATGATCTTAATTTGAAATTATCATCTACAAATTCATGTAGAGATACTTTCAATTCCAGTTTACATGTATGTGATTAACTTATTATTATTAATCTTTACACATGTGGGTGATGATCTGATTAACATGAACTAGAAGATCGAAGCAAGCAAAACGGACGGAGAGAGGGAGGGGGTGGCCGGTCGGCTAGAGAGGAGAGAGAGAGAGAGAGAGAGAGAGAGAGAGAGAGAGAGAGAGAGAGAGTAGCTAGGGTTTTGAAAAATAAAATTCCTTAATTTTCAAATCTGAAAATTTCCCCATTTATAACCCTTTTTAGGCAATAATTAATTAAAGGTCTTAATGGGTTTAAAGCTCAAAGCTTTTAATTAATTATGTAGAGAAGCTCATAGCTTAGCCCATTCTGGCTAGGCCCTGTTTAGCTAAATTAATTATATCTATTTAATTAGATTATAATTAATTGGTCCAGCTAAACCGTTCTAGATTTTCGATTTAGTCCTAAACCGAAATCGGTCTAATCCGGTTTAATCCGAAACCGGATTTTGTCTCTCTCATGATTCCTCCATAAGATTCCATCCATTTTACTCAGCCTTTAGTGTGTGACCCTCTAGGCTCACAACACGTCGGCGGACTGGTAAAATTACCATTTTACCCTTTCCATCATGAGTGGCCTCTAGCAAGACATCATGATTACCCAACGCTTGTGATTATCGAGATTTCGACTTAACCTTGTCGTACATGAATCTATCCTTTTACTCTCTTGATATCTTTTACAACCACGAGGCATAGACAAGTCATCCTCGTTCAATTGTCCTATTTCTTGATTCCGAGTTAACAGAATTGTAACTGATACTTCGTATCGACTGCATGGCCACGCTATTGTATTTCAGTTGTACTCATCAAGTGGCCTAAACTGATATCTGCTCACACGTCCATATGAGGGATAAATCCTTCAGCGATCTATCGAGTCAACTCATGGAACTCGTGATCAAGCCAATCACAGTCGTTATTGTAACCCTTTTACAGGAGACGTTAGACTGAGTCAAACTCGTCACTCATTACATGGTGACCTCAATGATCCTTTCGTCTAAGGATGTGATTTCATGTGCCGACATATGAGTATGTTCATGACTGTGTCCATGTAACATACTCATGATCGGGTCGTCCTATATCACCCCTGTCTGGTGATACTATGACCTAACTCCGGCCTCCTTCTGGCCATGATCAGTAGAGCGTGATCATTTAGAGTTAGCCTCATACCGATCGCTTCTTATGAAGCTATTCTGATCGGGGACTGCTTAAGTAGGGTTTTATCTGATCTGTAGATCTACTATTATGTGTTGACACATCAATGATACAAATCAAATCATACTTAAGATATTACTACAACACTTAGTAATATGAATGCCGATTTTATTTCAACTAATAATCTTTATTACATAATTATTGAAAATACATTGTGTTAGGGCACAAAAACCCAACATAACCACTGAATGCCCAACACCACGTCAAAACCTTTGATATGTAAGGCGAGGAAACCTCCATAAAATGTTTGACCTTGCATAGTCCAACATAAGCTTTTGCATAAATTTTGTGTTAACAATTGATCACCATTTTCCACAGTGACTATGATATCCTTAGTAGGTGTGAATTTACAGCCAACACGCTTAGCCACATTTTCATTAATAAAATTGTGTGAACTGCTTGAATCAATGAGGATAATTACTTCTTGTTTGTCAAAAATCCCTTTGAGTCTCATGGTCTGAAACCTTGTCGTGCCCAATAGAGCATGTAGTGAAATCATAGGGTGGCCAGAAGTAGCCATCTCTGGATCATCCAACTGCTTATCCAAAGATGCTAGGCAGTCCATGTAGACATCACCGTCACTCTGATCTACAACCTCGTCTCCCACGAGAAGATGAAAAAGTTGTGATTTAGTGCATTTGTGGCCTGCACTGAAACGATCCCCACACTAGACACATAATCCTTTTTTGAAACGCTCATCCTTTAGCTGCTTCTGAGCTGGGGTATGGAATCTACAATTGGTAGGTATGCGGGTTTTAGGAGGTAGAGGTTGGGAAGAATTAGAGTTGGGGTTAGGAGGGTTGGAGGAATATGCTCTATGTTGGTTTGGGAACTGGCTGATTTTATTGTGGTGGTTGGGGTAAGTTTTGGTAGGGAAATTGGAATAAGTTCTAGTAGCTTGATTGTTCCATGCTCTTTCAATGCGCTTTGCCATAATAAAGGCTTAGTTCAAATTTTAGGAAAAAGGAGCCTGACGGCATCCTCTAACTCAGGTTGTAGTCTGCTTAAGAACATGGCTATTGTATTTTTTAGGACTCAGGTCAAGTTGTGTGACTAACCCCTGAAAAGCTTGATAAAATTCTTCATCAGAACCATCATGTGTTAAATGACCAAGATCAGACATATAATCTATATAATCACCATCAGTAAATCGACTAGAAAGACTCTGTAAATAATCAATCCACACCACAGAGGATATGCCGAATTGTTTTTGCTATTGTTCATAATGTAGATGATGCTTAATAGTAGGTTCTTCAAGCCCAAGCATTGCTTCCTTGACCATCTCATTTTCCATAACATTTTCATGCTCACAATATTGTATAAATTTCATTTTTCAAGAAAAAAAATCAGTACCATCAAATTTAGGGGGAGAGCTTCTTCTTCTCTCTCGAGGTGCAGAAATGGGTATAGCAGCTATTGCTTGGTCTGAAGGAACACCTAGAATGGATGGATTATGAGTACTCTGGTATGGTGATGGAGGACTTGTAGACATTGATCGAAAAGGACTGTCCTGGACAATCACTGACTTGACCAAGGCAGAGAGGCTCTGAACTTCCTTTTGGAGACATGCAATAGCCTCTTGAAGGACAGTGAAATCTTGAGCTGAGGCAAATTCAGCCATAGAGGCCAGATCTGTGCTCTGATACCAGTGATGAGGGTTGTAATTGTATTTGGCCAAAATTGGTAGAAGAAAATTATAGGTAGAAAAAAGATAGAATAGGTAGGGAAGAATAGAATTGTAGAAGAGGATGTTGATAGGAATTTAGGAATTTATTTTCAAAATTGAACATTCCATAGTTACTCACATGTAGATAAGGTCAGATGAATGACAACTCATCCTCTGCCGGCTAGCTACAGTAACAACGAAAACATGCCACAAGCCCAACAACCAAAAGGGCTTCAACCTATAAAATAATTATTAAAAGGGATAATTCCAGATGACTACACCTAGATATGTCACATTATCACATGACTACACCTAGAATTTTTCGTGTCAGGGTGAGTACCCAAGAATTTCATTTGTCTCACTTTACTCATTACGTCCAACTCCGTTAGTTTTTAACATTTTTTACATGTGAAATGACTAAAATACCCTTAAGTGTATTTTGAATTATTATAATTGGACTGAAAAGACGAAAATGCCCTCACCTATTCATCTAATTTTCTAACTAATGCCACTCCCTCTCTCTCCTCTCTTTTGTCTCTAATGGGCGTGGCCGGAGGCGGAGAGGATGGCGGAGTTGGACGGAATGAGTAAAGTGAGACAAATGAAATTCTTGGATACTCACCCTGACACGAAAAATTTTAAGTGTAGTCATGTGATAATGTGACATATCCAGGTGTAGTCATCTGGAATTATCTCTTATTAAAAACATGAAACCCAAAAACAAGAGCCCAACACTCAATTCTTTTAACATTACACATCACTCACAAATGAAATTGATGTAGATTCTTGTTTTTAGAGGTTTTCGGCATTTGTGTTTTGATTTTTTTAGTCTTGATTTGTTAAGGAAAGGTCTTGATTTGGATCTTTATTGATGAAGGTGAAGAAATGGAAGAGTGTGAGATAAAATAGATAGTTGGGGAATAAGAGAAAGAAATGGTGAGGTGTGAAAAAAATCGCAAACATTTGAAAATCTAAAACAAAAGTAAGAGTTTTTTTGTCTTTTAACCTCAATTTTTTATGGAGATGGACATAAGCTAGCGGGAAATGCCTAAGTGAGATAATTGTCAAAGTAAAGAGGTGCATATGAGAAGTATAATTTTATTAGGTGTTACGTGAGATTCTGACTATTCTAGGGCGTGCAAAGTGAAATTATCCCTTGAAAAATAAACTAGTATGGATCATGGCTACCAACTCTACACCTTATAATTTGACGTTCACAAATTACATTCAGAATGGACCAAGTTGCATCTGTATTGAAGATACGCTTGTTTCCCAATACAAATAATCCAGCAACATTCTCCAATTTCCTCAGAACACATGCCATGCAACCATTAAGAATCATCCATTTTGGAAGTGAATATGGTGTGTAATGAATAACAGGTAGTTTGCTAGGTTGACAAGTTAGTACAGGCATCGAGAACTGAAACAGGCGGATCTGAGAGTGAGCCATTGAGGATGCGGTTGGCAACCCACTGGTTGGCAGCTTCGGAATAGTGGATTCCATCCCAGCTGACATGCCTCATTGGATGCTCACACGCACTTGCAAATACCGTCCCATTCACATCTTTCTGCCCACATATATGGAACTCACTGTATCCACCACAACATATGCTCAATGGATCAACAAAACCTGCCATTCAATCACCATTGCACTTACATTTCAATATAATGAAATGCTTGAGATAGATCAAAAGACCTCATTTGGTTCCAATCCTCATGCTGGTTTTAATTTTTGAGATAGAAAGATCTTCTTACCTTGATTCTGGGCATCTCTAATGAGTTCATATTTAGCCGAATACACATCAGTATAGGTGAACGTTGCGAGTGGGAGTTGAGTTCTCAGGCTCGATACCTTCTCCTTGAGCTGGCGGTTGAACTCCCGAGCCACCCCATTTCTAGATTTCACGCAGCCAATGTGGTCCAAGCTCCTAGGACGCGATCTCAAAGGTACTGCACTAGTAGGCAAGCACCCAATTGGACCCGTATTGTGTATCCAGAAAAACCTCGCCCCTTCATTGTACAATGCCTATAGCATAACCACACACATTAACATTAACAAGACTCGTAGTACTGGTTACTCGAGATCACATCATCAAAAAGCTACTTCCACTCTTACATGGACGGCTCTGGCGTAATGTCCCAGGATGTCCGGAATGGATGCCACGAGTTGCTGCAGCGATGAGTGCTGAAAGCCATAGGCGAGATCGTTCTGTCCAATATCAAATGTGTACAGAGCCTTGGGGAATTCTTCAGGCAGTGGAAGATTACTCCTGTATGGTGACATCTTATCTGAATATAATCAACCCATTATTGCCGATTAAACAACAACAACCCACTAAAAGCTTCCATGTAAAGACCATTTCAACTAACTGTGATATAATATTAGAGTTAGAGCGTCTACGCAATGAACAAAACAACAGTGACCTGAGTGAGGTTGCTTTTTGTAGAAATCAACAGTGCGAGACTTGAATCGAAGAAACTGGGCAATCTGAACTCCGAGATGGAAAGGGCTGTAGCCACCGGGACGAATCGAAGACCCACCGGTTGCAAAATTAGCGCCGTGCCTAAAATTTGTCTGAATCGAGTCCAGGTAAGGGCTCAAGTACGGTAGCTGAAGATTGTCAGCTGCAAAGCAATCAACAGTAAATAAAGGAGTCGACTTTGAGGTTACCCAGAAATCAAAATTGCAGAGAAAGCAAAGTTACCAATGAAATCAATGAGGAGGCGACCGTCGCAGACCCTGCCGGAGGGGGAGTCGAAGAAGGTTTCGCCGTTGGGCAGAGGAATCTCGTACAACGAGGAGGCGGAGATCGCTCCGGTGTCGGAATTGGAGTCGCCGAAGTTGTAGATCGCCGGAAACCCACATTTCTGGGAAGCTCCGGGATCTGAAAGCCCCAAAATCAGAAGAACAAAGAAAATGGCGGTGGAGAGATCCATGAGCAATAAGCTAACTGACTGAGCAACACGTAATGCACGACCACTAGGTTTCTGAGAAATGATGAATACAATGCTTACTGCATCTGTATTCCTTATCTTCTCTTGGGATTTACGGTGTTTTTCTTTTCCAGGGAAAGTTTCTACTTTTTTTCCTGTTTGGCACGAGAGAAAGTGAAAGTATGGCGAAATTTGGAGACAAGTAATTTTCCGGCGGGTCCCACCAATAACGGGAATATGGAAGAAAAAATCATGATTTGAAAAATCACATGCGTTTTGTATCCTTCCCCTCTCATCATTACCGACAATATTAAATTAAAAGGGTAATTCTATATTTGTACCAAAGTTTGTTTCATTTCCAAATAAGTATTAAAAGTTTAAAGTTTTTGTCGATATCTCAAATTTAATTAATTACAGATAAATACTTAATATGTTAAATTAACAAAATTTGAATATGAAAAGATCAAAATGCCACTAATATTTATGATTTGAAATTCGATCGGTTCAAATTTAATAAAATCGGTTCAATTTGACCAGTTTAATTATTAATAATTATAATTTAATTATCATTAATAATATAAAAAATTAATTATTATTATTAATAATTAATATTATATTGAAACTTTCGAATTGAATAACTCTCTCATACGACCTCCATTTCGGGCTCATAAAATATCAAGTCGAAGAGAGTAGAAGGATAAAAATCTTTGAAAATTAATATTAATAATTAAATTAAAATAATAATTAATATTATCTATTTATTAATTATAAATATTATTTAATTATTAAATTTTTATTTAATTATTAATATTATTCTTCAAAATTGGTTATCATATAATTTTCTTCGATTACTATGAGCCCGAAACGGAGGTCGTATGAGAGAGTTATTAAATTCAAAAGTTTCAATGTAATATTAATTATTATTATTAAATAATTTTTTATATTATTAATAATAATAATAATTATTATTATTATTTTAATCATTAATAATTAAACCGGTCAAACTGAACCAGTTTGACTGGATTTGAACGGATCAGACCGATCATATTTCAAATCATAAGCATTAGGGCATTTTGGTTTTTTCACATCTAAATTCTGTTAAATTTAACCGATTAGGTACTTATCTGCAACTAATTAAACTTGGGGTAGCGGTAAAAAAATTTTCAAACTCAGGGTACTGATTTAAAAATGATGCAAACTTGAGGTACTGACATGAAATTACCTCTAAATTAAACAATCAATTTTTTTTAACTTCTGTCTTGTTGGGCCTTCTCACTTTTGGCATGTTTGTACATATTCTTACATGGAAAAAGGTCAAAAACATGCATATACATTCACATTTTTACAAGAGAGTACTCTACGTAGAGGTAAATGAACCAAATCGAGCCTTGGTTGAGCAAGGCTCGGCTCGTGAACAAAATATTCGACTCGAACAAGTTTATGTAACTAAGCGCAAGTTTTCCTTGAGAAAAAATAACAAACTCGACTCGACTCGATTCAGTTTGCTTAATTTTCAGTACAAATATTTATTAAAATTATATATATAGGGATGAACTCCAATACAAACTCACCAAAAATGTCCAAACGTCCAAACCAATGTATAACCGTCGAATCAGAGACGCGCGTTATCTTAAATTGTGACACGTGGCAGTTATACAACATTGCACTACATGTTATAATTATAACATGTAGTGCAACGTATATATATATAATTACATTCGAGTGCAAATCCCAGACATGTCCGAACTCGTCCAAATTGTTGATCCAACCATCAAATTTCCGCGCGGTGTCCGGATTGTTTACATGTGGAAACACGGAGAAACACTTCAACGTTAAATTGTCGTGCGGTTCCGTGAGGACAATTTTGTCTATCCACCAGAACACTACACTCACATAAAACATAAATATTGGGAGTAATGTCGCGATTCTAAGTATAATGTCCACCTAACCTAACCAAATTAAATTTTATTTGTGGCCAGAAACATAAATGGCTTTCACTATATTTATATTGAGTGTATTATCGTGATTATGAGTATAATGTCGGCCCTTTTATTTTCCGGAAGGTTGGTATGCTCGCACCGCAGGTGCTCTACCGAATCCCGGTCCGACCGTGCAATGTCGTGCCGGCCAGACAGACGAAGGTGGCACGCGTGTGGGTTTGGCCGTAGCCACAGGTTACCCCTAAAAGGCCCACACACAACTGATAGCGGAAGGGAGACAAACCAATATAAACAACAAAAAAGTTTCACATCTAAGCGATGTGGGATTCCAAGTGTGAGAGGAACCAAACTTACAAGTGTATAATCTAAACTTGTGAGTGTATAGTCTAGATGTGTGAGGGTATAGTCAAACTTACGAGTGTACTGTCTAAACTTGTGATTGTAATGTTCAAACTTGTGAGTGTATAGTCTAAACTTGTAGATATATAGTCTATATTTATGAGTGTATAGTCTAGACGTGTGGGTGTATGAAGAGTAGACTATACACTCACAATTATAGACTATATACCTACAAGTTTAGACTACACTCACAAGTTTGAACATTACAATCATAAGTTTGACTATACACTCATAGACTACACTCAGACGCCTAGACTATAAACTCACAAGTTTAGACTATACACTCGTAAGTTTGGTTTCTCTCACACTTGGACTCCCACATCGCTTAGATGTGAATCTTTTTTGTTGTTTATATTGGTTTGTCTCCCTTCTTCTATCAGTTGTGTGTGGGCCTTTTAGGGGTAACCTGCGGTTATGGCCAAACCCACACGCGCGCCGCCACCGCCGTCCGTCCGTCCAGCTCGGCACGGCACGGGCCGGGCTCCGGGCTTCGGTAGAGCACCTGCGGTGCAAGCAAACCAACCTCTTTGAAAAATAAAAGGGTCGACATTATACTCAGAATCGCAACATCACATCTAATATAAATATAGTGAAAGTCGTTTATGTTTCTGACCACAAAGAAGTTTAATCTACACCGGATATAAATGAGTGGACGATAATCAACGCGAAAATTGGGGGGAAATTTATAAAATACCCACACGGAGCACGTTAGGTGGAGATTTCTGTCAGTTTGGGTTGGTGAGATTGAGTTGATTGGACGGTTGGTATGGATTCGTTGGATTCGGACGCGTTGGGAATTTGTAGTGGAGTGTGCCTATATATATATATATAGGAGATATCAGCTACAAACCAATTAAAAATGTCAAAACGTCCGAACTGTATAACATGCAGTGCAATGTTGTATAACTACGTAAAACATGTAGTGCAATGTTGTATAACATGTCAGATATGTGCAAAATTGAAGTCATGTATAACATGTAGTGCAATATTGTATAACATGTTGGACGTTGCCACGTGTCGCAATTTGAGATAACGCGCGTCTCAGATCTGACAGTTCAACTTGGGTTGGACGTTTGGACGTTTTATATAAGTTTGTAGCCAAGTGTGCCCCTATATATATAATTACATTCTAGTGCGAATCCCCAACATGTCCACACACGTCTGAAACTTTGATCCAGTCGTTCGTTTTTGCGAGATTAAAACAACACGTGACATGTGGCATGCGCGTACTGTGCACTTAAGTGAGGGAAAATTTCAAATTTTTGCGCAGCAGAGCGTACTGTTCAGCTTCTCATTCGGAGTAGAATGTCACTGCAGTGTAATGTTCAACATTGGAAGTGTTATGTCATTGTTGAACATCTCACTCCCAATGAACATTACACTCTCAATATTGGACACTACACTCTAATGTTGAACATTACACTCCACTGTTGACATTACACTCCTACGGTTGACATTACACTCCCAATGAGAAACTGTTGAGCATCTCACTCTCAATGTTGAACATTACACTCTCAATGTTGAACATTATACTCTCAATGTTGGACATTCATTCTCAATGTTGGACATTACACTCCACAATGACATTACACTCCCACTTGTGACATTACACTTCGAATGAGAAAGGTGAACAATACGCTCTTTTGCACAAAAATACGGAATTGCCCTCACTTAAGTGCACAGTGCACAGTGCACGGCATTCCACTCTCAATATTGGACATTACACTTCCACGTGTCGCACACTGTTTTAATCGCGTGAAAAGCAACATACATGATGTGTTCGTTCTGTTCGGACATATAGAAGATTTGTAGTGGAGTGTGCCCCTATATATATACATGTGTTCACGCATGCGCGTATGATTAATTAAAACTCGAATCGGTTCGTTTGATTTCATCATAAATATTTACAATTTTTGAAAATATATAACTAATTAAATATTAAATGAGCCGACTTGCGAGCCTATCAAGTCATAAAATGTTAAGTTGAACCTCGGTTCGTTTATAAAATGAGCTAATTGTATAGCCGAATCGTGTCATTCCCGCAACACAAATTAACTCAAGTAATATAGGGAAGTTATCAAACCCTAGTCATTTTCCTCGAGGATTAACAAAGGGCACGATTTTTCAAAACCTCCATTGCTCAATCCTTCAAATAAGCCTCCACACCACCATCACTACTCTCCTTTGGTGGACTCTACGACGGTATCTTTAGTTGAGACATGACAGTTTCTGGTGTAGTTCCTACGAGATTGGCTATTTGTATGATGAAAATATGTTCATCCACATGTCACAACCTAAGAAGCCCAATGCTGGAAACGAATGATGTCTATCCAGAAGTCTCAACATCAAGATCCGAACATCTCAAGAGACGAATTTATGGAGTTTCCTTATTTAGAAAATCTCCTAATCAAAGCATGATTTGATCTGATTTAGCTGTGTGTCAACTTTAGGAATCTTGCAGAAGAAGGATTGGAAAGGTGCGAGATCTTCGAGGAAACCCTAAAAGACGTTGTTCATCTTCTATAAAAGGTCGTCAGACTCTCCCTTAGAAGGTGGTGCTTGTAGAGTACCTTTGTGCTGAGTATTCAAAGTTCCTAAGTGTGTTGGACTAGCGTGTTGGGAAGCCAAATGCTTTGACAAAGAGTAACTCTTGTGTGTTCATTCAATATTCGAGAAGAATGATTGCTTGACTGATTCGGGTTGTGCTTGCACGATTGAAGAATTGTGCATCCATTGAAGAACGACTAGAGATCCGAGCAGAGAGGATTGCTTGAAGAGTGGACTCGGATAAGGAGCTCGAAGACAGGGGGAGACCCTAAGTTAAGTTGTCACTAGTAACAATACCATAGAGCTTAGATTTGTGTGATAATTGCCAGAAACTTGTATGTGTTGATTGGTTACATTATAGTGAAACTTGTTCACCAGAAGAGTGCCCCCAAACATAGGTGACGTTGCACCGAACTGGGTAACAAACTTCTCTGTCGTCTACGTTTTGTATGTTATATTGTTTATTGACTTTGCACCAACAAATGTCTATCACTTAGTTTTAACATTGTGATAGACATCTTGTGTGTAACCAGAATTTCATAGTGGATTCATGTTCTTCGCATCCAGGTAGAACCATTGCTGGCGTGGCGAATCGGTGGTGAATTGAAGCAATAAAATGGAAGAGTTTCTCCAGATCTAACGGTTTCAAGCCTATTACCATATTGTTTTTGAGATATTTTGTTTCCAAAAATTATTTTTAGCTTGATTGAATTTTGTGAGTAGTTGTGTTGATTTAGTGCCCAGATATTCGTTGATTCAGTCCCCAACTGAATTTTTTTTTGATGTTTTGATTCTAGATTTTTGTAAATGTAACTCCTTTTTTAATTTGATATTCAGTTTGTTCTTGGTTGAAGTTCTTGCCACAAATCAAAGAGATTGACTTAGTGTAATCAATAAAATAAAACAAGTATTAATGAATAGAAGTTATAAAACATAAAATGGTGGAAGAAGAAGAGAACAAGAACTGTTGGTGTTCTTGGTGGTCTGGGCCAATTTAGCAGAAGTGGTGAATGGTGATATTGCTAAATAAACGAGGAGGAGGATTACCCACAGTGAGCTTCTCCGGGTGGAAGGGTTCAATGGATAGTTCGCGAGGTCGATGGTCAAGATGACCAACATTGAGAGAGACAGAATGCATGGGCAAAGTTTGAAAATGTGAAGACAAATCAAGGGCATTTTTGTATTTTCACTTTAAAAATTAACTGTTTTTTATCCAAATATTTTACGGTTCTAGCTGAGTGTCTATTTTGAATTCTTGAGTTATGTGTCCACTTTTATTTATGGGGTGATTAAGTGTCTTTTGATCATACTTGAATGTGGATATGTGTACTTTACCCTAAGAGTTTTAATGTGTAATAATTAGTGCATGTAAAATAAAAACTCAATTGTTTTTTAATTACATCATATCCTAACTCTATCCTCTAATCTTTTTTCATTTTGTTCACAACCAGGTTTGAAACTTAGAGCTCTTCATTAATACTGTAAAGCTCAAACTGTTTAAGAATTAAATTATAATTAACTGCGCTACGTATAAGACAAGTAAGAAAATAAGGGGAAACCAACGATGTGAGCACCAATGGGGTTGAATGCAAAACTCAATTAACGAAGTTAGTTCCAATTGATCATGCTTATAATTGTTAATCATAAGTCTCTTAAGCACCAACTCCACCTAACAGTATTGGAATTGACCTTTACCCATCTCGTGACCCTACCTCTTGGAATTGGACCGAATCGGTCACTACGGTTCCCAAACGCAAGGGACCATAATTGAAACCATGGATGAACCTTTGGTTCTAAATAAATCGAACCGCTTGAATTTGAATTTTCATGTTAAGCCCAATTGATGGTTCAATTTGTGCATACAGAGGTTATTTTTTATCAAACTACGCAACTTTATTCTATAAGATGCAATATTAAATTATAATTATAAGAATACATTTGAAATAAAAAATTATACCACCAAATTGAAACTTAAAATTTGTAAATGTTAGAAATAGTAGAAAATTCTCGAAGTTGAGTGATGTGTGAGAGAGTAACACATAGTAGACAGATGGAGGATGAGAGTGGGATCTATATCCACTTGATCGATTTGGTATTTTACCAAGTAAGTATCGTTCCTTATTTAGGTAAATTATATAATCGAATAAAAAAGTATCAACGATACGGATTTTTAACTATAGTTCCTTACAAATCGATACACAGAACCAAAAAAGTATCTCAAGGATACGTATCTTACCGATAAAAAGTATCTCAAAATTAAAATTAAAACCAGACAATATAGGCAATTTTTAATTTTCTTAGTACGGTTTAGCTGTGACCATTTTTGAGTAAAAATCAACTCCTTAGTTGTATCCCTAAAGCGCTAGCTATCAATAACCAATCTTATACGGCTTATTCAAGGGATTTGAAAGAGGCATGTCATGCTAAAATTCAAAAGTTACATTACACGTCAAGAATTGAACCAGAGAGACAATGAAGGCACTGAACCACTAATCTAAGACCTTATTTGTGCTTATTATGTACCTATATAATAATGTAAATTTGTTTCCCTAAAAAACGAGATAAAACTTCTCTACACACATGGTTCAAACCTGTGACGCAAATTCAAACGCAACGATGTGAATATTACACACGAGGTAAATAATCATTGTATATGCATTTTTAATTCATCATTCTTCTTGTAAATTTACGACACATTCAAATGAAAGAGCATCATGATTGTAAGAAATTCAATTCCTTCCCAATTATGTGGTCTGTTAGGAATCTGTTTTCTATTATGATACATGTTATTCTCGTATGAATTGGTAAAATTAAATGAGTTGTATTCCAAATCAATCTTTATTTTGATGAACAATTTAAATTGAATAAGGAAATCTATACGTAATTTGAATTCCGGTCCTCTCTCCACCTATATATATATATATATATATATGTATGCGCATTATGTACGTTATGAAGTTTGATTGAATCCTACTGAAACACAACCAAAAAGGTTTGTAGGGGAGGAGAGAGAAATTGAAATTCTCTATACCAAGTGTAGTTACGACGTTTTTGGTGATTGGCTTATTTTTAAGGAACTAAAAAAAGATGTCATAAAGAATGTTGAAACATCGTATGCGACATCTTGTATGACTTTGTTAGCGACATCTCGGCTAACATCCTGTTCGACGGAAATCAGGAAAGTCCCTGCTCTTCATAAAGAACGACTACAATTAGGACTTGTGAAAGTTCCAGCGCGTCTCCGATTCTGGAAAGAAGAAAGACGGTGATAAAGAGAAAACCCATTAGGGTTAGTACTCATACTCGTATGATATAGAAGCTTAGGCTACCCCCTTAGCAATCGTGTGGTTCTTTTATTGTTTCCTAGTAATAAGTTACAAAGCTCTTAGACGTGAAGGTTTGCGGGCTGAGAGGTTGTAGATTGTGCTGAGGATATTGTGTATCACATTAGATAAAGAGAGTTAGTTGATTGAGGGTTTACTGATTGCGTGAGTGAAGACTGCACGCAACCAAAACGTTCAACGACAACTTGAGCCGACAGAGCAAGGCGATTGCTCGAAGAATGGAATCAAGACGGTGTCTTGGATTCAGGGGGAGACTCTGAGATAGGTTGCATATGTAATAATAGCATAAAGTATAGATCTTATGATGATCATAGGTACTTGTATGTTTTGACGTATTAGTTATACTGAAACCTTTCCACCAGGCTGAGAGCCCCCAGACATAGCCCCAAGACGTAGGTGACGTTGCACTGAACTGGATAAACAATTTGTTGTGTCGTTGTTTATTACGTTTTGATATTTACTGTCCTAGTTCATCAACACAAGTTGTCATACACTGTGTTATACCATTTTACATAACATTGTGTGTGGCATCTTGCACAACTGCTTGATCAAAATTTCACCAAGAAGTTCATCTTCTCTTCATGGATCAAAAGCCTACGCACTTACAATGAATCGATGTATTTTTAATACTTATTTATTATTTATCTTGTAATTAATTATGATGCTCACAATCTCAACTTAATGTTCATGTAAATTATACTTACATGTGGTATCAAAGGATGGTTATCGAGCACATGATTATTTCCATCAAGAATGATAGATTTTTTCACCACACAATATTTATAATTACTATTGTACTATTTGTTGGCTTATAAAATTATTTTTTTTTGGAAGGTAAAAGCGAATTTTATTAATTAAATAGCAACTAACCCGACATCAAGCCGGACAGCTGAAGTTACAGTTGGTGGGACAGACCCCTCACCATAATCACAGGTACTGTTAGTTAAAGCAAACATGGTCAATTCGTGAGCCATTTGATTACAAGTAAAACAAAAAACACATGTTCCGATAGTGGGTAGTACGCAACACCGTTCGCTAATGATTCCTCCAAAGTTGTGCATCTCGACCTATTTAGCATCACGTAGAGCCACGGCCTCCAACTCATACGGATGAAGAAATCCCGTGATCTTGATATGAGAATAATCTCAAAATAACGTGAGTATACATATTACGACCGATCAAATAAAGTAATATTTATAATTTTTAGTATATGGGCCTAGGCCAGTTCACTATGCATAAACCGTAATACTGTATGTATCTCTTGTAAACCCTAGCCTACTCAACCTATATATACATGCTTCTGTATACCTGTTATGCTATCTCGATACAATATATCTTTATCACGTCTAATATGGTATAAGAGCATTTTAGATCCTACACTTAAAACTACTTTTTGCTTCCGCCAAATTGAGATCACCATTAAGCTCTCCAACCATTAACACCATCCTCGCAACAACCACATTCATTACAACACCTTAATCCACCAATCACATCAACACAACATTGTTGGGCTCGGCTCTCCAATCGCAGCAACTCAAGCTGCCTCGCAAAACCAGAACGCAACAAGCCTCTCGACTCAAAACAAACAACATTTGTTCTCAGGCTCGAACCGATCGTACTCACTCACAGCCAACATGTAAAGCTATCCCGCTACAATATCGGCTATTGTTATGAAACTCGCCGGAACTCGGCCAGAATCCGGTAGGAACTAGGGATTTTCGATCTCACCGAGACGAGAATCTAAAAATTGGTCGAAACTCGGTCAACGCAAACCCAATCGTGGTCAAATCGGGTCCAACCATAGTTAAACCGTAGTCAAACCTCTATTTTTCCATCTCTTTCCTTAAATTTGAGGATATGCTACTCACTATTGCAATTGCATTGTCTACAAATTACTTGCCTTTTCGAAAAATCAAAGAAAATCGTACGGACGAGATAAGGCGAGGCCAGTCTAGATGTGGCTGTCCAGCATCTCTGACACTGATTGGAGGTGAGAAGGAAAGAGAAGGAGGTATAGAGAAGGAAGATGGAAGAAGCGGAGAAGTGAAGAGGTGAAATAGAAAAGTAGGGTTTTAATCATTAATCTATCCATCAATTAATGTTATGAATCTAAGCCTTAAATGTATATTACCAAATATATTTACTAAAAACTAGTGTTATGGATATCACCAATACCGACCGGTATACCGGGCGATATATAAATTTTTGCTAGCTTTTCGAGACTAAACGACCGATATCAGTAAAAATACCGGTCAAATCGGTTAACCTAGCAAAATTTAAATTTCCTTCTAGTCTAATTCGGTCCAAATCAATTAATTCTAGTCTATTCAAATTTAAATCAGTTAATTTTGGTCTTGTCCGATCTAATATGATCTTATTCGGTCCACCAAATTAGTTTCGGTTTGAAATTTAGGTTAATGAACAACAACAAAAAATCAAACCCTCATTCACCCATCTTTTTCAGTTTCACGTTTCAAGTTTGAGATTATTGAAAAGTTTGATATTAAAAATGATTAAATATCATTCATTTTGTCTTTAATAAATGATAAATAAGAGTTTATAAATATTTAATTAATTAATATTACAAAAACGCGTTTCCCCGCGATATCTTCGAGTTTGTCAGATCTTTCTTTTTATCTGTTGGCCAATATATCCATGCGATCCGATATCCATAACCTTGCTAAAAACTAATGTTATTTTTTTTGTAAATCATTATTCAAACCAATTTTATTTTGGTAAGTCATTTTAATTTTTTTTAAGACAATTTTGGTAAATCATTGATAAATCTATAATTGATATTTTTTTATTTGTTGGGAGATCAAATTCAATTATTCATTCATTAAAATATGTTCAAATTTAAAATAGGCCCAGTAAAATAAAAACTCATTACCTTTAATTTTAAAATAATCTTAAGTTAAGAAAATGAAAACCTAAAATAAAATATACTAAAAGTATTAAATATATACAATGGGCATTAAATAATATTATTTTTTTCTATAATAAATATTGTATATGAATTATATATTAAATTATATTTTAATACAAAATGAGTTTGTCGAGTTTTACTCAAGTTCCGAGTTATTCTCATATTTTGACGAGTCTAGTTTTTCCCCGAGTTCTCAGTTTCACAACCTTCGTACCAGCCTATCTACGTCACCTCCCGTTCCGGCAAAGTTCTCTTTGTCCAGCTGCTCTTGGCCACCCCTAATCGGACCACTTCGGGACATCAGCTCACTACATCGCCAACTCGTCTGTGCATAGCGGGCCTTTTCCGGCCGATATGCGCCAGTGCCGTTCACCGGAGCTCTGTCACGCGTCCATGCCCGTCTGAGACTCACATGCCACACGCGTCTAAGACTCGCGCGCGTGACATCCACGGGCCAATATTGTTCATATGCATGGACCCCACGCGCCGAAGAAAAAAATTCTTCACTTTTCAATTATTTTGCAAGTTTTTTTTTCGACATGACTTATCATACCATGAACCCATCCGATATGAGTACTACTTAGGTAAGGGTATCAAAGTGTGTGAAAGAGATATAATTAGGAGCAGTAAACTGTCATTCTCCCTTTTCTTTATCTTGTCAGCTCATCTAATTTCATATTTTGAACTGCTCATAAGCAAGTCGAGTACTTCGTCTTGATCAGTTCTTATGAATGGGGATCATCAGAAAGAAAAAGAGAATTTTACTGAGCTATAAAAACGATACGGTCAGTGTAATAATGTCAAAATTATAAATTTTAAGTGACCTAACAAAATAAAAAAATATGTTAAATATATTTATATGCAAAAAATGTTTGGTTGATTATCCCTACAAAATAATAATTTGATCTAAATTTCATGCTAAGAATAGTTAGAATTTGATCCATATTCAAATTGTTTGGCGTCACTAAAGCATGAATTTGATGAAAAGAAGGCGCGAGCTGCGCGTGGTTGTATATAATGAAAGTGAAATCATTTGCGAGCAGCAGAGTCCATTACTGATCTGAAGCTGAAATGCGAACTCGATTTCTCAACACCGACTGCTTCACTCTCTCTTCTCCTTCTCCATTCGAAACCCTAAGCTTTCTCAACCTCGCCGTGCCTGATCCTCCTTCTCCTCCCTCTCACCTCTCCTTCTCCCACCAACACCTTCTCACCTCCTCCTTCCCTCCACTCCTCAACCCCTCTCTTCAATTTCAGAGGTTCCCGGCTCAAAATGTCGTCTCCATGTTCCTCCACGACATTATTCCTCGCTCCATCGATCTTCAGATCGGAGCTCTCCCCGAAGATCAACAACTCCCCAAATTTACTTCACAGGTATAACGCTATTTACGCTGTAATTGATTCTGTATTTTCAAGGTAGTGAGAGTGATGCTAAATTTTTGAAACGATGTGTATGGCGATTAGAAATGAAATCGAACAAGTTTACTCATTAGATTTCCTCTTATGAGTTCATGTGATATGTGTAGGTAACTTTGCATGAGTTGGTTTTGTCATTGTCTATAATCTCCTATTGCTTACCATCATAAATTCTTATTTTGGTTCTATGCTAGTCAAATTGCCCAATTTTGAGTTCATGTACAGCCATGTTTCATGAGGATTTGCCATTATTTAGCCATTGAGGTGTCTAACGTGATGCTATGATGTTTGTTTTATAAAACATAGTGTCAAAAAGAGTGTGTAAATTAGGCTTCCTATGATAAATTAAGTATGGGTGTAATTTGTTACAGTACTTACTATTACTAGTAAATTAATATTACTCTTGATTACCCTCTGGCGTTTGATGCTGACACAGAGATCTAAACTATAGAAAAATAATCATATCCTTCTGTATGTTTTTGGATGGAAATGCAGAGTTTTTGTTCCATTCTACTAGATAAACTGTATGAAACAAAAGGAACTTCATATCGTATTTTATAAATCTTCATTTGCTGATAAGGTAGTACAAAGTATTCATCGTTATTTTAAATTTAATGTTCATCCCTCATTACTTTTGATTACTTTATATTATTGTGGGTCCATGCATCGAGAAACTGGAGTTCTATGTATAGAAAAGGAAGTGAGAAGTCAGATATATTATGGGTCTGAAATTCCCGATATTAATTTACAAAAAGTACTGTTGTGGCTCCCAATAATGATTTTATCTTCTTTTCATTTTGTGGATCCATTCAGATATGCATTGACAGTTTTATTTACATAATTACAGAAGGACGAGGCGACTGTGGTTGGTGATAAAAGTAAACATTGGTTTTTCCAATTTGAAACACCAGAGCTGGATGTGTTTTTGGTATGATTGTCTGCTATGAACTGTTACTGATTTTCTTTTGAAGGTTCTTTTTTGTATATGTAAGTCCTTGTTTAATTCCTGCAGGATAATGGTTCCGTTCCTGAACAAGGAGAGCTACAAATTCTATCACAAGTGGCAGAGATTGAAAGCAATCAAGTAAAGATCGCAATAACTTTTACTCTTTGGAAAATGTTACAACATTTGCCATCTTTTTTCCCTAACATGAACATTTCATGCTTTGCAACTTTTACGCATGACACATTACTGTGAGATTCTTCTAAACTATGGTGATTCATACTTTAGTGTATTTATATAGTTTTCAATGCTTTTCTTATTTGTGCAACATATATTAGTTTCTGAACAAAAATGAATACTTGGTAGGATAGTTCATAGAGAACCCGATACTAGAGCTGGCATATGGGGGCTGGAGTGTTATATTTTGGAAACATTTTGTTAGAGGTTGGAACTCTGCAAAATGATTTGTTTTGATTGTGCTAAATTTGTAACATGATAAGAAACCAACCATCAGACTTATAATTGATTTGCTTTATTTATTATATTTGAAGATTATATAACTTTTGTATTTGATGGTCAAAGTAAAGCAAGATATTAGATGCCTACTTCTACTTCTTTGTTAGATTTATTCTTGATTTTGATTGCTTCCTATCATCATGTAAAGAGTTTAATAGAGTCCCGAGGTTTTCTACCACTCAAGTAATCTTGTTTTCACGATCTCCAAATTAATAAATTAGAGTGTGGTGCCACTATCTTGCAGGATACTCTCAAGCCAGTACAGACACTACAGTGTCCTCATGGGGTTGAAGATTCAGTTTACTTGGTTGAAAGTATTGCTTTGGACTACCACATGGATCATAATCCTTATGCACTCGAAACTGAGGGTTCTTTTCAGGAGTCCTTCCTTTCCCATATAAAATTTCCTCTACTAGAAGTGGATGAGACAAGTCTGGGAGTTTTGACACAGTTCCCCATGAAGGAAGAATTTATTTTGCTCCTTGAGAATATTTTATCTGAACATTGGACTCAAAGCAGTGACCTTACAGTCAACAGCAAGGAGCTGCTCGGCTCATTGAAGCATGATATGCTAAAGATTCTTTCAGATAATTTTCTAATGAAGCAGTGTCTTGAATTTGAAGAGGTTCTCTCAGACATGCACCTAGAAATCAATTTTGTAAGAATAGAAGATGCATCACATACTAGTGGGAACTCTTCAGCTTGTCAGGGTCCATCAGGTGGCAGTTGTTTTCTGTCGTTCATCCCGGTTATATTTGAGGAGTACTTGATTGTTAACATAGACTTGTCTCGACCTCTTGATGACTGCTTTGACATGCTGACAACACATGTACCTGAAAATTGTGACCAGATGTTTGAGGAAGAGATGAGTTTCAAGAATTTTAATGAACTGGTTGTTACTCATGAGCTTGCCCATGTCGACGAAACATTCATATCATTGCCTGTTCCCGTTCTTTCAGATCATGAAAAAATAATGTCACTGAATGCTAATGCTATGGAAATATTATCTGATTTAAAGCCACTACCCCTATCTGCATCCAATGAGATATACTTGGATTGGAGTCTTCTGGAGGAAGACAAATGTAAGTTTAAAGATTCTTCCTCCAGTGGGAACATTGTGGAAGTAGATTACGAGAGCATTGACTTTGATCTGAGTTCTTATGATGGGCTGTTGTTTGATTTGTTGTTGTCTAATGACACCTTAAGTTTACCAAACAAAGAAGAATGTAAGGAATCACTTAACATGCTTTCTGGTGGGAGTTCTTTGGCGCGTGGGAATCCTAGTAAAGCTCATCCGAAAAAGGGAAGTGGGTGTGCAGAACCAAATAATGAGGAAGAAGTTTCTGAGAGGGCTTCATTATTGTTCAGATCCATGTCAGAGTTCAATGATCTTGATTTCTTCTTGAACCGCGGGAAAGCCTCTGAGGCGGAAAACAGTGAACATGCAGTGAAGCCATTTTCAAGTAATGCTACATGTTCCAAGGTTCTAGCCAATGACTCGATGGAAGTATGTGTAGATGAAATAGAAGCTTGTGGTATACGTCCACCAGTTCCTGATGTGTCATTTACGAAGGAAACTGAGCCATGTGTGCAGGGAATGGCATCTTTCTCTGGTGTTATTATTATCTTGAACACTCAAAATTTTGATAAGGAAATGATTGTATCCAGGAGAACTGTGTACCAAAGAGTTCTTGCATTGGAGAAAGAAGGAGCACAAATTCTTGAACGTGATTCCGATCTTCCTGTGGATATCATACTTAGTTCTGCAGTTTGCTTGGTATGGTATGATTGCAGAAATATTGGAAAGAAATCAACTACACAAGATGAGGCTTCTTCAGGCTTACTTTCATACATCGAGAGTATTGCCACAAATGTTTTGACATTGCTGAGTTTCACTTTTAATAGCTGCATTCTGGTAAGTATTCCCCACCTATTTGGCCTTAGTCTGCTCATGTTCACAGTGATACAATTCTAACCATGGATGAATTCTAATTATTATTATTTTTGCTCAGCGAAAGATAGATTTTATTGATGAAACCAGAAAAGGCTCCCAAGGAGGATGATTTCTAATATTTTGTTTACGAGATTTCTGGATATTCAAAACCAGCATCCCTTGTGGGTGACTCTAAATTGAACGTATTAAAATTTCTTAATATCTAAAGTAGGGTTGATCTTGAAATTATGCGTGCTTTCTGATACATATTGTATCCAAATTGATCGTTAGAATCTGTGTTTTCTGTTAGAAGGAGAAGTGGCATCTAGCCAAGGCTGGCATCGAAACTTTACTGCTGTGTTATGTATGCCAAATGAAAATGTTACTTATAGATCAAGAACGTCCTAAATCTGAAAGTTAGCCCTAGAGTAAACTGATAAAAAGAATTAATATTTCTTACTAATTGCTCAAGTCATTCTTGTCATAACACAAGTGCCACACCATTAACTGCCTCCCAAACTTATTGGTTATAAGCTCAGACTATATATATGCTGTTTAATTCCTTTTCAGGTATTTGAGGGTGATGCTAGCTTCCTCTCTACCATCATGGAATCAACAGATATACTTTATGCTGCAGCCATTTCCCTGGGGCTCAAACTGCAGCTCTTCTGCTCTTATTCATCTGAATTGACCGAGGAAATTATATTGAGCTCAATTTGTTCTTCGTCCAAGTTGACAAGAGACCTATATCCTAAGATGCCTGAATCAGAAAATCTTGCAGAGTCTTTCCTTACAAAATTCCCTTCAATAAATCCACTAACAGCTCACGGAATTTTATCTTGTGGAGGCATGCTCATCGAGTTTCTTGAGTGGTCATATGAGCGCCGGATCCGTGCAGTCCAGAAATACAAAGTTCCTGATGAGAGTATCACATTATTTGGTGCATTGTGTAGATATGGGGAGCGAGAGGATGCTAAATCTATATTGACCGACTGCTCGTCTTCAGTGTCTTCAGGTCTTAACTCGGACAATTGTCATTTCAAAGTCGATCCCGAGCATAAGAGACTGAAAATCGAGGGGAAACTACACGACATGGATACGTCTTTGGATGACTTGTTGCACTTTCCCTCAATAGACCAGCTTAAACCTTCTCAGGTGAGCCAGCCGTTTTCTTCTTGGATATCAAAAGATAGTATGACGTTTAACGATATGGACAGGCCTAGTCTATCCTCAAGTGATATATATCGACAAAAACAAGGATCTGATGACAGAATCATGATAAATCGTTCTAAAGTTTTGAAAGCGTTCAATTCTCAGATGTTAGATGGGTACCAACAGTATGAGGGGTTAGACAAGGCCATGATGAACAATTCGAGCAGGAGCAATGTTAATAACCCAGGGAATCAGATTGATGACTTGTTAGGTGCAGTCATTGATCTCACCGATAGTCCTTTAAACGGCGAAGACATGTCTTCCATGAATTTTTCACCTTTTGTGCCCGAGATGGAGAAGGATTCAAAAAGAAAGCTCAAAACTGTGAGAAGACTGTCATTTGGCCAAGACGGGGATCCTCCTACTTTCCCGCTGGCTGCTGAGATAAACTCTGATTCAAAGTCTTTGAGTTACAGAAGAAAACAAAGCTTGGACCTCGAATCCGATAGATACGCAGATGTAGATTTATACAGAAACAAGCTGCCCACAAAATACCACGAAAAGCTATTTGAAGAAGGCTTGACACGAAGGTCCACTGAAAATTCACAAGCATTCCCATTTCAGGACGAGTATGGGGGAACGCCGCTTTCAAATGCCATTCATTCCACCCATCTGCCACAAGGCTCACCCTGGACCATCGAATTTCTTAACAGAGTAAGGGAGAAGAGCAGATTGCGCCAGAAGGGCATTATTCCTCCGTGCGACACAAGTTATCAATTTCCCAGAATCATGCCAAAAGGTACAAAAAGAAAAAGCCCGTCCATTCTCGATTTTTTTAAATATCAAGGGGGCAGAACCGCGAAGAGAACAGTTTCTTCAAAGAGGCAGCGGCGTGATCACATGCAATCCTCTAAGAAGGAGAAAGCTTCAGCTTCTTGTTTTACATCCTGGACTCCAGTTGAAAAGAGAGCGAGACAGGTGCGTACGTGCGCAGTATAATTAGCTTCCTTGATGATTGCTTTGCGTGCGTAACATATGTTCCACTGCAGATGTTGTCTTTTGCCACTGATGAAAATGGAAGCCAAACCAAGCTGGTGTGGAGCGATGGGAGAGGCCATGCTACACCTATGAACAAAAGGCCATTCAACCATACATGAAACAGTTGGTACTTGTTTTAAACTCATATATTATGATCACATTCAACCAAAAAGCTTTACCCTATTATTCATCATGCTCCTCTCTACTTATATTGTTCTAATTTCTAAATGTTCTTTTCATTTTAGCGAGCCAGCGCGAGCCCCTGGACACGTTAAGCTTGTCACTTAATTACGGGTAAGCTCCAAAAACCACTGTTTATATGCTCTATCTAATGTTACAAGGATTTGAGTGTCGTCAATGCGTTACTGCCATCTGATGAATTGTAACCTCAGAATACATTTCATTTAACAAATCCATGGATAATTCAACTGTGCCCGATTTATCTGACTTTCTCTTGCATTTCTTAATTCTTCTGAAAAAGGAAGAGTGTGGAGAATAGATAACAATATACTTGTTTGAAAAACACAAGTCATTTTGAAGGAGACTTTCAAAACTATTAAAGAAATGTTCAATTTGACCTTCAGTGTCAACATTTCACCAGCACCATGTTAGTGTCAAATCAATATCATGTGTAAAGATTGTATCATTTTAATTTCCATTTCAGGTTATCAAATATCAACTTAAGTTCTTTTTGAATTTGAAATGGTTTAAGGACTTATTTTTAATCATTTATTAAAGAGAAACTGGCAGTTTACTGTACTAACCATACATTTTTCACATTTTAATACCCTAACATTTATTTAGTACCATACCCCTAGTTGAAAAAACAAAAACAAAAAACCCAAAAATTAAAGATCTAACTCAATTTTCCCGTCTACGATCCGACCGAATTCAACCATAAAATGACCGGTCCACAGTAATCCTCACTCTTTCAAAAAACTCACCCTATTCTTGCTTTTGTCGTTGGTGGATCCGTCTCTGAGATTATGGGAGTTTGTTGTCTTGAAGACTCAATTTTTTTAGATTATGCAACCCAAATATCCCCACGGCGATCCTGCCAAAGAGATCATTCATGTGAAAACACAGAAGCTTCATTATTGTTGTTCAATTGCTCATAAGTCTCATTTCCATAAACTTATGTGTCCTCGAAAATTTGAAAGAATCGACACAATTTTAATTTATTGTTGAAGGAGAGTGTCAAATTGTTCAATCAATTATGTTTGAAGCGATTTTTATAAAAGAAAATCATTAATTAAATTAAATCATTTGGGACGAAAAGGTAGATAAACAATTGTAACACTCGATCATGTCATGGTATAAACTGCGGAATTTTATGTATCATGCATTGTTGTATAAAGGTTCATTGGTCCAAGAATTGTACGTATTAAAAAGAGGGATAAATAAGAAATTTCATTGCGTTTTCTTGACAGTTCTCAACATTAATTTCCAAGTGGAAATAAGATTTAGTAATTTCCAATGAAATCTAATTTGGTAAAATTTATTATTATTTACATATTAGGGGACAAAATCAGTGGAAAACTTGGGTAGTTTTGACAAACTTACAAACTAATACATGTCATTCATTTTTTGGATCTACGGCTCTCTTTGATTTTATAGATTTTGATGGCATATGCTGTAAATAAGAGGCTTTCAATATTTGAAATGGTCATTTTAGAGATCAGAAAGGGCAAGACGGTCTTTTCATTTGGGGTGTTGTTTTAGCCAGATCGTGGGAACGGTTACTAACTGCAAGTAGTTGCTAAGATCTCCAACACTGTTTGGTTATTGAATATCCGAGATCAGCCGCGTAAGATGTCGGCAAACATTTCGAAATTCAGGAAGCCAGGTTAGTATTTTGTAGTATTGATATTTGAATTTTTTTGTTTCAGACTCCACATTTTTGGGATTTTCTAGTATTTCATGTATCCATGTTGTGATGTCATATAGTAAAGGTCAACTCATGCAAGTGGTTCGTATATGTGGGAGTCGTTAGCTTGGTTTCACCAATATGTTTAGCAGCGTCATGGTTAATTGAATCATATTAGTTCATGATACTATAGTGGTTTTTCACGGAAATTTTAAATGAAACTTATAATGGCATAATAGCATTAAGGCAAATTGGTTGTGGCAGACTTGGAGGACAATGAGACGCTGATGGATAGAATGAAGAGGCGATGACATTAACTGGGGTGACTGCTTAAATTTGAGTTCAGAATCAGTCAAAGATGTCATTGTTAGTTTGAGATTAATGGTCTTTGTAGTCATGATATATGATAATGTATAGTTCAATATTGTTTTCTTTGGTGTCATATAATGAACGCATATACAATTGAGTTCAAAGTTACGGTAAGGTGGTGTCATTGGTCAAGACAAGAATTTCATGATATCGATTGAATTTAATATCGAGACCCCATATTTCATATCGTCGGGCAGTGGTGCAATTTAATAAAACACATATTAATGCATCATTAAAAGTTAATGTCTTGTGTAATAAAATGTATATGTACATAGTAGTATAAGATTATGAAACACATGATTATAGCTCGATACCGTGGATCAAGTGCTGCTCATGAAAATGTTACATGATATATAAACGCGTATGAATGTATGACATTGTTGCACACCAAGTTGGGAAGTATCATGGTTAAGATGCATATTAGCAAAACATATTCTATTAAGAGCTATTCCCAAAATGACCATGATTACGACGTTGATTAATGACCATGAACTCAGCTCGAAATAGTTGGTCTATGCTACTTCAACATATCTACACCGTTCCTTCCTCTCGTCTTGAATCATATGCTTCCATCTACACAGTATGCTACAAGATGCTTACTCTCCTCCGCCAAATTCAATTAATAATTTCATTAATCTCAAATTAACCAAATCATGAAATTAAAAATCAAAACAAAATTAAGTACCCACTTAATATGTATATGCCTTTTTCCTCGAGATTATTCTCCCACGAGTCACATGAACTCAAGAAAATTGACGTCTGACGCTAACAGGTTCTGAAGTAGATGAAACCGTAGAAGGCCATCATCGTGCCGCCGGATCCAGCGATGACCATGTACAAAGCCGCGACGTTGAGACACGCAACAAGTACGAAGATTAGGGTTAACAGATGTGGCAACAGAGTTTTTGGAGGAGACGATCCCGAAAATTTAGGACACTAATTCGTTGCGATATGGAAGCAACGCGAAGCCGGCCTGACGGGGCGGCGTAGAGGCAGGATTTCATCGCGGTGATGTTGAGACGGTCGTTGTAGTAAAGAATTTAGCGGCACAGTGGAGACAAGTCGTCGCAACGCAGAGGTGATGAGTGTCATTGATGTCGAGCTGCGTGGGAGAGTAATATTACCTTACGTGTAATCACCAAGAATGGTAATGGTACTGGTTTCGGATGTGGCACTAATTGTTGATGTGGAGGTTAGGAGTAATGGTTTTGATTCAGTAACTGCTGGCTTGTAGTTCACATGAATGGAATTGTAATGACATTTGTGTCCTTCCAATGCTATATACATAGACGTAATGAAAATTTATGTTTATTTCTTATGAACCACTAATTCAATGACATGTGTCATTTTCAATGGTTTTTTAGTTTCTATATAAAGAAGAGATAGTTCCAGGTGGTTACATGTAAATATTGATGTTTTTCACCTGGGTACACTTAGAATTTTTTTTTTTCCAGCTGGTTACGCCTAGAATGTGCAAAATTTTCACTTTCCACTTTTCGTCCAATTCTGTTTGTTTTTAACGTTTTTTCATGTGAAATGACTAAAATGACATCACCTATTCATCTAATTTTCAAACATATGTCACTCACTCTCTCATTTCATTCATCCTCCATCTTTCTCTCTTACACTGATTCTCGCATCAATTTATGGAGAGTAGTTTGATGGTGACAAAGAAGCACTTGAATCTCGGGTCGCAATCCAGATCGCCGGCGGAGGACGATCCATTCGACGACAGAAGCTTGAGTACCTCCATATCGGAGGAGAAGGAACCGGAACCAGAACCGGACTCGTTCGAGGCGATTTTGAGGCTGGGGATGTAGTTATGTAGCATTTCGGCCACGTCCTTTGATCGGCGGAGGTAGAGCAGAGATCTGGCTTTCAGCTCCAGCGCCACCTCCATCTGCCGGAAAAATATTGTCTCGCCGGAAAGGGACATTGCGTCGTCGCCGGCGATCAGAGAAAGCTCGGCTACTCTCCATCACCATCAAGCTACTCTCCATAAACTGATGTGCCGGAACGAAGAATTCCTTCAAGGAGAATTCAGAAAGACCATCCAGTGCATGAAGTGATTGGAAACATTGAAGATGGGTTTTGTACTCGACCTAAAGCACCAATGAACTACATGGAGATGATCGGCAATCTTTGTTTTGTTTCTAAAATTGAGCCCAAATATGTGCAAGAAGCCATTGATGACGAATATTGGGACAATGTCATGCAAGAATAACTTGGTCAGTTTGAAAGAAATGTTGTTTGGGAACTAGCGCCTAAGCCATATAATGTCAATATCATCCAAAACGAAGTTGATATTTAAAGAAAAACTGATGAGCATGGGAACATCTCTCGGAAAAGGCAAGGCTTGTAGTTCAAGGGTATACTCAAGTCGAGGGAGTATACTTTGAAGAAACATTTTCTCCTGTGGCAAGGCTTGAAGCAATAAGATTACTCTTGGGCATTGCATGTCATCTCCAGTTCAAGCTTTTTCAGATGGATGTGAAGAGTGCATTCCTCAATGGATACCTAAATGAAGAAGTGTATGTAGCTCAACCAAAATGATTTGTCAATCCTAGCTCACATCATCATGTTTATAAGCTCAGGAAAGCCCTATATGGACTCAAACAAGCTCCATGTGCATGTTATGAACGATTAACTCAATTTCTTATGCAGAATGGCTATAGCAGGGAAGGAGTGGATCGAACATTATTCATAAAGAATGAAGGCTGAAACATCATGATTGCACAGATCTATGTAGATGATATCGTGTTTAGAGTAATGTTAGACAAGATGGTGCAACATTTTGTGAGAAAAATGCAGTCCGAGTTTGAGAAGAGCATGATGGGAGAATTAAATTATTTCTTGGGGTTTCAGATCAAGCAGATGAATGATGAGATATTCATATCTCAAACCAAGTATGCTAACAATATAGTGAAGAAATTTGGTTTAGAGAAGACATCTCACAAAAGAACTCTGATTGCCACAACCACCAAACTTACCAAAGACGAGTAAGGAGAATCGGTGGATCAAATCCTTTACATAAGCATAATAGGAAGCTTGCTTAATCTGACTGCGAGTCGGCCTGACACATCATTCTCCTGACTCAAGGAATATGTGCCAGACATCAGTCCAATCTCAAGGTAAGTCACCTAACTCAAGGAAAACGCATTTTAAGATACATTGCAGGAACTGCCAACCTTAGTCTCTTGTATTCTTTCGACACATCATCAGCACTGGTAGGATACTGTGATGCTGATTAGGCAGGGAGCACCACTGACAGAAGAAGCACGCCAGGTGCATGTTTTTATCTAGGGAATAATCTCCTCTCGTGGTTCAGCAAGAATCAAAATTGTGTAGCATTAGCCACGGCTGAGTCAGAATATATCGATGTCGGAATTAGTTGCACTCAACTCTTATGGATGAAACAAATGTTGTCTGAGTATGATGTCTGTCAAGATGTCATGACATTGTTCTGTGATAATGTCAGTGCAATTAACATCTCGAAAAATCCAGTGCAACACAGTAAGACGAAGTACATCGACATCAGACATCATTTTATACGAGATCTGGTGGAAGACAAGAAAATTCAGGTTGAGTATATTCCTACTAAGAAACAACTAGCTGATATCTTCACAAAACCATTGTATGTTACCAGATTCGAGAATCTCAGGTCCTCGTTAGAATTCTCCTCTATTGAATAATAAAGGACCTACAAACTCTAGAAGGGGAGTGTGTTTTCTTTCTAGCCCCTTCGCTGATCCAAGAAGAACAATGTGGGTCTCAACTCATTCGAGGCCCAGCTACTGATAAGGTAACAACTTTATTTTAACATATCTCTAACATGTGATCATTACCCAGGAAAACGCAATTTGAAGATCAACAGTTTTGATTTGGACACTAAGACTCTCGTTATTATGATTATCCCGCTTCTCTCTCTCTCCCATTGGTAAGGAGATGGAAGTAGATCCCGTTCTGGGTCAATATGTTTGTATTGATGTTCCATCATCTCCTGTTCGTGATGATCCGTCTCAAGAAGTAACCATGGAAAAAGATTCTGGTCTGAACCAAGTTGCAGAAGTGGAGGTTGAAGAAGATATCGATGAAGCAGACAAAGAGATTGTCGAAGAAGATGTTACAACATCATTTGTTCATGTGCATGTTGGTGGAGAAGATGTTCACCAAACCGATGAAGATGTGGTTTTAGAAAAACTTCGGTCAGAAAAGACAAAGAAGAAGAAAAGGATGAGCAGAGAAGTTGTTGCCCCAGCCAAGAAAAACAGTGAAATCAAAGAAAAATCTTGGCTGCAAAGAAAAAAACTGTCCACGACGGCCAGAAGAAAAGGAAGGAAAACCCATATGTTCTCCGTAAGAAAAAGCAGAAAAAAAATATGGAACAATGTCTAGACATCTTGTAGATAAGCCGGTCTCGGCAGACGAATTCTTAAATGGAGGGCTCTTTCGAATTGTGTTGAGTTCACCACTGAGATTATTAACAACTTTCTTGGAAGAGATACGCCTGGTTCTTCCCCCCCCCCCTGTTGATTGTAGTTCGTTGCAAAAGGTTCAGAGCTCCTAAGCGTGTTGGACTAGCGTATTGGGAGGCTGGATATTTTGACAAGAAAGACATACTTGTAATCATTCACTATTTGAAAGAATGAGTGCTTGAGTAATCGGGTTGTGCTTGCGTGATTGAAGATTCACGAATCTTCTTGTTTGAAGAACAGACGTCGCACCGAGCAGAGGAGATTGCTCGAAGAGTGAAATCGGGAGAAGATCTCGAATTCAAGGGGAGTCCCTGGTCTTAGTGTTCACTTGTAGTAATAGCATAGGTCGTTGATTTGTATGTACTATTGACTACTTTATAGTGAAACCATTCCATTGGCAGAGTGCTTCTAGACGTAGGTGACGTTACACCGAACTGGGTAACCATATTGCGTGTCTTTTATTTCCGTAATGCGTTTGCTTTACTATCCATAATTTGTGCATCAGCAAGTTGTCAATCACAAAGTCACAACATTGTGCTTGACATCTTGTTGTTACAACTAACTAGAATTTCAGAAAACATTCTCGAGAAACAAAAAATGTTGTGATTAGTTTATCGTATATTGTATTAATTTCTTTTCACAATAACTATTGTACTCATTTTTATTGTTCGGACTAAAATTTCTTTCAATATGAGATTTTACATCATGTATTGCTATAATTTTTTTTTTATCAGAATGCATCGCTATAATGAATTTTTACGGGTAGTCGCAAGCCCCCACTAGTATTTACAATACCACTTACTCAGCACAAACCTTAACCTTTTGGAAACTAAGATTGTTAAAAATTGTGTGTTTGCAATGGTGTTCATATATGACTTGCACTACAAGCTTGTTTTGAGATGAAACATGAGGTAGCCAAGGTAGTAACCGAATCCTAGTAGTGTGTGACTAAAACCCATTTTCTGCGGAGTAACCCAAATCAAATTAACGGCTATTCCCCGAATCAAAAAATTCAAAAATCAATCCGACGATCACGATCCCTTCATTTCTTCCTTTTAAGAACCTCCCACGACCCACACAATTCTTCTGCTTCTTCACATTTTTTTCACACACAAGAAACTGATCCTTTGTTCTTCTCTGCAAAGTTTCAGCGACCTTCGCCGTCAGACTCTGACACTTCTATCGCCGTTTCAGAAGCAGAATCGTCCATTGCCGTTTCTCCAAGGTTTCGTCGAAAAAACCCATTTCAATTCCTTTTTCTTTTTAGGGTTTTTAGTAGCCTGTAATGGCATGAACATGTTGGTAAAATTGAAGATTCATTTTTCGATTGTGTTTTTTGAAAACGATTCGAGCCCTCTTTGGTTTTTTCTTGGTGGGTCTTCTTGAGTAGTTACGCTTGGTGTAAGGTTTTGGTTTTTCTGGGTTGTTGTTGCAGATCTCTTGAAGAATCTGGTAGAGAAGAAAGTAGTGAATCTGGTCTCGCGTTGAGACGATTAAGGGTATTGTTAGGTTTTCACTCGATTACTTTTTCTGGATCTCCAAATGTTAGTCTCAATCTTTTTGTTTATGGGTTTTTTGATTCTGTTGCTGGTGGGTTATTGCAGAAATCTCGCAAAAATGAATGATCTGATGACAAAATCGTTCCTAAGTTATGTGGATTTGAAGAAACAAGCCCAGAAGGACATTTGTGAAGATATTGATGTTGAAGCAGGCCAATTGAACTCCAGAGAGGACCAGAACCTGTCTGAGTTCTTCCAGGAAGTGGCCTCAATCAAGGCCGAGATGGAGGAGATCCCCAATCTCTTGTCTGACATCAAAAACCTCAGCGAAGAGACCAAGTCCACTCACAGCACCAAGATCATCCGAGGACTGAGGGACCGAATCGACTCAGACATGGTCTCCGTGCTCCGCAAGGCCAAGAATGTCAAGTCAAGGCTTGAATCACTCGACAAAGCCAATGCAAGCAACCGCGAGGCCTCAAAAGCTTTCAGAGAAGGAAGTCCAGTTGACAGGACAAGAGTTTCGATCACGAACGGGCTGAGAGTGAAGCTGAGAGAGCTGGTGAATGATTTCCAGTCCTTGAGAGAGAAGGTTCTGCTGGACTACAAGCAAGACCTCAAGAGAAGGTACTATGCTCTTACCGGGGAGGACCCGAGCGAGGAGGTGGTGGAGAAGATGATGTCAGGGAGTGTGAATGGTCTGCTGTTGATGAGAGAATTTGATACCAAAAGCAAAGAGAAGCACCAGGCTATCTTGGACTTGCAAAGGAGCTTGACAAAGCTGCATCAGGTGTTTCTGGACATGGCTGTAATGGTTGAGACACAGGGAGAGAAGATCGATGACATCCAAGAGAATGTGGCGAATGCAGGAGGGTTCATCAGTGGAGGGATTAACAGTCTCTATTATGCGAACCAAATGCAGAAGAAGAGGAAATGGTTGTACTGGGTATGTGCTGTGGTGCTCATCATTTTGTTGGTCTGTGTCATCTCCACCTTGGTCTCTTCATAGATATATTAGTTACTGTGAGGTGAACTGTGATGTTCATCAGTAACCTTTTTTTTACTAACCCTCTTCGAAACTTTTGGTTCCTGCATTAGTTTTAGTTGGATTGTGATGAGGAAAACCAAAAGCTACAGCTAGCTAAAATGTGTCATTTCTGGTGCCTAATCTGATTCCTTATAGATGATTGTGGATGTTAATGGAAATGAATGATATCAGCTTGGTTCAGTACTTGAATGTTCCATATTTGAGTTTGTGCATTCAGTTTTTGATGTGTGTGTTTGGTTATCAGCACTTGGAGCTGAATTTGCATAAGATAATATCTCAGAGAAAAAAGACAAATGTTTATTATCTATTTATTAAAAATAACCTTATCCTAGGAGTGGTCAGGGATTTAGTGGCAAAGAATTGTGCAACTGTTAAAGCTTTTTTCATGAGAACATCTTGTGAACTCATGGCAAGCAGTACCACCATCTTGCTTTGTCCAACAAATGTGGCAAAGACCTTGTCACTGCTTGAAAGGTGTTCAACCATGGAGGAGCTGAAGCAGTTTCATGCCCAAATGCTGAAAACAGGTATTGTTCTGGACAGTAAAGCAGCAAGCAAGCTCCTGGGTTTCTGTGCCTCCCCAGAATGTGGCAATTTGGGGTATGCACAGATGGTTTTTGACAGGCTGAGCAGACCCAACACTTTGATGTGGAACACAATGATCAGAGGCTACTCAAACAGCAATGAACCTGAAAAGGCCTTGCTTGTGTACTATCAGATGGTCTGCAATGGAGCTTCTCACAATGCTTATACTTTCCCCTTCCTCCTCAAAGCATGCTCCAAATTATCAGCCATGGAAGAGACCAGGCAGATTCATGGTCACTTGTTGAAACTAGGCTATGGCTTGGAAATCTATGCCACCAATGCACTGATTCATGGTTATGCAACGGGCGGGCACTTGGAGTCTTCACATATCCTCTTCAATCAGCTCCCACACAAGGACATTGTTTCTTGGAACTCAATACTAAGTGGGTACACGAAACGCGGTGACATGGAAATGGCTGGTGAGATCTTCAAGAACATGCCTGAAACCAATGTTGTCTCGTGGACAGCAATGATCTGTGGCCACGTCGTGGTGGGGCAGAACAAGGAAGCTCTTGACATGTTCCATTTGATGCTCAAGTCTGGCGTTGAACCGGACAGCGTGGTCCTGGCAAGTGCACTCTCAGCATGTACACATTTGGGAGCGCTAGAGCAAGGCAGGTGGATCCATACCTACATCACCAGAAACAGAATCCATATGGACCAAGTTCTAGGCAGTGTCCTCATAGACATGTATGCCAAATGTGGAGACATGGGAGAGGCTCAAAGTGTTTTCACCAAGATGAAGAAGAAAGGCGTGGTCGCGTGGACATCGATGATTTCTGGTTATGCCATACATGGAGAGGGAAGAGAAGCTCTAGAGTGGTTAACCAGAATGCAGGAACAAGGGATCGAGCCAAACGCGATAACATTCACAGCAGTACTCACAGGCTGCAGCCACGCGGGTCTAGTGGAAGAGGGGAAGCAAATGTTCAACAACATGATCAAAGTCCATAACTTGAAGCCTTCAATGGAGCACTATGGATGCATGGTTGACCTCCTGGGAAGAGCAGGGCTGTTGGAGGAGGCAAAAGGGTTCATAGAGAAGATGCCTGTGAAGCCAAGCGTGCCAATCTTGGGAGCAATGGTGAATGCGTGTCGAATCCATGGAGATTTGGAGTTAGGGAAGCAGATGGGGAGGTTGATGGTGGAGGAGGACCCTGGTCATGGTGGGAGATATGTTCATCTGGCAAGCATTTACGCCGCGGGAGGGGAATGGGACAGAGCAGCCAACACAAGACATCAGATGAAACAAAATGGAGTTCAGAAACTCCGAGGTTGTAGTGCAGTTACCATAAATGGCACTGTACATGAGTTTGTAGCTGGAGATGGATCACACCCTGAGATTAAGGAGATAGATGGGATGTGGGAGAGGATTGGGAAGAGACTCAGGAGACAAGGGTATAAGAGCAATGTGAGAAGTTTAGTTTTTGATCTGGATGATCAAGAGAAGGAAGTTTCAATCCATAGGCATAGTGAGAAGTTGGCAATTTCATACGGGCTAATGAGAACAAAACCAGGTACGAGGATTCGGATTATTAAGAACCTGAGGGTGTGTGAGGACTGTCACATGGTAACAAAACTCATCTCCAAGATTTATGGTAGAGAGATTGTCATGAGGGACAGAAGTAGATTCCATGTTTTCAGGAATGGGCACTGCTCTTGTGGGGATTTTTGGTAAGATTGAGGATTTGGTTTCACAGATGATGATGTGCAAGTGTCCATGAATCTCAAAGTGTATTAACTTTATGTTCTTTGTAAGTAATGGGATGACCACTTATGACTATCAAGAAAAATAGGGATAAAAACGAGGCAAGTTTAGTGATTCTCGTGTTTTACCGAGTAGAATCAAGAACATCGAGTTCTCGTCAAATTTGAAGATTGTAATCTTTTTATAGTATGATAACATAGCAAGTTTAGTGATCCCGTCACATCCCATGTTGGATCGGAGACACCAAGTGGGCATGTCCTAATTGAATTTAGGGATAATGACACCCAACTATGTTACTTTTCAAAATCAATACCCAACTTCAAAAATTTCATTTCGGGTACCCGGAGATCAAATAAGCGACATTTAACCCAACTTCTGTTAAATCTAACTGAATTAGTTTGTTAAGAATTCTAAAATGCCCTCAATAATTCTGATTTGAGATAAGATTGGTTTGACTGGTTCAAAACCGGTCTAACCGATTCCAATTTTAATCTTATATAGTTATTAGGATTAATTATGAAATGATTATTCTACCCCAATTGAATAATGAATTGAGTGCAAATATGAGAATTATAAAATTACAAATAATTTTGTGGATATCCTATTTTACCTTGTCTTCAACCTATGGTTCTACCCACACTCTCAGTGCCCCCAAATTTAGAAACCAAGCCAAAACCAAAAAACCAATACAGGTGTCGATTGCTTCTGGGTCCAGCGTGGTTATGGTCGAAAAATGGCGAAGAGTGATGGGTCGACTCCGACGAGGCGGTTGTCTCTGTAGATGGAACTCCCGTACCTGAATCTGGTCTTGTTGGGTTTAAGTTGGAGGCCAAGTTGAAATTGAGCGCGACAACGAGTCTGGGAGCAATGATTTTGAGAAACTCAGATCTGGGAGAGCGGCGAGCCTGAGCCTGAGCCTACCTCTTTTTATTTTGGGAATAATTTCATACAACACTCCTTAAAATAGGTCAAATCTCACGTGGCACCCCCTAAAATTATTTGTCTCAGATGCACCCCCCTACTTTGACAATTTATCTCACTTGTGATTTTTCGTTAACTTCCGTTAAAGTCTGTTGAAAATGAATGTCAAAAAGACTAAAATGCCCCCGAATATGTTTTAAATTTTCAAACTCTACTTTTTTTACCTTCTCTCTCCTGATCCACTTTCCTCCTCCACCACTTTCTCTCTCATGTGCCTTCACCAATTACTTCTTTCCTCCTCCACCACTTTCTCTCTTCTGTGCCTTCATCAATTACCAAATTCCAAGCCAAATTAAGAGAAATTTAAAATAATACCCATAAGACAACACGTTAACAGTAAAAAATTGGAAAGTAGAACTGATAAACTTATTTATTTCATCAAATAGCTTTAAAATTGGAGAACTTAAAAAAAGCAAGGTGCAAACAAAACCCATATATAGCAAAAATATAATACCAATTAGAATCAATGTATATTAGTATTTACATTGAAAATAGAAATAAAGCCTCAGTGAAAAAATTAGATAGCCATGACATGTATGCATGCATGCATGCAACAGAAACAATATAATATTTATTTAATTAGAATCTGAGTCCCAATTAGAACAAAACTCACCAAGGGAAGGTCGATGGTTGAGCAAGGGCAGCGACGACGGTGGCAGCAACCAGAAATGGGATCATCGCCTGTTGGATCTAAGAATAACTCACAGAACAATAATAGAGAAAGATCAATACAATCGAATAATTTTCTTGGTTTATTTCATGCCTATTTATAGGCTCCAACTACAACTAATATATCAAACTAGAAAATAAGCAAAACAAGGTACAAACGAAAAATAGGAAACAAAACACTACTTGCCTAGAGATTATTGGCAACAATCTCCCCCTTAATCTCGAACATATATGTCCCTGATTTTCAATTTTGTTCTCATTTCAAGAAATTTGAGTCTTCTAAGTGGTTTTGTTAGAATATCCGCCATTTGTTCACTTGAGCTAACATGCCCGATCTCGATCTCACCTTTTTCAACACATTCTCGTACAAAATGATATCTCGTGTCTATATGCTTGCTTCGGTCATGAAATACTGGATTTTTGCTCAATAATATCGCAGATTTGTTATCAACTCTCAACCGCACCACCTTTGGGTCTCTCCCTAGAAGTTCTCCGACAAGTCTGGAAAGCCATATTCCTTGACACGCAACTGAAGTTGCTGCAATATACTCTGCTTCGCACGAAGATAATGCCACCACCTTCTGCTTTTGTGAGGACCATGTTATCAAGTTGTTCCCTAGAAAATATACAACCCCCGTTGTACTCTTTCGATCATCGATATCGCCAGCCAAATCACTGTCACTATAACCAGTTAGTGTTGATACACCATTATTATAACAAACTCCAAAACCAAGAGTTCCTTTCACATATCTGAGAATGTGTTTAACTGCTTCAAAATGTTGGACTCGAGGTTTCTCCAAGAACCTACTAACAATGCCCACTAAGTAAGCAAGATCTGGTCGTGAATTCACCAGATATCGTAAGCTTCCCACAAGACTTCTATACTCAGTAGCGTTCACAAAGTCTCCTCCTTCCTCCTTGCTCAGCTTTGACATGTACTCCATGGGTGCTTTGCAAGAATTGCATTTTTCTAGACCAGATTTTTCCAAGATTTTCTCAGCATAATTCTTTTGGCTTAAAGTGATTCCGCAGTCACTTTGATAAACCTCTAACCCTAGATAGTAGTTTAAAAGGCCAAGATCACTCATTTGGAAAAAAACTACACATTTTAGTTTTGAACTCTATTACCTCGGTGAGCGCCGATCCTGTGATGATGAGATCATCGACATATACACCGACTATCAGCTGTGATGATACCGAGAGCCTTGTATAGACTGCATGCTCCAGACAACTCTTCTTGAACCCGAGAGTTTTGAGGCTTGCATCGAGCTTGACATTCCATGCTCTTGGGGCTTGTTTTAATCCATACAGGGCCTTCTTGAGACGCAGAACTTGGTTTGGATGACGTTTATCAACAAAACTGGCTGGTTGACTCACATACACTTCTTCCATGAGCTCTCCATTTAAGAAAGCAGACTTTACGTCCATATGATGCATTTCCCAGTTCTTTTGTGCTGCAATGGCAAGTAGAAGCCTCACTGTTTCAAGACGAGCCACTGGTGCGAACACCTCATCATAATCAACTCCTTCTCTCTGGGCATAACCTTTCGCCACCAAGCGAGCTTTGTGCTTCGTCACTTCTCCTTTCGCATCCTTTTTTACCTTAAACACCCATTTTAGCCCAATGACCTTCTGATTTGGAGGAAGAGAAGTCAACTCCCAAGTCCCATTTTTTTTAATACACTCCATCTCTTCTTCCATGGTTTTTCTCTATCTATAATTCGCCAGGGCTGCATCTATGCTTTCGGGCTCCTCAGATGACAGAAAACAGAGGCTTACATGCTCTGTTTCGACTTCTGAAGTTTCTTCGTAGATATCTCTTAAAGATCTTACACGAAGTGGCTTTTCAGATTCAGGAGACTCATGAGTACTTTGTTTTGGTGTATGAAGCGAGTGAGGCATTTCAGGAGATTTTGGCGATCTTGGTTATTTGTCTTCGAGGACTGGTTCATCACCCCACTCCACATAGAAAATGTCGTTGTTCTCTATTTGTGCTTCATTTTCTGAGGTCCAATCCTATTTTTTTCCTTCATCAAAAACTGCATCACGACTAATCATTACTTTATTAGTGAGTGGGTTATAGAACCTGTATGCCTTCGAGCCATCTGCATAGCCAATGAACACGACACGGGTGCTCTGATCATCAAGTTTTTTCAGATTTGGGTCAAGCACCTTGATGTGTGCCACACACCCAAATACTCGCAGATGATTCACCTTTGGTTTCTTCTTATACCACATTTCATAGGGAGTCTTGTTTTGCAAGCTTCGGGTTGTTGCTCTGTTTAACAAATAAACTGTAGTCATCACTGCCTCTCCCCAAAACTTACCAGGCATGCCCATATTCTTCATCATGCTCCTCGCCATTCCCACGATAACTTGATTTCTTCTCTCAGCTACTCCATTCTGTTGAGGAGATCTTGGAGCAGTGAGATAGCGTGTCAAGCCTTCTCCCTCACAATATACACTGAACTCGCCTGATAGAAACTCTCCTCCTCTGTTCGTTCTAAGTGCTTTCAGCTTGCGTTCGACTTCCACTTCGAGCTTTAACTTTAGCACTTTGAAAACATCAAGAGCTCGATCCTTTGTTTTTATGAGGATAGCCCACATAAATCTTGAATATTCATCCACAACAAGTAAAAAATACCTATTACGTGCAGGAGTCTTTGGGGTAATTGGTCCACACAAGTCTGCGTGAGCCATGTCGAGTTGCTTTTCTGCTCGATAAGTGGATTTTGCAGGAAAAACCCTTCTTCGTTGTTTTCCTGCCAGACATGCTTCACAAATTTGTTCTGTATGACATATGTTGGGCATCCCATCAACCATACCTTCTTTAAACATCTTTTCTGGGGAACGAAAACTTAAATGCCCAAATCTTGCGTGCCAGAGCCATTCCTTCTCCTCAAGTCTGGTGAGCAAGCATATTGGTCTTGCATTTCGCAACTCTAGAATATATAAGCGATTCTGAGTTCTCCTGGCTTTGGCTAGAAGTCTTCCCTCAGCTTTGTACAATCTTAGTCATCCTCCTTCAATCTCTATTTTGCATCCTTCTTCATCAAGCTGCCCTAAACTGATAATATTACTTCTCAAGAGAGGAATGAAGTAAACATTAATCAGTGTTTGGTGCTCCTCATTCAAACCATTGAGTAGTATTGTGCCTCGGCCCATTATTCTAACAATTGAGCCATCTCCGAACTTAACAGAACCTCGTACCTTTTGATCTAGTTCTGCAAAAACACCTTTATTCCCAGACATGTGATTGCTGGCACCAGTATCAAGGTACCAGGTGGTTGACTCCATTCCTTTTGCGAGACCCAGCTCGGGATGCACTCCCAATTCGTTCAACTCAACAAACTCTTCCTTCTTGCTCGTGATTGCCATAAACAGAGCAGGTTCTTCCTCAACGAACTCTTCCCTCCTGGTCTGGTTCGTGACTGTCATAAACAAAGCAGGTTCTTCCTTGCGACATTGCTCCACAAGATTGGCTTCTTCTTTTACAGGAATGTTACACTCATAGGCAAAGTGTCCCATCTCGGAACAATTATAGCACCTTTCCTTTGTCTTATCAACTCTCTTCCAGTTGTTTTGACCACGACCACGGCCATGACCACGACCTCTGCCGCGCCATGAGCTTGGTCCTTCGTGATTCCTTGACTCTTTAGCTGACTGGGCTCCCATTGAGCACGAGTAAGCATGAGTTTCTCGCCTTCTTTCTCATGGGCTTCCCACTGAGCACGAGTAAGTAAGAGTTTCTCGCTTTCTTTCTCCTGGCTCCTCCTCTTCAGTGTTGATTCAAACGCTCTCAACCTCCCAACAGCTTCTGCTACTGTCATCTTAGTTAAGTCACCCCACTGTTGTATAGTACCTACAATATGTAGAAACCGATCTGGGACAGATCGAAACAGCTTCTCCATCACCAACTCTTCCGTTATTTCACCCCCTAGGGTTCGAACCTCATTCACAACGTTTGTCAACCTCAAAGAGAATTCGCTTATGGATTCGGACTCTTCCATAAGCAATCTGTCAAATTCTCGTTTGAGCACAAGAACGTTTGCTCTCTTGACGCGATCCTCTCCAATTCTCATCTCCTCCAAAGCCTTCCACGCTTCTTTGGCTGTCTGTTTGTCTACTATCGACATCATGACAACATCCAGAATTGCTTGAAAAATCACAGCTAGAGCCAACTGGTCTATTTCTTCACTTATAACGCCTTCTCCTTCGATCGCACTCCAAACTCCAATAGCACGCATCGATACCTTCATCTTACAAGTCCATGCCCCGTAGTTGTTGTCTGTCAGTATATGGTACGTGACTGCAAACCCTCATCTTCCTTGTCTTGTAATAGAAACCGAGCCTTCCACAGGCGCTTGAGCCCCAACCATCGTTGAGCTCTCCATAGATTCCTTCTTTGATGTTTCGTCCACCATCGTTTGTGAGTATTACCTCTGATACCAATTGTTGGATCTAAGAATAACTCACAGAACAATAATAGAGAAAGATCAATAGAATCAAATACTTTTCTTGGTTTATTTCATGCCTATTTATAGGCTCCAACTACAACTAATATATCAAACTGGGAAATAAGCAAAACAAGGTACAAACGAAAAATAGGAAACAAAACACTACTTGCCTAGAGATTATTGGCAACATCGCCGACAAGACCTGCGACGAATCGGTCTTCGCCACCTCTGACGCGGATTCAGGGTCAATCCCGTAGGAAAGCAACGAAAAGTTCCCGAATCGTTTCTAGAAGCCGACTCTGCCGATAACGGCGAGGTCGGGCAAGCGAGCGTCGACAATCCACCTCTTCGGAACCTTCTAGACAGAGAGGACGAACCAGGCGTGTGGGCTCTGGTGGCGAGAAACAGAGAAGGGGAGTTCGGGAGCGAGAGCTTAGCTAGGTTTTGAAGGGGATGAGAGAGAGAATGTAGGAATGGTGGCCGTACCCGGGAACCCAATGATTTTTGGACAACATAAATGGTTGATTTGTACAAAAATTTGGTATTATTTAAAATTTCTCTTAATTTAGCTTTGAATTTGGTAGAAAACTGAGAATCAAAGAACCCATCCATGAAAATTAAGAAAAGAAGCAGTTTCTACTTGATTGAGTCCCATGAGAGAGAAGGTGGTGGAGGAGGAAAGTGGATCAGGAGAAAGAATGTAAAAATGATATAGTTTGAAAATTTAAAACATATTCAGGGGCATTTTAGTCTTTTTGACATCTATTTTTAACATATTTTAACAGAAGTTAACGAAAAATCACAAGTGAGATAAATTGTTAAAATAGGGAGGTGCATCTAAGACAAATAATTTTTAAGGGTGTCATGTGAGATTTGAACTAAGGGTGCTGTCTGAGATTATCCCTTTATTTTTTATTCAAAATCAGTTAGACCCAAGAAATTTAGATGTGGGAAACGGAAACCCATGAAGCAATAAAAAATAATAAATGGAATACATGCAGAAAAAATGATTTAAGTGAATATGTTTTGGGAGGTTGATTGAGTTCAATTTTTGGGACACGTGTATACGGGAAACTATACATGGAAACAAAAAATTAACAAAAGGAAGAATAAGAAACCTATACAAATAACAACATCGTTTTTGGCTTCGCTTGTTAATTTTTTTTTGGTTTAAAGTTTTAGTTTCTTGATGTTGATTTCTTGTCAGAGAGGTCGTCGTCAGAAAAACTGGACGCCAGAGTAGAGGTAGGAGATAAGAGGAATAAATGACATTAATTTAAAAACAAAAGAGGTGTATTTTAGTTTTTAAAAACATTGCATGTTTTTACGTTGATTCTAGAGTTGGATTTTGTGTTTTGATTTTTCAAAACAGCACCACCACATTTCAAAAGAATTAGAGAACAAGAGAGAGGAAGAAGAGATTTAGGTTGAAAAAGGGTAAAACGACCATTTTATTAAGTTTATTTTTTATTTTCAATTTTGTATATATGCCCTTAAATTTTAGTTAAATTTGTATTAAATGGAGGGTACAATAGTTATTCCACATTTATTAAACCGGTTTTGAATCAATCAGATCAATCACATTTTAAGTTAGGATTATTGAAAACATTTTAGACTTTTTAATAAATTAATTTAGTCAGATTTAATAGAGATATTGATTTTGAAAAGTGACATAATTAAATAAAATTATCTGTCATTATCTTATAGAGTTAGTAATTTTTGTCATCTCTACAAAGAATAAGACTCGGAGCAACGAGACTAGGAAGCCAAATTTGAGGCATATGCTAAGAGAAGCAAGGAGCTTAGTTCCACCAAGGCAGGTTGGGCAAGGACTAGTCCATAACCAATGGTGCAAAAAAGTTGGACACATTGTAATGGAAGCTATGAGTGCCCTTGAAATGTGTGTGGAAAAAATGCAACTCCTTCAAATATTATCTTTCCACCGTCCTTCTCATTCATATCAAATAATTGGGTTTGTTGGAATTGACCGACCTTAAGAAACATCCTAGAAAATTTATATTCACATTAAAGTACACCAACACAGTTAAATTAGTTATTAACATTCAAAGAGTGAGAAATAAAAAATGTATACAAGTAAAATTAACACTACGGTTCGAAGCAATTAAAATATCATTGAGTTTGTTTGATTAGTTTATTGAGAAAAATAATTGAATTTGGTAAGAGTTAATGGGAACCCACCTAACAGAAATGGAACTCCCAAGTTAGGTTGAGGAAAAGAATATGTATGTATGAATGTATGTATGGGGTTCATAAAATGTGGTCCCCTCTTCCTCTTTGGCTTGATTGAACTCATAATCTAAAGAGTTCTTGTCTTAATATCACATTCCGGTCCATCCCTCATAAATAAAATTCAAAACAATCAAATCTACATTTAGATCACACGATTTGATTTGTATTAGTTTTTTTAATCTAAATTAAAAAGAAACGTAGAAAGAAGAAGTAAAAATCTTAAATAATTATGAATAATGATTTGGCATTGGATAAACTTAGTTGCAGATAAATAAATAATAAATTACTCCAGAATGACAAATGGTTTTGAAATGAGAAGAGATTATAATGTTTTAATTAGTTAGTTAATTAATACAAGAAATGACCCATTACATTTAACATTAGATATTGAGGATAATGCACAATCGATTGAAGAGATAAGGCGTGCATGTGGGATGGTCCACACTATTACATTAACATGTGATTTTTTAGCAAATCAATCAATGTTATGTTTCTTTTCTTATGTGGACCAGTCAAAGATGTCCATCACAAGTGCCACGTGTGAATGAGTACGGTACGAGCATCCACACCTGAGATTTATCCTCAAAATTATGGATCACACTCCTCCTCAGTCTCACCGGAATTTTGTAATTAAATTTACAGAAAAAAAAAGAGCGGCTCGATCGATCTCTTCTCAGACACAAATTTCTGGGTGCTTCATCGGAACTGGTGATTGCTCATTCTTGTCTTGCTGGGGATCTATTGAATCATGGTATTTGTTTCATGTGTCTCTCCGATCTCATCTGCTAGCCTTTCATTGCTTGATTTTTGAGGAATTATTCATAGGTTCTGTTCTTCTTTTGGCGTTGGCATTTTTCAGATCTCTGTATTTATGTTGTGGATTCAAGTTTTCATTTGGGTTATGGTTGATTCGGTGATTTTCGGTTTATTATGATTTGTTCTTCAAAAACTGAGCACTTGTGAAAGTTTTCATTTCTGGGTTATTTCTAGATTCTTGTCTGATTTGCATTTCTATTTTATGCTTGATTTTCTTAGAGCTCCATGGGAATTTGAAGAAACCCGTAACGTGAATGAGTGAGAACAGAGAGGGCTTGTTGAAAGTTTTGAAATTTAGTAGCTGTTGTGCTTTCTTACTAAATGGGTTTGTTGTGTTGTTTCTGTGTGTATTCAGTTTGGAGCTTGAAGGGAGGGTTTGATATGCAGCAGAAATATGTCATTCAAAAGTATAGTCCGGGAGTTGAAGGAGATGAAGGATGGGATTGGGAGCATATCGAGGCGAAGTATGGAAGGGAAGATGTGGCGTGGTCGGTCGAGGTCACATATAGCTCCTGATCAGGCGATGTTGCCATTGGAACAACCTGAGCAGAGTCGATGGGCAAATCTACCACCTGAGTTGCTTCTGGACATTGTTAGAAGGGTGGAAGACAGCGAGACCTCATGGCCTGCTCGGGCTGCCGTTGTATACTGTGCTTCAGTTTGTAGGTCATGGAGGGAGATTGCGAAGGAGGTTGTGCTGACCCCCGAACAATGTGGACGCCTTACATTTCCTCTCTCATTGAAGCAGGTAGCACACTTTTTTCCTATGCTATTTTGAACCTGTTATTTGCTTATTTTGATTTGCCTCATTTTGATTATGTCATTTGTTGTTACTTTCTTTTTCTTAAATAGCCAGGTCCTCGAGAATCCCTGATACAATGCTTTATTAGGAGGGATAGAGCAAATTCTACTTATTACTTGTACTTCGGCCTAGTTCCTTGTACGTCATATTACTCTCTTATCCTTATTTGGATGTCTATAAAGTGGAATTATATTTTGCAAACACTTATCTACTAGCATTCTTTGTAGTTTGTACCATTCCATAGCTCACTGTCACTGCTTCCAGGTTCCAATGATGCAGACATACTAATTTATAACATGGGTTTCATTTGAATGCTTTGGAATTACTGGGTCTGATTTAAAATATACTGAAACGCAAATCTGTGGATGATCTCCTTTCCTTTCATGAATTATTCATGATTGGTGGTTTCAGTTAGAAGTTTAGAACTGTGCATTTTATATTTGTCTCTGAGATCCTTGTACATAAGTACATATATGTAGCTTGTTATTAATTCTCTCTGTTGGTGCCACCGCCTGTCTTGGAAATTTTTGAATCATCATGCACATCCATAATCCCACTACTCCATATCCTCTGACTTAAGAGCCTTGATATCCCCCTTGTACAAGATTGTAGATAGCACTGCCTATAAAGGCCAGTGGTAAAATCTCAGCCTATTTTAGGCGCTTTGATATAACGAGGAAAATATTTATATTTGATGGTTGCATGTGGTTCTCAATAATTCTGTTATTCATTTACAGCTGAGGTTGAGAATGACAAGTTATTGCTAGCTGGGCGCAAAGTCAGAAGGGCGACTACAACAGACTTCATAGTATCTTTGGCTGCTGATGATTTTTCCCGAGCCAGCAGTATGTATGTTGGAAAACTAAGGTAAGTTCTTGTCATCATTCTTAACTTGTGAAGCTTGCTTTTACTTTCCTTTTTTAATAACTTCAGGTGCAAATGCCTGCAGGTCTAATTTTCTAGGTACCAAGTTCACCATATTTGACAGTCAACCTCCATGTGAAGCAGCCATTCAACAAAATAGTCGGTCTAATAGAAGATTCCATTCCAAGCAGGTTTCTCCGAGAGTGCCTGCATGTAACTATTCTGTAGGTACCATCACTTATGAACTTAATGTCCTCCGCACGAGAGGCCCAAGGAGGATGCGTTGTGTCTTGCACTCTATCCCTATATCTTGTATTCAGGAGGGAGGCACTGCCCCGACACCAACATCGTACCAGGGATCCTTCGATGAGAAACCTTCAGCGTTGCCAGAGTTGAAAGGAAAGGGACCAGTTGCAGATCCCAGTTCCTCAAGCATCTTGGAATCTCAAAGTCGAGAATTAGTTGATCCCGGTTCAGAAGAGCCCTTGGCTCTCAAGAACAAGGCTCCCAGATGGCATGAGCAATTGCAGTGCTGGTGCCTAAACTTTAGAGGACGCGTCACTGTGGCGTCTGTGAAGAACTTTCAGCTTGTGGCAGCTGTCGAGACATGCCACAATATTTCTGCAGCAGAGCAAGAAAAAGTAATCTTGCAGTTCGGGAAGATTGGAAAAGACATCTTCACGATGGATTATCGATATCCGTTATCGGCATTCCAAGCCTTTGCAATCTGCTTGAGTAGCTTCGACACCAAACCAGCCTGTGAATGACGCTAGTGTGTGTCAGTTGCAGATGTAATCATTGTTTTTCTCCTAATAGCTTCCTTGGATTCTCTAGTTTATCTTTTCACTATGGAAGCTCATCTTGATCTTGTAGTTTTTGTGATAGAAGTTGGGGCCAGAGAATGTTGCATCGTTGTCACAATGGTTAAATTGAGAGGGGGCTTTGTGAACCATTTATAGATTTTCTACACTAATTGTACTGTAACTAGATTTCAACCTAATATGCTAGATTTTGATTATGCTTGTTATGTGGTGTTCTCTTAAAGCTTTTGAGCAGTGGAAGTACTTACCTGTGGCTTGCTCTATGTCCTAGAAGTTTTGTTTGGTTCATGTGGAGTCTTCTTGTGATAAACCAACCCTTTTGTTGGTTTGGTATCAATAGGATCTCTGGTTCACCACGCATTGGAATGCGGCTCTTGGGAGCATCAGCTTGTACACATGAGCTTCTCCCATCCTCTAAGCCACAAAAATAGACTTCTTCCTGAGTTTTGGCAAACAGCCAACCATCTCTTCTTGACAAATCCCCTTTCATATGACCAAACATTATGTCATGTTTGTGGAGTTTTATTCACCTTGAGTTCAATCTTAGTGAAGAAGCATGTCCTCAATTTAAACTATTGTCCCCCCACCCCCCCCCCCCCCCCCCCCCAAAGTAAACAAATATCCTATTTTTGTTTGTACAAATGAATGAACAAGTTGATAAATCTTCAAAAAAAAACACGGTCGACCTTATGGGTTAATTTTAAGATCTAGTGATTATATCAATATATTCTTTTGTTATGATTTTTTTGGATTGTTGCAACTAGGTACACCTAACGAAACATGTTTTGCACATAAATACACCCAACATTTTATTTAACTTGTCAGCGTACCCAAAAAAATTATTTGTTGGTCGAGAAGATGTGGACTAGGAACCCATAGCCTTGAACCGATGCAATTCTTAATAAGAAGAGTTTGAAACAAACCATTGAACTCACGAAGAACAATGATTCTTACCATTTTCAAAAAGTGAAGTTGGAATTTTAAACCACAAAGCGGTGGGGGGAAATGATGATTTCATAAATATGCTCTTATTTACAAACATTACCAATCAGTGTAATCTTGTCTCGTGATAGAACCATAGATGATACACTAAACTTAAGCATTGAAGGGTTTGTTATGACTTGTGCTGATGTTGCCTTCAATCAGGATTTGACACAAACATCATTACTCTCAGCAAACTATATATGCTTTTATGAATCCATTATTACAGACTTGTGTCCTTCAAGCGATCAATGTTGGAAGTTATAACAGGGAGGTATGTTTCTGTGATCATTTTAATTATTCAGACTAGTTGAATCAATAATGTTCCTTCCCTTCCCTTTCTCCTTAACCACAACCAGTGAAGTAAATAAACATAGAATATGAGTTCATCAATATCTCATAAAACAGATGCAGATATGAATTGCTGCCATTTTCAATCAATATCTTCCCTTTATGTTTTGCGGTTCTATCTGTCACCGTCTCTTCTTTCACAGACACAACAGCTATTTAGTCACTAATTTGCAAAGCCAGAAGTTCATCATCATGTTCCTTTCACATTCATAATTTTTTCTGATCAGCGAAAGAAGAGATTTTATTGATGAAACATGCTAAAACTTCCAAGTGGGAAGCAAAAGAAAGCCATATACATCAACAAAAAGAAATAGAAAGAGACAAACATGAGAGAAAGAGATACAAATACGGAAGAAAGAACGAATGAAGTGCACATTCATAATTGATGGTGTTTACTATAATGATAACTACTTGCTGTAAGCAGAAGCACAAAAAAAATGGTATTTACTAGGAAAGAAAAATTGTGGCGGAGATGATGAATATGATTCACAAACAATTGCACATACTACTTTTTTTCGATAAGCAATTTACTTTATTAGAAAAGTAACAAAACAACCGTTCATTGTTTTCTAATTCAGTGTAAGTATTCTTTTGTAATTGCATACATTACTTGGGGGGCTACTGATCGGTTCAGGAATATATGTGCCCGGAAAGCAAACACAAGTTCAGCAACCCCTTTGTTTCCAAGATTATCTTCAAAGGTCCATTACTACTTGTACTCTTTTTCATAAGTACAAGTCTACAAGGTTGTTAGATGTGCCTGTTGATTATAACTCATAAGTAGGAGAAGGAACTGCTGATGTAGCTTACTGAAATCTACCACTGTAATGATTCTGGAAATCAGTCGAAATTAGCTGCAATGTAATCACATACAGAATAAGCTACGGTAGAATAATCATCAGATTGAAGATAGGTTTCAAGGTTACACACATACAGTAAAGCTTGAAACTCTTGGCTGTAGAGGATAGAACATAGTTGATGCTTTCATTAAGCAGTCCGGCATTCCCAGTGGTTTTGTACAGGATAGTTCATCATTTCCCTTCTAGCCTAATATATGTTATGTCATAGTAACACAGAATCAAGATTAGTACTGTACTGGTGTATACTTTCAAAGTACAAGTAGATTGTTTCTGTTCCCCAAAACTCTGAACTCCATTTTCACCTTATGTAAGACATTAGACTCACATGCATGTCTCATATGGTCGGCCTTCATTGCTGTCATTAATAGCTTATAGTAGATGATGATGTGCCCTAGCTTTTTCATCAACCTCTTTTTACTCAGGTAACAATAATCAGAAACAAAATACATATACAGGCAATATGGGGATTTTGGCTACCAAGAAACCAAGTACTCTCTTTGCAAGCGAAACAAAACTGGCACCTTAATATTTTAAGAGAAGAATATGTTTAAATAGAGTGGTTACTATTAGAATTCAGAGCTGTTATGGTAGCAGCAAGAAAACCAGACAGAGACTGTTCAAGTATAGTGAATATCAAAAGATAAAATCAAATTGATAGCTCCTAAGCTCGCCAATATTGTTCCCTGGTTAAAAGGAGGCATTGGACTCAAACGAATGGAGAACTTTTTTACAGAAACATAGTTCATTCATCTTACACAGAAAAATAAGGTAACCACATACAAGAATAGAAGCAGAAATTTGGACTACCTTACAATTAGGATCAACCCTATGCCAACTGAAAATGTATAATCTCATCTCGGACAAATCTGTTGCATATCAACCGAATAAGTTTGTTTCTGATTCAATGGCATCACAATCCATGAAATATTATTATGTCAGTGCCTAAAACAGAATATGCTCACCATTTTAACTAAAATTTAGAATGTCTCCAACCAGCTATTTCAAGTGATGGATGGCTAGCCCCATCCATCTCTGTCCACTTCTACAGTGGCGCTAAACATTCAAGCAAGAATAGCTATTGCATGCCCATCAATCCATCGCCGATCTGGTTAAGAGAATGTTAAAATAAAAACTTTACATATAATTTTAGTAAGTATGACAGTATTGGACTTTCAAGGCCAGAAGGGGTTTGAAACGTTTAAATTAAAGCGCAAAGAGAAAAGTGCATAGTTGGAACCAAATTTTGTCTGGAGAAATAAAGCAGACAATAGTCCAATTCCAAAAAATATTAATCCCTACAGACCAAACCAGTTTTCAAGGTCAAGCCATGACTAGAACTAAAATCAGTGGGGTTGCTCACCAGTACCTTTACAATAATTGCATCATATCTTATCCAGCTGATACAAACCACAAAACTGTTATCACTTTAGAGTTCTCTTCTAACGCCTTATGGACATCTTTTGCAGAGGAAATTTAATATAATCCTCCTATTCCCTTGTGCATGTATGCAAGTGCACATGCACATGCACGCACATCGATCTGATGCTGCAGTAACCTATGTTCACTCATTCTCAAGCACCAAATCTGTGGAAGATCCTTTCACAAACAAGAAGATCCAATCCTTGCGAAAATGCTTTCCAGCCATTTATTATTTGGTTCAAAGCTTCACCTCCCGGTGGATGGTAGTTGTTCTTATGCTTCACTAGTGGACATCTTTCACTCAAAGTCTTGGATTTTATTTCTGATATGCTAGTTATTCACAGACAATTATGACTAACAATTTCATGAGCTTTAACCGCCCAAGTATCCTGATTTCCATGCATATAAGATGCTGGTAAAATATATCTCAATCACAAACCTTCATAGCCACTCCAAAATATATGGAGTAGCTAGCAACAAGCAAAAGTGCTCAGCCATTATTACCAAGAGGGCAAGAGTTAGGGAATCCGTGTAAATTATCATTTGAGATGGACATGAAGTGATAAGGATTCGGACTATCACCAATGTGATGAGAAAACAGGGACCACCCTCAGTGGATTGATTCCCTTCACCTCCACAAGCCTTCCATTGAATACAATTATACCAAACAAACAAGCTTGAGCAAATGATTAACATTTTAGTGTTTCAAAACATAAGATTTATGATGCATAAGTCACGACTCACAATAACGCATCAAAAAACGTTTTTAAAGAGCTGATAAAAATCATTTAGAAAGGATATTAACAAGCTAGCATTGGTGATAATAAACTCTACATAGAACGTAGTTTCCATGAACCAACTTCCCCGGCAGGCAAATGAGATTCTGGGAATCTCAAGTTATTGTAAATTCCAAGTAGTTCTATACTTTCAAAAAGAGACTATGCATATGCCTTGGTTGGAATAATAGTATGTGTAGTGAAGGGGGAAAGCAGGACACAAGACAATAAGAATCAACATCAAGATCTGCTAAGATTTAGAAATGGCCGCATTATATAGTTATCAGATTGAACATGGAGCATACAAAATGGTACAGATGAATAATAAAGCTAGCCACTCCATACTGACTGATGATAATATACCAAAAACCTTGCTACAATGGGCATGAACAATGGCTCCAGGCTCTAGACTAAGTAGCATGAGCAACTTTTCATTCTTCTTTGAAACCTGTTGAAATATACATCCCGCATCGAATAAATACAAGGTAGAGAGCTAATTATGAGACAAGGGCCACATCCAACTAAAAAAGTTGATTTTTTTAGTTGTAGAGCTCAACTTGATACAAATTAAACCACTTAAACATACAACAACTAAGCCTTTTTCCCAATTAATTGGGTAGGCTCCATGAACCAAACAAAGATCACATAGGGTTTGGGTCATTCACATGGAATATATACTTCGAGTACACTGCACGAAGATGAAAAAACGAGAAGACAACAGGAGCCCACAGGCCTACAAAAAAAGAATAGTGGGAACCCACATTAGTAGCTATTAGCATTATTACACACCTTTGTTCTATACCACATACACTGAGTAACTCTATTTTTCTGAAAAGAATACATGCATCTGCATTAGGAAACTGACTTCAAAGTTTACACAAGACGCATCCCCTTGTGTAGCCTAACCGCTACTCTAAGAAAGCAAAATGTCATCTATTGAATGTATGATGCAATTTTTCTATTGAGGTGTTTCTCAAATGGTAGACATTTTTTCAACTGCAGTAGATGGCCACCACTAGCATGCCTCATCCAACATTAATGTTTCAACCACATGCAAAATCAGAAAAATGTTGAAGGCTGAGAAACATTCAACGTGAGTTCAAAGAATTTGAGACATTTGAACCCACTATTGAAAAGCTAGACTGATTTGTCTACACCAACTTGCCAAGGTTTCTACTGATATGGAAAAAAGAAAAATAATAGGGAGTGAGAGTGCTACCTCCACCCGCCATGAACAGATGTATGGCACACTCTACTGATCATACATCCAAACTGGGTTATTTTGAATTGTTTCACAAAGGGATTGGCAAAGAATTATCTTTTAGTGGCTTGATATTTCAAATTATGAGGCTAAGCAAAATATATCGAATAGGACGGGACATTATCTCTCACAGTTGACATAAAGAGAGATATGATCAGAACAACGTGCTATTCACTAGAAGCACGCCTTTCTCTGACCTGAGTGTCTTACAATCCTAAAGTTTCCACTACACAAGACCGCTTCTAAACTAGTAGTAAGAGAAATTTTATGTCTTCAGTTGCTGAAATTAGCATAGTACAAAGCAATTTATCTCACAATGCTATCGCCAGAGGAATGATTTAAAACTAAGTATTGTAGATTTGGTTTTGGTATATATTTACTGCATGCATAATATCTAATAGCACATTCCAACTTAGTAGTGATTTAAACAAGGAATATGTTTGCTCAAAGAAACAAAGAGCTCATGCTTTTACATTGGTTCTCTCTTGAACTTGCTATTCCTTGTCTACCTCCAACTTGTGGTTCCAAAGGGAACAAATCACTCCTTATTCTTCCCTTTTGAGATTTATTCACTCTACTGGCTCAGCCCCGCCACTCTTTCTTCCTGCTTATAAGGCGCTCACTTGCATCTCTTTCTATACCATCCCTTGACTTCAATACATCCTACTTGGCTGTATTAGCCCTTCTTCTCCCTTTACCAATGGCATCCAACTCCCTCTCTTCACGTAGTTATGGCTCTTCCTGGACTCCTAAGCAAAACAAACTATTTGAAAGGGCTCTGGCTAAATATGATAAAGACACTCCAGATCGCTGGCACAATATTGCCAGGGTGGTGGGTGAAAAATCTCCAGAGGAAGTGAAAAGGCACTATGAGGTCCTGATAGAGGATGTCAGGCATATTGAGTCTGGCAGAGTAGCATTCCCCAATTACAGGTCAAGTGGAAGCAGTGGCTAAGGCTTTGGCAATGAAGATCAGAGGTAATGACTACTACTCTCTACCTCTCTAACATGCATGTACCCTTTGCCCCATTAATTAAGTATTTGCATAAGGAATCACTGCATGTTATATTGTTACAATCCTGGTTGACGTGGAAAAAAAGCTTTTGATGTTGATGGCAGTGTTGTAGTAGCTTTGTTTTTATGGGTTATGGCAAACTCAGTTAAACTCCTGTATTGGGAAAGAATTATGAAAATGGTATTGAGATGGTTGGATTTTTAGTGTCTACGATCCATCAGACAGTCTAACACCAATTTCAACTTCTTATCCCGTCCCTCACACAACCTAATACTTTAATTCATTTTCTTTGCAGGGTTTTGTGTGGACTAAATGTATCTAGAAGTTCCAATGGTAGTGGAGACAGTAGATCTTATCATCAGAATTGTGAAGTATTATATGCAGAAGAATATTAACTGATTATGTTGTCTTAGCTACTGCCTTATTTTTAGTTGATTTGCATAGTTCGTTGAGTTCCGAGTCCATCTCCTTCAAAAACCATCAATAGCATTGTGCACTGCACTCCCATACGCACATCCATTATCCTCTGTTTCCTTCATAGGTTCCGAATTTTGCCCTTCTTTCTGAGTGGGCGTGTATTCACATAGTTTATGCCATAAATTTAGGGGAAATTAAAATTCATATTGATTTCAGTCTTCTCTCAAATTTTTCTTGCTGATAAAAAGACCACTCAGAAGAGGGTACTTTGGCGGATTTTAATTTCTGTATTGTTTTTAGTTCTAATGATATTTTCTTGCTCATAAAAAAAATCTATGGTTAAGTGTGTTAAATATGGCTTTAAAAGAGTTGAGCTTTTAACGAGCCACTTGATATCGGTTTGTTAAATATTCGGTGTGAGTTCGTTATAATCGAGCTCAAGCCGAATTAATGCTCAAAATTAAACTAGTTTACTAAACAAACCAAGCTCGAATATGATTTTTTAAAGTTCGATAGACTCGCGAGCCGACTCGTTTAATATTTAAATAATTATGGATTTTTATAATATATTTTGCAAAAAGTTAGTGAATATTTATAATGAAATTAGAAGAACCGAATCGAGTCGAGCCGATCTCGAGCTGGCTCGTCTATTTTTTAGTGAAGTATATATTTTATTTTTTATGAATATTTCTGTTGAAAATTAAGGAAACTGAATCGAGCCAAGTCAAGCTCGATCCTAATTATATTGCTCGTTCGACTTTTTTTTAAATGGAATCAAACTTTACCAAATTGAGACTCGATTTAATTTATTAAATGTATAGTAATTTTTTGACCATATTTATTTCAAGATCTAAATAAAAAAATGTGGGAATGACATATGACTACACCCAACAATGTCACTTTTCAAAATCACTACCCCAACTTCAAAATTTTCATTTGAGGTACCCGAAGATTAAATAAACGACATTTAACCCAACTTCTGTTAAATCTAACTGAATTAGTTTGTTAAAAAGTTGCAAGCTACCCTTAATAGTGCTGATTTGGATCCAGATTGGTCTGACCGGTTCAATATTGGTTTGACTAGTTCAAAACCGGTTTGACCAATTAAAATTAAAAATTTTATTACTTTTATTTAATAAATAATAATTAAAATATTTTTAATGATTAAAAATATTCAAATTTTAAAATTTTAAAAATAAATTTATTTTTCTTATTTAATGAATACAATAAAATTATATAGATTAAGATAACATAATATTTTTGGAAAAAAATGATTTTTTATGTGAAATTACAAGTTTGCCACTTTCTCTCTCTAACAATAAATTGAACTCTATTATGGTATTTGTACTGCCTCTGAAAAAAACACAGTCCTCTTTCCTGTCGTCGCCGTCCTCTCTACCGTCGTCGCCGGCTGTCCTTTCCACCCTCGTCGTGGCCACCGCCGTCTTCTTCCATTTCCCGTAACCGCCGAACGCGACTGTCCTCTCCACCATCGTCGCCGCCGGCAGCCGTCTTTTTCCCGAAAGCCATCTTCTTCTCCTTCTTTATATCTGACTTGGTGCGCCGCGCGTGGTGCTTATCTCCGCCATAGAGCTCCTCCTCGAACCGCCCAGTCCAGATCTGTCAGCAGCTCCGACTCCGCGTGCTCGATCTGGGCCTCGACTTTTAGAACTGACTTTTTCAAGATCTCGTTCGTGGTGGCAGGCTCGTCGGATTTTGAGACCCCGACCTCGTTACTAGAAAAGGTCCCCGAGTAGAGCACGGTGAGGAGGTGACTTGTTGGAGCTTCTGGGTTTTTCCAAGTTATGGATTTGATAGACTGTATGATTGTCTAGAAATTTGATTTGGATTGGAGACGGACATTTGAGATGGATTGGATATGGTGTATTGATATGGTATTGTAGAGATTAGGCCCATTTTGGGCCCAACTCGCATAAGCCCATTAGGGCATTTAATGAAGTTACACACAACATCAAGAGAGGTGTTGATGTGAGTTGTTCTTCTTGCTATGAGGGGCTGCCCGAGAACAAGAAAAAGGGAGAGAGGAGCTGCTAGTTTGAATAGCTGCTGTCCAAGGAAGAAAAGTAGCAAGGTTATCAAGTCTTTTATTGAAGAAGGGCTTTGAGGAAGATCAAGCTTTTGGTGGAAAAGCTTGAGGTAATTGCTTATCTCTTGTATTTGGGTTTGAGCACTTTAGCAATTGGGTAGAGATAGATTTGTGGTAAAACAAATTTTGAGTGAGTGGAAAAAAAATCTTGAGAGAGATTGAACTTGAGCAAAAGAGTATATTTGGAGTTAATTGTAAATCTCTTGGTTGTGACAAACTTGTGGATTGTACAAGTTGTCGAGCTCTTGTTCTAGTGAATTTCCCGGGCCCCGTGGACGTAGGCTTTGCCGAACCACGTTAAATCTCGTGTCTCTATCTTTGTTATTACTTGCCTAGCTTAGTATTGTTGATTGTTACTTGTTGATTCGGAATTGATCGTCTCTAAGGTGGTTAGCTTCCGCAAAGGCTAAGGGAATTAAAGTTTTGATCTTTATATCCATAATTAAAGGTTGAATACTTGGTTTATTCCCAACAATTGGTATCAGAGCTCTGGTGTTGATTCGGGTGGTGAAATTCGAATTTGGGCGCTTGGTTTGGTATCTTGTGTAGTGCACGCAAGGTGTTCGACAAAATTCCTAAGAGAGGCTATTTTTGAAGCAAGTGGAATATGGCGTCTGGAAGCGATACGGTAAAAGCTGGGAAGTATACAATAGAGAAATTCAATGGGAAGAATGATTTTTCCTATTGGAGGATACAAATGAAGAATTTGCTAATCTCACAAGAATTGCACAAGGCTTTGGAGGGTATATGTCGGATGAGGATTGAGAAAAACTAGATTTTAAAGCACGAGCGGCTATTATTCTTTGCCTTGAGAGGGATGTTACTTTCTTAGTTGATAGTGAGGAAACAGCTGCGGGAGTGTGGTTAAAGTCGGAGGCAAACTTCATGACGAATACTCTAACTAATCTAATCTATTTGAAATCCAAATTGTACACTTGCAAGATGGTGGAAGGTACTTCAATCCGGGATTATATTAACAGGTTTGATAGGATTATATCGGACTTGAGAGACATTGATGTGAAGGTAGAAGATGAAGATCAAGCACTTTTACTACTTCTTTCGTTGTCGAATTCTTATGAGAATCTTGTTCAAACATTGATACTTGTGGGTGATACTCTTACAATGGATGAGATTTGAAGTTCACTTCTAGCGGATAATCTTCGAAAGATTGCAAGTGGTGATTTGTCTAATAGTGGTAGCAAGGAGCAAGCACAAGAATTGTTTACAACAGGTAGAAGCAATGACCGATGGAAAACCAAAAGAGGGAATTCTAAGGGAAATTCTAGACCTCTGGGAGATAGATCGTGTTTTAAATGCGGTGAGCTTGGGCATTTCAAGGCAAATTATTCTAATAATAGGGCAAGTCAAAAGAACAAGAACAAAGGCAAGAGAAAGGTACAAAATGAGCAAGAAGCGGATTATGTTTCAGATGAGAGAAATGGTGATTGTTTCTCCGTTGATGTTGAAGAGGGAAACTTCAGTAATTGGATACTTGATTCTGGGTGCTCACATCATATGACTCCAAATAGGAAGTGGTTTACTACCTACGAGAGTATTGATGTTGGATCTGTTTTGCTGGGAAATGATCATTCTTGTAAGACAGTGTGGTTGGATCAAGATGCATGATGGAGTGGTGAGAACTTTGAAAAATGTGAGACATGTCCCGGAATTGCGGAAGAATCTTATTTCCTAAGGTGTTCTAGACTCCGGTGGTTGCAAAATTGTTGCATGGAATGAAGTTAAGAAAGTTGTTCGGGGTTCTTTAGTAGTGATGAAATGCATCAAGAGAGGGAACTTGTATCCTCTTTTGGGTTCGACAGTGACATAAAATGCGGCAGTTAGAACTAGTAGAAGCAACAATGACTCATGTGAATGCACTCGGCTATGGCATATGCGGCTTGGGCACATGTCAGAAAAGGGTCTAGATCTGCTTAGTAAACAAGGTTTGCTGAAGAATATGAAAAGGCCTTGCATTGATTTTTGCGAGCATTGCGTGTACGGTAAAGCACACCGGGTTCAGTTCAAGGGAAGCAAGCACAAAAGCAGAGGTATATTAGACTATGTGCATACGGATGTTTAGGGTCCGTCTCCAGTTACTTCGAATGAAGGTTCCAAGTATTTTGTCACTTTCATTGATGATCATTCTAGTTATGTTTGGATTTATATCCTGAAACATAAGAATGAGGTATTTGACACGTTCATGCGGTGGAAGAGAATGGTTGAGAAAAGAACAGGTAGAAAATTGAAGACATTGAGATCTGATAATGGTACAGAGTATACAGATGGTGCCTACAAGAGCATCTGTGATGAAAAAGGAATTGTCAAGCATTGGACAGTCAGGGATACACCACAGCAGAATGGGGTCGTAGAGAGAATGAACCGTAAATTGCGGGAAATAGTAGTGTGTATGCGATTGTATGTTGCTTTGGGTAAGGAATGGTGGGCAGAGTCGGTTGCTACAGCTTGCTACATTGTCAATCGATCTCCACACCGAAGTTTAGATGAAGATATACCTTATAGGGTATGATCAGGTGAATATGCAAATTATGACAGGTTGAGAATTTTTGGGTGCACAACATACTATCATGTCAACAAGGGAAAGCTTGAAGCGAGAGCAAAAAGGGCAATATTTTTGGGGTATGCAACTGGAGTAAAAGGATATCGCCTTTGGTGTGTAGAAGATTTTAAGTTCGTGATCAGCAGTGATGTTACCTTTGATGAGAACTCCAAGCAGCTTCTTCAAAAGCTACGATTTCCAGTGGTGTTAACAATGAGACTCCTAAGTATCAGGAGGTTGGGATAGAACCTAATGGCCAGCCAGGTTTTAGTCGTGTTCAAGAGATGGATCATAGAGCCACTCCGGATGAAAGTGATGATGTGCTTGAGCAAGAAATGGTTCGACAGGAAAATGTACAAGTCCAACAACAACAACAACAACTCATGGATAACTTGGCTTCCGGAAGACCAAGGCGAGTGTATAAGCAGGTTCAGAAGTTGGGGTCAGACCAACCTTTGAAGCATTAAGGGCAGGTTAATATGGTTGATTTCGTACTCTCGGTGAAGAAAGATGAGCTGGTCTCCTTCAAGAAAGCTATTCGGGATATAAATATCGAGAGATGGTTAACTGCGATGGAAGAGGAGATTGAGTCTCTTAGAAAGAACCAAACATGGGAGGTTGTCCCATGGCCTATTGGGAAGAAAGCTATTGGTTGTAAATGGGTGTACAAGAAGAAATAAGATCCTTCCGAGTCCGATGGTACGAGGTACAAGGCAAGATTGATGGCTAAGGGGTCTGCACAAAGAGAGGGAGTGGACTATAACGAGATTTTTTCTCCAGTGGTAAAGCACACTTCCATTCGGGTGCTATTGAGTATTGTTGCTCACGGTGATCTTGAGTTGGAGCAACTCGATGTCAAAACATCTTTCTTGCACGGGAACTTGGATGAAGAGATCTATATGGCTCAACTTGAGAGTTACAAGGTTGAGGGTAAAGCGAGTCAGGTATGTCGCTTGAGGAAATCACTATATGAATTGAAACAGTCTCCTCGACAGTGGTATAAGCGATTTGACTCTTTCATGTTAAAGCATGGGTTCTCCAGAAGTGAGTATGACTATTGTGTTTATATTCGGAAACTTCGTGGAGGTGATTACATCTATCTTCTTTTATATGTGGACGACATGCTTATTGCTTCGAAGAGCAAGACAGAGATAGATAGGTTTAAGTCTCAGCTTGGTCAAGAGTTTGAGATGAAGGACATGGGCGCTGCAAAGAAGATTGGGTATGGAGATTAGAAGAGAGAGGTCGAACATGAAATTGTTCTTGAGTCAGAAAGGCTACATTGAGCGGGTAATTGGCAGGTTCAGGATGCAAGATGCAGAACCAGTGGGGACTCCATTGGCTCTACATTTCAAACTCTCTAGTAAGAATTCTCCTTCTACGGCGAAAGATAAGGCATACATGGATCATGTTCCTTATGCTAGTGCAGTTGGCAGTTTGATGTATGTTATGGTGTGTACACGTTCAGATATTTCACATGCAGTTAGTGTTGTTAGCAGATTTATGAAAAATCTTGGGAAGACACATTGGGAAGCAGTGAAATGGGTCCTAAGGTACTTGAAAGGTACTAAGAACACGGGTTTGTCCTTTGGTGGAGATATGTGTCAGATAAATGGTTTTGTGGACTTAAATTATGTAGGTGATCTAGATAGACGTTGATCTACTACTGGTTATGTATTTACCATATACTGGGCTCCAGTTAGTTGGCGATCGATGTTGCAAGCTACAATGACTCTTTCTACTACCGAGGCCGAGTATATGGCCATGGCAGAGGGAGTGAAGGAAACATTGTGGTTATGGGGTCTTCTAGATGATTTTGAGATTGAGCAAGTGAAGGTGGATTTGTAGTGTGACAGTCAGAGTGTGATACATTTGGCTAAGAATCAGGTTCACCATGCTCATACCAAGCATATTGATGTCAAGTACCATTTTGTGCGAGAAGTTATTGAGGAAGGTGATATTTCTTTATTGAAGGTGCACACAAATGAGAACCCAACAGACATGTTGACCAAGGTAGTTACATGTGGCAAGTTTCAACATTGCTTGGACTTGCTACATATCAATCCGTGTTGAAAGCAGCCCTGTGGGGCGGTGTTGGGGTGAGGTGGGGACTTCACCCGGTTTCATGAACTACGGTGGCTTGATCCCGGTTTTGGGTACGTAGGCAACCATAGTATAGTGGTGCAATCAGTTTGTTCTACATTTTTTTTTTGTGCGAGATGCACTAGAGTTCGTCCGAAATTTGTAGTTGTTCAAATGATGGACGAGGTGGAGAATTGTAGAGGCTAGGCCCATTTTGGGCCCAACTCGCATAAGCCCATTAGGGTATTTAATGAAGCAACACAACATCAAGAGAGGTGTTGATGTGTGTTGTTCTTCTTGTTGTGAGGAGCTGCCCAAGAACAAGAAAAAGGGAGAGAGGAGCTACTGGTTTGAGTAGCTGCTGTCCAAGGAAGAAAAGAAGTAAGGTTATCAAGCCTTTTGGTGAAGAAGGGCTTTGAGGAAGATCAAGCTTTTGGTGGAAAAACTTGAGATAATTGCTTATCTCTTGTATTTGGGTTTGAGCACTTTAGCAATTGGGTAGAGAACTCATTTGGATAGATTTGTGGTGATACAAATCTTGAGTGAGTGGGAAAAAAAATCTTGAGAGAGATTGAACTTGAGCAAAAGAGTTGATTTGGAGTTAATTGCAAATCTCTTGGTTGTGACAAATTTGTGGATTGTACAAGTTGTCGAGTTCTTGTTCTAGTAGATTTCCCGGGCCCCGTGGACGTACGCTTTGCCGAACCACGTTAAATCTCGTGTCTTTATCTTTCTTATTACTTGCCTAGCTTAATATTGTTGGTTGTTACTTATTAATTCAAAATTGGTCGTCTCTAAGGTGGTTAGCTTCCGCAAATGTTAAGAGAATTAAAGTTTTGATCTTTATATCCGTAATTAAAGGTTGAATACTTGGTTTATTCCCCAACAGGTACTTGTTATGAATTTGATTTAAACTTGTTAGCCGCTGTGTTGATCTTAGAATCAAGAAGAAAGAAAATGAGAATTATAAATTTAGTAATTTAAATATGGTATTTGTTAGAAATTTAATAATTATTTATAAATAAAATTAATTATTCTTTAAAAATTGTAGTTGTATTTATTAATCAAAAAAAGTTATTTAATTAATTATTAAAAATATTGTAATTATTAGTCATTAAATAAAAGTAATAAAATTTTTATTTTGAATCAGTCAGACCAGTTTTAAACCGGTCAGGCCAATCTGGTTTCAAATCAAGGGCAGTTTAGACGTTTTAATAAACCAAATTTTGTTAGATTTAACGAAAATTAAGTTAAATGTCACTTTTTAATTTTTAGATATTTTAAATGAAAATTTTAAAATTGCGTGTTAATTTTGAAAAGTAATATTACTAGGTGCAGTTATGTGTTACTACCACTAACAAAAATTAATTAGAGAAATAAGAAGCGAAAGAAGAGAAGAGAGGAAAATAATTGACACACATGTGAGAACAAAAAAGGAGTTGGCGATGACTCCCATGCTCCAACAGGCCACAGCTTACTAAATGCTTCGTTTTCATCGAACCCTTTAAATTTAACCCTAATATATTTTTTCTATCCCCACCTAATTTTGAACCAAAACCCATTCTTCATTACAGGAAGCTACTCATAAACATCTTTCTACTTAGCTTCTACCATTTCTTCTCTAGCTTCAACCCTTTTTTCTCTCTCCAAGTTGGCCTTCTCTTCGCACAAAGGTTTGGGTTTTTGCTAAAATGAAAATTCTGATTCTTACATGCCGGTATTGGGTTTGTTGTATCTTTTCTGAAAGTGATAGGTTTTAATGTACACTGTAATGGGTATTAGTTAGTTTAGCTGCTTCATTTTCTTTTTAAATCTGTGGTGATGTAGTCTCTGGTTTCTTGTTCTTTGTGTGGATCTCTGGTTTTGTGTCTTGAGGGTGCAATGTGCATTGTGAACCGAGAAGCACTTATTGATCTGCCATTGAATCTGAGGATCTTAAAACATTTCAATAGGAAAGTTTCTCAGCTTTTGTTGTGTATCAGTGCTCAGAGCAGAAGATTAAACTTTATTATATTTGCAGGCATTATAATAGACATATTGCTGTTTCCTGAATGTGTTTGTTAGTGTATTTTGTTAGGCTAATAAATCTAGCTCTAAGTAGAGGTCTAAAAGTTGAATGTACCCATCAGAAATAATCCCCTAAGGAAGTGTTTCCCTCCTATGAAGTGATTTTTTCTCGTATAATTTGAAGTTTCTGCATTTTCTCTTCAGCGGTCAAAGTAGTTTGTCACGGAAGAGGGTGGTCCTACCCCCATAATTTATAACTAAACTGTATTATTTCAAGAATTAGCAAAAATGGTGGCACATTTATTGGAAGGAATCATGTTCTGTTTGTCCTTCTACCCAAAATGTGGTTTTTTGTATATGGTACTGCAGACGAATCAAGGGGACCTGTAAATTTAAGAAATTGTGTTTCATGGGTTTCTCACAAATATTTCAATTCCTATTTTTTCATGTCTCATTGTATTTAACACTGAATTTAAATAAGGAAATGTCACTTGTCATTAATATAGATCTCTAATTTCCTCTGCTAGAATCTGTTCATCAAAAATGGCAGCAACAGCAGCATCTGGCCTGCAGATGGTGAATGCAAAACCTTGCATTTCCTCATCTCTTGGAATTTTTAATGAAGGACCTAAAGTTCTTAGTGCCAATGTAAACGGCTCATCATGGGTGAAGCTGGGAAGTGCTTCTCGTATATCATTTATGCAACCATTCCAGAAGACTTTTACATCTTCACCTGTAAAATTCAATAAGTTTGTTACAAGGGCAATGTCTGGAGCTAGTGAGAACAAACCTTTGCCTGGGTTGCCGATTGATTTGAGAGGTGAAGTTTATTTTTTCCTTAGATCCCAATATCTCTTCAAGATTTCTTTATTTTTTTATTTCTTCTATTCTGGTATTAATATGTTATAACTGATTGTTGTGTTGTTTTCTCTTCTGACTTCTGTTAAAGAAACTCCAAAGAAGACATCACCTAGATAGTATTGGTGCCATTTGTATGAATTTTGAGTGGGAATGGGAATGGACCTCTCTTTTTGCCTGTAAGTTGGAGGAGGTTTTAAGTTTTTCTGATTCCTATGTCCATTCTGATTCCTTCACGACACTTTATTTCATTCCCATTTTGGGAGATGGGAATCAATAAATGTTAATGAGAGGGTTGGAGAATGGGATTCAAATTAGCCTATATCACACGCAAACTAAGGTAATTCCCATTCTTATTCCCTTAACTCATATACAAACACAGCCACAATCTCTACAAATACTCTCTCTGACCGCGTAGCTAACCTTGATGCTGCAAAAAATGTTATACATGGAAGAAGTTGAGTTATTCCTGAAAAATCATCAATTACCACTTCTAGTTGTTGACTGGGAGAGGTGGTTATGATTCTATTTTCTGTGAATCTTCTAGTTTTACGAATGAAATTTTAGTCCTGCAAATGCCTAAGCCTGTCCATCAATCACCTTAATATTTTTTTAAGATAATTAAGCTTCCTACTTTACAGCTCAGGATAGAAACAACTGATTCCCTCAGCCTTACTTATATTTCTGCAGGTAAAAGAGCCTTCATTGCCGGTATAGCCGATGACAATGGATATGGTTGGGCGATAGCAAAATCCCTTGCTGCTGCTGGAGCTGAAATTCTTGTCGGCACATGGGTGCCGGTGAGTAAATAATTGTGACGTTCTTTTGTTTTTTCCCTTACCAAGATATTACTAGCAACTTATTTAGTAGGGGAAACGAAGATAATTTGAACATAAGAAAAAGCAAAAAATATTTCACTAAGCTATGTAATTGTAAGTCTACAAGGTCATGCTTTGACAAGGAATTTACATGTGCAGGCTTTGAACATCTTTGAAACCAGCCTGCGACGTGGAAAGTTTGACGACTCACGCGTGTAAGATGTAGATGTTATTTATGTTACATAAAAATGGCTAATGCCGAGGGTTGTCTCTGTTGATATGAAGCTTAATTTGCCAGATTGCCAGATGGATCTTTGATGGAAATTGCCAAAGTGTATCCCCTAGATGCAGTTTTTGACAACCCTGAGGATGTGCCAGAAGACGTAAGTGGAGCGTATATAATTTTTAGTGTAGTGAACATAAATTGGTTAGTATTGTCACTATTAATCATGTTCTATTGTGGACATGTGCAGATAAAAACTAATAAACGTTACGCTGGAGCTTCTAATTGGACTGTCAAGGTATAGCAGTGCTTCTCTCTTGCAGAGATAGATAGAGGAAAGCTTCAATTATCTATTTGGACTGTGTACTTCTGCTGGAAAGAAACAGTGCTGCCAAGAATCAAGGATTTTCTTTTGAATTATAAAAACCTTAAGTTTTGTCCATTCAAATACCTGTTGACATACCAGATTTGTCAAATACTGAACTGACATGTATCTAATTACAGATCAGGAACTATATAGATATTAATTTTCTAGTTATCGTCGCAATTGCTTGCAGGAATGTGCCGAAACTGTGAAGCAGGAATTTGGCAGCATCGACATCCTCGTGCATTCACTTGCCAATGGGCCTGAAGTATAGAAGTCCATCATATCTTCAACTTAACATGCATTGATTTTCTAATTTATTTTTTGGAATCTAACTAGAAATCATCTCTTCAATAGGTGAGTAAACCTCTATTGGAGACATCGAGGAAAGGATATCTTGCAGCTGTATCTGCATCGAGTTATTCTTATGTTTCCTTACTCAAACACTTCATTCCAATAATGAATCCAGGCATTTTTTTTATCTCTTTCACTGTTTTTTATTATTATTATGCTATTTACCATGGCAAGTAAGTACTAAAATTTGGGCCTTTGTCGTTGTAGGGGGTTCTTCAATTTCACTCACATACATTGCTTCTGAAAGGATCATTCCAGGGTATGAGTGACTTGCCTTCATTACTTCATTTTTTGTCCTGAGGACTATGTATTGGAATGCGTAATAGAATTTCTAACTTGGTGTCATGCATTTGCATGCACAGATATGGTGGGGGTATGAGTTCTGCAAAATCTGCACTGGAGAGTGATACACGAGTAACGTCCTCATTTTTTGTTAATTACATACATAGCTTTACAAACTTACAAATTTTGTTGTTATTAATTTTTATAAGTTTGTGGGGTAACTTCGGTTTGTACTTCATTAGGTGCTGGCTTTTGAAGCAGGAAGGAAACACAAAATCAGAGTTAATACAATATCTGCAGGTATCGCCCTTTCATCTTCTCTGTTTAAATGTGGCCTATATGTCGTAGAGCATGCATCGTATCCATGTCTCAGTCGTTGATTCATCACCTTAGCAGATTTGAGGATGCCAATGATTTGGCATAAAAGGCCTCCACCTTGGAGATCAATTTAGGAAATGACAGTCTTCTTCTACATTCATCATACCAGATTATATGCCACACGTTTTATTTTCCGACACCAACATGTGATAGATAACTAATTCACATATGTGTTCTCGAGTTATTGATGCATTGTATATAAGTTGAAGAATAAACAATGCAGGGCCACTGGGAAGCAGAGCTGCAAAAGCAATAGGATTCATTGATACGATGATTGAATATTCGTTCAACAACGCTCCCCTACAGAAGGAACTAACAGCAGGTGATTCTGCTTGCTAATATTGCTCTTGTCATTTATCGTGTTTACTGTACTGAGTTTTGAGTTTGGTAATGAACACAGATGAGGTTGGGAACGCAGCTGCTTTCCTGGTATCACCATTGGCCTCTGCAATTACTGGTGCTGTTGTGTATGTTGACAACGGCTTGAATGCTATGGGGGTGGCTGTTGACAGTCCAGTTTTTAAAGACCTTAACCTTCCCAAGCCTGAGCATTAGAGAGTTCAGAGGCTGGTTCTGATTGTTATCAAAACATTGTTCTTTATCCTTTTACCTGAACATCTATTTTCTTGTGTAGGATGGCAGTTTTGTTAGAGAGATGGAATTCTGAGCTTGTTTCTTAACTCTCTGAAATAAATTCTCGTTTTTAGATATCGTGGAGAACTAAATTGGTGCTGTGAAAATGATGGGGAATAGTGGTTTAAAAGTACAACCAAAATGAAGGTAGTAAAACCAAGCCTCAATGAAATAAAGTTAAAGCAAGAACATGAGAAATAGTTCCGGATGGTGCTTTCGTATCCTCACCAGACTTGTGCTGCTATAGTAGATGATTAAACAATAGGTTGATGCATGTGTGCCACATGTTTAGTAACGCTAATTATAAATACAAATAAAGAAAATGTCACCTGATTGCCTTAAAAATTATCGTTTTGCATTTGATTATCCCTAAAATTTTTTTATCGTATAGTGGTGAAATTGACAATTTCGCACCATAAATTATTCCGTTCATTTTTTTCTAAAAATCTATTAAATTTCTTATGCCTGTTTCAAAATTTTCAATATATACCCTTTACTCTATCTCTCTCTCTAAAATTAAACAAATAAAAAACTAAGAATGCTCAAATTGAAAGCCAATTCAACAAAGAACCAAAAAAATTAATTGGGTATAAACCACATGCTCAAATTGGAAACCAATTCAAATACAGTCATAAAAAAATCAGAAATCAAGAAAAACCCATGAATCAACAAACCCAAAACATAACGCGCACGGAGAGGAAGCTCAATTTGAGGGAGGAGACAGAGGCAGAGATCTCAGAGGTGAGGCGGTCGAAAGGAGGGAGGCGAGGAAAGAGCTGTGGGAGACGTCGAGGTGGAGGGAGATGGAGAGCTTGTGGTGGTGGACGGCATGGAAATGGTCTTTGGGGAGGGAGGTAGAGAGAGCTAGAGTTGGAGGGAAGGAGGGCCGACGAGACGAACGTGGAGGGAGAGAGGGAGGAGTTGAAAGAAGGGGTGTGAAAGTGGTGGTAGAGGGAGGAAGGGGAAGGAGTCGTTGTTTTCTGGTGGGTTGAGAGGGGACTACTAGTTGAGGAAGGTGTCGAGGTCACGCCGACGATAGTGGTGGTGGCGGCCAGGAGGAGGGAGGTCATTTTTGGGGGGATAGGGATTTGGAGCGATGAAGAGTCTGGGTTGAGAGGGACTGGACTGATTATCCTTTTTTAGTCACCCGCACTCACATTTTCAGATTTTTTTTTCCTGCTGTAAAAGTAAATAATGGCCCCCACCATAGCTAGTTGGGCACTCCTCTTAGTTGACTTTGAAATGACAAGTCTTGCATGGTGTTGACACATGTATTATCTTTCTTGTACAAGTTTCCTACCCACGCCCCACTTTTGTGTATAAATATGGGTGTGTGAATGAATGAATCTGCACCAAAAATTTCATCACTCGAGACTCTTTTCTTCTCCCCTTTTACTAAGTAATTTTTCCACACACTTCTCATCTTTATCCACTTAAAGTTTTGCTCAAATAATTAATGTTAATTAATGTTGGTGACATCTTAACCCACGTATAACACAATTTTTACAACACGTTATCAGCACGAATTAACTTAACTATCCTAACTATTTTTTTTCCTTCTCCCTAACTACTAACAAATTTATGTTTATTTCGTATATTTGTTTATGTCTATTATATTTGTAATTTTAAGTATGCTCTGTGATCGCCAATCTTGAATTGGATCTTTCACATCAGAAATTTATGTGTTATTGTTTTACGTGTTTTATATTTATATATAATGTTTTGTAACCCGAAGTTTACAAAACTATAGGCATTTTGAACCCGAAGTTCTAAAATTGCCGGTAAAGAAATTTGTTGAACCAGACGTTCATGTAAACCAAAAGTTTACAATTTCTAATATTTACGGAACCTGAAGTTCTGAATCAAAATTTAAATCTCGAACTAAATTATGAGAAACCGTAAAGTTGAAGTTTTAAAAGTTAGAACCAGCAGTTCTAAGTATCCGCAAAATATGTCATATTTTGGATAAATATTTTGGGACATATTTTAATTGTGTTGCTACGGTTAAAATTTTCAGGATGTCAAACCTAGTGAAGTGTCAATATGTAGCCCTCGGTCCCGATGGGAAGAGTTACTTTGAATGGGCACTGGAAACTACTCTCCACCTAAGATCTATGAATCTTGGAGAAGCTATTGTAGACGATAACCAAGAGTCCGTGCAGAACAAAGCAAAGGCCATAATTTTCATACGCCATCATAATGACTCCGGTTTATGAGCCGAATACTTGGATATTCAAGATCCACTTGATCTGTGGAAGAGGTTAAAAGAAAGATTCGAGCAGATGAAGGCTATTGCCTTACCTCAGGCATTACATGAGTGGTCTAATCTTAGACTGCAAGATTTCAAGACCATTAATGAATACAATTCCGTTGTATTTAGAATTGTACTCATGCTCCGTATGTGTGGAGACAAAATAACTGATGATATGATGCTTGAGAAATGTTTTCCACATTTCACCCATCTAATATGCTCCTACAGCAGCAACATCGAGAGCAAAAATTTGAAAAGTTCATAGACTTGATTGCATGTTTACTGATTGCTGAACAAAATAATGAGTTGCTGATGAAAAACCATCAAACTCGCCCAGTTGGTAGTTCACCATTCCCTGAAGTGAATGTGACAAATCATGAAAATTATGCTCTTTTTGGGAGAGGCCAAGGCCCTAGTCGAGGTTGTGGTCGTGGTCGCGGCCGAGGACGCAATAATTTTCACTCTCATGGGAGAAATAACAAAATGCTTCACCAGAAGTGGAACAAATTTGAAAGGCGTGATAAAAAAAAGACCCACAAACTCAGACTCCAAAAAGTAGTGAATATGAATATTTCAAGTGTGGTGTGAAAGGACACTGGGCACGTACAGGTCATACTCCCAAGCATTTGGTGGCGTTGTATCAAGCATCAGTTAAGGGAAGATATAAGGTCGTATAGACAAAATTTATGGATAACTCGGATCCTACAGATCTGACAAATTTAAATGTCTCCGACTTCTTTGCAGATGACAGTGGAAATGTTGGAAACTTGATTGATGACGATGTAGCATGAATCGTTGTTGAATGATCCTATGATTGTAATATATTATGCTTTTATCTTATGTAACCTCTTCGAATGTTTTTAATCTAATGTCATGTTCGTTTTTTTGGAAGGATATGCATTTCAGAAATGAATCATCGGTTGACAAAAACGGAAACGATGTGTGTATTGTTGATTCTGCTACTACCCATACAGTTCTTAAAGAAAAGAAATATTTTTCATCTCTAACCTTGGTTGGGGCAAATGTTAACACTATTACGGGTTCTGCAAATATTATAGAAGGCTCCAGAAGAGCTTCCATATTGTTAAGAAATGACACCCGATTAGAAATTCATAATGCTTTATATGCTAGTAGATCCCGAAGAAATCTACTTAGCTTTTAAGGATATCCGAAGCAATGGATATCATATTGAGACCACAAGCGAAAATGAAACTGAGTTTCTACATATCACTTCTAATGATTGTGGTGAAAAACGTGTACTGGAAAAATTACATGTTTAATCATCTGGGTTATATTATACAACAATTAGAACAATTGAGGCCTACGCAATATTGAACCAGAAGTTCAATAATCCAAATATTTTTATTCTTTGGCATAATCGTCTTGGTCATCCCGGATCAACAATGATGCGTAGGATTGTTGAAAATTCACGCGGACATTCACTAAAAACCAGAAGTTTTTCCAGTCCAATGCTGATTACCCAATAAAGTCTATTCGTCTTGATAATGCTGGTGAATTCACATCTAAGACGTTTGATGATTATTGCATGTCATTCGACATTGATATTGAGCATCATGTTCTGCATGTGCATACCCAAAATGGTTTAGCAGAATGTTTTATTAAACGTATACAAATAATTGCACGTACATTGTTATTGCAATCACAATTATCAGTTTCTGCTTGGGGACATGCTGTATTACATGCTGTTTCTTTAATTCGTTTAAGACCTAGTGCATATCATCATTATTCTCCTATACAACTTGTGTGTGGACATCAACCTGATATATCTCATTTACGTACTTTTGGTTGTGCTGTGCAAGTACCTATTGCACCCCCTCAACGCGCAAAAATGGGACCCCAGCGACGATTGGGGATTTACGTTGGTTTTGATTCACCATCTATTATCAGGTACCTTGAGCCATTGACAAGTGACCTATTTACTGCATGACTTGCAGATTGTCATTTTGATGAGACGTCGTTCCCAAATTTGGGTGGAAATAAAAAGCGTCCAGAAGTTAGGCGTGAAATTGAATGGAAAGTAAATTCTATATCTCATCTAGATCCACGTACATCACAATGTGATAAAGAAGTACAAAGGATAATACATTTGCAAAAAGTTGCAAATCAAATACCTGATGCATTTGCAGATACATCAAAGATAACAAGGTCATACATAGATGCTATAAACACACCTGCGAGAATTAAAATTAATGATGGTAATTCGAAAGCAGCAATTGATTCCTCTAGTACACGCCAAAAGCGTGGGAGGCCATTAAGGGCAAAAGATATTATTCCTCGTAAAAGAAAAAATCAAGCGAATAGACAAATAATTCCAACAAAATTTTCAGTTCCCGAAGAACCATTAGTTCCTATAGAACCATCGATCCCAAATGAAAATGAAAATTGTAAAATGCATGAAGATTTACGAGAACAAAGAGGTAAGGAAATAAACATGAATTATTCCTACGCCAATGAGAATTGAGATGATAAATCAAATGATATAAATGAAGTCTTTGCAGTTACAGTGGCAAGTGAGATAATAAATGACTTTGAGTTTGAGCCACGCAGTATTGATGAATGTCGTGAAAGACAGGATTGACCAAAATGGGAAGAAACAATTCAACCAGAATTGACTTCATTGGCAAAACGACAAGTCTTTGGACCTATAATTCGAACGCCAGAAGATGTTCGACCAATTGGATACAAATGGGTATTCACAAAGAAAAGAAATGAGAAAAACGAAATTGTTCGATATAAAGCTAGGCTTGTAGCGCAAGGTTTTTCTCAACGACCTAGGGTCGATTTTGATGAGACATATGCCCATGTAATGGATATGATTACATTCAGATACTTGATTAGTTTAACAGTCTCTGAAGGATTGGATATGTATCTGATGGACGTTGTCACTGCCTACTTATATGGTACGTTGGACACTGATATTTATATGAAACTCCTTGAAGGATTTAAATTGCCTTAAGCGATTAGAAATAGTCCAAGAAATTTGTATTCGATAAAATTACACAAGTCATTATATGGACTAAAACAATCTGGTAGGATGTGGTACAATCGTTTAAACGAATACCTTACTAGAGAAGGGTATAAAAATAATGTTATATGCCCGTGCGTATTTATCAAGAAAACAAATCTCGGATTTGTTATCGTGGCAGTGTATGTAGATAATATGAATTTAATTGGGACGTCTAAGGAGATTATTAATACTGCGGAATAACTTAAGAGGGAGTTTGAGATGAAAGATTTAGGAAAAAAAATATTGTCTCGGCCTGCAGATCGAGCATATTTCAAATGAAATTTTAATTCATCAATCTGCATATGTTGAGAAACTTCTGAAACGCTTTAATATACAAGACGCTCATCCACTAAGTACTCCAATGGTCGTTCGGTCTCTTGATCCTAAAAAGGATCCATTTCGCCCTAAAGAAAGCGATGAAAAGATACTTGATCCTGAAGTACCATATCTAAATGCGATAGGAGCTTTATTATATTTGGCGCAATGTACAAGGCCGGATATATCATTTGCAGTAAATGTGCTCGCAAGGTTCAGCTCAGAACCGACAAGACGACATTGTAACGGAATCAAGCATATATTACGTTACTTGAGTGGAACAAAAGATTTGGAATTATTGTACTCGAAATCCTCAAATAATACTGGCTTGATCGGATATGCAGATGTTGGATACCTCTCAGACCCCCATAAAGCACGCTCTCAAACTGGGTATGTATTTACTTTTAATGACACATCAATATACTGGCGTTCTACAAAGCAGACTTTGGTCGAAACATCCTCAAACCATTCAGAAATTCTTGCACTACATGAAGCTAGCCGAGAATGTGTGTTCTTACGATCAGTTATCCAACATATACGAGACGCATGTGGAATTCCATCAATCACAAGCTCCCCTTCCATAATATATGAAGACAATGCAGCGTGCATAGCTAAAATCAGAGGCGGGTACATCAAAGGAGACAGAATCAAACATATATCGCCAAAGTTCTTCTACACTCACGAACTACAGAAGAGTAACGAGATTTATGTCAAGCGGATTCGCTCCAGTGAAAATCTTACAGATTTGTTCACTAAAAGCTTGCCGACATCCACCTTCGAGAAGTTAGTATGGCGAATTGGCATGCGTCGACTTAACAAGAAATCAAAGTAACCTTGCCGGTCATCAGGGGGAGCAAGTATATGAAAACAATCACACTCTGGACTTATGTGCGCTGCACTCTTTTTCCCTTATTCAGGTTTTGTCCCACTGGGTTTTCCTGAAAAGGTTTTTAACGAGGCAGCATTAAGCACGTCCAACATCGCTTAAAATAAATACTTATGAATGGTGGTGTCCAGGGGGGAATGCTGTAAAAGTAAATAATGGCCCCCACCATAGCTAGTTGGGCACTCCTCTTGGTTGACTTTGAAATGACAAGTCTTGCATGGTGTTGACACATGTATTATCTTTCTTGTACAAGTTTCCTACCCATGCCCCACTTTTGTGTATAAATATGGGTGTGTGAATGAATGAATCTGCACCAAAAATTTCATCACCCGAGACTCTTTTCTCCTCCCCTTTTACTAAGTAATTTTCCCACACACTTCTCATCTTTATCCACTTAAAGTTTTACTCAAATAATTAATGTTAATTAATGTTGGTGACATCTTAACCCACGTATAACACAATTTTTACAACATTTCCTTCATTTTTTGAATCTAACAACTATTAATTTACCCAAATTAATTTTTTTGGTTCTTTGTTGAATTGATTTCCAATTTGAGTATGTGGGCATTATTGATTCTTTATTTGTTTGATTTTGGAGAGAGAGTGAGAGAATGAAGTGTATATATTGAAAATTTAAAATACACATAAGGGAATTTTGGTCATTTTAATCTCAAAATTTAACAGATTTTAGCAAAAATGGAGAAAATTACTTACGATGCGAAGTTGTCAATTTCAGGGTACCCACAATGTCAAAAAAGTTTTTAGGGGTAATCAAGTGCAAAAACGTTAATTTTTTAGGTAGTCATGGGACATTTTCCCTACAAATAATTATACCATGCAATATTGGATGTGTTTAAAGTTGTCTTATTACAGAGAGAAAAGAGTAATGCACACAGGTTCAAAATGTGATCATTTACATATTTTGCTCCCCTGATGACTGACTAGGACAGAGTTGCTTTAATTGCTTGATAAGTCACCACATGCAAATTCACCATACTAATTTCTCAAAGGTAGACGTTAGTAAACTCTTAACAAACAAATATATAACGTTTTTCATTGGAGTGAATCTGCTTGAAATCAATTTCATAACTCTTCTAGAGTTCATAATTACATAAGAATTATAGTGATATCTACTTAATTCTATCTCCATTGGTGTAATATCCTCTGATTTTAGCTATACATGAAGTATTGTTTTCGTATATTACAAAATGAGTGTTTGTAATTGAGTGAATTCACATATATCTCGTGTGTTGAATGATTGAGCATAAGAACACACATTTGCGACTATTTGCATGGAGTGTTAGAATTTATGAATAATTGGAGGACGTTACAACCAAAGTTTGCTTTGTAAAGTGTTGGGATATTTGTGTTTCATTACAAGTAAATAATTACCCGGTTAGGGAGCGTGCATCAAAATTAAACCATGAGTACTTTATAAAATCAGAGTTAATTCTTACGCAATACTCTTGAACTCTATGTAATCAGTTATACTGCCACCCCCTTTTGGTTTTGGTGACGGCCTAGACTCGAGGTGTTCATCCTCCCTCTCGGGTAGGTAAACACCACGAGTCTACAATAGCACGACAATTATGGAATCATGGTCCGAAAGAATGAACCCCGGAAAATTAAAATTCTCAATCACCTACCGACCCTCTCGGACACGGCAACGTGACTCAAACAAGCAATCAATATTCGTCAATACCAATCACAAGCATTAAGCACAATAATCTACTTAAGAATGTGCATAAGTAATTTCATTCAAACTTATAAAATCGTCATGAAATAGTTCGAACCCTAGCATACATGATCAATAATATTTAGCCCATGATCATGGTGATAGAACCAAAATCCATTAGAGTAAATATAGAAATTGAGTTTAAGAAGTAAGAACGATGAACCCTAAACCCAAGTGGGTTGAAGAACATGAATCTTGACTCCTCTCGATTGATGATGTGAAGCCCGCTTGATTATCGTGCCTTGATCTCCCTTGAACCGGATTTGTGCTACTCTCTAAGTCTTGAATCCTTTCCTTAGTCGATCTGGTATGTTCTACTATATGCTCTCCTAAAACGTGGTGATAGGTTAAATGATAGAAAACGATCCCCAAAAATTTCCGAAATAAGACTTTTAAACTGCTGAAATCGCAAGTGTCACGGGCTGTGTCACGGGCCATGACACAACCCGTGACACCCTTCAGTTTGGGTTTAGCCCTTTTTTTCGCTCTCGGACATGTGTCACAACCTATGTCACGGGGTGTGTTCAGAAGCCAACAGTTCCTCCTACAAAGTTGTACTTCTTCAAATTCCCGTCAGTTTGATATATTATAGGGATGATTTGAACATGTACAACTCAAGTTATACAATCCGCAAGTTTCAGCGACGGTTATGCTCAAAATGATCCTTAATGGACTTGTTTCTGCGTGACAAACACTCAACAACCGGTGATTTCATAAAGACACAAAATGACGATAAAATGTACAATATCAAGGGAAGAAATATACTTTAATGCGGTAAATATATCATAAAATTATACTCGAACGCGACCGCATCAAACGTACACTACTACGATAACAAATCCAAGATTTGTTTTCTTGGTGAGTACACAAACATATAATATTATTTCTGTATAGTTCTCTGGTAAGATAGATTAGAAGCTAAACTGAAAAAGGGTATCCTGGGCAATTGCAATAATCAGGTTCATTGAGATTCCTGGTATAGTAGATGCAATCACACATACAATCATACTCAATTCGATGGAATTCTTTGATTTTAAAGGGGATCTTCTATAATTTCGCACGTGAGGGGTTATTTCTTGGTTTCGTCCAGTCATCAATAACTTTATTATTTTGAGATAATAGTACATAGAAAGAACGCTCGTAAGGAGTCCTATTGAAACCAAGAAAGATAGGCCTGCCTGCCATCCATACCAGAATAAATGGAGTTTTCCGAAAAAACCTGCTAGTGGGGGAAGGCCTCTTAGGGATAAGAGACACAGGGCTAAAGAGAGAGAGCCAAATTTTTCCATATTGTTTCAGTCTATTCAATGATTTATGTAATATTATCGTAATATTATCGAATACATGTTTGTTGGACAATTTTTTAATATTATTTTAGGTGATTTAACTCTTTCAAGGAGTGTCATAAATATCAGTGTCTAACGTACCATATAAATAGGCAGTGAATACTTGTATCAGATACATATTCAGTCTTTCAAAAACGGCTAAATTGATTAAATATGTGAAAGTAATCATTTTGATCACTTGCGAATGTGTTTCATCAAAATTGACCCCTTGTCGCTAAGAAAAACATTGGGCTACAAGCTGACTTTATATTGAACAAATTTGTTTTTCTCATTTATTTTCTTTGTAATACTCATTTCAATTCAATTGATTGAACATCTTCTGTTGTTCAACTTATATGGAAAACGACAGTGATTTGGTAGTGAAGTCAATTATGCTTAGATTAGTTCTTCTCATTGTTGCCAATCACATCTTTTGCAACATTTATCAATATTTCATGGCTCAAACTCAAAATCATTTATTATTTCATTTGTCATTGTAAATGCAAAAATATCATCTATGATTATTAATTTTCAATCTCATGATTCTTTTGTGCATGAATAATTCCGTTGTATTTCATTACTCTCGTGTTCTTGTAATTCTTTAAGAATTTCTTAACTAATATTATTTTGGAATAGATAGTTTTTCTGAAACTGATAATTCTACTGGAACTACATTTTTATCTGGTTGTTTTTTAGAAACCACTAGGTTTTCTAGAACTACATGTTCATTTGCATGATTTTTTTTATAAACGTGACACAATATCTTTTGCTGCCAGTGGCCTCCCACGCTTCGAGCATGTAATAGAGGAATCAACTACTACTTCGCATTATCACTGACAGTAGAAAATCTCTCTCTCTCTCTCTCTCTCTCTCTCTCTCTCTCTCTCTCTCTCTCGATAGCAAGACAAGTGCACCGTTCGCCAAGTAATAAAGAGTGCAAAATTATTCCTCAAGATATCAATCCCACGAGGAGGGATTAGCTAGCGAACACCAAAGTTGACATGTCTAGTTTTTTTCTTGTCCAAGCTAACAAGTTCAATAGTTTGGTATCCTAACTTCCTAATTACAACTTGCCAATATCTATTATTCGCATCAATTATCTCAATTACCAAAGCATTTCCCAACAACAAGCCAATCAATCAAGTAAAGAGATTAGGGAAAAGGAAAATGACACTTTTGTACACTTAAGTATATACTTTTCTCACTTTCATACCTTACATTTTTTTTCTTTTTTTTTCAGTACCCTGAATTTCATTTTGGGACAACTTACTTCTGAAATTTCAAAATACCTAAATTACCCCTGAAATTGAACCAAAATTAAATCTGGTCCAATTTCGATTGTGTAAAAAGACAAAATTACCCTCAACTATTCATCAAATTTTCAAGTGAATGCCACTCTTTCAGTTTCTATTTTTTTTATTTTCTCTCTTTCCGGTAGCCCTTTCAGCAGCCTCCGGCGTCCTCTCTTCCTTACCCTCATCCCTCTCCTCAAAACCCAACACTCCTCACACTCACAGTCTCCACCATCACTCTCTCCCAAAGATATTATCAGATTTCACTATATATATAGCATAAATCCATTGAGAACACCCATTTAGTGTTAGAACGTTAGAAGAGATATTAACCGTTAGATCTGTGTTTTGATCAAATTGGCACACGTGTGGGCTGAGCCCACAAATTCAATAAACAAACTGATGCACAATGGTATTATAGGAAAATCGCATAGATGTATAATCAGTCCTCGATTTTGGTTGATTATCTTTCCTAAAATATTTGTTTCATGTTTATCTTAATTAGATCGTTATTTAATGCGTCAAAAATTAATTACGTTTATTTTTGAAAATATTTATTTCTTTTCTTATCTTATCTTATCTTAATTAGATCATTATATAAGATGATGAATGTAATTTCAAATTGCATTATGACTATACCACTTCAAATATAAAAACCACACATATGTAACATATGGACATACTAGATAGTGAGCAGTCATACTACATTCGAATAAAGCCACACCGATGTCAAACATGGCCACACGTTACAGTGAATAGCCATACCAAAATATGCCTACACAAATGGACTTCTTATATGTGCACCAAATTTTATACATGAATGTAATTTCAAATTGCATTATGACTATACCACTTCAAATATAAAAGGCACACACATACAACACGTGAACATACTAGATAGTGAGCAGCCATACCATGATTTAAACTAGAACATGGTTGTTATTTAATACCTCGAACAATGATTGATACTCATATAAGAGTTACAAGCAATTAGTTGATACACTCACAGCCACACTGGTTCAACCACAGCCACAGTTGTTAAATAGAAGCCATACGTCTTAATTGCAACCATACGTAGAATTTGATGGTCTTTCCTAATCTCGTGCCAGTCATACTGCTTCACTGATAGCTACACGTTGTCACCAGCAGGTAGACCACATACCCCCTTTACACACATTCATTATTCACATTTTATGCGTAACCCCCTTCAATGTGCTATGCGAGGATCGACTATTACCATTATACATCACTCAAAGTAGTCACATTGGTTTCCTCGCAGCCTTACGAGTGCAACCATAGCCACAAGCTTCACATGGAAGTCATACGTCTTAATGCACAGCCACACACTATTTTGACCGCCCCACGCTCATATCATATAATATTATCCGAACTCTCATTGTGTTCAAAGTATGTAACAATTATAACATATGAATGAGTTCAGCACATTCAATGTGTTCGTACAAATTTCATATCTCTTATTGCATGCAATAAATATCTCATTAATGTAATATTTCTTCTTCAGTCAATTGTTGAGTATCCCCAATTGGTTTTTTCAAAAATTTTTATTTAATGTCGATGTGGTTTATTTACTTAATTGCGGCTAATTAATTATAGGAAGATCGTCTTTAATTGCAATTAGGATTTTCCCACTACTAAAATTAAATCCCTTTCGATTTTCACGATCTGTTGCCTTAAATGGAATATTCGGTTACCCAAACTACCCAATGCCCACGCTGAACTGCTCACATGTTTGGAATTCTATTTAATCTCACGTGTTGGAATGTATATGATCCAATGGACACACACCGTTCTATCGCTATAACGGTTTGGGTTGTTCTCAATGGAATGAATATATATATATATATATAAACACATGAGAGTACGTACTTCGGCGCTGGCGGGTTCTCGCCGGAGAAGATGGTCGTCGCCACCGGCGGTGAGCTAAGCTGGCCAGAGGAGATTGTGGTGCTCGGCTCTAGTGGGCGAATGTGAACCAGGACGGTGGGAGGAGTTGGCGAGTCGTGGTGGACGGCGACGACGATTGCTGTAGAGATTTACTCCGGTGAGGTGATGCTCTATTTTCTTGTCATAAAAATAGAGGCAAAGCAAAACTCCCCGCTCGTCACGCCAAAATTATAATCTAAATAAGATAGAGGGAAAGAGAGGATAAGAAATGAGTTCAAGAATTCAAAACTTTCACTCGCCGGAAAGTGTATCGAAGCGAGTGAAAATTTTGAATTTTTGAACTCATTTCTTACCCCCTCTCTCCTTTTATCTCTTTTAGTTTATAATTTTTGTTTTACTTTGAAAACAATTCTTGAATTCATGGCAGCGGCGGAGCGGCTGAGGAGGAGGAATTCGAGGCAATGGTAGGAGTTGCGGAGGAGGGAATGAAGGTGTGAGCCTCGTAGGTGTCGTCGCTGTTGTCGAGGGTAAGGAAGAGGAGGGGGCGGCGGCGGAGGAGGTGGAGAAAGATGAAAGGAGAGAGTTAAGGGGTATGTTTTGAAAGTTTGATGAATAGTTGAGGGTAATTTCATCTTTTCACACAATTAAAATTGGACCAGATTTAATTTTGGTTCATTTTCAAGGGTATTTTAGATATTTTTAATATTTTAGGGGTAAGTTGTCCCAAAATGAAATTCAGGGCACTGGAAAAAAAATGTAGCGTATGAAAGTGAGAAAAGTACATATTTAGGTGCATAATAGTGTCATTTTCCCTTAGGAAAGTTCAAACATCTGGAGATGGTACGAGCTAGCATAAATTGCACAATTATAAATAGAGACTTTAAATTACCATTGGACCGTTTTGAATGTAATTACTACCCAAAACCCATCGTACAAAATCATACTTGGTCTAACCACCTAATTTGTCCTAATACGATCAAGATTAGGTTAAATTATCTAGATGATTAGTCTTAAGAGTTATACAAACAACTTGCTTTGGCGCTCCACCATTTTCAATTGGAAAAAGATGTAAATCTGGGTACTAGTTACTCTAATCAACCTAAATCAATTGTTCTACAAGCATCAGTCCCAATATAAAATCACAAACAAGGCCTACACAGAGGATTACACATTAAGCTATTAATTAGGATTCCAATTTTTGTCCCCTAACCTAAATCGTGCAATAAAAACTAAGCTCAATCAATTCTCAATACCTTGAATTTAGGGATGGAAACGGGCCGGGTTTGGGTCGGATTCAGCCCAACCCGCACCCGGACCCGTTCACTTCCAACGGCCCCCGACCCGCAAGAAACCCGGCCAATTTGAGCGGGTGCCCGACCCGTAAAAAACCCGTCGGGTACGGGTTTTCTCCTAAACCCGAAACTCGACCCGGATATTCAAATATGAACTTAATCAACAATTTTTTTACGATACAAGCAAAAATAATAATATAAATAGATGTTATATTATATTATTTTAGGTTTTTTTGCGTGATTGGGTAATTAGAATTTAGGTTTTAATGTTTTTTTGTTAAAAAATGATTGAGAATATAAATTATATTATATAATATTACTATATAAATTATTATTTTTTAAAATTCGAACAGGTGCGGGTCGAAACCGGATCGGGTATAAGTCAACCCACACCTGGCCCGAACCCGCTCAAAAACCTGTTCAAAAAACCCAAACCCGACCCTAACCCTAACCCGTAAAAATCCGGGTTTCACCCGTTCTGATCGGAGCGGGTTGATCGGGTACCCGTCGGGTTCGGATTTTTTTGCTATCCCTACTTGAATTCCTAATTTCAAGTTTAATTCATATTATCTATGAAATCAACAAATAAAGTAAGTGAACACAACAATCTTATAGAAATCCTCAAGTAACCATAAAATTGGCAAAATTAAGAGAAATAGATAGATTAAAAGTCACTCAAACTAACGAGGTTGGAGAATCTAAGCTCCTTGCACACAAAATCCTAGCTCCTGCGCTTAAATCAAAGTTTTCTCTCTCTTAAAGCCTCTCATTCTCTCTCTAGAAACTTTCTAATACTATCTAGTGATGGAAATTTTTTAGGGTTTCAATCAATTAATTTCATGCCCATACAAGAAATTAACCTCAAAATTCCGTATAATTAAGGATCTCACATGATCATGAGATCTAGGTTAGAAAAATAAATCATAAGTAATTTACCTTGATTTGAAATCCATTGTCACTAAAATAATTCAGTGACCTCTAGAGAACGTCAACACAGAAAAAGCAATCCGAAAATACTCACTACCATCCTTGCTAGAAGACCGAAGCAAGCAAAACAGGAGGAAGGGAGAGGGGGGTGCCGACCGGCCAAGGGGAGAGAGGGGGCTAGGGTTTCTTTTTCTTGGAAAATTTTTCTTATGATTAAACTCTAAAAATTTTTCCTTTTATATCTCTCTTTAAGAATTAATTAATTAAAAGCCTTAATGGGCTCAAAGCCCAAAGCTTATTAATTAATTAATTAATTAAGTAGAGAAGCTCATTCTGGCTTATTCCAATCTGGCTAGGCCTATTTAGATGAAATTAATTAATTAAATCTATTGGTTTAGATTCTAATTAATTGGTCCAGCTAAACCGTTCTTGATTTCTGGTTTAATTCTAAACCGAAATCGATCTAATCCGGTTTAATCCAAAACCATAATTTATCTCTCTCATGATTCTTCTACATGATTCCATCCGTTTTACTCAACCTTTAGTGTGTGACCCTCTAGGCTCACGACACGTTGGCGGACTGGTAAAATTACCATTTTACCCTTTCCATCATGAGTGGCCTCTAGCAAGACATCATGATTACCTAACGCTTGTGATTATCGAGATTTCGACTTAACCTTGTCTACATGAAACTATCATTTTATCCTCTTGATATCTTGACAACCACGAGGCATAGACAAGTCATCCTCGTTCAATTGTCCTGTTTCTTGATCTGAGTTAATTGAATTGTGATTGATACTTAGTATCGACTGCATGGTCATGCTATTGTATTTCAGTTGTACTCATCAAGTGGCCTAAATAGATATTTGCTCACACATCCGTATGAGGGATAAATCCTTTAGCGATCTATTGAGTCAAATCATGTGACTCGTGATCGAGCCAATCACAATCGTTATTGTAACCCTGTCACAGGAGGCGTTAGACTGAGTCAAACTCGTCACTCATCACATAGTGACCTCAAAGATTCTTCCGTCTGAGGATGTGATTTCACGTACCGACATATGAATATGTTCATTACTGTATCTATGTAACATACTCACGATCGGGTCGTCCTATATCACCCTGTCTGGTGATACTATGATCTAACTTCGGCCCCCTTCTGGCCATGATCAGTAGAGCGTGATCATTTAGAGTTAGCCTCATACCGATCGCTTCTTATGAAGCTATTCTGATCGGGGACAGCTTAAGTGTGATTTTATCTGATTTGTAGGTCTACTATTATGTGTTGACACATCAATGATACAAATCAAATCATACTTAAGATATTACTACAACACTTAGTAATATACATGCTAATTTTATTTCAACTAATAATCTCATTACATGAGTAGATTGAAAATACATAGTGCTAGGGCACAAAATCCCAACATCTAAATCCCCCAAAATCTCTTCCAGTTCTAAATATAATTAAGTCTAGACTAATAAAATCCTCATTAAGCTATTTATACCACCCATAAGTGAGGGAAACATTTGGAAAAGGATATGAACTCAGGACTATTGTCGATTGGCAGGGTGGATACCCCGAAACTTCTTGTGCTCGGTCTGCCACTTCGCGCGCGGGATCTCTGATTTGACTGGTGACGGGTCGAGGTGACAGGGTGGTCACCCCACCGGTCGACGTCGTCTCTCTTGACTACAACTAACTCACTCGCAAAAAAATCTCCCTGCAATTGAAGGCCTAAAGTGGTGGGGTGGTGACCCCGTCACTTTGGAGGTGAAAACTAGTAACTCTATAAAAAAAAATTCATGCACCTAGTGTTGTGAAGTGGTGGGGTGATGACCTTGTCAGTTGGTCCTCTGGTCCGTCACTACGCTCAGTTTGATTCTTATCTAGGTCGTCATTGCTAGTAACGGGTTTAAGAGACGGGGTGGTGGTCTTGTCACCTTTGTCCGCCACTTTCACACGTGAGAGTTGTCGAATATTAGTGGTTGTCTTTTATTTGCCGGGTTTAGGTGGAGGGGTGGTGATCCCGCCACTCGACCCTGTTTCTTCCGCCCTAGGAATAACCTTTTGTTTCCCGACGCTTTTTTCCCACGTTTTTCTCCTATTTCGACAATTTTTCGAAAAATTTACCCAACATCATTTTAAAGATCACGTGGTAGAAATATGGACTAAAACTACTCAAAATTAGGACGAAATTAGGGTTAATAGTCGAACTTTTCCTCGGAAGGAGGCGAAGAATACTTATGAGTCTACCACTAGTAATTTAATTCTTGCATATGTGTTTATAACTTGTGTATGTGTGTGTGTGTGTTTTTTGGAGGCGCGATAGGGTGCAAACCAGACCACGCCGTGCGAACTGTGTGAACTAGCATGGTGGCGATAAGTGGCCCGCACGCGCCGACAGGCGTACTAACGTCAGTCCGCGCTGGCATGCGTGCTGAAGTCATCACCGACGTGGCGGATCCAAAAAAATGTTTTTTTTCTTTATATCCCTTGTAACACCTCTCCCCTCGATTGGTAAAACTTTCCCATTTAGGTAATAGAAGAATACACGTCCCCCTCGTCACATTGAGGTAGTTCTCACGCTTCTCTTGTTTCTCACTGGAGTGTGCCCCTATATATATATACACATACATACATACAAACTTTAGCTTATTTACAAACCGTCCAAACCCATGGCAGACATGCAAATTTGCGCGCACACTCTCCTATCGCGCGGGGGGACGTGTATTCTTCTATATGTGAAGACGCAGTGACTTTTGGGGTCGCAAAAAGTTCCACACTCAGTGCAAACATTTTCACATGAACCTAAAAGTTCCACATCCAGCGCAAACAATTCCACCTAGCGCAAGAGATCATGTGGAACTTTTTGCAACCCCAAAGGTCACTCTGTGTGCTAGCTTTCATGGACATACATGGAAACGGGTCGTGCGCTGGGAAAGCGTGCGCGCAGATTTCCATAAAGCAACGCTTCTAAGTGGTGGTTTGGACGATTTGTAAATAAGCAAAGGTTTGTATATATATTGAGAACCAAATGTTTCGTGAGAATGTGAGAACAGCTGGACATTCACTTATTTTCAATGGCCATACATTTTTCGTTGGACATTTACTTATTTTCAATGGTCAAACTCTGTTCTCACGTTCTCATAAAAGGTTGTGTTCTCACATGATTTGTCCTCTATATATATATATATATATATATATATATATATATATATATATATATATATATAGTAGGTATCAAATACAAACCAGCGGAAAATGTCCAAACGTCCAAACTGTATAACATGCAGTGCAATGTTGTATAACATGTTGGACTTGTGCAAAATTGAAGTAATGTATAACATGTAGTGCAACGTTGTATAACTGCCACATGTCGCAATCTAAGATAACGCGCGTCTCTGATCTGACGGTTATACATTGGTTTGGACGTTTGGACATTTTGGGTGAGTTTGTATTGGAGTGCATTCTATATATATATATATATATATATATAGGGAAGGGTTCGGCTGAGAACCAAATGTGTCGTGAGAATATGAGAACCACTGGACATTCCCTTATTTTCGTTGGACATTCATTTATTTTGAATAGACAAAGTGTTTTCGTTGGACATTCACCTATTTCCGCTGGACATTCACTTTCATTGGATATCAAAAAAAAATTTGGACATTCACTTAAATCTGATGAACATTCATTTATTTTCAATAGACAAACTTAGTTTTCATGTTTTTATAAATGCGTTTAGTTCTCCCCTGATCCAGTCCCTATATATATATGACCTTGTCATCTTTGATGTATCCTCAAATACATCAAACATTTGATTTGAAACATTTTGTCAATGTATTATCCTCTGTATTTCTTTATCATGTGGTGATGCATGCGAATTTAGATGAGACGGAGAATTTACTTTCTATTCAAATTTATGTCTTACTTCAAGATGCTTTTTTTTCTACCCAAATGTGGAATAATGTCTCATGAAAAATGAAAATATGCAAATCGTTCAATAAATAGGTCGCCCCTTAGGGGCTTAGGATACTTGATAATATATGGTGAATCAAAATCAACATAAATTTTCAATATGCTTTGGGATCCCATTTTTTTGCTTAAAGGGGTCGTATAAACACTTGTATAACACAAACAAAAGTTCGTAGATGAGATATATCAGGTTGATGCATCAACATACGTTATATAGGTAATATTAATGATAAGCATTCGAAATTAAACAAACATAATGTAATAAAACAATGCCCCTAATTGAAAAACGGTGAATCCAATAATTATGTTTGTGCAATTATTTGAATATTTTATTAAAATTTATGCTAAAACATTTTTGGACGTGCATGTAGAAAACATGGTGTTTAAGATTAACATCCAATGAGATGCAATAATCATCAATTTGAATATACTTTAGTGGATAATCAGGAAAATGGGCCATCAATTTAATTATTTGTGCTAACAATTTAGCAAATACAACAGTACGAGTTGACGATAAACACACATACAACCATCTCCTGGATGTATAAATAAATATTATAAAATAATTAAATGTCCCACTAGATGGATGAATATGGTCACATATATCTTCATGAGTTTTCTCTATCACTGATGAAGATTCAACACTAACTTTGATTTGTGATGGACGGATCACTAATTTTCCTTTTGAACAAGCGGCACAAATTCCATTGGAGAGAAAAATTTCTTATTTTTCAATGGATATCCACATGAATTTTATAATCCCACACATTATCGTTTCTTGTATGACTAAAATGATTATCTCAAATTAAAAAAAATATTTGAATTAAAGAACTACTAATTCAATATCGTGTAAGGCTCAACAGTTCTTATAGTTGTATGATTCAATACACGCTTTTCACCACAGTCATTCAAATTGGGATTTTAATTGGTTAAAAACACATGTGGCTGCTACAAATCTTAGAACGATTTGTAACCATTAAGTTGATTAACGGACGGCTAAGATTCACGCGCTTTTAACAATGGCACGTTAATGTAATTTCAATGTAGTTTTTGTCTCAAGAGGTCATATTTTGTGCTATGTATGGGGCAGAATGATCATTACGAGCTGGAATTTGACTTTATAAAAATCAATTAATTTTTTATTTTCGCTAATCAATTAATGCTTGATTTTCCAATTTTTCATCAGTTATTTCATTGCACATTGGTAATGTGTCATGAGAAAAGGTTGATAACACATTTCATTTTTTTAATCAGAACTAATCCATGTCTGTGTAAATGTGTTGTATTTTTCTTTCCTTATTGTTTTAATTATACCATTAGTGCTAGTGTTTTTCTAGGGGAATGTTTCATAGCATTTTATCATGACACATTTTAATATTTTCATTAATAATAGCTTGTTGTTCATGCAACAAATTGGTCATACAAAACAGATTTTCATCACTTTTTAATATGAATGAAAATTTTGTCCAGGGTTTATATCCTCACCTGGATAAGTTTCTGATGAAACATTATTTATGGTCATGAAACGAATTGGTCACACAAATCGAATGTTTCATCACATTTTATGATGAAACATTCTGACAGTACATTGACATAAATTATTGACACAAATATCAATGTGTCTCCAAATATTGTTCCTTAAAACTGTTTCATCAGAGTATTTGGAGACATAAGTTAAATTTTATTTATTGGGGAATGACATTTTCAAACATTTTAGTTCAGTTAGTAGAAACTAAGAACAAAACTAAAATTAAACTACAACTTAATTCTCCATATCCTCTAGATAACCGATTACGATGCAATCTCCATCACCATCTCTAGAACCTTCATCAGGGTTGGTGTTCTATATTATGATATGCTCAAATGATGAAACTAACAAGTTTTCAATTTGTTTTGTTGACACAAATTTATTCACTAATTAATCAAATGATATATTTTCTTGTTACTGTGTTTCAAAAATTGCATATCACCAAAGCTTTCAATGCGTAGTTACAACAGTAACTTGTCTCATCGTCTGTTGATTTATTGTTCCCCATCCAATTTTGGTGAACTGGCTGCAACCCGTAAATCTGAAATAATATTACATCAACATCTCATATTTGTTTCATCACAATTAAAGGTGATACCATTCAAAAGAGAAATGAAACAAGGTTTTGAGTTATCGATTTTCATCAATGGTGTATAATCATCATCAGATGATCTGGTGAGGGCTGAATTCATTCAAATCGAAAACATACCTTGATGATTTGCATGTAGATAGTTCATATCGATCTCCCTTCTAGGTTGCCGATCTACATGATGAATGGTTTTCACCATCAAATAATATAATCAGTAATAAAAGCAGAACCTAAAAATTGAGACCATTACCATCTACAAAAAAATTGAGATATTAAGTTACTTCAGGACCTAAGTTATCAATGAAAATTGAGATATTAAGTTGGATCTTCAGCACCTAAGTTATTAATGAAATTTGTCTCAATACTATTTTCTTTATTTTCGATGTACACATATAAAAAGTGTTTCACCATACTCTAGGTGCACAACCAATTTCCTTTTCACCGCACAAAGGTTCTTCATTACTTTTGGGAGTTTTAATTTTCGTTCGTTTTTCATTTTTGTGTCTTTCATATTTTTTCCACTTATTTTTTTTATCAGCAAACTTTATTGATATTTTCATTAAGAGTTCCCAAGAAGGAAGCACGAAACGACAAAAACAACAAAGCAAGAAAAAAGAGAATACAAGAGAAAAAAAGAAAGAGAGAAATAGATAAAATCAAGTCCTTGAGCCAATTATATCTTCTATGTCCTGAATTGCGACATCATCAGGGGCTTCACAAGTGATACCTAAGAATTGGCAAAAAGCCCAAGTTGGGGTTTCCTTCTCACGAGAGCTCAAGTCACGCGAGAACTCCTGCGAAATGATAGAAGCCTTAGGAGAGAGTTGTGCCTCGACTGTGGGTAGATCCAAATCGTGATTAGTAGTAGTAGGATCCGGTGGAGACTTGGATTTAAATTTTCATCGGTTGCGGACATGCGTGGAGCTAGGGAAGAGATTTGAAGCACGACAAAACCGAGAGCAAGGTTTTTTCCTTTTAGCATAGAAAATAAGTGTTGCTAGTGGAGCATTCATATCCACATCAGAAAGCTCAATATTGGGCTCAATAACATTAGAATTAAAATCATCATCAGGCCCATTAACCACCCTTAGCCCAATACCAGTATCCACTTGAGAACTGCAACCTATGGGTCCATTGACCATGGAGTGACCATGAACTAATAAATGCTCCATCAGAGCCGCGTGCAGAGAGTCGAAGAAATGTCCAACTCTCCAACCGAGACATCGGTTCGCGAGCAGAGGCACCCAATTCAATGGCCACGGCGTCCGAGGAGGCAAGAATCGAGGCGACATCCTCGCTTGTGGCATTGCCCGAGAGATCCGAGGAGGCGCCGGAGATATATGAGCAGTCACCGGATAAATCCATTCCATCTCTTATATCGGTGACTGGAGACATTAACGGAGATAGTGGGCCGACGAATTCGCCTTCTTCAAGATCGGAATCCTTAGAAACCGTTTACGAACAATCAGGCGAAAGAGCACAATAGGGGATGGAAGCCACTGGTTCTTCACCGAAAAAATTGGAAAAGATTTGCCAAGAACCGAAAGCTCGATTGACTCTCTTATGGGTGGGATAGAGGAGGTTCTTATAAGCACTAAAGCTTGATCAAAATAAGAATCAGAGAGAGTGTCAGGATACAAAAACATGACCATTCCAAACATTGAAGCAATATTAAAGATTGTAGCGTGAGACCATGCCATTATCGGGATACCGGTGATTGATATCCATCTGTAGAATCCCCCAGATTCTAGCATATCAGAGCTATAAGTCACATCCACGAACCATCGACGAAGCAAACATCACTTCGACCTTTGGTAGTGAAGGAGATGATGAATGCCCGACCTCCAAGAGAGGCTAGTCAATGTCAAGGACACCATCATGAATAATTTTTCCAAGAATGAAGTTTGCACTCCAGTTGGATCGGGTGATACCCAAAACACAGTGTGAGAATTTGGACATGAGATGTGAGTTCAAAAGTCCCTCACACAATCGAAACGATGTTGGCGGAGAAGTAGAGAGGCTCCGGGATGCATTTGTCATATGGTGACCAAGAACTGCATCTTTAAAGGAAATTCCGACGGGATGCAATGGAGGGTCATTTGATGGCAGCAGGGCAGATTTGACGGGCAGAGCAGGGTTAAGGGGCTTGGAGACAGTATTCTTGGAAGATTTGGAGGTGACAGGGGCTCCTGAGGAACTTCTATTGTGAGCTTCTGTTACAAAAAGGCAGGTACCTCTAACATACACACCATTAAACTCTTTGATGGCGAGGGAGACGTCCTCTTTGCTGCGATAGTGGATGAAGGCAAAAAATTTGCCATTTTTATTCGGCTTGGAGGGGATGTCGACGCCGCTAAGAGCACCAACGGTGCCAAAGAAATTATCCAGCCAAAGGTGGGTGGTGTGCTTTGGGAGATGACAGACAAAGATGGAGAAGAGGGCTTTTGACCGGCCGGAGATAGCCGAGTTTGGAGTAGGAGGCTTAGGAGGGGGAGGCTTGGGAGGTTTCATGAGAGCTTGTCCTAGAAAATTTTCACTAAAATTTTGCTGAAGGCGTGACTAATAAACTCTTGCCCAAGTTCGTTGGGACTCTCCCTCTTCCGCAAGGGTGTCTAACGACTTCTTGCTTTTTTGTTTCACTTAAGGTGGAATTGTTTCTTCCACAAGGTTGAATTATTATGTCCTCAATTGAAACTGTGGCTAATTCTAGGGCTTTAGTCTTGCATAAATTTAGAATGATGATCGTGATTTTTCACATTCATTATAGGAATGGTATATTGTCGGCATGACAAGTTCGATGTTTTATTTTATTTCAGTAACAAATATACTTTGATATTTCTTAAAACTTTCTCCTCATATTGCTGCTTCAAGAGAAATATAAAAAAAATAGAAATCATAAATGGATGAAATATGAAAATAATTACGCTCACGGCTAGGATTAATATGAGATGTATGAGAGTTATCGAGATCTTTGATCTATCTAGCTTTGATTATTAAATTAGAACTTCAAATTCTAAATATTAAAAGTTTAGGTTTAAAATTCAACATCTCTATATAATTCATGATTTTATATTTTGAATTAGAATTCAAATTTTGTAAATATCAAATTGTAAACTTCTGATTTACAAGAATGTCAAAAGTTCCATGGTTTTTTTTTCGGACTATTTTCAAGTTTCACGTTTAAAATGTCATAATTGTGTTAAACTTCAGGTTGTTATGATTATATATAAACATACAACATATACTATAATAACATATAATTCACTATGTTAAATATCAAATTTTAAGATTGACAATCATAAAACGTACATATGTCGTAAGAATAAGTAAATTCATAAAAGATGGTTTTCAAATAAAAAATGAATATTTATATTATGCATAACACTTTTAGAAAATATAAAAGTGAAGAGTTAGTATTTTAATCATTTACAAAAAAAAAATAACCACTGAAGACAAAATAATTAAAAGCGCATATTTTTAGTGCACCAGCATATCTTTTTGGGATAATTCCATATTGGTACCCCTGGTTATGTTACATTATCACATGACGACCCTAGAAATTTTCGTATCAGGGTGAATACCCTAACATTTCATTTTTCTCACCGTTACTCATTCCATCCAATTCCGTTAGTTTTTAACATTTTTGACGTGTGAAATTACTAAAATACCCTTAAGGAGTAAATTAGTTATTATAATTAGATTGAAAAGACTAAAATGCCCTCACTTACTCATCTAATTTTCAAATGAATGATACTCCCTCCTCTCCTTCTATTTGTTTCTGCACGACCTCTGGCCACACGCTTCCCCCTAACTCCGGCCTCCAGTCGACCTCCGGCGGCCTTGTCTTCGGAGATTCCGGCGGGTACGGCTCCGACGAAGTGCCCGAACGACTCCGGGATGGTCCGGTGAGTTTGTATTTCAAAAAACAAACTTGCGTACCTCGTGGTCGGGCTTTCTGGCATAGTCTCTCAGAAGCGATTTCGAGAGATTATTCTGCAGCAGTAGCTTATCGTTGGCCTTGGAGAGGAAAATGAAGGATGAGAGGTGGTGAAGAACTAAGGAATATGCAACTGATCTTTGAGTTGCTGCTTTGTCGAGGGCACCAGAAACCCACGACTTAACACATGCTTCCAAAATACCTTCATCGTCCTGCATTGAACAAGAACTCCTTAAAATTTCATTCTTTTTGCACACAATTTCATATAAGCATTCATTTTAAGTATGGAAATGGCGGAACATAAATTTTGTACTGCGGTACCATAATCACTGAAGCAACTGAAAATTTGGAATGCTTCTTTATTTGTTTCTATTATGCAAGAAGATAATGTTGAAATCCTCTGATAAATGAATGCAACGAAATAAATTGGCCTAATTGTGACAAGCATTTTCATAAGATTCATGTCAAAAATGAACATCCCGGAGTCGTTCGGGCACTTCGTCGGAGCCGTACCCGCCGAAATCTCCGGAGACAAGGCCGTCGGAGGTCGACTGGAGGCCGGAGTTAGGGGGAAGCGTGTGGTCGAAGGTCGTGCAGAAACAAATAGAAGGAGAGGAGGGAGTATCATTCATTTGAAAATTAGATGAGTAAGTGAGGGCATTTTAGTCTTTTCACTCTAATTATAATAACTAATTTACTCCTTAAGGGTATTTTAGTAATTTCACACGTCAAAAATGTTAAAAACTAACGGAATTGGACAGAATGAGTAACGGTGAGACAAATTAAAATGTTAGGGTATTCACCCTGATACGAAAATTCTAGAGTATGTCATGTGATAATGGGACATAATCAGGGGTACCCATTTGAAATTATCCCTATATTTTTCCTTAAAACTTAACCTTAAGTTATGATAATGGTCCGACGAGATGGAAAAGTTAACCTTATCAACTTTACACTCATAATGAAAAGATCGTGAATTTGAATTTCTCTTAGAAGGACGTGAAGGATTTTATAAGTATGGGAGAATGACATAACTTTCAAAAACAACTTGGTACAGTAATAGAATTTGTAAGTAAACCTCTTTATATATTTCTAACCAAAACCCACAGACCATCATCACGTATATATGTATAAGTCAAAACATGTGCTTAAATTACGGCTAAATCGAGCATGTCTAACGTACACGTGTCCAAAACTAATTGCTACAATATCTCGAACTACTCCACGTGTCAGCCCACAAACGACGCCTCCTCTTCTTAAACTCGATCTCAACGTTTATAATTGAGATTGAAAGTTTGAGGGAATAGCTAATCGGAAGTTAATAAATATTTGGGAGAAATGAAGAGTACGGTGGTTGTTATGGTGGTGGCATTGGCGGCGCTTTGGGCGGCGGCAGAGGCGCAGAGCAGCGAGGCGGTTAAAGAAGGAGCGTCTTTGGCGGCAGAGAATATGAGGGAGAAAGCAGAAGTTGCAAAGGAAAGCGTAGACGACGCCAAGGACAAGACCCGCTCTTGGACCGGCTGGGCTTACGACAAGATTACCCAGTAATAATTTCTTAATCAATTACAAATTACTCCTTCATGTAATGAAACATATATAACATCATTACTTTATTGGATATATTCAGCGGAAGTGCGGAGGAATCGGAAGATGGGAGGGTTGATCGTGCAATGGGTAAATATATATAATTATTAATATTCTTTGTCTTGAATCTTGATTGTTATTAACATTAATTTTGCAGAAGAAAAGGCTACGGATGCAAAGAACAGTGCAAGTGAAAGCATAAAAATGGCGACGGATAAAGCTAGTGATGCGAAAGGATCGATGGTGGAGGGAGCGAAAGAAAAGATGAACCAAGCTGCGGATATGGCTGGTCAGGCCAAACAAAAGGCAAGCGATATGTACAATCAGGCCTCCGAACTTTGACTCACCCATTTGACTCACCCATTTCTATATATAAACGTTTTTACTACTAATGTATCATGTTGTTGTTGGAGGTTCAGTTCAAATAATATTCTTTTACCCAGGAAAAGAAATACAGCTGTAACGTAAGAGCAGCAACACTCGATACGTACGTGCTCTATATAATTATTATAGTTTTGGTGGCCATAATCATGTATTTTATTTTATACAAATAAATTACAATATTCACATGACATAACCTATTTCAATTTCGAAAATTATATCTAGTCTCGTTATATATACTCGATGATCCCCATTCCAAAATGAAATTTGGTAGATTCTTTTTTAACATAACTACAGCATTGTTTTTGGTACACATTGTGTAATCACTTTCCTCTTAAAGTGTTTTTAGAGGAAAACACAAATTAAAACCCACCATCTCTTTAAATATTTAAAAGATTTCTAGAACACTGTCCTAATGTAATGAACTAGAATACCAAATTCCGAAATTACTTAGGGTTGGTGAAGATTTGAGAGAGATTCATATGCTAAAAACCCCATAAAATGCAGAGTAGTCCGAATCATGAGAGCAACCAAATCGGAATCTTAGCAAACCCAGCAAATTATTTGTGACTCTTCATTTTTCCGCTAAATTGAAAAATGAGAGAGAGAGGGAATGGTCTCTAATTGAGAATTTGAAGTCTAACTGATGGCAATTCGGTACTTTAAACATCAAGATAAATGCAATTCGGTAATTAAAATAAATAAAAGAGCATTTTTATCATTTCTGAAAATTTATAAAAAAATGAAATACATAATGGCGTGAATAACGAGCAAAATAATTTTTAATTAAGGTGAGGTACATATGATAAAGTGGTTTCGCATGTGTACTCTACCACAACTAATCCTTATTTTTAAAAGGGGTAATTCCATAAAACACCCCCTAAAATTACCTAAATCTCACATAATACCCCTTAAAACCAATTGTCTCACCTCCCCCCACCCCCTAATTTATGCATTTATCTCACTTCTATTATGTCCGTTCAGTTTCGTCCAATTCGTCGTTAGGTGTATACGAATTGTCTGTTTTGCCCTTAGTTTGTTTGGTTAAGTGAAGAGTTGAGTCGATTGACTCAAACACTTCACCAAAAATTGAGTCTCGGAGAAGAGGATGCATCAGTGGAGGAGGGTGTGGATCCGGCGACGCTTTGGAGTTTGGGAATATGGAATAAAAAGGAGATGAATTACATTTAGCTAATTCCTCTATAATTTCTAACTCTATATGAAAGGGTAGTTTAAGTATTATTTAAGTTTAGACACCACATGTGACCTGCACATGGTCTAAAATAGACGGAACTAAACGGAAAAAAAATGAGATGAATGAACTAATTAGGAGGATGGCAATGAGACGATTGGTTTCAATGAGTATTATCTGAGATTTCAGTAATTTTAGGGGGTAATTTCTGGAATTACCCTTTTTTAAAATCATTATATATTCTTAATAGAGTTTTGCACACCACTATTGAAAGCGCAATGACCCAAGTTTTTGATGACGGTATAGACCACTTACCTAATGCAAGGTACGCCACTATTGAAGACGTTCAACAAAAAATTATCATTTTTCAAATCAACTGAAAAATGTGTTCGGGTAATTGTAAGAAGAATATAAGGCATGTTACATATTATGTATACATTATCTTTGATGAGCTTGGGGACAGTGTCCCACGGGGGCCAAATTGGCGCGCAAGCAACCGTTACAAGTAACAAAATCGATGTGAGCAGGTCGAGTTCACATGGAAAAAATGAGCTCAATTCAATTCAATCCATGCTATCGAGTATAAATTAAATTGCGTAATGATGGAAATGTACATGTGAATGTTAGTATAAAACTAGTAAATGGAATTGGCAAATAACACAAACATGCAATGATTTCAAAACAACCACGATTAAGAAAGTCACAAGTACTAAGGTACCTTGGCTATAAAAATTAGAGAAAAAGATTCGATTTATCATGCAATCAAAAAATATTATAGGCCCACAAATATATCAACTCCACCTCTATCAATTGGATCCGGTCTTAAGTTGATGTTTCTTCTAATTCTCTTAAATAAGAAGCACTCCGACTCCAATGAAAGAACAACAATCAAGGGATGTGGGTTACGACGAGTTGAACCTCTTGAATTGCGATGTGTCAGTCATCCACCAGAACTCTTGGAATCAAAATCATGATTGCCACGACCACCCAACATTCGTCAATATCAAGCAATTGAAATATAAACAACAATTCAAGTCTTCATGCATTCAAAGTGAAATTGAAATTCAATAACTTATAAATCCAAAACATTTGACCTAGCACCCACAATTATAGGGAAAAAAACTCATCATCATAGTGCTAGTGTCCATAATAATATCAAATAAAAGGAAATAGAAAAGAAAAACGAAAAAATAAATAAAACCCTAGACCCCAAAGGATTAGAGATCATGTAGTCAAATCTCTCACAGATAGCGTGTATACTTGAAGTTTTAGTGATCGATGTGCCCAAAATTTTCTCTAACGGCCTTCAACTTTCTCTCGAAACCTCCAACATCGCTTTGGGATTTTTTAGTCTTCACTTGTGTTCTCTAAGAACCAATCCGTTGAAAAATAGGTCAAAAATCATTTTTTATATGTGAAATCGGACAAGTAATGGCCTCAAAAACAAGGTGTCACGGTCATGACACCTAGGTTGTGACATGAGGTGTTTGTAGGTGATTTTCTAGAAGTTTTTACGACCTTGAGGTGTTTTTTATCACGGTTGTGGCATGCCCCAACGTCAAAACTTGCCAAAATTTCCTTCAGAAAAGTTGTAGATCTTTTAATTCCATACACGATGGTGTAAAGATTCGTCTCTTTAACGCTTTTTTGCTCAAATTATGCTCGCCTTCATTTTCAGCGATGTTTAGGCTCAAAATGTATCTTGAATTGACATGTTTTTGCAAGAGAATCACTCAAAAACCCATGAAGTCATAAAAGCACAGACGAATAGTTATTTATAGGGGTAATTTCATGTGAGTACCCCAAGTTTGCCTCATTTTCAATTAAGTGCCCCAAGTTAAAAAAAAGTTTTTTGTCGATACACCAAGTTTAATTACGTTGCACTTAAAGTAACAGATGTTAAATCTAACAGAATTGATATGTAAAAAGTCCAAAATACCTTTAGTATTTAATTTCCAAATTATACACATATTTGATAAACATGAAATGACTATTTTACTCTCGATAAAATAATGAATTGAACTTATACTTAAAGGGTACATTTGTCTTTTCAAATAAAAAATAAATTATATTAAAAAAAACTAAAAATAAATTGTGAAAGTACAATTTTGCCCTCATCTTCAACCTCTCTCACTCACCCTCACACCTCTTGACTTTGGGCAATTCATAATTGACCATTTTTCTCGTCATGCTAGATCCTTCGCAGTCAAACGCCCTATCGGGTTTGCCTCTCTCATATCTGGTCTGCTCCTCCATCAATGTCCACCCATCTTGAAGAGCACCGATAAGATGGGAAAGAAACCAGGAGCAATTGTGATCAGCCATAAGCTCTTTGAGGGCAACCACACTCTAGATCTTACCAAGAAGGATGTGGAGCAAAATGTCGCGAAGGGGGTCAAGAATGATGTCAAACCTGATGTCCAGAAGAATGCTAAACAAGGATATTGCCAATATGGAGCATGTCATCAAGAACCTTAGAGCGAGAAAGAAGAATTGTGAAGCAGTGCTCGACAACATGCATGTTCCAATAGCTGAGGAAGAACAAGAAGATTCTGGTACCCAAGACTCCAGTGATAAGGAAGCATCAAGCAGTGATGAATCTGCTTGAATTATAAACTCATAACTCAATTTACTTTTTATGATGCAAGTATTATGACTTATTATTAACTCACATATACGAGTTATTGTTGGATGACTTTGATTCGGAGCATAAGCCCATTTTCTTATTTCGCGTTATTCTTCAAGTGATTGTTCTTCCTCTATGTGCCTGAAGTAATGTTGTCTATGTCTACTTTTTGAGGCCATCAGGAGGAGAAAGGATTAAGTATGATATGAATTGTGATCAAGATAGCAAGACTAGATAGATGCAAGACAAGTGATCAAGATAGCAAGACTAGGAAGATGCAACACAAATGAAGTTCAAGATCACCAGTACTCACCAGAAGAAGTGAAGTGAAGTGCTTGCTTAAAAAAATAGTCAAAGGGGGAGATTGTTGTTACGTTTGTGATTGGCTTATTTCTTAGGCGATGCGTAAGATGTCGAGCATCTGGTCAGGAAAGATGTCGAGCATCTAGTCAAGAAAGATGTCAAGCGTTTAGTCTCAACATCTTCCGTGACTTTTGTCGATTGCAGAATTGGAAAGTTTCCTTAAATAGGAGATATATTGCGATTGGAAAGATTCAGCTGTGTACAAGGCTTTTGGTAAGTCTTGTTTGAGTTATGATTCTGGAAAGCATCCTGCCGTGATAGAGGCTCTGAAAAGATATCGGCGTTAAGGATTTGGGAAACCTAAATCGACTAGGATTATGGTAACCCTAATGCGTTCCGGAATTAGTTTTACAACTGCTATAAAAGCTTATGTTCCACCCTTAGCAGCGAGCGACTCCCTTGTAGTTTCTTTGGTGAATACACAGAGCTCTTAGACGTGAAGAACTGGCGTGCTGAGAGTCTGTGTGTTCTACGAATAACATTTGTGTATCACTACCAGAATCGGAAAATAAAATATTCTTTCAACCACTCTCTCATACCACATGTAAATTAATTCTAAACTTTAAAATAATAATTATAAAAAAAGCATACTAAACATTATTTTAATGATCTTGAGAATACATGCAATTCACTTTAATAAAATATAAACACACTTACTTGAATCTATGATGACTAGAACATGTAGATGATTTTTCACTCCCAATCTCTACCTTTATGTTTGATCTATATAAAAACATGATTGAATATAAATAAGTATACCAAAACATGTTCTGTTTGTCAAATTATTTTGACAAAATAATATCAAAACTAAAATTAGAGTTTCTGGTCAATTCAAACTCTTCTTAGAAATTGATTTACATAAAATAAAATCTTTCACTTCAAAAAATGAAATTGTTATTTGAAAATAAAACATATCAAAGTCAATTTGTAAATATGAAATTGTTTCATATTCAAATTATTATATCAAGAAAATAAATTAAATTAGAGTGTCTCCAAAACAACAATTCTTGAATATGAAAAACAATAGTTTGCATGAATATGGAAAATAAAATATTCTTTCAACCACTCAGTGATCTTGAGAATACATGCAATTCACTCTAATAAGATATAGGGAAAATAACACTTTTGTGCACCTGAATATACACTTTTGACACTTTCATACCCTAACTTTTTTTCTCTTTTTTCCATACCTGACTTTCAATTTGGACAATTTACCTCTAAAATTCTCAAAATACTGAAATTACCCCTAGTCTAATGGAGAGAACCGGCCCAATTTTTTAAAAAGTGTGAAAAGATGAAATTACCCTCAACTATTCATCAAATTTTCAAGTGAATGCCATTGGACCTTCCTACTTCATCAAAACAAAGCATCGTGAGCACCTCGTCGATCGCCGGAACATCGTGAGCATCGTCGATGATGGGCTTCGTACCTGGTGACCGGAGTTGGTGGAGGTGACCGAAATTGTGCCAAAATTTTCACTCGCCGGAAAATATGTTCCGGCACACTTTCCGGCGAGTGAAAATTTTGAATTCTTGAACTCATTTCTTATTCCCTCTCTCCCTCTATCTCTTTTCCGGCCATTCTGCACTGAAGACGATCGTCGGAGCACCGCTTTCTACCCTTTTGGTCGATGCCCATTGCCCACCTCGTCGATGCTCGCTGCATGCTACCCACCTCGTCGATACTCGTCATTTTGTGTCGTGGAGGCTGTAGAGGAAGAACCATGGCCGACTCCGGCGAAGAATCACCGGAGAAGACGAGAAGGAGGGGTCGAGGACGATACGGTTGAGACGGACACCTTGGCGGAGGTGTTCTAGAGGCCTCGTCGGTCCAGCGTGCTCCCCACATGCCAGAGAAACGCCGGTGAGGAGGGGGTGGCGGAGGAGAAGGAGAGGAATAGTTGAAAGGGTGGCATACCTTTGAAAATTTGATGAATAGTTTAGGGCAATTTCGTCTTTTCACACTCTTTAATTGGACCATAATTAAACTAGATTTAATTTTGGTTCAATTCAGGGGTATTTTGGGTATTTTGAAATTTCTGAAGAAAGTTGTCCCAAAATGAAAGTAAGGTATGGAAAAAAAAAAGAAAAAAAAGTTATGGTATAAAAGTATTAAAAGTGTATATTCAGGTGCACAAAAATGTCATTTTCCCTAAAATATAAACACACTTACTTGAGTCCATGATGACTTAAACATGTAGATGATTTCTCTCTCCCAACCTCTACCTTTATGCTTGATGTATATAGAAAACATGATTTAATATAAATAATTATACCCAAAACATGTTCTGTTTGTCAAATTATTTTGACAAAATAATATCAAAATTAAAATTAGAGTTTATGGTCAGTTCAAACTCTTCTTATAAATTGATTTAGGTAAAATCAAAACTTTCATTTCAAAAATGTAATTTTTATTTAAAAATAAAACATAACAAAGTCAATGTATAGATGTTTCATATTCAAATTATAATTTTGAAACTGTAAAAATTATATCAAGAAAATAAATCAAAATAGAGTGTCCCTAAGACAACATTCACCATTTCTTGAATATGAAAAATAAAAGTTCGCATGAATATGAAAAATCAAATATTCTTTCAACCACTCTCTGATACCAAATGCAATTCACTCTAATAAAATATATACACACTTCCTTGAATCCTTGATGACTTGAACATGTAGATGATTTCTCTCTCCCAACCTCTACCTTTATGCTTGATTTATATCTCTTTGTAAATGGAATTGAATATAGTGATATTGTATGGAAAGAGGAGAGATGACCTATTCTCTGAAAATGAGTTTTTCAATCTATACATTTCATTAATGTACAAAGTGACTTTTCAAGTAACATTTCGTTACTTCGTTCATTTTCACTAATCAATAAAGGATTAACATCATAATATATTATTATATTAAGTATACAACGAGTCAAATAAATGAATTAATCCAATAGTACGAGCGTGAAGTGGAGGGCACTTTGACTTGAGACTGAGAGAAGTATGGTTGGAGACCATCTAAGCCTTATCAATCGAGACGTCGCTCGTAAAGATTATCAGAGCCACAGTGCTACGAAGCCATAAAAGCATAGCTTCAGACGCAAAATCAAGCTATGCAATTGAGCGAAGAATAAAGAAAGAAAATGTCGAAAAAGTTCAATATGAAGACTTCTAATCTTATGAAACTAATATTCCAGAAGTTCGATATCTATACCTCAGCCCCCGTCCCCCTCCTCTATTTCCAAGCGAGAAATATTAGATTTAAAATATATTGTATGAACTCTTACAGTAATAAAAATAACATTTTTATTTTCATAAAATATTAACGCTGCATTTATTTTTATAAAAAAATTAAATCTGAAATAAAATACCTATTATTATTATTATTATTATTATTTGCGGGTAAAGGGAGAAAAAAATAGACAAATATTATGTGACGCTTACATTTATTATATTGTGAGTCCCTAACATATTTTTTTTTTTGAAGAAAAAAAAGAATAGTATCATATTTTGATAAATAGTTTAACAAATGACAATTATTTTAAAAAACAAAATCTCATAAACTTATCATCCAATGTTGCAAAAAAGTTGATTCATCCAATTAATTCTTCTTCTTTTTTGAATAAACATCCAATTAATTCTTTATAAATCTGAACTAATGCTTCTATCCAATTTATTTTTATATTCATTCTGAAATTAATTTTAAAATGTCAAATTCTATCAACTGGTGCCTAACATTTTATACAACACTGTGTGCCTCGAATCCATAAATAAATATTTAAATTGTACCTGTCGTTCCCTCTTCAATTCAACTTCTATGAATCGGTTGGACCCAAATTAAGGCCCATAATATAGTCATAGAGGTTTTAAAGGCCCAGCCCAATGTCTGAGAACGTCCTGAGGTCTACAATTGCTCGAAATCTCCATAGTGTTTCAAAGCTCTCTGTCTCTGTCTCTCTTGTGGTTGTGGTAGTACCAGTACCAGGTTCGATCGATTGTTGTTTATTTGATGGGGCTGCTCAGTATCATCCGCAAGATCAAGAAAAAGGAAAAGGAAATGCGTATACTCATGGTGTATGTATTTCTTCGTTTCAGATCTTTCCCAAAAATCTGTGTAAAAATTAAAAAATTAGGTTGTGCACTGCAGGGGTCTGGATAATTCTGGGAAGACAACCATTGTGTTAAAGATTAATGGAGAGGATACGAGCGTAATCAGTCCCACTCTCGGCTTCAATATCAAGACCATCATCTACAATAAGTCAGTCTTGTCTTGTCTTTATTTTTTTCTCTTCTCTAATCGAACAGACTGTGGCCATTTTTTCTTCTTTGGTTAAACTCTTGATCCACACCTAGGAAAGAGTAAATGTATGCATATGAGGCTCATTTCAGTTAGGATATGTGTTATGAGTGATTTGTAGCTGAGTGTTTGGGATAACTGAGAAGAAGGTGTTTTATGATTCTTCTCTTCTTTTTTATTTGGTTGCCATGTTCTAATTTTCTCTGTAGATGGGGAAAATTGAATGTCAGATATAAATTACTTGATGATTGTAGCCATCTAGGGCCAATTATAATTTGTTCTATGCACAATCTCCTTGGTTTCGAACTATCTGTGTAGCTACTTGCCCGGTTTTTTATCAGCAATATTGCCGACATGGAATTGGAACCAACAACCTCATGCTTATTATATACATGTGATCTCGGCGACTTCACCCACAACCTCATGCTTGTTACATGTGGACTCTGCCACTTCACTCACAACCTTTATCGTTTTTGCTGGTTGGCATAAGTAATTAGTTGAGCGCAACTGATTAGAAAAGGATAAGTTTGAGTATCTGGTAACGGTTGCTTGTAAACAGACAACAGTAGAGAATCTCAACCTCAACCTCAACCTCAACCAAAGAAAAAGTTCAGCAAAGACAAAATAAATGCAGAGTTAATTGCTGGAATATCTGTTTCATATTGTATGCTTGTTAATGTGAACAATTGTAGGAAGAGATTTAATTAAAAATAACCGAGGGAATGTTTAAGCATATCTCGGTTTAACCGAGAGGGTTGTCAGAAATTATTGATGGCCTATTTTAACCTATAAATACAGTGTTAGTGATGGTGAAAAGAAAAATAAATGTAGTGTTAGTCCCTGAAGTTCAAAACTGATTTTTTTTATATTTTAGATGAATTTTGCGGCCACCTTATATGAATTCAGAATGCTCAATTTTTTTCTCGTTTTTTATTGGCAGGTATGTTCTCAATATTTGGGATGTTGGTGGCCAAAGAACGATTAGATCATACTGGAGGAATTACTTTGAGCAAACTGACGGTTTGGTGTGGGTGGTTGACAGTTCTGATCTCAGAAGATTAGATGATTGCAAAATGGAACTAGATAATCTCTTAAAGGAAGAGGTATGTTTACGGTAAATGTTTTCTTCTTACTGATTGGTGAAAGGTTATGGTTTTATTAATGCTCTATTTTGTAAGAATATGGTTTAAAGTTTTTGCCATTTTTTTATCCTTGTCTGGGTTGTTTGCTATTGTTGATATAGGCATTTCATGTATCTATATGATATGACTATATCTATTAGAAAGTATTTTTGTTTCGCTCATGCAGTGTTATTAAAAGTATTTTGGAGTTTGTTTTCCTTTTCCAAGTAATGAATATGGCGTTCCCACTTAATTCGATGGCTAAATGTCCCTTTAGATCACACTGCACATTTCAGTAGGTTGATTTCTGAGTAAAAGTCTGTTACTTGAAAGGTTTATGTTATTTTCACAGCTAATTTATTTGTGTGTGTGACAGAGGCTTTCAGGAGCATCCTTACTTATACTAGCAAATAAGCAGGACATAAAAGGTGCACTTAAACCAGAAGAAATTGCCAAAGTAAGTGTGAAAAAGTAAATTGATCTGTATTTATTGTGACAGTTTAACTGAAGATTATATTTGGCATGATCGCTTCACTGATAATACTCATATCATTCTGTACCCCAAGCTTGTTTAGCCAACTTATCAATCACATAAACTTGGGTATTTCAGTGGTACCTCTTTCTTCCAGCATATGTTTATTGACTTGGGTATTGCAGAAGTTCGGTGGTGTATAATAGCTCATTTCATACAAATTTATTGTGATTGATTTGCTTGCAGATTGTTACTTATGTGCCATTGAGTAGAAAATATATAGCAAAGTGGAGTCCTCTTATGGGTTTACATGGCTGAAAGTATACATATTCGATATCTATTCTATTTAAAAGACTTGAGGTGTGATATGAAGTGTCTAAGTTGGTTTTTCATGTGTCCAGGTGCTGAACTTGGAAGCAATGGATAAAACCCGGCATTGGCAAATTGTCGGGTGTAGTGCACACACAGGAGAGGGGCTGCTGGAGGGATTCAATTGGCTGGTCCAGGACATTGCCTCTAGGATCTACATGCTCGATTAAATTCTGGAACCTTTTGCTACTGGGAATTCAAATATCAAATTAGTGATTATTGTGCTCCACTGGTTGCATTTCAATGTATAATACTGTATCAAGCTTCTTTTCCATAACCTTATCCATGTTTGACAAATTCATGTATCCGATTGATGCAATGAAATGAAAGTATTGAGAACACCAAACATTCAATTTCACCAAAATGTTAATTACATCAAGTCAAGGTGAGCTAGATAGATGTTAAACAATTATCCAGGTTTCGACCCTTACTGGAGAAGCGATACACGGTGACACCGAGCCTAGACCCGTTGGGCGGTTTACCAATGTGAATAGTATCCACATGAAACAGTCTCCTGGCCTTGTTGAAGAATGTGGACTCCTTCCACCTCCTGTGATGAGCCATCACAAACACCATCTCCTTCTCCAGCAACAACCGGAGCGTCTGTAGCAGAGGCTCGTACAGGTGGTGGTGGTACACCACGTCCGAGGCCACCACGAGATGGAACTCCCTCCTGACGGCCTCCACGTCAGCCGCCTCCCCCCAGGTCAGCGGCGCCACGTGCACGGCCCCTCCCTGCGCCTCCAGCACCCCCGCGTTCGCCTCGGCATTGTGCTTCAGGTTGGGGACCACGCACGGGAGGTCGGTGACGGTGACCCTCGCCCCGAGCACGGCGGCGGCGGCGATCCCGAGGAGGCCGGTGCCGGAGCCCAGCTCGAGGATGCTCAATGGGCGGTTGTGTGGGGCTGAGAGTGTGGAGGAGAGGGGGCTCTCAGCGGGGTTGCGGCGGTGGTCGTCGAGGAGGGACACGAGCGTGGCGGCGGCGGGCCAGAGTTGGAAGCCGATGCCTTGGGATGGGAGCTGCCTGATGACCAGCGTCGACTCGATCGAACGGAGGTGGTGCTGCTGGATCGATGGACCCACGCGGTGCTCCACGGCGTCGGAGTCGGAGATGAGCGCTGTCATTGGATCTACGTCGTCGTCGTCGTCGTCGCCGCTGCTCTTCTCTTCCATTTTTCATACTTTGATGCGCCGCCGGTTAAGGGTTTTTATACTTGTTTTATTATTTACGGGTACGCCCTTGACTTTGGGGGTCAATGGATAAATATGTATATTTCAATATCAAAATTCAAATAGGGAAAATGACATGTAAACTCCTTTAACTAAACATTATTTGCACCTATCCCTCTAAACTCAAATTTTAATCTTTGAACCCTCAACTATTTCGTCATCTTACTCAGCTTAATGCCATTAGTTTTGTGATAAAAACAATTTTGCCATTAATTTTTATAAATAGTTGAGATTGATTGATTTTAGTCAATGGCGACGCACTAATACCTTCTCGAAGGACTTGATCGATTTGGTGTCATTTGACTAGAGACTCTAACAATGCGGTGGATCTCAAAGGGGCAATGACTCCTAAGGGTGTAAACGAGGTGAATCGTGTCTCATATCAACTGGACTCAACTCGACTCGTGAAAAAAGAACTCGACTCGGGCTCAAAAGAGTTTATGCAATTAAACTCAAGCTTGGGTCGAAGCAATATGGAAAAGCTAAAACTCGAGCACGGTTTGGCTCGAACTCAATTTACTTGATTTTGAATACAAATATTCACTAAAAGTTAAAATTCATATGAAATAAAAATATATGTTAATTAAATATTAAACAAGTAAGTTCGAGATCGCCTTGACTCAATTTGGCTCATTTAATTTCATTATAAATATTTCTTACACCGTAATTAATTTAATATTAAACGATCCGGCTCATGAGTCTATCGAACCTTAAAATGTAATGCGTGAGCTCGGCTCGTTAATTGATGAGTCCAACCTTGAGCTCGAATTTAGGTCGATCTCGATTTAACAAGCACAAAACAAAAATTTAATGAATTGAGCGTGAAGGACTCGGTGAAAGCTCTTTTTGTTCACGACACTAGCCATGACCAAGATAGTCGTGACTAGTATTGATTATCGACCATCAACCATGTTATAAATTACTTAAGCGAGATAAAAACACTTGTTTAAAATACATAAATACGAGGAAGATAGTACCTTTCCTTGTAACTTTAATCTTATTCAAATGATAAACTTTTCATTAAAAAATGAGTTTATCGTATACAAATCAAGCGCTATTATTTTAGCTTGAAATGATGGCATTTTAAAAACTCCTGAACCCACCAAAAATTACTCAACCTCCACATGCAAAAATGGCCGCCAAAATACAATCATTAATCACTTGGTAACCTGTGAGGAGCCAATAGATTTTCAATCAACCGAAATATTTGACAGATGAAATATGGCTGCCAAAATGCCATCATTAACATAAATTTGTGACCATGAATACAACTCTATGAATGACTACAACACCGACCTATCCAATTCTGATGACTCAAACAGGGAAGACTACGTTATGACCCTCTCACTAATTGGGAAGACCACTCCAGCGATAGTTCCCATTCAAGTGCTAAAAAAAATCAATACTTTGGTGCGTCAAATCTAGAAACATATTTTTTCTTAAAAAAATTGTAAAAAATTTCCATATTATTGTTTGTTCGTGTAGAAACTCTTCATTCACTGTATTTTTTGAAAAACTCTCTCTCACTCATGTTCAAATTTGCACGATTTGTGAAAATTAACGGAAGTGTAACTTAAGTATTGGACGATTGAGTTAACACGTTTAGGGGTGGACATGGGGTCTAGAACCGGATCGAAATTGTCAAGAATCGGACCGGATCGAACTCCCTAGTTCCCCATTTTAAGGACCAGAACCGAAATTGTTACCTATGGTTCTCGATTCTCCGGTTCCTGTTCGGTTTGGATTTGGTCTCCAATTCCGTTGCCAAAGTGTCCACCCCTAAGCATGTTTGAATTAACACTTAAGTGACAATTTCATTAATCTTCACGGTTATGCATAGACATTGCAAAATTAAACATGAGCAAGGAAGAGTTTTTACAAAAAAATACATTAAGAGTACAATAAAAAACATAATTATAGGGAGATTTTTTTGCAATTTTCCCTTCTCTTTTTTTTTTATCAATTCATCATTTCCTCAAATATCCAAGTGTTGTCTCACTCTCCCTGGCGTATAGGCGTGATAGCAGGCATTATGCTGATGCTGCTAAACAATGTTTGTTGATGCATGCTAGAAGCATCCTCTAATGACATGGCACTTGTAAACATCTGTTTCTGGTTGCTGGCGATAACGAGCTGATTGTGTACTTCATGGATTTGCATGTTCCGTATATATTGATTGGATACGATTAACTTGATACGTGATTTTCTTTCACTTTCCAAGTTAAACAATTTAATTGTTTATTCTAGTGACTCTACACAGAAATCATAAAGTATTTTATAGAATTGACATTATCGATTGCTTCAAAGTTTTTTTCATCATTCAATTTCTTTAAAGTCGGTCCAACATAATTGTGAAAATGAGAACCAAGAAATACAAATAGATAGGAGCGCAGTTAAAAGTAATTGAGCCTGAAATTTATGGCTCAAATTTAACACGAACTTATAGATTCGAGCTCAGTAAAAAATAGTCCAAATTTATTTACTTGACTCAAAATACTTACCTTTTAAAATGAGCATGGGGCGTCAATTTTAGAACTCTTATTTCTGAATAAATTAAATGTTATGGGTATCATTTCTTAAAAATAAAATGATACGACAGGAATTGATTTTGATATCCCGAAGCGAAACAAACTGAAGTGGCAATGAGGACAAAGATGAGCAATGGGTTGTCATAATAATAGCAAAGGGGGAAATGAAAATCTGAAATTGATCCTTAAATACAATGATAAGCAGCAACAGGAATAATGTGATGATTTATTCACTCACTTTTTAATACTTTGAAGAACAGCATGGGCAGCATTACGGCCAGGTGCACCCATGACACCACCCCCTGGGTGCGCACCACTTCCACACAAGTACAGCCCTTGTACTGGTGTCTCGTAATTCGACCTGTTTCATTTCATCGTCATATACATTTAATTACATTACATCTTGCAACAAAACTCAAAACATCCAGATCCAGTTGAATATCTATTACCATCCTTTTGTCGGCCTCATGAGAAAAAGTGAATCCAACCCCATTGCGCCATGGAAGATATTTCCTCCTGTCAACCAACCCAAACATAAATATATACCCACCGTAATTGATGTCAGGTTACTCACCAAACATATTCATATAAAAATAAGAACATATTGCCCTTGTCAGTAAGGAATGTGAGACCAAACAATCTTAGAACTATCCATCGTATTTGAAGGATTTCTAAATCCAACCTTCTTAATAAGGTTAAGGTGGAACGGTAAGAATGAATGACAGTCACGCAAAATTACTTGCACATTTCTGACGATCAAATAGTGGTGACATTAATCAGATATCAAATATTATAATCATTCCTCTATACACCATGTGCCAATATAACTAAGTAGTTCTTAGACTCGCTAAAATGAATTTGAAATCAAATGCAAGACACGGTTTCCAATTTTCAGGAATAGGTGCGCAGAAGATTTTCCCATATTTGGATACATGGATTTGATTTGAAATTCTTTGATCCACTTGGATTTAGATCTAAACCAAATCCAGGCTACTATGAATTAAATATAGCATTTTATGGCAAATATTCTCCCTTCATTTGAAATGCCATGTTTTCCCCACATTAGAACTATAATTGAAATTCAATATTTCAAACACTTGATTTGAAATCATCAAATACAAGGATTCAAACACTACCTCATGTTACCATAGTTAAGAACTTGTGGTAGTTTATGGTATCCTTATATGGGTACAAAGGAAGTAAAAGAAACGTGCAGCTGATTTATAATTTTTATTTTATTTTTATCAGCAAAACATGCAGCTGATGTTTTCAATTCTTCCAGTAAGAGATGTACTTTAAATTAAAACTAAATAATAATGTAATATCGAGCTTAGTGGCAATATAATACAATACCTGTCAGACCGATTTCCCTTTCAAGGTCAGGCGGAGTCAGCATGTCATACCCAATGATCGATGAGCTAAACCCAGGGGCATATTGGTCAATCAAGGTAAAGCATCTTTGTGCAAATGATTCCTATTGAGGAAGACCATGTAGCGGTTCACAAGAGTATCCATCAGAACCAAGCAGGATGGGTACATATATATTACATATGCACTGAAACTTAAGAAACTTTAAAACAAAAAGTAGACAATTAGCGCCAACTGAAAAAATGTTATGAACTTATGATGCCATAAATGCTATCCACTCTTATACTTAGTATGATCAAGCTTAATAAGCTAAATAAATACTCACTCTATATGCAGGATCTCCCCAACTGCCATCCAATGGTTTATAAGGTGTGTATTGAATAAATAAGTTGATCACGTGCTTACCTACACATACACACCCAAAAAAACATAACAATTTTAATACAGTAACCATGGATAATGTTAGGATGTAGATAGACTAAAGCTCAATGACTGATATGGATGTTGTGGGGTGAGAAGATGTGAATAAATAGAAAAACAGAAGATGGCCATACTCATGAGAATAACCATCACAACAGTTTCCCTCTTAAACTTTTCAAAATACAGCATCATAGAAGCTAAAAGATCGTGTCAATAAAATTAAATAAGCAATCCTGATCATGAGGGTGAATTTATAAGTACCCGGTGGAGAAATGGTGTTGTCTAATGCAGAAGGAATTGTCATTTCAATAACCGGTGTCCGTGATGGTATACCATTTACAGCATCTTGACAGGCCGAATGAATTTCCTCCATGCTGGAAAGGACAAAAGGAGATATAAAGAAATAGAAATATCATCATATTTTGGATAAAAACTACTGAATGTACTGAAATTATTTTTAAAATCTGAAGTTGGGAGGGTTTATTTTTAACATCTCTGGCATCATTTAGAAGTGTATATGTCCACTATTACCCCTTTTGGCAGCAAAGTTATACAGTTTAAATAAATCTCTGTGAAGGGCTATGAAACATAACAGATCAATAAGGTTATGACATGATGATGCCACCACCTCCATAGTAACAAGTGTCGATAAATTATCACAGTTTAACTGTCTAAGGCATCCACTCCAAATCACCGGCAATAAATAGGTTAATTTTTTAGGTCTTGGCCCTTGTACCTTTTTCCACTATGTAATCTAGAACTTGTGACACAAGACTAAGGTTTAATGAAGATAGTTCTTTCAACTATTTCATGTGTTCATCTTGTAGACATGAGCATAACAGACCCAAAAAAACAGATGGCTCTAGAACCACAGTACAGACTGAAATTACTGGTACCCATATGCTCAGAGGATAAATATTATTGGTAATTTATGCATAACTACTTGGAGACATCCAAATCATGAAAACAGGACATTTATTTTGGGATGAATCGATGGTGTACCTCTCAGAACCAATATGAATGGTGCCCATATGCTGAGGCCCTGCATCAGGAAGACCCAATTTGCAACACCCAAACTGGGGCAATTTATCAACAGCTAAGTTTACTTTTGTGGTTGCCTGTTTCAAATATGAAAGTCATATGAGATTAGTAAACCTTCAAGCAAATAACAAGTCTTAGTGTGACAAAGGGAGTTGGGAAGAACTATTGTAGTTGAAACTCGAGTTCAGATATCATAGATGATAAATTCAACCATCTAGGCAGTGTAGCAAACTACTTAGCAAAGAGGACCTGTGACTTAAGGGAAGTACCCGATATACTGATTATAACTCCTGGATCTTTTTAGCATAAGGTTAACTGTGTTAGCAGTAGAATGAAATGATGATAGCTGTCTCATGAAAAGTCTTCATGGATGCTAAAATAATAACAATAATACTAATGCAAACCAGGAATACATATCTAACTTTTACACCATGTAAGTCTTCTATTATAACTTGACCAATATGAGTAATTTGGATAAGATATCAAGATCATTAGCAAAATAGGGTTGTTCCTTTAAAATTGCTAGTACTTTTTAAGATTGTCATTGGGATTTTCATCTCCCTGGCTTTGAAAATTAGAAATCTAGGCATATAGACCCATGAAATGTTTTGATAAAAACTTATACCATGGAACTATCCGTATGATCTCCCTCTCTTTCTCATTTGGTTTCTGAAACTGGTACTTTTCACAATTTCCCTTAATTGTACATTTTTAGTAGTGTTAAACACTATGTAATTGCAAGCTGTAACTGGCATAGTTAGTGCATATTTTCATGCTTAAATGCTGGCAAAATAAAAAAACAATGAATAGCAGCATACACAGATGTTCCATATTTTACCACATGTAAGTGAGTACATAAAAGACTAAGCAGGATATGAATAAAAGAACATATTTGAATTAAAAAGCGCTACAATAGGAGCTTACGGAGCTGTAGTCCGAGTTCTGAATAGCACGAGCAAAATCATCAGGAAGGACATTTTTAGGCACTAGTTCCTGTCAACAAAGCAGAACCTGATATCAAAATAGCATTCCAATTAAAGGGGGTAATGATGTTAGAAGTAGTAGGTTAGTGTTTACCATGAAAGTTTTGTAAGGGGTTGCATTTGATAAGACAATTGATGAATGAACCCGTGTACCATCAGCTAGCAATACCTGGAAAAAGAATTAGCATTGTTTTGATCAAAGCTCTAAAACCAATTGATTCATGGAATACACATAATAATACTAACCCCATTCACTTTGTTGGAGTCATCAAGCAGTAATTTCGACACCTAAACAACAATAAATAAAAACTCAAATGTAGGACATCAGTCATGAAGTACTAAATAGCTTATTGACTTCTTAGATACAAAGTATATCATACGAAAAAAGACAGCTTAACTAATACTACATTAAACTCAGTATGCACAACTATTTCCAACTTGAGTTAGAGTACATGAAAATCTTAGGACACAATTTGCTGACAAATATGAAGGATGGAAGGCGTAGTTTATGTTTGATCTTTGAAGGGTAAGTTCTAAGATGAAAGCTTCACAGTACATCTTAATAAATAATACCTCTGCATTTGTTGCGATATGTGCCCCAGCTTCTCTAGCAGCATTGCCAATAGCCAATGACACTGATCCCATTCCACCTTCAACATACCTTACAAAGAACGGGAATTCAGGACACACTAAGAATGAAAGCCAATAAAACACTAGTCTCAATTCTTTCTTATAGGAATATAAATCAAATGCCTGACTAGAATGAATTCAAAACCATTGCAGGGAAAATGATCACTTCTAGAATATGATATCTTGTTGAAGCATCCACATTGAAAGAATGTAGATTTACTGACCACTTGATATACTAGTTAGGCCCTCCACCTAATAGCTCAGGCTTTGGAGTTGGATTGAGAAATGAAAATATATGCACGCCAAACAAGAAAAATATTAACTTTCTGCACAAATTGTAGTCAGGATAACTACAAGTTACACACATGACCCATAAACAATCGGTTATCAATAATAATGTTGTTGACGATTCAGGTTTTCTTCTAACTTCCTTCCACTTTTCTTCATTTATTTGTGTTTATTATCAGACAGGATTAAATTATTTAACCAAAGACAGAGCTCTAAAGCTCATGTGCTTAGAGGAATGTGTACAAAAATAAGGATACAAGGCCTTATATTGTAAGAAAGTCTCGCTGTGAATTTACCATGATAGTCATTCTCTTATTCTACATACAGATGTTGGACACATTTGTAAATATAGGTCAGACATGTACTACAAGAGGACTAGGGCTCAAGATACATATTGTAGCCAAGGAGGAAAGCAATTGGTTTAAATTAAGGGGTCCAACTAGTGTATCAAGTGATCCCTATATCCACACTGAATGTGGACTTCAACACTCCCCCCATGTGCAGGCCGGACAATCAAACGGCCTTGGATGTGGACCAAGAATATATGAATGGGGAGGAAGCATAATTGGGTCACATAATCAATACCAAACCAAGCTCTGATACCATGTTATAATTACTCCAGCCCAAAAGTGCAAGCTATTAAATGGAGTGTCCAACTGGTAAACAAGTGGTCACTAAATCCAGCCTTTCACTGTAGGACACTTCACAAGTCATGCACAATAAAACAATGTGACTACAATTTTATGTCTTTGTAGAGGTAAGTAAATCCCAGCCAAATTTCATTCTTCAACAACTGAGACTATGCCCTTGAGCACTGAGTTCACGATTTTTAGTTATATCATTGCAGTTTTGTTTATGTTAGATGTATAGAGGGGCATAGCTTCATTGATATATTATCCATGTCACCATTTCTACATCTGAAACTACCTAATTCACTATGTTTCCGGAGGATTCAAAAGCAGGCGCCTACTGGTACATGAAAAATCCATGTTAACCTAAACGGGAAAGGGTTGTTAGTTAGGCCAATTACAGTTTGCCATTTCTGACATGTACAAAATACATGCGAACCCAGCTTTTGAGATACATACGACCAAATCCCACGTTCACCATCAGTTTCTCCCATCACATGATGTAGCAAAACATATCCACTTCCAGGCGTGTGCACACTTCCCTACAAAATATAATATTTGACATTAAATGAACTATAAATGCACATAGAATAAAATTTGAAACACAGGCTATAGATGGCCAGTTTTCTTTCATATTATAACAAGGTTATGAAACTTGGAACTCGGCGAACCGATAAATGGGGGAATTCCGAGAACTCGGGTAGAACTCGGCACAACTTATTTTGTATTAAATAAATAATTTAATATATATAATATTCAGTAAAGACAATCAACAATATTTAGTCACTTTTAATTCCAAACTTGTGAACCATCACTATTTTCTCTTGCCACAATTTTGATCACTTCGACTAATAGCTTGTTAAGAGTAAATTACTAATTACTAAACAAACATTACTAATTATTAAGAACAACAAACATACAATATTTGAAGATTAACTGTTAAGAACAATAAACAGTTGAAGTAAAAATTATGTTTTTATAAAAAGTTGACTTTTAATTGGTTGACCAAACTTGACCGGTTTTAGCCACGTTTGAATGGGTTTGACCGGGTTTGGCCAAGTTTTGGCTCGAAATTGTCAATTTGACCGAGTTTTTCGTTTCTCGTCTCGGGGAGGTCTGAAATCCCGAGTTCTCCCAAGTTCCATCACACTGTATAATTTGGTAAAACCAACCATGTTTGTAATCACCAAACGGATCCAAAAATTTTAATCAGCTTAAAAATGTAGCCAAACACCGTTTTAAATTCTCATCATCTTTAACTTAGGTAAGAAAAACCACAGAACAAAAAGTGTGCTGAACTACTAGGTAGTAGGTATGGTAAATGTGCCTGAATTATAAAACATTAAAATTCAAAGATCACCCTTTCCATTCTATGCGAACTCTTACCGTTGAACCTATGACGGCATCTGTTCCAAGGGTTGCCTTCAGAACATCTCCCTGTATATATGAATACCAATGATAGAAAATCAATAAATTATAGAACTCAAAACTATCAAGGATTGAACCGATCATATGATAAAGAAAGTAGAGAAAAAAATGCATGCAAAGAACAAAATAAACTGCATACGCCACCGGATAGCGACAAATGGCATGATGGCCGACAAACTAGTGCTAAAATGAAAATAAGCATATTCAAGTGGCTAGGAAAAGCTTTGATTGACTATCAGTGTAATGCGGCATTAAAAAGAAAAACTTCCAAAAATGTATAACTAGCCCTCTAGAAACCCACAGGAAATGCAGAGCCGTCCAATTGAAATTTCCCAGTGTAACAGAATACAATAAAAACAGTTTACTTTTATTGCGAATAAACATCCTTCTATCCATTTCAAATCGATTGTTGATTTGATGCAAGTGTGATATTTCTATGTCCAGATCATACTGTACTTATAACAGTCAATGAGTCAAGCTACTCAAATTATATAAACTGATCAAGACATGAAATCAATTGCAAAAAAAAGAAGCCAATCCTTTTAAAAGAATAAACTGTAAGGTAAAAGAAAAGAATATCAAGTAAACACCTCAAACCAGTTGTTCAAAACCTTCGAAGCTGGAGATAGTAGAAGGTCCATGAATTCCCTTTCAAAACAAATAGAATACATGTCAAAAAAGTAGAATTCTAAAATTTGAATCAGCTCAAGCTCTGAAATCCACCAGAAGTTAACTAGTAGATAATCCTATAGCCTCATTAGTTAAGTAAAACATTATGAAAACAAATATACATGTGTTGACTCAATAGAGAATCAACTTGTCAGTAAGAATATGAACTCTTACAACATTTCTTTTTGCCCCATGGAGGAAGCTTGCCGCAGCAAACGAGCCCAAAAGGTTGAGATCTGGAGCTTATTTCTGAATCGGTCGTTAAGAGACTTAGTGCCTTGCAGGGTCTCAGGAGGAGGAGAATCCAAAAGTGGGTCCATGAATTTACAGAAGTTCTCAAGCTGATTTTCATATCTGTTAATGAAAATGACAGTAAAAACAGTTAGATGTCAATTATATTACAAATGATACATCAGGAATAAGGTATAAAAAATCAACAGGGGACCACTTAAGAAAGAATTACATCCGAAAATACATTTCGTCACCCTCAATTGACTTAAAAGGTCAAAGTTTCAAAATATCCAACCGAAAGTACAAGGAAGTTAGTGAGTGTAAGAGTGAAACCTTATTGGCCATTTTGCCATCAAATTAAATAAGACCGTATAAAAAGTGACACTACAAACCACAACCTTCCCGTCGCACAATATCAAGTTATATGAATGTTAAACTATTTTGTCAGCTATGTGCTTGTTTAGTATCTCTCTGTAGTATTGAACTTCCATTCCCACCATCATTTGTCACTTCATGCAGGGAGCATAATACTCAGGTGTCACTTCATGTCGAATCATGGGTTCTCAGAGCATACTTTACAAGCAATCACCTGAATAAAGCATCTTCCTTTGTCATCCCTTGACCTTTGACCTTGGATAAATTTCCACTTTCACAGCCTAGATTCAAGCTCCTAGACTAATTTCAAGAGCTTGATGGGGATAACCATAACTATTCTAGCTTTGATTTGTAACACGGGTGAACATGATGATCCTACATAATCCTGAATTAGGTCAGGCCCAATTCTATCAAGCACGTATAATTCATTGAATCTACCACATCATACAAAATAATTAAATGTATGCTTATAAGAATTGATTGAATGCACTTCAAATCAATGGCAATTTAAACTCCGATCCAAACCAATAGCAACAGGGATCAAAAAACCATTGAAAAGTGAAAGTGGAATATGATCAAATCAAGAAAACCACCTGGGATAAGCATCAGCATCGCGTTTGGAGAATTTGGAAATTTCAGAATGGGTAAGCTCCTTATCAGGCCCGAGAAGAAGATAGCGCCCATCCAAACAAGGCGTGAACGACGAGGGACTCCTCTTGAGCAGCTTCAATCCGTGTCTCGCCAATTCCAATTCCCTACATACTCAACCAGAACAAACATAAAACAACAAATTAGGTTTACAGGAGGAGATTGATGAACCTACTTGATGATGGCGGGACGGAGGAGGCTCTGGAGATAGCTGCAGCGGGAGAACTTGAAGCCGGGAATGAGTTCTTCGGTGACGGCGGCGCCGCCGATGAGGTGGCGGCGCTCGAGGACGGCGACGGAGAGGCCAGCTCGAGCAAGGTAAGCGGCGGCGGTGAGGCCGTTGTGGCCGCCGCCAATGACCAGCGCGTCCCATTTCTGGTCCCTGAGAGCGGTTGCGCCGACGGTACTGAAGTTCCTTCGCCACATGGCCTCGGGTCTGTTTCGGTGCAGAAGCTTGAATGTGCTATGCGCCGTAAGCTTGTCTTTGTCTTTTCTGTTACTGAATCAGTGTACACAGACTAGAGTGGACACTCATGACAAGTTCAAAGCCTACTCACAATAATGATACAATAAAGTATTAATTTATCATTTTAACGGTTACATGGATGACACCGCTACAGTTTGAGTCTTACGTTATCAACAGAGGAATTTGAGTTGTGAACTCCGTTATGAACCTTGTAAAGAAGAATTCAAAATTTATCTTTACGAATAGTAAAATTATTTTTTAAGAAAAAAACATTTGGAAGTCATGTACACATATGGTTGTGAACGAATCGAACTCTTAACAGGCTACTCAAATTCAATTCCTTAAATATTCGATTCAGACTCGTTATGATCAAGTTCGAACCGAATTTAAGCTCAACATTTTCCTCGTTAATAAACGAGCCGAGCTCGAGTATGGCTCTTTAAAGCATAATAGGTCTGCAAGCCATCTTGTTAGTATTTAATTAATTACATATTTGTATCAATATAATTTTTAGTTTTTAATCAATATTTATAATGAAATTAGACGAGCCGAATCGAGTCGATCTCGAGCTGACTCGTTTAATGATTAATGATTATTATACATATATTTAATTTGATTTTAATGAATATTTTTATCGAAAATTAACCAAACTGAGCAGAGTCGGGCTTGAGCTTATCCATTTCTTTTCGAGCAAGTCGAGTTTTGCCAAATAAAAGCTCGATTCAGCTCGTTTACACCCCTTAAAAATATATATATATATATGCCTGACTCTAATCCACCATGGAATTATTTTTATTTTCCATCTCAGTTGTGTACCAATTAATTATAAGTACCTAATTGTAGTTGTGGTGAGGCTGCAAGGCAATGAACCTAGGCAAATATCATTTTTGTGCTATTATCAGTTTTATATTTGCAAAAACAATATACCAATGCTTCGGTAATTGATTTTCAAATAATATTAGCTTTTCAATTGATAAGATTGGAGTTTTATAGCTAGAGATAGGCCAAATTTTGGCAACTCAAGACGATAAATAAGACGTCATTTTCCCCTAATATTCAACCTATGGCATCACTGCTCTCTTATTTAGAATAGATAAAAGAAATACAGGTTTGCTTGTATTTTTCCGGCGGGCAAGCGCGATGGCAGAGATGGTCATTCGGGAAGTCGTCACGACGGTGCCAGTTGAAATCGAACGTGCTTTTGAAAATTTAATAACAATCAAGAAATTTTTTTTCATTTTACACTGAAAATTAACTACTATCTAACATCATTTCCTTATTTGAGAAAAATAAATCATCATCAACTTATATTGAAAATTTTGAAACTGTGTATTTAAATGGGGAAGACAACATAACTGTTTTTATACTAGTTATTTAATTAGTTGTTTCACCTTCCCAACAGCAATGGTCCCATGGTCTAGTGGTCAGGACATTGGACTCTGAATCCAGTAACCCGAGTTCAAGTCTCGGTGGGACCTAATTGTATTTTTGTGAATTTTGTCTTGCCCGTGACTAATTTCATCATCTCTGTGGGTTTGTCAAATACTTAAATGATAATTAGTTATCAGTCCTAAAATCGCGAAGCTTAAACATTTGTGCCAACTGGTTTTCACTCTTTCATCTGATCAATGCTTTGTACCAATTATCCTTTGTATGGTAGAAGAAGGCTCCTTTATTAGCAATATCCATGTAGCATTTGTTGATAAGATAGTATATGGTTAAGCAAAAGCTGGGTACGCTGGATAGGGACATGTGTTTTCTTTCCTCTTCTTGTGTTCATTGGTTAAAATTACATTTTGAGTATTGTCTGTAGAATGGCGACTGACAGATGTTTTCTTTCCCCTCTTCTTGCTGCTGTTGAGTGTTGTTCCAGAATCTATTATTGCCCTTCTCAGCTCCGGCCGTGCTCGCTCTGGAACATTTGGGCCTTTGCAGCAGTATCGACTTTGTTCCTAGAGACCTGAAAGCCAAGCCTAAAAGGTAGGTACACATATCCACTATCCTATGATCCATATGGCATTAACATTACCACTTCATTGATTGTGTACATTAAAAAGTAATATTTTCATCATACAAAAGTAACAAAATGTGCGCCCACCATGAGGCTCGAACCCACGACCACAAGGTTAAGAGCCTTGCGCTCCACCAACTGAGCTAGACGGGCATGTTGAGCAAAAACTAGTTTTTAAATTATACATAATAGCATGTAAAAATCAAAATTATATCCAAAGTTACCGAATTCCTTTAAAGAAGATAAATTGAACCCTTATTGCTAACTTTCCACAACGTATTGTCATGATCTTTATCTACCAAATTCCTTGGTGAATCATTAACTCGTGATTGTCACAACTTTGTGGTCTATGAAGAGTTAGTTTTTAGCTTTCTTGCTTGTTCGTTGAATGATGAACCAAGAATCAGTATCAACTTATTGAATTAGGGCAACACTGACTGGATAATACTCTCATGTTATGCCTACTTTCTTACAAGCCGATTTTTTCAGTGTGAGCTTGGAAATTTTCTCATTAAATCTACTTAATCCTAAATTGCACCTTTTAACAAGTGAAATACGTTAGACCCTGAGTAGACTTGGTAAGTATGTTGTGGATTTTACTCGATGTAAATAATAGCATACAAAACAACTAATTATAATACATTAAGGAGGTAAATTGATAAATAACCCCAACACATCCATATTGGTAAATAACTCCAACATAACCATACGAGGGAGGAGACGACAGAGCACCTTATGCTCTCCTGCAGGTGGACTAGGAGATTCTGGAGAGAGATACATAGATGGTGGGGTATCCAGCTCCCTCCCACTCAGACAGTTCATGATCTCTTCATGGGGTGGAGAGCCAGATTAGCAGACAGGGGAGCGAGGAGGGCCTGGAGCAGACTCGTGACGATGGGCTTTTGGTACATCTGGGTCACCAGGAACGGCAGGATCTTCAGGGACGAGGAGCGTTCGCCTGGAGAGACCCTCAGACTACTTCAGATGCGGTCGTATACTCTGGTGCAGGCAGACGAGGGACGGGACATCCAGTCTTGGACGGGAGAGCGCACTTTAGCCGCCTGGTGCGCGAACCCGAGGGTGGTACTCCATGCTATTCTTTCTTAGCTTATCTCTTTATTGGGTCATGTTTTTTCGGGGCTCTGTCTTTTATTTCTTTGTTTTGGGGCTCAGTTTTCCCTTTTTTCATTTGTACTCTGCTCTTTCCATTTATATTATTCATTATTGATGATCAAAAAAAAGAAAAAAGAAAACCTGATAAAATGCATACACATGTCCACAAAATAGAGAAAACCGTGTCCGGCTAAAATTTCAGGGAACTTGATAGCACGGTCGGTGGATAATTAAACTATCAATAATGTTAACAGCATGCCCCACCTAAAAAGTTCATCTAAAAAGTTCAAGTTTATAAGGGAATGTACATACTTGGTATTTTAAGAACATCCCTTCATGTTAGTTTGTTTCGGACACAAGGCTAATCGTTCACATGCAGAATCTTGTCAATCCAAGTTACATATAAGGGGCGGTTTAAATAACACATTTAAGTCTCCGCTTGTTAAATTTAGTTTTTAGATGGATCGAGATTCTAACAAATATCATTCAGATTAACAAGAAAATTTTCTTATCAATGTGACTAGTATAGTAATTTGTTACTAGTTCTTACCGCAAAAGTATACTCTTTCTATCTCAAAATAACTGTATCGTTTTCTTACAACCAATGCATACAATGATTAATCATGAATTATTGGAACCTGGAGGATAATATCAACTAGATAAATAATATGTGGTGATAGGGGTAATATCACTTTACTACAATTAAGTATACATTATGTATGTATAATGACTTGACACCATTAGAATTCCATTATGAAAATACCAAAATAGCTCTATGTTATTTGAACTTTTGGACTTATGTTTTTAAACTGTTTCTCTACCCTCTTTCATCCTATTAACACACACACGCACAATCTCTCTCTCTCTCTCTCTCTCTCTCTCTCTCTCTCATATTTTTATCTCCTATAATGATCTCCTTTTTGGTGAGATTCAAGTCTTGTCTAGAAGGAGCACACAAAGGAGTCCACATACACATTAGAGCCAACATTTGACTCAAAAAACTAGCATGTCAGTTTTAGATTCAAATGTGTATATAAAATTTTCCTTTACTTCATAATCTTCCGATATGAGAATTTGAACTCACATGTGAACCTAACAATCTCCCAATCAATATTGAGTCTCATCACATCACGTTGGCTCCTACTTAGCCCAAAATTTACTTGGTCTACTCAATCCCACAACGACTCTTTACATCATATCCAGACTCACCACCATGAGAGGGTCGATCATGGTTCGAGTCTTACCACTCATAGGAGTACCTGACCCACTTTACGAGGAGAGTCTACCAAATCAAGTCTCTGATATTACTATTGAGAAGATTCTGGCCCTACCTAAGAGTAATTGTATGATGTTGGGTGAAGCCGAACATGTGAGTTGTTGTCGTCGCTATCCAATTTCAACTCCACCATAATTCCCAATTTCATTTTCCGACTCTAGCTTTGACTTATCCCCTCCCCCGTAAGACTCTACCAACATATTCATAAACTAAATCAAATCACAAAACTCTCAATGATGTGATTGCTTGTCTCATCAATCAGACTTGACAATATGATTTATCACAACGATATAAACTTCGTCATCGATGAGATGTAAACTGGCCCAACCTGATATGTGTCGTCTTCTTTAGGTTGAATCACATGCTCAAACTACACCTTGTCGGCAATCACAAGTTAAGAAGCTGTCATATGTGGTAGCTCATGGAGCTACATGTTTGTTAAAGGTCTTCTTTAATGTTAATGGGTGGTATCTCATGGAGTATAGGGTTTAACAAAGGTCTTTATGAGGACGAGGGAGAAGGGGAAATAAAAAATGACCAATCTCATATTTCAAAAAATTAAAAGTAAACATGGATATTTAGTCATTTTATAGTGAATAAAAGTAAAATAAAGTGGAAGTTAACGACGTTATGTAACTAAACACAAAAAATATCTCACAAAGTATCATATGCAACAAGAAATATCTATATATATATATATGGAAGGGTTCGGTTGAGAACCAAATGTGTCGTGAGAACATGAGAATTACTGGACATTCCCTTATTTCCGTTGGACATTCATTTATTTTGAATGGATAAAGTGTTTCCGTTGGACATTTACCTACTTCCGCTGGACATTCACTTTTATTGGATATCACAATTTTTATTGGACATTCTCTTATTTTCAATGGACAAACTTAGTTATCACGTTCTCATAGGGGGGTTTAGTTCTCACCTGATCCAGCCCCTTTATATATATATAATCACATTCGGGTGCAAATCTCAGAAATGTCCGAACCCGTCTGAACGGTTGATCCAACCAACCATTTTTTGCGGATGCTTGACACGGAGAAACACTCCAACGTTAGTATGTCATACAGTTTCGTGAGGGCAATTTCGTCTTCCCACCAGAACACTACACTCACATGAACACATAAATATTGGGTGTAATGCCGCGATTATGAGTATAATGTCAACCTAAACCAAATTAAATTTTATTTGTGGCCATAAACATATACAACTTTCACTATATTTATATTGGGTGTATTGTTGCGATTCTAAGTATAATGTCGACCCTTTTATTTTTCAAAAAGTTGGTTTGCTCGCACCACAGGTGCTCTACCGGAGCCCGGCTCGGCCCGTGTCGTGCCGTTCCGGCCGGACGGCAACGGCGGCGCGCGTGTGGGTTTGGCGCAGTCGCAGGTTACCCCTAAAAGGCCCACACACAACTGATAGAGGAAGTGAGACAAACCAATATAAATAATAAAAAAGTTTCACATGTAAGCGATATGAGATTCCAACTGTGAGAGAAACCAGACTTACAAGTGTACAGTCTAAACTTGTGAGTGTATAGTCTATGAGTGTATCGTCAAACTTATGAGTGTATTGTCTGAACTTATGATTGTAATGTTCAAACTTGTGAGTGTATAGTCTATATTTGTGAGTGTGTAGTCTATACTTGTGAGTGTGTAGTCTATATTTGTGAGTGTATAGTCTAAACTTGTGAGTGTATTATCTACTCTTCATACACCCACACGTCAAGACCTGTATGAAGAGTAGACAATACACTCACAATGTACTTATGAGTGTACTGTCTAAACTTGTGATTCTAATGTTCAAACTTGTGAGTGTATAGTCTATACTTGTGAGTGTATAGTCTAAACTTGTGAGTGCATTGTCTACTCTTTATTAGGGATGTTCATGGGTGGTTCAACCGCCCAAATGAAAATATATTGACCCAACCATAGAGATGCGGTTAGAACTTTGACTGACCCGTTAACCGCCCAAAGTAGAGCGGGTCTGATATATTAAAAACCGCACGGGTTCGCGGTTGGATTGGTTGACGACACGCATCACCCGCCTAAATTTTCACAATAATATAAAACTTCAAAAAAGAAAATTTAATTTCATATTAGGCTAAAACCCATTAAACAATACATATTGATTGCAAATGTTTTTGGTAGTTGGAGCATTGAAAGTGAGAAGACGTAAACTAAACAGGGAGAAGAACTATCTAAAAAAGGATAATCGGTGGTCACTAGTCACCAAGTTCAGTTTGTGGATGTGGAGAGTTGTTCAAATGAGCCTCCTAAATTAAATGGGTTACCTTACTTATTGGGCTAAATTGATTAAATGGATTGGAAGTTTTGTAGTGCGGGTGGGGCGGTTACCTATGGTTTTGATGTATTCAACCCGCAACCCGCCAATTCTTGTGCGGGTCAAGCCTTTTTCATCCGCAACCCGCCCTTGAACCCGCGGGTAAAGCCTAACGGGCCGCGGCCAATTCGGGTGGGCGGTTAGACCGATTTTCGGTTGGAATATGAACACTCCTACTCTTTATACACCCACACGTCTAGACATGTATGAAGAGTAGACAATACACTCACAAATTTAGACTATACACTCATAAGTTTGAACATTACAATCACAAGTCTAGACTATACACACAAGTCTGAACATTACAATCACAAGTTTAGACAATACACTCATAAGTTGGACTATACACTCACACGTATAGACTAAACACTCGTAAGTTTAGTTTCTCTCACATTTGGAATCCCACATCGTTTACATGTGAAACTTTTTTGTTGTTTATATTGGTTTGTCTCCCTTCCTCTATAAGTTGTGTGTGTACGTTTCAGAGGTAACCTACGGCTACGGCCAAACCCAAACGCGCGCCGTTGATGCTGCCGTCGTCCGGCGGCTCGGCACGGGCCGAGACGGGCTCCGATAGACCACCTGTGGTGCGAGCAAACCAACCTTTTGGAAAAATAAAAGGGTCAACATTATACTCAGAATCACGACATTACACCCAATATAAATATGGTGAAAGTCGTTTGTATTTCTGGCCACAAATAAATTTAATTTGGTTTAGGTAGGGTTTACATAATACTCAGAATCACGACATTACACCCAATATAAATATAGTGAAACAAGTGGATGAAAATCAACGCGGAAATTGGGGGGAAATTCTTAAAGTAGCCACACGGAGCGCATTAGGTGGGGATTTCCGTCAGTTTGGGGTTGGTGAGATTGAGTGGATTGGACGATTGAGATGAATTTGTTGGATTCGGACGCGTTGGCCATTTATAGTAGAGTGTGCCCACATATATATATAGAAAGAGAGAGGATGGATCAGGTGAGAACTAAACTCTTTTGTTAGAATATGAGAACTTATCTTTGGCCAACGAAAATAAGTAAATGTCCAATAAAAGTAAGTGATATCTGATGGAAATGAATGTCCAATGAAAAATAAGCGAATGTCCAGTAAAAGTGAATGTTCAACAAGAATTAGTGAATGTCCAACGAAATAAGTGATTGTCCAGTGTTCTCGTGTTCTCACACCACAATTGGTTCTCAGCCGAACCAGCCTCTATATATATATGGCATGGTTCGAATGAGAACTAAATGTGTCGTGAGAACATGAGAACCACTGGACATTCACTTATTTCCATTGGACATTCATTTATTTTCAATGGACAAAGTGTTTTCATTGGACACTAACCTATTTCCGTCGAACATTCACTTTCATCGTTTATCAACATTTTCTTTGGACATTCACTTATTTTCAATGGACAAAGTCAGTTCTCACGTTCTTACAAAGGGGTTTGGTTCTCACTTGATTTGTCATATATATATATAGTATCATATTCAGCTACAAATCCACTGTACTGGCGAACCCGTCCGAACGGGTGATCCAACCATCAAATTTTCGCGTGGTGTCCGGATGGTTTACACGTGGAAACACGGAAAATTTCGCGCACTGTGCACTTAAGTGAGGGGCAATTTCGAATTTTTGCGCAGCAGAGTGTACTGTTCAACTTTTTCATTCGAAGTGTAATGTGCACCAGTGGGAGTGTAATGTCACTCTCAATGTTGGACATTACACTTTCAAATGTTGGACATTACACTCCTACGGTTGACATCACAATCTCAATGGTATGCACTTGCGAGTGTATAGTCTGCATTTGCGAGTGTATAGTCTGAACTATGTGAGTGTATAGTCTCCACTTGTTGACATTACACTCTCAATGTTGAACATTACACGCTCAATGTTGAACATTACACTTCCACTGTTGACATTACACTCGTACGGTTGACATTACACTCTGAATGAGAAAGATGAACAATACGCTCCGCTGCGCAAAAACTCGAAATTGCCCCTCATTTAAGTGCACAGTGCGCGACATTACACTCTCACGGCGGGACATTACACTGCCACGTGTCGCGCGCTCTTTTAATCGCACGAAAAGCAACAGTCATGATGTGTTCGTTCGATTCGGGCGGGTTGGGCGTTTGTAATAAATGGGCGTTGGCCATTTGTATATATATATATATACTACAAATGGCCAACGCATTCGAATCCATCCCAATCGTCCAATCCACTCAATCCCACCAACCCTAAACTGACAGAAATTCCCACCTAACGTACTCCGTATAGGTATTTTGGAAATTTCCCCCCAATTTTCGTGTTGATTGTTGTCCACTCGTTTCACTATATTTATATTAGGTGTAATGTCGCGATTTTAAGTATAATGTCAACCCAGCCCAACCTAAACCAAATTAAATTTATTTGTGGCCAGAAATACAAACGACTTTCACTATATTTATATTGGATGTAATGTCGTGATTCTGAGTATAATGTCAACCCTTTTATTTTTTCAAGAGGTTGGTTTGCTCGCACCGTAGGTGCTCTACCGGAGCCCGACCCGTGCCGAGCCATGCCGAACCGGCCAGACGGCGGTAGCGGCGGTGCGCGTGTGGGTTTGACCGTAGCCGCAGGTTACCCCTAAAAGGCACACACACAACTGATAGAGGAAAAGGAGACAAACCAATATAAACAACAAAAAACTTTCACATGTAAGCAATGTGGGGTTCCAAGTGTGAGAAAAATCAAACTTACTAGTGTATAGTCTAAACTTGTGAGTGTATAATCTAGAAGTGTGATTGTATAATCAAACTTACGAGTGTATTGTCTAAACCTGTGATTGTAATGTTCAAACTTGTGTGTATAGTCTAAAGTTGTAGGTATATAGTTTATATTTGTGAGTGTATAGTATAAACAACAAAAAAAGTTTCACATGTAAGTGATGTGGGATTCCAATTGTGATAGAAACCAAACTTACGAGTATATAGTCTAAACTCGTGAGTGTATAGTCTAGACGCGTGAGTGTGTAGTCTATGAGTGTATAGTCAAACTTATGAGTGTATTGTCTAAACTTGTGATTGTAATGTTCAAACTTGTGTGTATAATTTAAACTTGTATGTATATAGTCCATACTTGTGAGTGTATAATATAAACAACAAAAAAAGTTTCACATGTAAGCGGTGGGATTCCAAGTGTGAGAGAAACCAAACTTATGAGTGTATAGTCTAAACTTGTGAGTGTATAGTCTAGTCGTGTGAGTGTATAGTCTATGAGTCTACAGTCAAACTTATAAGTGTATTAACTAAACTTGTGATTGTAATGTTCAAACTTATGTGTTTAGTCTAAACTTGTAGTTATATAGTCCATACTTTTGAGTGTATAGTCTACACTTGTGAGTGTATAGTCTAAACTTGTGAATGTATTGTCTACTCTTCATACATGTCTAGACGTGTGGGTGTATGAAGAGTAGACAATACACTCACAAGTTTAGACAATGTACTCACAAGTTTGAACATTACCGTCACAAGTTTAGACAATATAGTCATCAGTTTGACTATACACTCATAGACTATATACTCACACTTTTAGGCTACACACTCACACGTTTAGAATATACACTAGTAAGTCTGATTTCTCTCACACTTGGAATTCCATATTGCTTACATGTGAAACTTTTTTATTGTTTACATTGGTTTGTCTACCTTCCTCTATCAGTTGTGTATGGGCATTTTAGGGGTAACCTGCGGCTACGACCAAACCCACACGCGCGTCACCGCTGCTGCTCGACCCGGCTCGGCACGACACGGGATATCAAAACCATAAACAACCCTATGTCTCGTGATTCTATCTAATTGAAGAAACCAAATCCCCTTCAAGTTAAGGATATTTTGCCGTCAAATCCAAGTAGAGTTGGAAATAAACACAAACAATTAAAAACAAGACCAAATTCTATTCAATCATGATTTTAATGTATTTAAGAAGTTTTTTAAAGTCTTGTGGTATTCAATAATGATTTTAGAAATATTTTTAAAGTCTTGTGGTATTCAATCATGATTTTAGAAATACTTTTAAAGTCTTGTGGTATTCAATCACGACTTTAAAAATACTTTTAAAATCTGAAGGTATTCTAAAAGTCAATGACTTTAAATGATTTTGAGAAATGGATGACTTTGAAAGTCCTTATATGCATAACAAATTATTTTAGAAGTATTATCTCAAAACATGAGATTTGCAAAGTCATTCCATTAAAACCATTAAGATTATAGACTTAGGGGGTGTATTCAATTAGGATTTTAATGGACTTTGAATGACTTTTTAAAAGTTCATGGATTCTCAAAGTTTACAAGACTCTTTCAAGTCTTGAAAGAGTTTTGATGATTTTAATGAAATGACTTTGCAAATTTCATGATTTGAGATGATACTTCTAAAAACTTTTTTATGCCTACAAAGACTTTCAAAATCATTCAAAGTCATCCATTTCTCAAAATCATTTAAAGTCATTGACATTTACAATACGTTTAGATTTTACAAGTATTTTTAAAGTCATGATTGAATACCACAAGACTTTAAAAATATTTTTAAATAAAAGTATTTCTAAAATCATGATTGAATACAACAAGACTTTGAAACTCTTCTTAAATCCATTAAAATCATGATTGAATACACTCCCCTTAGGGGGGTGTATTCAATTAGGATTTTGAATGAATTTTTAAAGTTTATGAATTTTTAAAGTCTACAAGACTCTTTTAAGTCTATAAAGAGTCTTCATGATTTTAATAGAATGACTTTGCAAATCTCATAATTTGAGATGATATTTCTAAAGAGTTTTTTATGCTTACAAAGACATTCAAAGTTATTCAAAGTCATCTATTTCACAAAATCATTTAAAGTCATTGACTTTTACAATACCTTTAGATTTTAAAAGTATTTTTAAAATCATGATTGAATACCACAAGACTTCAAAAGTATTTCTAAAACTATGATTGAATACCACAAGACTTTAAAAGTATTTCTAAAACCATGATTGAATGCCACCAAACTTTAAAAGTATTTCTAAAATTATGATTGAATACCACAAGACTTTAAAAGACAAATCCATTAAAATTATAATTAAATACACCCCCTTTAAAAAGTATCGTAAACTTTAAAAATTCATTAACTTTTAAAAATCATTCAAAACCCTAATTGGATACATTCCTAAATAATTTTGAAGTCTACTATATTCAGGAAGACCTAATCTACGTACAAACGGTGTGTTTTCCTCAACCTTTCTCTCATTTCTTGGCAATTTAGCCCTTTGGCGTCGTAGTCTTTTCTGTATTCGATCGTGGTCGACGCTTCGTTTCACGTTCTTCAATTTCTTCTTGTCTTCGTCAGCATGTAATTTTCTCCTTTACGCACTTCTACACAATACCCTTTGCCCTAATCTTTCATTCAGTCGAGGAACTGAACTTTGAATGCTATTCGATTTTCTTCTTTACACACACACACACACATATATGTCGTTTTTCCATTTTAAGCATACATAGTTTTTGTTTCTGTTAGAGATCTTCTAAGGAGCAGAAATCCCCCAAATATATGAAAAATCATTACTTTGTTGTCGGAGAGACATCGGTTTCTTCTTGCTCACCTGTTGCATGCATTGACTTTCTCTTGCAGTGTTCAAGATGAGCTTTACAGAGACTGTGGACTTGAGTAGTGAAGATGATGAAGAAGTTGTAGTGGTGGATGTGAAGCCTGTTAAATTGGAGCCTGGTTTTGTCGGCAACTCTCTGAAACCTAAAGGGCACTCTAATGTTCAGCAAAGAAGACAAGAGTCTGAAGAGAATAGGAGCTCAAATGCTTTAAGTAATGGCCAAAGTAGCACTAGTGTGTTGGAGCAAGGGCAGTCTCCAGTGAACGATACGGGCCTTTCTTCGTCGGCAACTGTATGCCCTGCACCACTTTGCAGACAATTCTGGAAATCTGGGAGTTATGAAGATGGCTTTGGATCTAAAGCCACTAGTCAATGTATTCACCTTTCTCCTATCATGTTATATGGTTTTCTAAGATTTTGTTAATTGTTTTCTAAATCTTTTTGGGTTCTACTATTTGCCAAATGCATGATCTTCAATAAGGTTATAGTCACAAATCCTCAAATTGCACCCTAGAATCTCTCTTTAGGCATGTATGTTAATGTTTGGTCAACTGTGAAACTACTCTCATTTTTTTTGGATGACAGTGGGAAAGAATTATCTTCACGTCCACCCCATGTTTCTTCATTCAAATGCTACTTCACACAAGTGGGCTTTTGGTGGTACGTCCTGCCAACTTGTTTTTCTTAGTGATCCTGTTGCTCTTCTACTTAATGATTAGTCGCTCCCTTTTCCTACATCCTCCTGTTTTCAGCCATAGCAGAATTGATCGACAATGCTGTTGACGAGGTAATTGTTAATGCTTTCAAACAGCCTACACTGTTGTTTTGGTATTGTAATTTTGGATCACAAAGATGAGATTGTGTCGCAAAATAACGACCGCAAATAGTGCAATATATGCTATGACTTTTCTTAAAAGGCTCTATATATTTTTAAAAACTTTTGAACTATTTCCTAAGCTTTTGTTTTGGTTAAGTTGCACTGTATTATCATGATATCTTATGTTCTCTCTCTGTAAAAGAAAGAAGAATGGAAAGAACTGAGATATTGATTTTATCTGGCAGGATATCATCTATCTGAACTATTGTCATTAACTTGATTTTAGGATAAATATTGAATTATAAAGAGAACATTGAGAAACTATGACATGTTAAGGGTGCCACAAAAGTTGAAACCTGTCAGGCTATGTCCTTTATACGTATATCGGCATTCGGCAATAAGCTGATTCATCTTTGATCTCATTGTGATGGTTCGTTTGATATGCAGTGCACAAATGAAATGATATTTTCACATGATATATTGCCTTTCCCTTGAGACGAAATAGGATATGTATGATCTTTCTAGCTTTTGGTCTCATCTTTAACTCCAGTTCAGTTTAACCATACTACATGTTCTCACCATGTGGGTATCTAAATGTCTGCTCAGTATGGATTCTTAATGTTCTCTTAAATGATTTCATGTTGTCGCATGATGGCTTCTTCTTTGTATTTCATGATGTGTATATTTTTGGTTGGATAGATCCAAAATGGGGCCACTTTTGTCATTGTAGATAAAACCTCAAATCCAAGGGATGGGAGTTCAGCACTGCTAATTCAAGGTATTTGACATCTTGAACCTTGTAAATGCCATTTATAATTTCCTAAAGGCACATCCAAGAATGGGAAAACAGTTCACTTAACTCCTATTTTCTGAAAATGTGGTCTTGCAATTAGATGATGGTAGTGGAATGGATGCGGAAGCGATGAGGCGTTGCATGAGTTTTGGATTTTCAGATAAAAAATCAAAATCATCCATTGGGAAATGTGCGTGACTTATGACTTAATTCTTTAGATTTGTGTTTTTCCTATGATATTTATCAGTTGATTTTAGCTTTGCAGATGGCAACGGCTTCAAGACCAGCACAATGAGACTTGGGGCAGATGTTATAGTTTTCAGCCGCTACTTGAATAATAGGTTAGTCTGTAATCGTGAAATACTCCTATACCCTGTGCGTTTAAATTTCTCTGTTAAATATTTTTGCATAATTAGCGATGCATAATCACTTCTAAATTGTTAATAGGGTAGATTTGTATATTATCATCATGTAAATATTTTATTTTTAAGAAAATATATTTTTGCTTTATGTGGAATTTGCAGGGTTGTTTACATGTTCGATGTTGATCCTTTTTTTGCTAGCTAAAAGCAACTTCTCACATGCTTGATTGAAATCTTACTAGAGAGGGATACTTAATTATTATGAACTATGAAAATAGTTATAACAGTTTGGCCATTGTTTGTGCTGAATATATAAGGCAATGAGCTTATTTGACACCATTAAATAATCTGTTGAAGCCGTGACTGTATGGTACAAGTACAACTACAAATATTACCATTTTGTCTTGTTCTACTCTAGAAAATACAGATCCTTCACTTTGTTATGAGTAAATACGGGATACTGTTTGATTTTGTTGGAGATTGTGGAAAAAGGCTTCTTGATCATACCCTAACAATTGAAGTTACACAGTTGTTCATGGTCTTCTAATGCAGACTATGCACAAGTATGTGTGGTATAAAACATTTTTCCAGCAAAAGAATTTTTCGGGTTTTATGCTGATATAAAGAATGTATATAATTATCTGTAGATATCAAAGCAAACTTGTCTCCTTAATGTCTCTTCTTTTTCATGTTCAGGGTGTTGTCTCAAAGCATCGGTCTCCTTTCTTATACGTTCCTGTCACGGACAGGTCATGATAGAATAGTAGTACCTATGGTTAGTACTATTACTTAAGTCTTACTGCGGACCATGTATTCTGGCCAATTTTTATCTGTATATTTTTCTTTTCTGTTCTGATCTGGCTAGAAAAACAAGAAATGTAGGCTGGTAAAAAACTTCACTTGTTTGCAGCTGCTTCCCTGTGCTAAGAAGCACGTACATGCCATAACACTTGTATCCGATGATATAATAGCCATCTATACAGTATTTGTTAAATGCTTATAGGGATGGCTTTTACTTCTTGACTCACGACTACTTGCTTTATGGGTTTAGTTCAATTGTAGTGACTCAGTTCTTGAGTTATTTTCAGGTAGATTATGAGTTCAACACGTCCACGGGAACATTGGAACACCGGAATTCTAAGGAACACTTCACATCTAATCTTTCCACGCTGTTACAATGGTCTCCATTTTCCACAGAAGCTGAGCTTCTGAAGCAAGTAAGCACCCAAAATCTTTTTCCATGTCTTCTATACTCTACTGTTCCCTGATATTCACCAATATGTATGTTACCTAATTTAGGGCACATCTCAATCTACACTCAAGCATTTCTCTGTCCTAGCTGTCAACTCATGTCATAATGCATGTAGTTTATTCTGTTGAGTATGAAAGGTGCCACTTAAATCTTATGAAAGGTGCTGTTATTTCATTTCCAGAAGTCATATTTCATTCATGTTATGCATCTGGTTTTAGCATTACTACGACTACAATTTCATATTATATTTCAAGTAATCATAGAAATGCTCAAGTATTTTATGAATTTCATTGGAATATCTATTCAAATGAAATGGAGCTTCTGGGATATATCATATTTACCCCAATATTAAGTTGAACTAAAGATGCTCTGACCTAATATCTTCTAAAGAAGCTATGAATCTCAGATACCATTAAAAGTATCTTGATTTGAATATTTTCATACTAGAAAACAGTTATCTGAGGTGTGCCCTTTACAAAGTCAAAGTTGATTGTTATGTCAATACAGCAGGGCATCCTTAAAAACTCAAAAATGGCAAGTTGCTATGCTCTAAAATTGGTAACATGCTGTCTGAAGCTATAACGCGCTATAATTTTTGCTACTTTGCTCCAAAAGAAGTGTCTTTGTTTTTATTGTCAGAAGAATAATAAAGTCGAATAGTACATGTTAACTCAGATTTTTTCTTCTTATAGCATTTGTCCAAATTTGCTTAGTTGCCTTGCACTTAAATCAATCTGCGTGGGAAGATTGTAGTGCTATTCTGGTCATATATTTCTAGGCATACTAACATTGTAAGAAAAGTTGAAACTTACAAGGAAATATGTAATATTTTTATGTTCTGCTTTCTAAAATCTGCTTTGATTGCTGTTTCAATCTGATGGCAGTTTAATGATGTTGGGTCTCATGGAACAAAAGTTATCATCTACAACCTATGGCTAACCGAAGATGGCAAAGTGGAGCTGGACTTTGACACAGATCCTGAGGTTAAATTCTGAGCATTGTTTAATTAATTAATTTTTTTTTTCTGAAATTAGGATTGTTATCATTTTAGATTTTTGCGTGGCTATTTTGCATTGGTGTGCGCAGGACATTCGTATTGGTGGTGATTCTAGAAAAGCACAAAATGCACTACATGAAAAGCACATTGCTAACAGACTCCATTTTTCTCTCCGTGTAAGATCATGATAGATAATCACAGCTAAATAGGTTCATGAGAAATTATAATTTCTAAAATAATTTCTATCATTCTCCACAGGAATACTTGTCCATCTTGTATTTGCGGATGCCTCCAAGCTTCAGTATGATACTGCGTGGCCGAGTTGTTGAGCATCGCATTATTGCCAATGATCTGAAATATCCTGAATTCATCTTATATAAACCTCAAAGTGGTGGTTGCGTGGAGGTAATAATTTCCTGAAGCAATTTTTATTTGCAGAGTTTGTTTTATGAAAAGTAATGTATCTCTGAATATTGCGGAATGCTTCTACGATGTTGTCCATTGCCAAACTTAGCTTTGGTGTATGTGGGTTCTATTTGGCTTGCCATCGATTGGCAGTAGGTCTAAAGAGATGGCATGTACTTAAGTTTAGAAGGAAAAGAGAAAAAAAGGGAGCACTATTCTTTCCTTTGAAGCCCATCAAATAATATTTATCCAAAAATGACTGGATAGATTCATAGATATAATAAAAACAATTTTGAGATTTAAGTGCAGTATGTTTCTAAGGTTTTCCTTAGGCCTGATATTTGACTTCCTTCCATGGGTAAACAACGCACAACAGGATGATATTTTTTCTTTTCCCCCCTCCATAAGACCTCCCATCATCTCCATACTTATTTCCTGTGAATGTAAAGGTTTCTAGCTATTGAACTGTTTCTTAAATGTGTATTTTACATCTTGATGTTTTTAATAAGCATAAACCCCCCGTCAATAGTTTTTACTACATTGCTAAGAAGATAAATACATGTTTATCTATAAATGGATATGGATGCTTAGGTTATAGTAGTCTAATTTGACAGTTAATTTCCTCTCCCTTAATGTGTGTATAATGATATTCCATGATAAATAGTCTAACTTTGGATTATCCAGTACCTATCTTTCCCTTGTTGTGGTAAACCCTGGAAAACCACTCTCAATCTGAGAGCATGTCCTGATTAAGCCGTAAGAAAGCAAACCTCATGCCTGATTAGTTAGCTACCTATTTGAGTTCTCTCAATGTTACTATGACGCTTCATCTTAACTCAAAGTTTTTTGTGATATTTGCATTGTTGCTCTGGTTTTATGTGATATTTGGCACCTCTAATTTGCGTTGTTGCTATGGTATAATTGTGTAGGGGGAGGTGTTAACTTCAATTGGATTTCTAAAAGAAGCTCCACAAGTCAACTTCCACGGCTTCAATGTTTACCACAAGAATCGTCTTGTACTGGTAATTGCTGTTTACTTGGGTTCTGTATCCAATTAAAAATCATCTGTTGAATAGTTATTGATGTCCATAAGCTTTGTTTTTTGCAGCCATTTTGGCAAGTCGTTAGCTATTCAGACAGTAGGGGCAGAGGAGTTGTTGGTGAGAAGCTTACTAAAGCATCTGCCTCACTTTTATTATTTTGATCCTTTTAAGTATAAATTTGTGTAAGCAATTGAGGTAAAATAATTTTTTATTATTTGTTCTAGGTGTTCTGGAAGCAAATTTTATTGAGCCGAGTCATAACAAACAAGATTTTGAGAGAACCTCCGTTTTCCAGAAACTTGAAAAACGGCTGAAGGAAATGACCTTGGAATACTGGTGCATCTACTTGATGAACTTAACTCTTTGTTATATTTAGAAAATGCCATATATTTTTTTAGGAATTGGTTGATAGTGGCTTCTCTTATTCTAAGGTTGTCTCCATCATGCTTTTCCTTTATAGATTTTGGATCTGCTTAGAAAAGAATAGAAATTAATGCATCTTCTTCATCTATTATACCCCATGTGGTTGGCTCTGCGTATTATACCCAAAAACCACAAAGCATAAGATTTTTCTCAATGTATTTAAAGTTTTTTTTCACATTTGGAAATATGCACTTGAGACTTCAGATACTGCACAATACACTGAATGATTATGACGATTTCTATTTTTGAGTAATGTTCATATTGGTATGTTATAAGCTTGTAAAGTTTCTATTTGGTATAAGTTTGAAAGACCAACCTAATGATTAATTAATGTGACTGAACATTGGCAGGGATTATCATTGCGGGCTTATTGGTTATCAGCCGAAAAAGAAGTCTCGAGCACAAATGCCACCTATTACACATCTTAGTGGTAAGGAACACCTGGTTAGGTTGCCAAACAGTTCCGAATATGGTACAAAAACAGCTTCTATAAGCAGAAGCTTTCAGCATCCAACAGCTAACTTTGTCCCTACAGAAAGAGAAAAACGTCTAATGTCTGACTCCCATAGAATATCCAACAAAGGTTAATGCTTTACAAAATTAAGCTTTCTCCATTATTAACTGTACTGGTTATTTCCTAAGCTCTAATGCCTTGTTGATTCAGAATCATCAGGTATGAAGAGGAAGGAACATGGTGATTCAGCTGAACTCCAGATAGTAAAGAGGCAGGTGGGGACAGGGGCCAATGCAGTTGCTATCAGGGAGATGCAGGTATCTTTTGCGATTAGTCGTAGTTTAGAACTTTTTTTTAGTTCAGAGCATCACATAAAACATTGGTAAGTACCTCTAACAAGTCAGTTAAAATTCCTGATACTGACTTACTAATTTGAATTTCAAATATTACGGGGAAAAGCAATAAGATATAATTGTATATTATTTGTTACATATTTAAAGGTTGATATCAAACGTGGAAATGTGGGTTAATCACTTTTGTGTTTACAAAACATATATATCTATGATTAACGCTCGATTGTTGAAGACAACCTTCTATTGTCCATAAAATGAAAACCCCTATTATGTATCCTTTTTTATATTTTATTCAGTATTGTCTTATAACATTGTTTTTATTTATTTTTTGATGATTAATGACTATGTCGATGGTTTAATGATTTGCTTATTGGGTTTAAGCTCATGCCTATATCTATTTTCCTCTATAGTTTTGCTCTTAGACCGTTATTGATATGCATCTTTTGTAGCCTGCTGGCACAATGGCAAATCATTTGATAGACCAAGAGGCTGCAAACTTGCTGCAAGTAAACAAGGAGCTACATGCAAAGTGAGTACATTATAATATTACACATACTATGGCAATTTGTCAACTCTTCATACATTTATTATGCTGCCTAAATTGGTGTTGAGGTTCAATTGTGAAAATTAGTATGTTTTCTTGCATGTCCCATTTGTATTGATCGAATACTTTTTAATGGGAAGTAGTAATTTTAGTTGATGAATGATTCCAAATTATGACCAGCTGTTATCATCTTTTAACATCATTCTCACTGGGCACTTCTTATTTGTATTCATCTTTCAGATGCTCGGTCTATGAGCAAACACAGAAAGAACTTAATCTCAAGGTACTTAATGTTCTACCGAATCTCAGCACTACATATTTGTTTGTACTTGGATTCACTGATTATGCCATAGTTTTGGCGCATTTCACTTGAATGTTACATCATATTTGTTGCATAAAGCATTTTGAAAATATAACAGCAAATCAGGACAAAAGAAAATGGTAGTGTAAATTGATGAGTTAACTTGAAGTAAAAACACTTCTTTATGGTTGTTACTTTTGTAATAATAGTGGGGAATGTAATTGTTCTTGTTTTACAGGTGACACAGCTTAGAAATGAAATAGCCGAGCGTCGAAGAGAATTTACACGGATAGTAGGTGAAATAAAGTCGTTGGGCACAGTGAAGGAGGAGGGGAAGAAAATACACGTGTAGATCTTGTAGGTTGTGCTTCAATTCTTTAATTTGTATAACAATGTTGTGTTTTCTCCTGTAAATAGAGTAGGGAGAGTTGAGGTCCATGGGCAACAAGGCTTACGCTACTCCAGTGGATTGTTGATTCAGATCGTCTGCGCCTGGAGGCAAAGAGACACTTTGCAGGAAGATTTTTTAGGTTTGCCTAGGACATGACCTTGTACAGAAGCCGCAATGTGTAGAAATGTGACTTAAACATTTTAAGTGTTTGTAGCATTGATCAATTCTGCATTTTAACAAAACCTCATGAGGAGGCTTGTAGAAGGGGTAATTTCATGTCAATAGCCTAACTTTGCCTCATTTTCAAATCAGTACCCTAAGTTTGAAAAGTTTTTTATCGGTATCAAAAGTTTAATTAGTTGCAGATAAGTACCTAGGGGGATTAAATTTAACAGAATTGATATGCAAAAGACTAAAATGCCCCTAATACTTAATTTTTTAGTTTGGTAATTAATCGGTAAATATGAAAATACTATTTTACCCTCTTAAACAATAAACTAATTATATGGTTTAAGGATATTTTAGTCTTTTCAAATAAATTTTTTTTAAAAATAAATAAATTTAAATTAAAACCTAGTGAAAACCATAAGCCCCCCTTCTTCAACCTCCCCTCACTCTCTCTCATGACCACTTCCTTCAATTCTCCCCATTCTCCAATCAACTGAAATTCTAAATCTCCTTTGATTTGTTTCCCTCCATGACTCTATCGCTCACATTGTTCTCAACCACGCCATGGACACGTCGACGATCGAGAACGAAACCGTTCCGATCAAGCCAGTATGTGTTGGCGCGCGCATTGGCTCCAATGGAAGGGACGTCAACGTAGAGCAAGATGGTGATGCCAGACTAATTGAAATTAAAATATACAGGCTAAAACCACTGCCCTTCAATCCAGCACCAACTTAGCTCAGTAAGTCTTCATTTTTTAGCAATAAATAAATCAAGAGCAAATCAGATCAAGCACTGTGATACTATTGAAACCAGAAGGGGCAAGAAATGAAATATTCAAAAAATCCCAGATCGAGCAACACCCACCAAAATTCAATGGACAAAAAGAAAACCCACAAGTAAAGTTCAACTAAAACTCGAATCGGAAGAACCTTAGGCTTGAGATTGGAGTCGAAATCAAACTTCCAGTGGCGGTAGTAGGGGAAGGAAGGAGAGGAGGTGCGGAGGAGGGAGGGGCAATCGGAGGGGGGGGATGGGAGATGGGAGAGGTGGTCTCAGTTCCGGGAAGCTGGAGGTGGTTGGATCCCAGATGCACGGCGGCGCGACAGTGGAGGTCTGCAAGGTTGAAGGCTTGAGGTTGAAGAAGGACAATATTGTAATTTCACATATTAATTTTGATTATTTTATTTATTTACTTAAAAAGACATATATGCCACTTAAATAATTGTACACTTTGTTATTCAATGGAGGGTATGATGGTAATTTTATATTTATCATATAATTACCACACAAATTATACTTTGAGGGCTCTTTGGTTTTTGTGCATACCAATTCTGATAAATTTAAGGGGTAATTCCATGTCAGTACCCCAAATTTGCCTCATTTTCAAATCAGTACCCTAATTTTGAAAAGTTTTTTGCCGTTACCTCAAGTTTAATTAGTTGCAGATTAGTACATAATATGTTAAGTCTAGGGGTAATTACAGATCAGTACACCCACCGAAACCTCATTCCAAGATTAGTACCTCAAGTTTGATTTTTTTTTTCTCGGTCCCCCAAGTTTACAAAGTTAACACTTAAGTCTAAAATATATTAAATCTAACAGAAGTGTTTATAAAAAGTCTAAAATGCCTTTAGTGTTTAACTCTTGAACATTAGTTTATACATATGAAATGACCATTATGCCCTTAAATAAAAAAAACAATTTCAACTAATGGATTAAGGACATATTTGTCTTTTCATATAAATAAATAAATAAAATAAATTAAATAAAAACTGATTAATTTATTGTATTAAATAATCATTAAAACATGAAAAATACATAAATACCCTCGTAAATCAATCTAATTTTCAAATAATGCCCCACACATTCTCTCTTTTCTCACCTCTGTTAAGCTCCAACCAATACAAGAATCTCACATTTAGAAACAACAAAAATTCAAGATACAACAAAAACTTAAGACACATTTATTTGGGATTTGAAGGTGAAGCCGTTAATGGACGAGGTCGGGGAGGGCGTCTTCGCACAACAGCTCCGGTAGAAGAACCCTAGCAGCCGGCCGGAGGTGAGGACATGGCCAGAGACTCCTCTGTTGCATTGAAACTCCATTTGGCCGAGACCGACCCAGCCTAGAACCCAGATCTGGCAAATCGAGAAACCCAAATTGGCCGCGTTCTCGTCGATACCTAGAAAATCAAGGCCGGGGACGAGATCGTTGAGTCAGACGTGGATGCGCATCCCCGCCGCGCGCCACTACAGAAGTGGAGTGAACGCCTGAGACATGTCGACGGTACCGAGACGTTGAAGAAGAAGAATATTTTCCATTGAAGAAGTGGCGGCGGAGAAGTGAAAGATGGTGGAAGGAAGAAGAAGAAGGCAGAAGGGTTTTGATATGAATAATTATTTATAATTTTAAAATGTTTATTAAAAGACTAATATACCCTTGAATAATATTTATCAAAAATGATGAAAAGGGACAAAAGAGTCATTCTATATAATCTTTTCCATCTTCAGCATTATTTTAATTTTTGCTTGAAAAGACAAATTTACCCTCAAAGCATGGTTTACTCTGTTACTTAATAAAGGGTAAAATAGTCATTCAATATTTCATCAAATAATTATATAATTGGGTAATTATGTAAAGAGGGCATTTTGGTCATTACAAAAATAGAGTTGTTAGATTTAACAGAATTTACACTTAAGTGTTAACTTTTCAAACTTGGGGGACCGAGAAAAAAAAATCAAATTTGGGGTACCAATTCTGGAATGAGGTTTCGACGGGTGTACTGATCTGTAATTACCCCTAAATCTAACATAATTGGGATGTCAAAAGACCAAAATGCCCCTAATGCTTATAATAATTAATATTACATTGAAAATTTTGAATTTAATAACTCTCTCATACGACTTCTGTTTCGAGCTTATAGTATATCAAATCGAAGAAAATCGAAAGATAAACAACTTTGAAGAATATTAATAATTAAATAATATTTATTAATGATTAAATAATATTTATAATTAATAATTAAATAATATTAATTATTATTTTAATTTAATTACTAATATTATTCGTCATAGTTTTTTATCTTCCGATTCTCTTCGATTTGATATTTTATGAACCCGAAACGGAGGTTGTATGAGCAAGTTATTCCATTCAAAAGTTTCAATATAATATTAAGGGTAAATTCCACATGACCCCCCTTGACTATACGCGTGTCTCACATGCCCCCCCTTAACTACAAAATCAATTTGTGAGGTGCCTTAACTATCCAAAAATCCCACTTTACCTTTTTTGTTGACTTTTTTCAAAATTCTGTTAAGTTTTTGTGAAATGACGAAAATACCCTTATATCTGAAAAATTAAAATAAATAAATAAAAATGATTTTGAACTTTTTTTTCTAATTTTCTCGTTGTACAAAATTAAGAATAAAATTTTGTTAATAGTAAAAATAATTTTTAAAAAGTTTTTTTTACAAAAAAAATTTAAAAATAAAAAATTACTTTTAAACATCGTTTTTTATTTTTATTAATTTTTATAAATATTTTTTTAAATAAAAAATTAATACTAAAATATTATTTTTATTCTTTATTTTGTACAACTAGAAAATAGAAAAAAAAAGTTCAAAATCATTTTTATTTATTTATTTTCATTTTTCAGATATAAGGGTATTTTCGTCATTTCACAAAAAACATAACAGAATTTTGAAAAAAGTTAACAAAAAAAGGTAAAGTGGGATTTTTGGATAGTTAAGGCACCTCACAGATTGATTTGTAGTTAAGGGGGGTCATGTGAGACACGTGTATAGTTAAGGGGGTCATGTGGAATTTACCCTAATATTAATTATTATAAGCATTAGGGGCATTTGGTCTTTTCACATCCAAAATATGTTAGATTTAACAAATTATGTACTTATCTGCAACTAATTAAACTTGAGTTACCGGCAAAAAACTTTTCAAACTTGGGGTACTGATTTGAAAATGAGGCAAAGTTGGGTACTGACATGAAATTACCCCTAGATTTAACCCCATAGGTACTTATCTGCAACTAATTAAACTTGAGATACCGACAAAAAAAATTTAAAACTTAGGGTACTGATTTAAAAATGAGACAAAGTTGAGATATTGACATGAAATTATCCCTTAAAGAATGACCAAATGCAAATGGAACTCAAGGACATATCTTACCTACCTTTGTCCATTGGCTTCCCTCATTTTCTTTATCTTTCATGTTTTTATCCAATTCATACGAAATAGTTACTTGGAAAAATACTAATTTCAAAAGACTTAAAGTTTCATCATCTTGCATCAGTGACAATTAAAGCAATGGATGCTTGAATTGCCGTTGCAATCTATTTTGCTATGACTGTCCTAGCAAGCATTGTTCAGCTCTAACCCATGGATCAACCTCAGTCATACACTACACACGTTGGTGAATGGTGACAACGTCTGTCTGAGTGGGAGAAACCGAACTTGCATTCCTCAACCACAAAAGCATAACTACATGGATTGAAGGCGACAAGACATATTATAGGCCCTATAAATAGAGATGGCAATGAGGCGAGGATGGCCATATCCGTATCACATTTATTTACTTGAGCATGTACACGTATCTGCTCATTTATCGGGTATCTGATCCGATCAATATCTGAAGGTTATGAACATTTTAAAACGCGTATTCGAAAGTAAATACATAAGTAATTGAAAAAATAAATACAAAAACATGATAAAGTTCTTTATACAAGTTATCGAACACAATACAATTCACAGTTCAAGCTACCAAACAGAATATAGTTCACGATTCAAGCCAAGCCCATGACGATGATATTATTGTTGCTATTGATGTTGCTGATGTGTTACTGAATATAAAACAAATGACTCAAAATTAAAACCAATTGGAGTTTAAAGATTATATTTATTTCATAAATAAGTGAAATTTGAATTAAAACAAAATATTTGAAGTGATTGGATTGGGTCAATCTCAAGATTTATGGATGATTCTTGTTGTTCATAATATAATGAGGATATCCTTTTATACAGGGTCTACTAATCAAAATTAAGAAATTAGGAAACCATAGTAACCCTAATTGACAGAGTGCATCAGTGTCAACCCCGGTTTGTTTATACATGTTATTCAAAATTAAATTTCAAAAACCAAAACTCCAAAAAAATAAATCATAATTGGGCATAAATCAGTCGCTGATTGAAGTGGCAAAACAAAACCCACACACCCTTATGTTTAATGAAAATTTCAAAATATTGTCTTGAAATTTTTAATTTTCAGCCGAAATCTTTTAACATTGAAACAATATACACAAATATGATTCATACTCGGTTGCGAGCATGCGAATTGTGTCACTTCAGCGCGCGCACACACAAATAAGATTATGATTGATGACGTGTTACGAGTGACCTTATATGAAAACATTCAAGATCCTGTATCAACACAGTCAAGACCTTGGACCAAAACAGTCAACACATTGTACCAAAACAGCTAAAACCTTGTACCAAAACAAAACAGTAGTCAGTAAACCATGTTGAGAGAAAATGGGAAAGAGTTCCAGTCTCCCTGGTACAAGGTCCGTGCAATCCAGTATGCGGTCATGCATACTGGGTACAAGGTCTCGTCTCGCTGACAAGTGATTTGAGTCATTCTAAAAACCAAAGGGAAGAGAGAATCCTTTAGAAGAGAGGTGTAATGAGGTTGGTGAGTGTAACAAGTGGGAAAACCGGATGCAACGAATTCGCTAGGATTCTGGTTACCCCGGAACCTCGTTTAAGTATAGTTAAGTTGAAACGATTATCACTTAAGTACAAATACATTCGAAAAGTTTCTTAAAACATAATTGAAGTTTATTTTTTCTTCTCGTTTTGCCCATTTTTAGTACAAAAAGACTAAAATGCATCTTTTTGGCTTCAAATTTTCAAACTTAAGCCATTTTTTTCATTTTACCTCCCTTGAAAAATGGGTGAGTTTTGTACACTTAAAGACTTCGAATAACATTAGGGGTCTTCATAAGAAATGTAGCATACTTTCATAACTTTATGAAATGATAAGTTTCACAAAATTTGGAGATCGTGTCGTAAATCACAAGTGGGTTCGAATTTTCTGATGAAAACTTGATTGTTCGGAAAGTTCATGTTTACAACAGAAAAATTTGAACGTACTTTCGACATACATAACGACCTCCAAATTTTGTGAAGCTTAGTATTTAATAATGTATAAAAGTCTATTACATATCTTATTTTTACTTTCAAAGCGAGAGAGACGAGGAAAATGTGAGAGAGAGAGAATGGTACTTTAGTCTTAAAGGTATTTGTATTTTGACAAAATAAAAATAAATTAATATCTAAGAGAAATCCTTACTTAAAAAATTGTCGAACAAAAAAATCTTATGAGAGAAAAAAATTCATATGTAGTTAAATGCAAATCACTTGATTATACGAGTAGTTTGCTGACCTTTTATTTAGGGAAAGTCACAATTTCTCGTGCTTAACTATCAATCATTTTCACTTGGCTATACCTAACTTATTTTTTAGTCTGGATAGTACTTTAAATATCAATGTTTTTCACTTTACTACAATTTGTTCAATTATGTTAAATTTTTGTTAAAAGACAATGTTAAATTTTTGTTGAAAAAGACAAAATTTCCCTTTGACACATTTCAAAAATACCATAACCTTAACCTCTAACCTAACCCTAAGAATTAATTTTAAACTATTAATTTATAGTTTAATAAAAAATTTTTTATAATTAATTATTATAATCATCATTATTATTATTATTATTTTGAAGAAAGTAATATTAGATTATAATACATCACAATAATTATTATTAAATACTAAAAACAATAATTATTATTAAATAGTAATCCTAATAAATATTTATTAAAAATATTATAATTTTGAATTAAAAAACAAAAAACAAAAAAACTTTTGCTTCATCGTCGTTTCGTTGGGTTTAGTCGCCAGACTTTCCACTCTGCCGGAGAAGTCGATCAGTCTTGACTCTTGAGTGATGCAGTGGCAATTTGAATCTTGGTGTTTTTGTCGGAGTTGAAGGAGACCTCTGTCGAGCAGAGACCTTTATCAAGCCGAGACCTCTGTTGATCAAAGACTTCCGTCGAGTCGACATCTCCTCGTTCAAATTTGTCACAAACGGAGATGGCATACAGGTCCTCATCTCTAATATGCTTTTATGGCGTCGTATTCGACGTGTTCATGTGATTTCAGTTTATTTTTTAATTTATAAAAATAGCATTATTCCCTTACAAATTCATTTCATATTGGATGTACAACTGTCATTTCACGTCAAATGAACATTTGATTTTTGTGAGGCCTATTTTACATTTTATTTTAAATTACTAATAAATACTAATAAAAATTCGAAAGAAAACTAACAGAGTCAAGGGTTTACTGAACAAAAAAATATAATACTGGTACTGCAGGTACCAAAAACAAATTTTCTTATAAATAAGTTATGTGTAATAAGTGAAAATTGCCATATTTTGTTATATTCATGACTATGACTCATGTAAGGGTGAGCATAGGCCGTGCTGGACAGTTCATAGCTTAATTTTGGGTCCATTCCAGACTTAACGGGTTGGCTATTTTCTTGTCCATTCCCGATCCATGAAGAGTGTTGTCCGTTGGACAAGTGGGCGGGTTGAGCCCAGACGGGTTCCGGGTTAGCCCAGCCCGTCCATAACATTAAAAAAACATATTGTACACAAAAATTAATTGCAAAAATAAATTATATACACAAAACATATTGCAAAATTAATACTTCAATATCATAAGAATAGATTGTTAATAACATTTAGAGTAGTTTATATGAAAATTGTACTTTTCGAACTTGTTTGGTAAAAAAATTAAATGACCCTTTTAACATTAGTGTGAGTTGTGTGTGTTTAGTTAGTTAGTTAGTTAAGTTCATTAGGTCGGGTTAGTCCGGACACCCTACTTTATGTCAGTAACCCGGCCTGTGATATTTATATGATGCCTGTTCCCAATATGGGTCACTCCGGATTGGAACTATGAGTGGACGGGTTGGTCCGAATTAGTCAGAGTTCACGAATTGGGCCTGTCCAGACATTTCTGCTCACCCCTAAACTCATGTATGGGAAACGACAGTCGTACTGGCAGGCAGTGTTGAAGATGTATAGGAATAGAATAGGCGCGTATCTTCTGCACTGTACACGAACCGCATCTCTTTCCGAGAAAGCGAAGCTCCACAAAGCCACATCAATGGCTCCACCTTCCTCTTTCAAGGTCTGTTCCCTCCCTACATTTTTTGCTTAAATGTTCTTTGCTGCTTCTTAGCTCGCCCTGCAAATTTACAATTCCGAGTTCAAATTAAATTCCATGCTTTGGGGAGGAGATTGCTAGGTTTTGGATTTCCTCTTGTAGTGTTAAAATGTTTTAGTTGTGATGGTTGGATGCAATTTCGGGTGACAGATTATATTGGGTTCACAATCCATGGCTCGAAAGCAAATTCTGTCTGAGATGGGTTATGAGTTCACAATTGTGGTATGTTGTTACACATTCATGGGTATTGTTTTTGTTTTGTTGTTTGTTAACAATGGAGATAAGCACATTGACCCAGAGTTATGCATTAGACTGCAGATATAGATGAGAAGGGGATTAGAAAGGAAAGGCCAGAAGACCTGGTGGTTGCTCTAGCCGAGGCTAAGGTAGGTTCTCGTCTTTTGCCGTATCTCCTAATTTTCCTAGGCGATGTGATGTACTTGCATAATGCAGCTATGTCCAGTTTTACTTATAGGCTTATAGCTACTGACCCTTCAACTATATTTTCTTATTATGCTCATAAACGTATTCCTTTTCACTTGTTATCTTGGTAAAGCAAATATTATGGTATTTTACCTTGATTTTTTTCCGTAGGCAGATGCCATCATATCAAGGCTCCGAGCAGCAGGGGAACTGAAGTCAGAGGATGCATGTCCTACATTGTTGATTACTGCCGACACGGTATACTTGACTGTTTTTTAGCATTCCCATTTGAGTAAATATTACTCACTTAGAATCTTTAATGGGTAGTCCTGTTTTTAAATCTCTCTACAAATGACCAAAAAAACCACATATATATCCATGAGTCGTGTGAAAACATTGCTTATCTCCATTAGACTGTCCCAACCTCCTTTTTGCTTATCTGCCTTGTCCCAACCTCCTTTTACCTCGCTGAACTAAAGCCATATTTTTTGCTGGCTTCTAAGTTGTAACCATTCACGGGACATAGTTAGTTTGTAAAATCTTCCATGTAACATATCTATCGTTTGTAATAGATGTTCATAGAAGATGGTGATGCTGATAAGTTTCTCGTATGTGCTTCTCATGGACATATTGCAAACATATATATATATATATATATATATATAGCTTCTTTTTCTCTTGGATGCCTAGATGGTATCCCCTATTAAGGTTATACTTACTACCACATTTAATTAATTTGAAGGTTGTGGTGTACCAAGGAATCATCAGGGAGAAACCTACAAGCGAAGAAGAAGCACGGGAATTTATCATAGGTTTTGTTATTGGGCTTCAGTATCACTATTTCCCTATTACGTACAATAATGCGCTTGATTTGGTATTCATGCCAATATTTGTTGCAGGCTATTCTGGTGGTCATGCAGCAGTGGTTGGGTCTGTGCTTGTTACCAATCTAAATACAGGAACACAAAAAGGAGGTTGGGACAAGGCAGAGGTACTATTATGTAATGCATATTTTTATTAATACATGCTGAAGTTCCATTAGTTTCTCTCAAGCATGGATAATCTAATCTAAAAGCAAACTTTTTATATTGTTTGGATGCTTACATACCATTTAAATAACTCCATTGTTGATTAAATTTATCGTACAAGTTACCAGGTTTTCCTGGTTACTCATTTTATAATCATACATAGCTTGAATTGCATTTTAAGAAAACATTGAGATAGTAATTCCTAGGCACCATGTGCAACTCTCTCGTTGATGAGATTTACTGTATAAGTTACCGGGTTAATTTTCCTATTCAAACTTTTGTAATGCGCATACATTGTTCGAATTGCATTTCAAGAGAACAATGAGATCACTAATTTACTATTTGGCTTGCTACTTGGGAAAACAGTAGGAATTCGTAGGCACCATGTTATTCTGCGATGAATATAGGCTCGTATGGTATGAAGAGAGGAACTTAAAATTGACGATGTTTCTAAATAGACATCTAATCATCTCCTTTTATTCACGGGTCTTTCTACGAATAATTATGCTTCTACGACTTACTGCTATTCTTTCTACTTCCTAGTTCCTTGGAACTTAGGAAAAGTAGCTATCTGATATGTATGCTAAAAGGGTATTTGGTCTCTTGATACAGGTTTATTTCCATGACATACCAGGTGAAGTCATCGATAAGCTGGTAAAACTTGTGAACATGACAGACCCCCTTTAGTTATTCATTTTCTGGTCTGTTCTCAATGCTAATATTGTTTATGCCAACCTTGTTGGTTGTGAATTATTATCAGATTGACGAGGGGATACCATTCAAGGTTGCCGGAGGTCTGATGCTCGAGCATCCTTTGACATTGCCCTTTGTTGATTCAGTGGTTAGCTCTCTCACTCTCTCTCTAGAAGACTTAGTTAAGATTGAAACCTGAATCCTGTCATAAGCATCCTATTTAAATTCAATATTAGATAATTAAGAGAGTACCTCGGACTTCTGGTTTGAAGCTTCAGTGTATGCATGCAGGTGGGTTCAACTGATACTGTGATGGGACTTCCTAAAGCCCTCACAGAGAAACTCTTATTGGAAGCTCTCTAAGACTAACTCTTGTGGAATGCTCAAACTGTACGAGGTTAGATTAGATTAGATGCTCGTCTTTTATTTTTTATTTTCAAGGCGTTAGCAAGAGATACGGTGAAAATAAATACCGATCTATGATTTGAGCATAATTATTCATCTACACGGTTCAGAAATGAGTCGTATATTTTCAGTAATTGAACTGCTGATGGTGTTTCCCCAAAAGTAAAAGGAAGGAGTGAGTGAGGCTGCTGAGCAAGACCTAGCTAGGGTTAGAGAGCCATACCAAGCTAGATCTTGCTGGCAGCTTCACTTGTTGCCTTGTACATGAATGAATGTATCTTTAAAACATGATGAATATTACCATGAAAGAGGAAAGGAAAAGATAACAAAGCATGGATGCATGGCATAGCATCACAACATCAAGAAAGGGAAGTCATGGTGATTTATATAGAGAGAATAAAGAGCTGTTTATAATGAGAAAGAGACACTAAATACAAAATATTTAGCTTAGGAATAGGATAGGTTGGTGGGTGAAGAATTGAAGAGGAGTGAGAGAGAGGAACAAATTTGAATTTGAATACATGTTATATCAGACTGTAATTGCGGGAAATGGAGTCTCAGTTCATTTCCCATACCATTTTAGTTTCAAACCCTAATTCATTTGCTTGAAATTCTGTTGTTACAAGTAACAGTGGTGACTCTGAGAACTTATTTGTGATAAGTGATAACACAAAAATGGAACGAGTACAATAGGGATAATGAATACTGGCTTATAATCAAGTGAGAACCATCACTTTACATGAGAAAATAAGAATTAATTTTGACCACAAGATGAAATTTTAGACGGCTTGGATTTTTGTTGACTTATTAATGGCAATTGGGCGTAATTATTCTTAAGTTATTATTTATTTTTGTCTTTTAACACAAATATAAGGGTAATTTCGTATTTTTATATTATTACACCATTTAATGATTTCTTTTTATAAATTTTAATATATAACTTACTTAATTGTGACTTATTTTACTTCTTACTTCCCTTTTAACAATTTCATGATTTTATTGTTGAAATTACAAGATTTACACAATTTCACTACTTATTTTTGATTAATTTGTTTTAATTGTATGTTTAATTTGTTTTTAGTATTTCAATATTTTCGATCTCATGTTTTAAGTTGTTTTCATCGTAACTCTCTTACGTGAAAATGAAACTCGTTTCAAAATTGTTATTGAAAATGAAACACAGCTAATGAAAATGAAACATATAATAAACTAATTGGCTTGTAATCAAGTGAGAACCATCACTTTACATGAGAAAATAAGAATTAATTTTGACCACAAGATGAAATTTTAGACGGCTTGGATTTTTGTTGACTTATTAATGGCAATTGTCCATATTTTATAAACCATAGTTTTCACTTGATTTCATCCCAATAAATACTATGTAAAAACATATTACAAAAATTGAGATTTGGAATGCAAAATTTCGACTACAAAAACAAAATACGAACCAAATGAAAAGCACGTTAAAGATTGTCATTCTATGTTATTATGATGCAAATGTTGACTTACTATTATTGATTTTTATAATTTAATCAACATTATTGATCATCAAATTTTGCTATCCTTTCAGATTTTTTACTTTACTAACTTAAACTATCTATCTATCTAATTAAATTAAATTATTTTTAATTTTATTATAATCAAACTTATATCATAAAAACCAATGCATACTTAATAAGCACCGGACTTATTTGAAGTATCGACTTTTGTGTCGAGGTATACGGCGCAATCGCGCATGGGAAGTTCCGATTTGGACTTCCGCGGCCACGTCGAGTTGAGCAACCAGACTGGCGTTCATGGTGACGGCGCTCTGCGACTATGTCTTGAGTGACGGTGATTGGGTGTGCGAACGGAAGCAAGGGGTCGGCGTGCATTTGGGCGAGGGTTGGGGACGTTAGCAGGTCGGGAGTTGGCCGAAGGAACGCAGCAGAGGAGCACTGAGCGATGGAAAAGTTGGGAGGGTATTACTTCGATATTATCTGCGAGGGGAGACGGGTTCGAGAGGGGGTCATTAGTGGTTGGGCAGAGAAGCTTCGACGACTAGATTGTCCCGGGATCGGTGAAGATCGATGCAACGATGGTAGACGAATTTAGGAGGGGCTAGTCAGAGGTAGGGCAAAAAAATTATGACGATTTGCTTGCTGCAACTTGGGTTCGCGGATGGCTTGGTACTGAGAGGGATCGGGAGTTCTCTGGCGTCGATGGACAAATTTAGGCTAGCATATCGAACTACTTGGTTTTCTTAAGCTTCAATACGCCTTCGTGGTGGGAAGAAGATTGGAGGGGATCGCTTTATTTCACATATTTATTTGGGGTATCGTATTAAGGGTTTGCTCTAAGTGTTTTCGAGGTGATTCTTGTAACAAATTTGCGGCGAGTCTCAACCTATTCGAGTTGGAGGCCGCGAGTTTGCAAGAGGCATTTTGTTTCGTTATTATTTATTTTGCTCGTCATTCTCGGGGTGGTTATTGTAATGGATTTGCAAAAAGTCTCAACCCATTCGAGGTAGAGGCCGCGAGATTGCAAGAGACATGTCATTGCGTTATCTTTAATTTTGCTAGTTCTTATAATTTCATGGTTCATGATTTAGTCAAGTATATTAACTAACAGTAGGTGAGATCAGATCATGGTGCTGGTTCTGTCTAACCATTTGGTACCTTAGTTGTTCAGTGTAATGTCAAGTTAGTTAGTTTTATAATTTAATAACATGTCAGTATTTTTCCAAAAAAAGCTTATATTATCTAGTAAACACTATAATACTTTATGTATTTAGTATTAGCTGAACAAATTTTGAATTTTTTTTTTTAAAATTACATGTTCATCCCCTGGGTGTCCCTTAGGGGGGCCACAATACAAATAGTTCTACAATATTAATGTTGTGAATATAAAGTAACAACTCATAAAATTATTAGAGTTATAACAAGAGAATGGGGACAAAATTTTGATTGTGTATTTATATTCCCATTATCTAATTTTATTCATTAATTCAAGTCAGACCTAATGTTTTTATAATCAAACAAACGCAATGAAAGTAATAAAATTATTTATTTATTCTAGTTTTGATTAGATTTTAATTTTAAATTATAACTGAACATTTCAACACCCCCACACATAACACAAAATTTTCAGAAAACGTAAAACAATTAAGGAAAAAGATCATCCAAAATCAATTTATGATTATAAGGATATCAAGAAATCGTTCAAAACTCATATGTGAATTTGATCAATCTATTATTACATATTTAATAAACTCTGCTTCTCTTTTTTTCTTTCCATATAAAAATGGACCAAGCTAAGAAGAGAGATTGACAAGGCCAAAAACATAACACATAAACAATATGTCGAGAGTGGGATTTGAACCCACACCCTTTCGGACCAGAACCTTAATTTGGTGCCTTAGACCAACTCGGCCATCTCAACTATGGTTTTACAGTTTAATTAAAAAATATAATTTTCACATTTATTAATCAATCATGCACGCAAAACCATATAATAATATTGGAATAATCACGGGAATGGTCTCTTAAACTACGTTGAACTTTACTTTTATTACACTGTTAGTTAATTTAAACGGAAAATATCAAATTTATGTCCAAGTGACACCTGTTTTTTAGGGTAAAACTGAACATATTGTTTAACTAACAACTAATCCGGGGATAAAGTCGGACAACTGAAGTTACAAATGGTGAGATAGACCTCTCACCATAATCTCAACTACTGTCAATTAAAACAAACTTGACTAATTCGTGACAAACACATATTACAATAGTAAATGGTTCGCAATACCCTTCGCTAATGATTTCTCCAAAGTTATTTAAGTGACACCTTAGTTTTCGACACCCAAACTTTTCCTCCTAATTTAAAACTCGAAAATTTATTAAAACATGCATGAGGGTTGATGTTAGCACGAGGGTTATCGATGTCATCTATCTTCTATATTGAAACTTTTTCCCATCGCCACCATTTCATCTCAGTGGTGCCACAATGCCTCCGACTTGTCGACAACATCTCCGCCTTGTCAACGCTAACATAACCCATGACGTCTGTTAGATTATTATTATTAGGGAAAATGACATTTTTGTACATACTACTTTTCTACTTTCATATTCTGACTATCTTTTTCCATTTTTCAGTATCTAACTATTATTTTGGGATAACATAATTCTAAAATACCAAAAACACCTAAACTACCCCTAGAATTGAACTGGTTTAAGAAATCAAAATTGAATCGGATCAATTTGGTTTAAAAACCAGAATTGAACTGGTTCAATTTTGAAATTAAGAAATTGTTTCATCTTCTTCTTGGTCGGTCTGATGCTCGCCTCCGACCTCTTCGACACTCGCCTCCGATGCTGGCCTCCGGTCTCAACTCACTGGTGATGACAATAAATCGAAGCTCACACGCCGAAAAAAATGGAAGAGGTGAGCTCGTAAAAATGGAGCTCCCTCGCTCGAAGAGAGAGAGAGAGAGAGAGAGAGAGAGAGAGTAATTGTAATTTCATATTAATCAAATTATGATTTGATCTTTTCGCTGCATCGAGTTGAAGTAGAGACTATTGAAATTGGACCGGTTCGATTTTATGGGTAATTTAGGTATTTTTGATATTTTAGGGGTCGATTGTCCCAAAATGATAATTATGATACTTAAATAGAGAAAAAGTAGTTAGAATATAAAAGTGAAAAAGTAGTATAGTTATTTATGTGTAAAAATGTTCTCTTTTCTTATTATTGTATATGTTTTCTATTTTTGTATTACGGTTTAGGGTTATACTTCTACTCAGTAAATGCTAAACGAATGGTGTACAAATCCAAAAAATGAATCATACACTTTTATGGTATCAAAAGGGATGTTAGATTCTTTCGTTGTGTGTGGTTTTGCCCACTCGTTAATTATAGTCTAATAGATGGGCGAGACAATATTATTATGTTTTCCCTTCTCTACGTGATTATCATATCGTTATGATACCTCAACATTTACTGCCGTTGTCTTTACAACTCTATACCTAGTGATCTCCCCTTCCATGTTCTCTCTTTTCTCGTCCCATTCATTCTCAATCTATATATATATATATATTTTTCATTATTAAACTCCCTTTCTTTATTTTATTCATTCTCCAACTCTCTATCTCTGGATGATCACCATCATATTCCTCCTTTTCCTTTAATCATTTCGTCTTATCCTCAAAGTAATTGTTGCTCTTTTTACTTCAGAATTCTGAATCATTATCTTACTATTCTTTTATTCGTTTCTTTAATTATTATAGCATCTCTTATTTAATCTCTCTCCACATAACTATTTTTAACAACTTTAATTAAACAATGTTTATATATATTATGCTTAAAGGAGGGAAAATGTAATTATGAGCAAAACTTAACGTTAAGGTCATCTCCAAAGGAGACTCTATATATGCAAAAAAGACAAATATGCATATTTTTCTTTCCAAAATAATCTCCATATATGCCTATTCAAATTTTTGCTTGGAGACTTAATGTAGCAGTCTCCAAATAATAAAATCTCATTTTTTTATTCAATTCTTTTATTTTTTTTCATTTGCAAAAACAAAATAACAAAAAACGATTTTTTACAAAATACCAAACAAAGATTTGCCGAAAACCCATACTTTGTTTGTGATTTTTTTTCAGAATATAATTTTAATTTGAACACAAAAATTTTTAAATAAAAATCCGACAACAAACAACGATTTTCAATAACAAAAATATGTAAACGAACACATAAATTATATAATATTAAGTTTTAGTACATAAAATTAATTATTTAATCACGTTGTGCATATATCATTTAGAAGTTTTTTTTCTCTAATATGTAATTATTTTTGTTTACTTAAAAACTTATTTCCTCATACATAATTTTATAAAATGATTTAAGTTTATTTAAAAAAAATATAAAAGAGTATATATATGAAAATATTTATAATGAAAGAATAAAATAATATATATGAAATTATTTTTTGATAAATTATTAAAAAGTGGTATTTGATGTAACAAATAGATATATTTTTGAAGATTGGGTTGGAAAGAAATAGAGATGAAGACTCGAGTAATAAGTATTGAATATTTTGATATAGAGTGAAGATGACCTAAGAATCTCCAAATCCTCTGGTCAATTGGGGGCAAGATTCACCCTTGTATATCCCATTATTTCTCCCTTTCTATTCTAAAAGGCATACATTCAACCTAACCAATTGCAGCCATTTGTTAGAACAACTTCAGTTCCAGATTCTTAAATATATAAAATTATCATCTAATAATGAAGAAAAATGAACACCTCATCTCCATCCAACTTCAACATGAATCTCTAAAAATTACACTAAATGTGAAATCAATATAGCTTTCAAATATTTTAAAAATTAAATAAATACAATTTATTTGTTATGAGTAATGTATAATAAATTATTAAAATAGATAAATTATTTTAATTTGTAAACAACTTTTTAGAATTTTAAAATAATATAATTCTATTATTTATTTTACTATATTTTTGATAAATGGTTTTTGATTACAATTACAAAGATTTAAATCAAAACATTTATTTATTAATTCAAAAATGCTCTTTTGCAAGAAGAAGAAGGGGATCTCAGTTTAGTAAAGCTAATTGTACCATATTAACTTTAGTACACCTAATATTAAGAATTCAGTGAGAGTTGACTAAGCTGTTAATTATTTATTGCAAAATAATCAAAATACCGTTTTTATGCTTCAAATTTTTCATTCATGCCATTTTCTTTATCGTGTCCTAACCCACATTGTAGGCATCCCTCCCAGTAGGGGTGAGCAAGAAAATCCGCCAACCCGCCCTGCTATAAGATCCAATCCAGTATAATCTGGATGGGTAATAGGTCCAAAAAATGCAACTTGCTAGTATTTATGTCGGTTGGCAGGACCCCATTCAAATATATAGAGCCAATTAAATGATGGTGTGGTGTTAATGTTAAGTCACCTCACCTAAATATCGTGTTGAACCTCGAACCCTGGTTTAAAACCAAAGAGCGAAGATTGCCAAACAGGCCACGCTGGTGGTTGTTTGATGTTAATTAATGTTACTTGATTTATGATTTATGATTGATATTTTTTGTTGTTTAATGTTAAATAAGAATACATATTTTTTCTTGATTTTTAATTGATTTTGGGCTTCAAAAGCCCATAAAATAAGTGGCTTTGGATGACGGGTTGGGTAATGAGCCATATCTCTAATACACTTTTTTCATCTTAAGAATTACAAGTTTAGTGATGTTTTTACTTCATTATTATGGTCGAAGTCAAATCTTGATACTATTAAAAATTGATGAAATTATCCATGATATTAAGTATTATTTTTTTTAAATAATAATTTTGAACTTAAAAATAATTTACTAAAAAATTAAATTACAAGTTTTGATTATACACATTTTAGTTAAAAGATATTGTACAAAAATGTGATGGTATAAGGCATGTTTTTGTCATGGAGAAATGTCACTTACCTCCTCCGTACTATACTCGGCTTTCACTTACCTTACCTGTTCATAGAATGAGTTATGTGGACTCTCCGAAGTATACCACTTTTTCAGTTGCCCCAACAGCGTTAGATTTTTTAAAATTCTGTCAATTTTTATGAAAATGACAAAAATTCCCTTGTATTTAAAAAAATTAAAAATATTTTTCAATCTTTTCTAAAATATATATTTTTCTATAAAATAAATAATAAAAACTGATTTTAGTATTTAAAATAAAACAAATGATCATAAAACATAAAAAACGATGTTTAAAAACCGTTTTTCATTTTTATTTTTAAAAAATAATACTAATATCAGTTTTTATTATTTATTTTATAAAAAAATATGTTTTAAGAAAATGTTTCTTAAATAAAAAGACATTTTCGTCATTTTGACCAAAAACTAATGTTGTTGGGGCTAACTGAAAAAATAGTATACTTCGGAAATGACATTTTCCTTTTTATCATTACAATATTACTTTTACTTCATCACAAAAATCTTTATTTTTGTAACAATTTATCATGTTTGTTAAAATATAGACAAGACATTGTTTGACTTATATTTTTTCTTAAACAAGGATTGCCCTCACAATAAAATTTTAATATATAATTAACAAAAAGTAATTTTATGCTAAAAAATAGCTCAAAATGTGTCTTCATCTCCAGCATTTAGTTTCACCCGTTAATATTCCAGCAATATTATGGGCATGCTTCTCCTCTTTGATATATATTTTTATTGGCAATAAAATTAAATTGACAAAAAAGTACAAACAATGCCCAAAAAGACTGAGAAAAAACAATTACAAACAGAGCGAAAAAACCCTAAAAATGAGAGAACTGGAAGCAACCCGGTTCAATCGAATTGAACTGACCAAATGTGAGAAAAGCCACCAGGCTGAACGCATCACCCAAAGTTGACGACTTCGTCGACGAGCTCCACAGGAAGACGACCAACCACAAAAAAGGAGAAGCCTCCACCAGAATGAACCTCCACCACTGTCTCCAAGCAACAACAACCCAGTAACCACCGTCTAAAAAAAATCTACCGTCGCACCACCAGAAAACCTAGACCAGGGTCACCCGCCTCGACGCCGTCTAAGAAATCCCAGCGCCAAAGTTAGCCGCCCAAAACTAGAGAAGGGGAACTTACCTCGGTCCTCTGTCACCTCGTATGGAAATTTCCGAGAACACCTCCGGCGACGGTGCTAGAGGCTCTGATACGGATGTCTTCATTGAAAAGTATTATAAAAAGGAAAGAGAAAAGTCAACATGCAACACCACCTAAATAAATAGGAAAATAATATTTCATAAATATATGTTTCCTTCATCTAATACTTTCTAGTTACATGTTTTCTTATTCTTATTATGTTACCTATTTTAAATAGAAATAATATATTCTAGGTCATACCTAATGTAGCCTATAAATAGGCATTCGTTAATGAAATAAAATATCATCTTTTATTCTCATAATTTAGTTCAAGGAGGAGGCTCTGTCAAGGACGAGTCCGCTATTGGTTTCAAGGAGAGTTCTAGGGTGTTTAGACCCATAACTAGATCTTAGGAGGAGGCACGTAACATCGTGGTATCAGAGGCTCCTTTCTTGCAACTTGTGGAAGAGATGGCTTCGAATTTGCGGATGAAGATGATGGAAATAGATATTGAAGCTCTTGGGAGGAAACAAATTAATCTATTGCAACAATTGGAGGACAAGAAAGCGGAGTTCTATAGTTACTACAGTGCTTTACCATGGTGGCAGGAAACAATTTGTCGCAAGGTCGAGATGTATGCCATGATGGATCAAGTGGACAATTGGCGTCATTCGAAGTATGAGCTAAGGGAAGAGCTAACTTTGATGACCTAGAAACAAGAGCAACTAGCGAAGTTATTTGAAGGGTAGTAAAGATTCGAGCTTTAATGGAGAAATATCATCAAGCTGATCTTGTTGTCGCGAAAGAGAAGGAGCATCAAGCTAAACTCAATGAGGCAAGAAAGAAGCTAGAAGACGAGCTACATATAATGGAAAACATCGTATTAGATGTTCGGGACTTGTTTGTGGCCGAACCTGTCAACAATGGCTATGAAAGGTTCTTGGACGGAATCATCAACTTGTTTGAAAAGGGATCAGTCGATGATATGACGAGGGATAAGGTGGTGTTCATTGAGAAACCAAGGCAGAAATTATTAAGCTACAGTGAAGTAATATTAATTACATTTGCCTTTGGCCATTATCATCCAGCTAAACAAAATGATGGAACCGTAATATGGCGAACGAGAATTGTTACTCTATCACATTTTTAGGAATTGGGTGGAGTTGAGAAAAGAAACCAGTAAGAAATTCTATATCTATTCATGCAAATTCAGATGTTGAGAATTATTTCTATTTGAATGCTTATCTGTTCCTCGGATCGAATTATGTGTACGATCTTGGTTGGAGCGAGGGATGTTGGCAGATTTGTATGTAGACATGGGTTTGAGAAATTTACATACATGGAAAAGCGGAATGTCATGCCAAATAAAAACACTTATCTGATTAGGATACATGAGTTTTGTTATGAAGGGATATTTAATTATTTGTTAGCTCTACATAATGAAATTGTGTGGGATAATAAAGATGAAGATGACCGTGAGCTGTAGTGTTTACTTATGAAATTTTTTCATGTCAGTGATATTCTCCAGCTGATGCCATGCGGGAACTCCTTAAACATGAGCTTGAGGACAAGCTCATCTCTGAGATGGAAAATGATGACACAGATGACTTCATTGAAAAGTATTATAGAAATGAAGGGAAAAGTCTACATGCAGCACCACCTAAATAAATAGGAAAAATAGTATTTTCTAAATATACGTTTCTTTATCCTAATACTTTATAGTTTACATGTTTTCTTATTATTATTCTGTTACCTATTTTAAGTAGGAATAATATATTCTAGTTCATACCTAATGTAGCTTATAAATAGATATTCGTTAATGAAATAAAATATCTTTTATTCTCATAAATTGGTTTAAGGAGGAGGCTCTGTCAAGCATGAGTTTTCTATTGATTTCAATGAGAGTTCTAAGGTGTTTAGACCCATAGCTAGATCTTAGGAGGAGACACATCGCATCTCTCTCGTGAAAATCATCAACGCATCATCGTTGCTGTAGCTCCACCATCCACCAAAGACTCCACCGTCCTTAAGCTCACCGGAGAGGACGGTTAACGCATGAAGACCAAATCTGAGGAAACTCATATATGGAAATCAAGCTCGCCTCTGCTCCAAACTAAGCTGTCGCCGGTTACTTGAGGTAGCACTGTTCGGGTCTTCCCCGTAGGATGAAACTGCAACGTCCCTGCCACCACCCATTTCCGTTCGACCCAACAATCGAAGCTATAAGTACGACGAAGAGGTCATTCCATGCCCGAGCGCTACCGTATGAAATCAACCAAACCTTCAACCAAAACTACTAAAGAGGACAATAAGATAAGGATGGGTCACCGGAAAAGCCTAGCTGGAAGTGGCCACTTCTTCGATGACCTTGCATAAGGAAGAAGAAGGATTTCTAGGGAGAAACAAGTGTGGAGAGAAAAAACTTCCGCCTTGATATGTGCTTGAAGTTTTTTCGCGTGACTTAGCTAGGTAGCCAAAGGGTACACAAGATTAGCTGAACTCCTTCATAAACCAAAGTTACATGTTAGACGTCGAGCATATTCGACGTGTCCAAGCAAATCGGGTAGTTATTCATTATGGATGTAAACAAGCTAAATCAAATTTCCATATATTAAGGTTGGCTAAGGCCCAAACGAGCTTCTAAAGTTAAGCTCGAGTTGTGCTAGAAAGAAAATGGTCTAACTTGAGTTCGCTTCAGGCTCAAATTTAGTAATTTTTACTACAAATATTTATTAAAAGTTAAAATTTATATAAAAATATAATTCATTAAATATTAAACAAGCCGACTCGATGCGATTCGTCTAATTTCATTATAAATATTTATTCATAGTTTAAAATATATAATTAATAAAATACTAAATGAGCCGACTCGAGAATCTATTGAGTGTTTCTATTCGACTTGTTTATTAAATATTTAATGAATCAAACTCGACTGACTCATTAAAAATTGAGGTCCTTTGTAACTTTATTCTTCTCCATCACACGGTAAAGAAGAGAGGTTGTGAAGATCATTTTCGAGGGGGTCATCGACGCGCCAGGGCGTGGTCTTCGAGCTTTGACAAGTCATAAACCAGCGATGGTGTAGATATGTGAGCACAAATGTTGTGTTAGAGAGACAGTAGTTGTCGTCGTTGAGTATTCGTAGAGCTTGGGGCAACACAAATGTGGGGCGACCACAATGCAAACTAGCTAGGTATTTGATCGAAGAAGGCGATTGCATCAGAATGATATCATTACCACTTATTCATTACTTTAGTGCTTAAAGTCAATTTAATTAGTCTTTTCATTTCAATTCAATTTTACATTATTGGATATAGTATGGCAAAATTGAAGATATGCATATTGAATTAATACACTTTAAAAGTAAACCTAGTTAATTAATGCACCTTGCAGTCAAGTTTATTAATCATTTCACCTAAGTTTTGTATATAGTGAACATTATGGGGTGACTGCTTTTGTGAAAATGGTTATCTATACCAAGAAGTTTCTGTCCATTTATCATAGAAAAAATAACTGATTCCCACATCAAATGACTTAATTTAAAGTCAGGTATAGAGATATTACCTGTATCACTATAGCAGGTAGCAGTGGATCCTCAGAACGTCTAATTAAGCCAAAACGATGATGATCAAAATTAGGAGTTAGGACAGAGCACAGTTGATATCATCTTCTGTATCATAAACCACATGCAACGATTGATGAAAAATAGAGACTACTAGAGTACTGCAAGTGTGAAAACAGTGAAGCTACTAATAGCATTGGAAACAAAATAGAGATTCACTTGACTCTTGCTGACTGAAAGGCACTTGTAATTCACTAGCATTTGTTTGTGTTGATTTTAACTGCAACAGGTTCTGAACAATATGGACAATTCCCAAATAGAACGTTGAACGACCTGCAATGAAATAACAGCAAAAACCATTGATCAGGAAACCATAATTTGAAATTGCACATTTCATAATTACAGTGCATATTTCCTCTTAGTTCTTCTGCATATATCTATATAGGAAAAACTTCACTTACCTCCCTTGAACTATACCCGATTTTCACATAACTCCCCTGAAAGATAAAAGTGGTTTGTGGAGCCCCTGAAATATACTAAATTTTCACTTAACCCCAACGGTGTTAGTTTGTTTGTGAAAAGTCCAAAATGCCCTCTATTGAACAATAAACTAAACTGATGGTTGAAGGGTATATTAGCCTTTTCACATAACAAATTGAAAAATAAAAAATAAAAAATAATTTAATGAAATGACTAATATGCCCCCATCTTCAACCTCCATCTCCATCTCCAACCCCTCTCCATCTCCTTCTTGTTCGCAGCCACCGGCAAACACAACCTCTTTCACGACATTCCTCTTCATTCCGACCCCGGAAGGTGACGCCGGACAATACGGCCGAGCCCCGTCGCCCTCTGCCTACAGGCACGAGCCCATTCCAGACCCCAATTTCTACCTGCGAATCCGGTTTCAGCCCCGCCACCACTAGATTATCAATTCGCAATAAGCTCAAAAATCACATTTATCGAAACTGGAGCAATAGAGGCCATTCAAAACTTGAGTGAGTGCCAGATCTGGACTTGGGCTCGGCGTATTGGTCGACGGCTCGCCGTATTCCAAGAACGTCGTCGACCAGTAGGAGCTCGATGGACGGGGAAGGATGGAGCTTCGATTCAGGAGTGCTTTCAGGCAAGCAACTACCAGCCACCGTCGATTGGAATTTTTTTTGCCAAATCGGGATAACCACCGTTGATTGGGGAAGATGGAGCCAAATCGGGACAGTCACCGTCGACTGAACCAGATTCTCCATCTCCGGCCAGATTCAAACAGGGAATCTCGAATCTGTTGTACGACCACGCGAACGAGTCATGGGAGGTGACCCTGTCGGTTTTGTGATCGCCAGAAATACATCTCCAACCCCCGATTCGACCCCTAGACCTCACCGACCCCATAACCCACAATCAATCATCTTCTCCACTTTCTCTTCGTAATCGAGCACGACGACGACCGTCGAATTCGTCGCTCCGTGAAGATCCCCAATCGCTTATGGTCAATCTCGGCGTCCATGGCCGGGACGATGACTCCGACGAGCGTCCCTCGCCGTCGGAGCCTGGAATTGGAGCTCCACGCCGTTGGAACCTGGAACTGATGTCACCAAGGCTCGCCGCCGGTCACTGCTCCGCCACCGCCTCCTCCGTCTCGATCTGGTCGTCTTCGCTGTACATGTGAAGCCGGAATCGATGTGGTCCTGTGGATGTGAAGGAGGAGACAAAGAAGAAGAGGGTAGGGTTATAAATGTAATTTTCTAGATTAATTTAAGTATTTTTTATTTATTTTAGTTGAAAAGACAAGTTTACCCTTGAAATGTAAGTTTGGTATGTTATTTAATAAAAGGTAAAAGGGTCATTTAACATTTAATCAAATAATTATATAATTTGGGGATTATACTACGAGGGTATTTTGGACTTTTCACAAGCAAACTAACACCGTTGGGGCTAAGTGAAACTTTAGTATACTTCAGGGGCTCCACAAACCACTTTTATCTTTCAAGGGAGTTATGTGAAAATCGAGTATAGTTCAGGGGAGCTAAGTGAAGTTTTCCCATCTATATATATAGACAAGTAAAATTGGCAATTATTACAACAAGCCTTGATGCTCATTCCATGCGCCCATTTAGGCAAGGGATCCATTTAATGGACTTCAGACTATGGTAACAGGTCGCACAAGCAAAGTATATCTTTTTCTCTCAACGAAATAAATATAATTTGGACAAGTCTATTAACAACTATGGAAGAAACAACACAAAATATACAATAGTTTCCGTTTTCTAAGCATAGACTAAAGAGAGAATGAAAGCTATATACGTGAATAATAGAACACAAATTTGCCAAAGATCCTAGAAGCTTGACTTACTGCCTTGTGGTTGTGATGGATCGCAACCATTCCCCAAGGCAAGCACTATGGAAAGCTCGATTGCAGGTACTATTATCACATGTATAGTCAGTTGGACTTCCACTCTCTGATCCAAGCTCATCATCTACATCAGTCAATAATAAATCAAATTATAATGTGATAATTTGTTTAAGTTTGTATACATGAACAACAGTATTTAGCTTTACCAAAGGGGAGACACTGAGCATAACAAATTCCGCATTCAATTTGCTGGTCGTTCTTCTCTACATCAGGGGGCCTTGGCAGTTGAGTTCCAAGAAGACAAGCAATATTTTCTGGAATTGTTTGGTCCTTTATCCTATGAATATAATCAGAGTGCATAAGCAAATAGTACCCTGGAGACTAACACTAAGTCTTCAGTGAACCAAATTTATTTATAAATAGATTAGCAACAAATTGATCAGGGAACTCTCCAGATAGTAATTGGGCTGTAGCTTGTTCCTATAAGAAACAAAATGTTCATATATTTATCACAATCAACAATCCTGTGTAGGTAAATCAGTGAAAGAACAGTTGAACTAAAACACCACCAGAGAATATTAATTTAGCTTTAACATCATCAGGGCCAGAAGCAAAATAAAAAAGCTTTTAAAGAAGAATTGAAGGCATACCATCTTTTACTGTTTCTCCACCATGCCCTTCTAAAGCTGTTGACTACTGGATCTGAACCCATAAACCGACACCTGCCACAATTTTATAGTCATTAATAATGAAGAAGAGAACCTAACAAAAGCAACACTAGTAAATTGTTTGGGATAAAATGTTACTCTGGTATAGATGTAGGATCTCTGGCATTTATAGACACTGTGATGCAGCAGTCATTTCCTGAAAAAAAAGTTGTCTTTTAGGGGGGGTGACAAAGATTGACAGGATCATACATAAAAGAAAGAGGATTATCATTAAATTCATGATCAAGATGTGTTCACCTAAATTGATGTGGCGAATGGATGTGGCACGAGTTGGCTGTATGGGATCAACAACCCAAAGAGACCTGTCAATATCATCCAAGGCAGACCAGAACTCCTGAAGTTTCTCCAGATGCTGAGTAGAATATGTTTAAACATCATGCAGACATTAAGAAATTATAAATGAAACAATGATAAGAAATATAACTGGTGGAAAAACTTATGGCTTGTGATTTTTAAGTGACTGATCACCTTACAGAACTGGTGCACTACATCCTTCAGTCTTGAGCTAACCGACCATTCTACATCAAAAATATATGGTACGTCCTGAGGAAGAAATTCAGATCATATTCGGGCCTAATGATTAAAATTTAAAATACCTAAGAAGATTAAAGAAAACCAACCGCCGAAACTGAAGGTGGATGTCTAGGATATGATTCATCCAATCGGATTTCCATGACATGTGGCCTTTCCTTCTTGTCTCTATCACACAATATCAAAAGTAAGTCCAATTGAAAGGTAAAAAGAAGAAAAAACACATGAACAACAAAACTAAATCATTACACACAACAGGTGGATGCAGTATCCAGTCCTATTTTTCATTTATTCTCGTTGTGCTTCTCGTGCTAATATCATCAATGAGAACTACAGGATTGATAGTCTCACTGTACCAGTGAATTGTATGCACTCAGATGTGTACACATTTCAAGATGTCCCAATACTTGGAACATTTACATGGGAACAACATCTAGAGATAATCGAGCAACGAGGCATGGTAGAAGGAAAGCAACTTTAAGAAAAAGTAAAGACTAAGTACAGACAATCCAAAATCTTTGTGAACAGATGAAGTGTGTTTAACTTAGCACTGTCGCACTTTATGGTTCATTATGGACATATTTAGGCTTTCTACTCAAAAGCATAAGTTCAGTAATGAATACATAGAAAAAAATTGAACTATAAAGGGGAAAATAACCTGTTGGGTAATGAAAATAGGCAAGAACATCTTACAGGATGCGAAAGATGAGAAAAGTAAGATCTTCACCCAACTTCACCAGATGCTCCCATCCAACCTCTTCTATCTACATCCAAAAAATAATTTTAAATAGGTGTTGTCATCAAAACAAAATGCTTATTGCGACATAAGTACCAATACTTAACTTTCAACTAGTGCAGTATAGCATTTATCAGTACAAATCTGCAAGCAATGAAGATAGAAATGCAAAGCAATAAACACCACTGACAGTTCAAATCACCTCTGAGTAGACCAATCGGTAAAATGAAGACGACTTGGCCAGCTCCCTGCATCTGTCCTGTTCAACGTGCACCTAAAAATAGAAAGGTACTAAAACTCGGAATTGAAGAGAACCCGGCAAGACAAAAAATAAGGACTTTTGAAAGCTCGGAGAGAAATCGGCAGAACTCGTTTTATATCAGTAAAATATTAGATATACATATATTCAAATATAATTCACAAGAAAAACAAAAACTACAATATTGTGGTAAAACAAGATACTTTCAAACAGCTTTATAAGTTAAAACAAAAGCACAAATTATATAACGGTTTCAAAGAATATGCTAAATACAAAAATTAAATTTTGACCAACTTTGATCGAGTTAGAACTCAGTAAAATTGAACTACCAAGAGCGAGTTTTAAAACTCGACCAAAAACTCAGTTAACTCGATTTTACCGAGAACTCTCGGGAGTTTTGTAACACTGCTGTTTAAATATTCACATTACAAAAACTAAGCAAATGCTTTCATCCCACAACATTAGAGTTCAGATTTAGACCAATAAAAGGAAATGGTACTAGAGAAACTATATCAAGTCAATTACAAACTCAAAAGGTCAAACTGGTTCTAAATGCTGTGTCATTGGTACTCCAGACGCAAATAAAATTGTCCACAACTTTATTTTCTCTACACTAAACAAGTGATTTGCACTCAATCCAGATACCCAGATCAATGAATGACAAAAATAGTGAACAATAGCAACAAAGAAAATGAAATTCGGAACAGGAGCATGAGCATGAGCATGACACTTGTTTTTTGCTTCAAAATCTCAGGTCAATGGGGGAAATTATGAAACAAGTAGCGTGCATGCTTTTAACAAACACAGTGATGGTCTTCAAGCAAACACCAAATAGATTGATAGAAGCAAGCAATTCAAATATAATTAACGGAGCAGAGAAAGTACCATTTGATTTTTGGCCAGAAACCTAATTCTAACACCACCGAATCGAGTAGTGTTGTTGGGTGTTGCTGAACGACGTCGCCGAGCGAACAGTATCAGGCGACACCTTTGGGCCTTTTAGATTTCTCCAAATTTGAAATTTTAGTCAGGCCCATCCAGATTATGCTGTTGGGTTGCGAAGGCCAGCCTCATAATATTTGGGAATTGTGTAGAATGGATTTAGTAATAGTTACGGTCAACTTTTACACTTTTTGAAACGCTTGGAACATTCTTATATAATGAATCAATTGTAAAAGAGTATAATTCGTTGTACTTTTCCAATGTCTATAATATCCTCTCGTTAATTTTCTTTAATTTGCTCAATTAAATTCCATTTAAAGTTAAACAAAAATACTCTTTGATAACTCTGTCAGACACTCGTTTGAATCACAGTTTTGATGTTCGGAGTCAGAGAAGAAGTGACAATCGAAGATGAAATCTCTCGAGAAGAGTTGCAAACTCGCATTTTGAAGAATCAACTAAAAGAGGTAATATTGTTAGTGTTTGATTCAAAAGTCCAATAGACTTTTTCAAAGAATTTAAACCTTGATTGATTGTGTTTATTGAGTGAACAAGATTGATGTGTTTCTTGTTCAGCCAAAAAAGATGAAGGATGGGAAATGAGGGGCGCAGGAAGAAAGCACCAAAAACTGGATAAAACACACATTTCTCGTGATTTTATGGTCGGTTATGTTTTCATATAAATATAAAATTTAGTTTACTTGATCTAACATTATAAACTGATGTGTGTAATGTTATTGCATATAGATGAACAATGAATATGATAATTGGATTATGGAAAATCATTACCATGGAGATGAGAGTGGATTGGAAATAGGTAAAATATGCAAAACGATACAAGATATTGATGAAACTGAAATGGACGAAAAAGATTATGACGCATTGATTCTGAAGAGAAGACAACAATTGTTGAAATTAGTGGCAATGATGCTTTTAGTGACTCATATGACACGGAATTAGTGGGGAAACGTAGAAGGCCCATTGCAATTGTGGTAGCTCGTAGAGCCCCTAAATTATGTGATGAATGACGTCAACTTCATATTTGGTGACAAATTTGAAAATGCATCAGAATTTCATATTGTGTTAAGAATGTGTGTTGCGAAAGATGATTTTCGTATTATTTTGTAATCAAAAAGATGAATATTTTCAATGGATGGTTTTGAAAGATATTGACATTAAGATTAGTATCCACATAGTGCATCGAGATATCCAAAAATTTAGAAATATGTGAATGAAATGAGAGCGCACAATTTAGGTATACGTTGAGTTAATTACGAAAAGTAATCCATGAGGAGAGGTGTTTAGGTGATTGCAGGCAGGTGTCAAGTCCAAATTACCTTGCCAGGTTGAGCGTTTTGGAGGCATTGTTGATGGAGGAGCATCGACTTTTTGGTAGATGAAGAGCCACGAGATAACCTCGCACACGATCGCCAGAGAAAGATGGCCGACACGACCGTTGCTAAAGAGAGAGGTGAGTTTCTCTTGATATAGCGGTAATGATTCTTGAAATTGATTTGCTATTTCGTGATCTGGATGAACACTATATTTTACGGCCGTCCGAGGTTATGGTTTTTCCCCGGGAAATTGTATGCTTCTTTACTCATTGATTTTGTGTCACAGGTATTTGCCCTTTTAAGCATATATAAGGTTTATATTTACAGATTACTTAGATTGTTATTGAGACAAATTAATCAATGACACCTGTCCATTTTGTGTTGTTTCTAAGTTTGTATATTAAGCATAGCTTTTCATAGATTTCTACGCTCGAATTCAGGTGAAAATGAGTATCTTAGATGAAAATTTGAGAATAAACGCTAACCTTGAGATCAAAGAATATACGCTTGAGATTTAATCATGATGAGATGAAAATAATGGTGGCATTTAAGATTAATATTGGAAGCCCGCAAATTAAAAGCGTCATTTTACTGGGTACCGAGGGTATGACTGTAATTGCAGTCAAGGGAGAATAATCTCTCACATGAATGATACTCTTAACACTCGAAGTTCTAAATTTGTGGAGTTTTAAATTTATCTGATTATTTCCATAGTGATAACTGATTTTTTAGTTAATTATCTCAATCCTATGATTTTCTCACTAAAAGCCAACCTAGGAAATCTTGCAAAATATAGAATATTACCCCTTCATTCATATCACTATTTTTTTTATTTGTGTATGGTGTGGCTCTTAGTTATATTATTTTTTGACAGTAGTATGTTCATTTTCATGCCATTTTCATAATATAAGAGGACTTGATTCATTTTACTTCTTCAGGTAATTTTCAAAATGATGCATTTCTTTGTTTTTCATTGTTTGCATGTATTTTAACTATACATTGGTTTCACACTTTTACTTGCTTCATTTTCTTCTCCATTTCACTGTCACTAATTTTTGGTTTTTCAGTGCACCCATTTTACAATCTCCATTTCAGTTTCATAGATATCACTACATCGATGAAAGACGGAGAAAATATCAAGAATACAGTAGACCAAGTATAAAATAAAAAATACATGAACTTTATTGATTTTTAAACTTTAATATTTACACACAAAATTTTAGATCGATGCGCATGACCAAAATATCCATAAAAAAAAGATGATCCACAAAACTATTAGAGAACATCATCCTTGTTGCCAGAAACACCCTCATCAGCACCATTGTCAATATGTTGCGAGTGAAGACAATTGTCGATTTGTGCATAAACTAATTAATTCTCATTCTGATCGTGATGTGATCGGTTTAATACTTACTATTGTCATTATCGAGATCAGCAACCCTGTTGATATCCCTTGAAACAAAATGAAATGGGCAAGTCAGATTCGATCACACATGCAACAGTTCATTTTTAGAACAACTTTCACTCTCCGGATCCACTAAATATTAATATTTTGAACACGTCATTTTCGACATCAGCATCTGGACAACCAATAGATTCATTTTCGTTGTTGGGCTCCATAAGACTATTGAAATTGGCTATAACATCATGAAACAAATCTATCGAATGAAATTTATGTATGACATAACAACAGCTTATCATGGAAGCATATCGATAATGTTGTTGTAGTGCAGAGACGAGTTTCTACATACCATTGTTCATGGGAATAGATGTGAAAGTCATTTGATAAGGGAGAAGATTCGTTTGTTGTTTCTGAAATTGAATGTATGGTTGTGCTCTTGATAATTTATAGGTTGAAATTATTGACGGCAATTAATGACGTGCTAGGGTTTCAATTTTCAATTTTGAAACAAATAAATTGACGTTTGTACCCTTTTGGCCATTTCATGTAATTAATTTAATTGAATTTATGGTAATTATACCGTCCGTTGATCAATATTATCCTATGAATGATATTGATTCTTATATTCTTTTCTAAGTATTTGATTTTACTAGAGTGCATTCTTAATATCCTTTTTAATTTAATTATATTATGCACATATTACTGTACATACATTATGTTATAATATTACTCTATGTGTTGCATCAATTAGACTTAATTATGATTTATGTTACATGGTTTACACGAAGCCATCTCACATCTTTTATCGAAGTATTGAACTATACTTGTTATAGAAAATCTGAACACTGCACTTTACAATGCAACTTTTACATGTCACCATCTTTTACTTTTTTAGTTACACTTTACGATGCAACTTTTGCATTTCAATCATGTTCGTGCTATATATACTATTAAATGTGTTTCGTTACTAAGAAATATTCAAATTCTCCGCCGCCACCGCCAATGATAATTATGAAAAACATTGTGCTGGGATATATGGCACTTTATGACCTCAATTTGTGAAAATGACTAAATTATCTATTAAATGAGAATAATTAAAAGTTCATCTGTGTCGACTTCTTCCGTCGGTCAAGATTACTGCCGGCTTCTCCATTTTGTCATTGACATTGTTGAGTCTAGCTTTAGAGAATTCAGATTGTGACGAGTTTGAATAACTTTAGATGGTAATATCGAAGGTTTTGAAGTACTTATGTTTAACAAATATATTGAATTGGTGATTTAATATAACAAAATTGTCTATTAAATTTGAAATAATTCAAAATCAGGCAAGTGGAGAATGTAAGATTTGTGAGTAGACAAATTGAGGACAGAGAATAATTAGGAATGGGGTATGGGGTAATGTGGGTGAGAGGGAATAAGGGCAAAATGAAAATGGAGGCATGTTAACAAGGCCCTCCTTGTCTCCATCTACTAGGGCCTCAAAGCATACCAGGTTGCTCCTTACATAAAACAAATTTATTAATTATTATTTTGAAAACAAAACAAAATAAATATTCAGGATATATATGCAGGTATTCTATGTTCCCTGGCATGTGCTGCCTCATGTGAAACTCACATGACTCCCATACCACTAATCCAATTAACCCATTTTGGGCCATCATATTTGTTAAAAATTTATCTACTCTTCCTTATGTCTTGTTCACGTCAAGGTTACCAGAAAATATAAATTCAAACATTGAAGTCTAATCAATATGGCATTTTAAATTTATATGATAAGCGTCGATCATGTATGAACAAAACGATTTGAGTTTAAACATTCATCAAATATCATGTCAACTGCTAATAGTGACTAGGATCAGAGCCGACTCAATCACGAAATTTATTAACAAGAAATTATGACCTATATTTTTATACCTAATCTTTAATTTTGAGGCTTTTTTATAATAAAAAAAATAGGCCTAAATTATTAAGAGAATTTGACATATTTTTAGTTGAGTTAAAGAGCTTGTTTTAGTTGTTGCCCTTTAAAATCGACCAAAATTCTTCATTCTCTCATGTTATTTTATTGCCCTTTCAGACTGCAAAATCAGACTTCCCACTCCTATAAATTAATCCACTAAATTTTTATTAATTATTAAAAGTTTATTTATCTTAAAACTAGATTGGTTAATAACTAAGCTTCTTTTAATATATTAAGACTGATTAATTAACTAAATCATATCTAGTTTAATCTACTTCATAATTAAAGGGAAAAGGTTTGTGATAGAGCGTGTGGGGCAAGCAAGTAGTGCAGTAGTAAACACTGAAAAAGAGAAAGGTTTTTTAAGCACTAATTAATTAATCTTGAAAAAGAAAAGTAATTAATAAGAGTTGACCTTTTCAAATCCATTCCTTGCAGCTTCAGTGATTGCGTGGTCACCGACGACTTTGAACACTCATCTCATTTCTTGACTTTGACTTTTCTTCATACAGTTGAAATTTGAATAGTAGATAAGGTGAATTCATGAATGGTACTGCCTTATTATATACAGATGAACCTTTTTATTTGCTCTTCTACTTAACATAATATTGAACTCACTCATAACTATCATGAAACCATATCAGATTGACATGTATTTCAAATACAAGCTTAATCAAATGCGTTCATTTTGTGCATTGTATAAGGCCCGAGTACAAGATGCTCTGTTTATGGCAATGTAGGAGATGTACGCATTCCCATTTCCCACATTCAAATGGTTGGTGCAAAACCAATGTTAATATTGTGTTGTAAATTAATTAGATTGGATATGTATTAATTACTCATTCAGGGTCTTGACCGGACCGACGTAGCAGACACATCAGAGCATATTCTCCTACTTCTCATGCGGCTGGCTAAAAACAGAGTAATCCATCCCATTAAATCATCGGGGGTGTATATGTGAAATAATAGTCCTATCATTCTCAGTTAAACAAAGAGATAATCTTTGGATGAGGGGCACATGAACTAAAATCCTCTTATCAACTTAAGGGATGTACTATGCATGAAACATATCTCAGAACATAAACTTGATAACTAATGAAGTCTTTATGATTTTTAATGGGACACTTCAGTAGTTTGAGACACACATTTTAAAAGAGTTGTGAGTTAACATTTCTGGAATTTCGGCTTTAAATTATAAACTCCAGGTTTATGAACTTCTAGAAATATTTTGGTTCATAAATTTCAATTCAAACTTTATTTATTTTTGATGCGGTGTGGTCGAGTAAGCCGGTATGCAGAAGGTAGAACACCAGAAGTTATCGCGAAAGTGTCAGATTTGGACAAAAAACTAGTGTTTTCCAGAAAGAAACGGCGGTCTGAGTCAAACTCATGGCCATGCCATGCGGTACGACGGATTTCGGCCATCGGAGATCATCTAGAAGGTCAAAATCGCAGTTTCTTAAGTTTCGGGCAGTTTTTGCGATTTTCATAATTTGTTTCCTTTTACAATAAATTTATGATTTCCTTTTCTACAATTAGGTTTTGACTATTTAAACACTCTTATACGTTTATGTTATTTATTTTTTGATAGTTTAATAAAAAAATCGAAGTTTCTCTCAAATCTATCATTTTCGTTATTTTTACGAATCAACGAATCTTGATAAAAAGTTCTTCCTAGCCACGTACGCTGCATCAATTTAATAAAAACTTAATAGAGTATTTTTAGTTTGTCCAGCGTGTTGTGCGAAAGAGGTACAAGAAGTATTGAGACTACCAAATGGCGGATTCTGAAAAAATTACTCATGTTCCAGTGACGGATGATGAACAATGACGACTAATAAAAGATGCATATTACGAAGTGCACAACCGAGAGTTGCAGGATACCTATACCTGGGTATTCGGGAGTCACGATCGAAGGACACAACTCGCCAATCTTTTCAGCGCTCGCAACGATTATTAGACAGACACAACAATGCTAGACTTGCAGAGTTCAAGGCACGAAATCAACTCTGAAAAAGAGAATACACAGAGAAAAAGAAATTGAAGAAAATGACTAATTATCTCACAATCCTTTTCATGTTCCTCTGTTTAGACGATAAGAGCAAGTTTTTCTTGGATTAGTCTCTTAAATTTAAAACTAAAAATCATTTATACAATAATGAGTACTATTGATATATTTGTGATAGTTCGATAATAAATTGATTTTAGTTGTTGTGGTCATATCACTGAATAATGCATTGGTTACATCATGACAAATGCATCATTTGACATTTATCATTAGTCATCATAAATGCATCACTGATTATTGGTCTTTAGTTGAAGGAATGATTTTTAATGAATCCCAACTCTAAGATAAAATATGAGGACCAATGTACTGTATATTACTCATAATTAGTGTTTTAAATATTTTGACTTAATTTTGTTAATTTTTAGTTATCTTCCGCCTGATTCTTGATTAATCTTTATTATCACCCTTCCACTGGCACTTTAAGAGTCTAGAATACTCTTCAAGGACAATGAAAGTGAAATTTTTTCATATTTTGTGTTACAACATTGTAACAACTTACAAATGAAAATCACAATAATAAAGGTAATTTGACGAAAGTAAAAAATTTCAGATATTGTATTTGATGATGAAATCAAGATAAATTAAGTACAAAGATTTCATGCAAACTAATTGAAGAATCTCAGACAGCCCAAAGCTAATGCCACTTCTGATATATGTTGACCAATCAGAGGGCATTCTCTCTAACACTTGTAAAGAATCATATATGTGTAATCAATAATGGACTTCCTATCTATCGTCGAGAGGAAATTATAAAGGGTATAAATTGTTGGAAGCCAAAACGACGACCGGGCTATCTATCTATCTATCTTTCCCCGGCCGGCCCGCGGCTGTCTTGCGAAGACAGCCGGAAAACCCACTTAGTGAGAGACTTCCTCCTCGAGCTCGAGTTCGAGTTCGAGTTCTTAGTTCCTTGGCAATTGCTTCTCCGGTCCGATCCTCCGTTTTTCAACTCATCAACCAAGTTCTTGAGCCTGAGGATTGCCAGCGTCAGGGTATCCTCGGACAAGTTGGCGAAGCATACCCTGAACCATCCCGGCTCGTCGCAGTGGCAGGACGAGCCGGGCGAGATGTTGAGTCGCGCCTCGTGCACGATCTTCCTCCACAGCTCCATCTCCGCCTCGAAAGTGTCCGATCTCAGCAGATGCCTCATGTCCACCCAACAAAACAGCCCCGCATTGCCGTCCAGGCAGCTGATCCCGATCTTCTTGAGACCCGACACGAGCTTCTTCTGCCTGAGCTTGAGCCTCCTCTGGTTCTCGGTGATGTACGAGGCGGTGAACTTCTTGTCGGAGAGGAGTGCGGAGAGGAGGTACTGAGTCTGGGAGGATATGAGGCCGAAGCTGGACATCTTGGTGGCGGCGGACACGACCATGCGGTCGTTGGAGTAAATGGCGCCGACGCGGAAACCTGGGAGCCCCAGGTCCTTGGAGAGGCTGTACACCACGTGGACTCTGTTCCAGAGTTCCGTGTTCTGGCACTTCCGGTCGGAGAGGACCTCCATGATGCTCACGAAGCTCGGAGAGTCGAAGACTGTTCCGGAGTAGATCTCGTCGCTGATGAGGTGGATGGATTTGGAGTCGACGAATGAGACTAATAGGTTTAGCTCTTTTCTACTCATTGTGGTGCCCAATGGGTTTGATGGGTTGGTCACCAACACTCCCTTCACTTTCAGCTTCAGCTTCTCAGCTTCCTTGTAAGCGTTTTCAAGTGCCCATTCCGTGATTTCGTAGTTGTTTGCACTCGTGCAGTGAATAGGTACGATCTCAGCTCCAGTTCTCCACTTAAGATCTCTGTCAAATCTGTAAAACCAAAAATATTATTAGAAACTGTTCTCCTTATAAATTTTATATGAAGTAGCTAGTACAATGCAGAAGTGTTGGGTACAATTTTTTGTAATGTTTTATTTTTCATGCATACGTACCCTGGATAGTAAGGGGTGGGGAGGAGGAAGGCGTCGCCGGGATTGGCCAAGCAGAACATTAGGGCCTCGTTGGCGGAGGTGGCGCCGGCGGTGAGGACAAGGTTGGTAGGGTCAAAAGTGACTCGGTTTCCTCTGATTTGTGACATGAAATCGACCAAGGCCCTTTTGAAGGCGGGAAGGCCGTGGTAGTCTTGGAACAGAGCTAGCTCCCTGAAAATGGACTCGCCGCTGTTGTTCCTGAACCCGGCCGCGTTAGGGTTGGCGGCGAGCCACGACTCGAGGAGGTCGAACGACACCTGGTTCTCGGCCAGGCCCATCTGGATCATCCCGGTCGGGTTCCGGACCTCGTCGAAAGGGTTCTTCTCGTACTCCTCCCACCCCAGGAAGTAGGAGGAATCTTGGCCGTGTGTGTTGCATGTAGCTTTTTCGGACAACATCTTCATGTTGATTATTAGAGAGATCGAATTGGAGAGTAGTTGGTGAGTTTAGGAGTGGAAATGATACGTATTTATACGAGTGCTTTGGACAGCGAGGAATGCCACGTAGACCCCGACAAGGACACTTTGAAACCACTTATTAATATAATGAGAAATTAAAGCACACATAAATCTCATGGAGGAGAGGTTGTGAATAGACGCGCTTTATACTCTGCGGAAACAAATCCAAAAGGCTTCAACAGCACTCATGAGTCATATCCAATCGATCTCGTGGTTATGCGTGTGGTGCACCGCCCGAGTATGGTCGCGTGATACCAATACCAATGCCATACCGACAGGAGATGATGAGAAAACGGTGAGGGAGATACGACCGGCAGTTGCGGGTCCATATGCCCCCTCGTCGCAGTACCACTTGTCGCCAATCTTTTTAACCCTCTCCAATCCATCACCTATTTTTTCTTCTTCTATTTTGGCTTCATTTCATATACCAAACAACAATTCTGATTTCACACCAACCTTGAGAATTTCCGCCTACAAATTTAAATTTATTTTTTTATGTGACCAAAATGCATGGAAGATAATTAAATAAAATATATATCAGCTCTATTTCTACCCAACAAACCCACTCCATACTATTGTAGAGCATCGAACTTTGACCTAAACGAACTTGTGGACTGCTATGTCACTACACGAATGATAATATTTCAATCATATTTGTTAAATAAAACAATTACATATTTTTTTTTTCAGTTGAGACTTTGCTAACTAGGTTTATAAACCCATTCGTAAGTACCATTTAAATTAAAGCATAAAGTATATATCCTTGGTCAATTTTCTTGAGTATGCATTTGTAAAATTTTTTTTTCAAAATATGATTTTATTTGAATCTACATTTATAAAAAGAATCATTAAAATGTACTTATGAATAATTTATTTGTATTTTATTTAAAATTAGTCATATCTTTTAATCGATGTTTACTAAAAGTAAAATTTGTCGGTTTTGATTTTACCTTAAGGCGTGTAATAAAATTTTCTTCTTGTTTTTTGTTGCTAATTTTGTAGGTTAGGTAATGCAATGTAGGTTAATGATGATGGTTTTTGCCAGCACTTGGTTTCTAATTGCCTGATTTGTGAAATGAGGAACCATCAAAATTAAAGTAATTACATTTTATGGCGGTTGTTAAATTCGTTTGTTGGTTGTTTATTCACTAATGAGTTGGTGGTGCGGTAGTGAAGAACGGAACAGCGATCAGATTCGGAGACCCTTTTCAAGTTTTCAAATATTTTTGTCACTCCTTTGAGACCCAATCGGCAGGTGACAAAGTTTAGGGGACAGTTGTTTTGCCTTTTATGAATCAAGGTGTTTGTGTTTGTATGGTATTTGGTGAGAATGGGTTCACTTTAAGTTGAAATTAAGAAGATGCTATGAAGTAACCTCATGAAGCTATGTGTTTATTTTTTAGGGTTATGGGTGGTGCTTAGGGGACAATTAACACTAACTTGGATAATTAAATTCATATACTATTTTATATCTACTTTTTGGTTTGGACTTTTGACTTTCCTATGGTTTATAATTACCTTTTGACTTTGAAACGCTACTGATTTAGTGATTAATCAACTAATCAGTCCCTTGTTAAGGAGGACCCGGTTTTAATTTACTTAAAGTGATTCATTTGGGCAATTTTCAGACAACTTTTAGATAATCACGATCTCATTAATATCTCTATAATTAGGATAATTACATAAAATGTTTTTTCTTGCTTCCTTTAGTTTTACTTGGAACTTATCAGGTAAAATAAAACTTATATATAGTAAGCTAATTAATGTTGTGAATTTTATAATTCTCGATTAATTATTATTTTAATTAATCTTCGACTAATCACTTATTAGCTCTACAACAATAGGAAGTAAGCATTTGCATAGCATCTCCTCTAGTTCTTTCACTTATAGACTGGGGTGAAATGTGAAATGCATGAAACCTTTATATACTCATAAATCAGAAAATAATAAGGGTCACTGTTTAGGTATGAAAATACAAGTTTGTGGAGGACCCCTGAAGCAGCCAATTATGATCATAAGAAATTGAAATCACAAGTAATGAAGGATGATAAAAACAGAGTGAAGAAAACAGGGTCCCCTGTTTTGTTGCTCACCATACACCAAATGGGGTCTCTCATATGGTCTAGTCTCTTGTGATTCATACAAAAATCAGACCATTTGGCTCTACTTGTACTCCAAATCATCATGATTTGAGAGTGAGTTTCTGATTAGTTGTTCCCTTACTCATGGCAGTACCCACCTCCCCCATTTGCCTCTGCCCTTGTTTTTTCCCTTCATATCAAAAGTTGTGACTTGTGAGAGCAAAATTATCGGTCTTTTCATTTCTTGACACTTCTTTCCTTAAACATTGACAGAATTTTCTAGTTTTAACCTCACAACTTAATAATAGCTTAGCGACATGACACGACTTAACTCTATATAGCTCGGTTGTCATAACATTTGATATATAATTATAAAGTGGGCTTGCAATCAAGTGAGAAACTAACACCTTACATGAGAAAATGAGAAGTAATAATAATCATTGAATCATAAAATTGATGAACCAGATTTTTTATCCTTTTCGGTGACATCAAGCCGTAATTATTGATATTTCTGAATTTATTATCGTCATTTGATTAAACTAAAGGAGTAGTAATGTAATTGTACACGAATTAATGGTCGAGTCCAAATTGAACTCAGTCCCACAAATTTAAGTGATTTATTATAACTGATTTTTTAATATATTATACCATGATTATTTTCTAATTTTAAACATTATTAATTATGGAGATCCTATAATTAGTTACATAATTTATATCTTTGAACCAATTGGACGAATTAATGATTTATTTTGATGAAACGAATTAATAGTGTAGTACGATAATATTTTTTGTGGTGACCATTTCATGATTTCAATATTCTGATGAAAAAAATAAATGATGAAACAAATTTATGTGATTTCAATTTTACTACTTCATGATTTAGTGTTTCATTATTACTTTTGTACGGTTACAATGATTTTTACAAAAAAAATAATAACTACGATTACATGATTTACACAAAAAATTGATTTCATTTTTGCGAGAAAAAACTGTTTTACGTAATATATGTTTTGTTAGAACACGTTCATTTTCATACCACTATACATATTTCTATTTAATATATTAGGCGTATTTCATTTTCATATCTCTGTACGTGCTTCATTTTTATACATCAATATATATTTCATTAATTTAAATAAATGAAACAATTATGTTAACATAATTCTCTCATAAAAATAGCAAAGTAATTTAAAAAAAATAGCAAAACAAATGTAATTGAGAAAGCAAGTGATTATCACCCTCCTCTCCTTCTGACGTGAAATCAACTCCCTTAAAATCCAAATATTAACAATAGAGCTTAAATAATCCAAAAATTAACAATAGAGCTCTAAAAATTAGCAATAAACATGTGCTAAAGATTGGTCATCAATATGTATTTACAATTGGAAGAAGGCATCAGTTACCTTTATTGCAACAACATAGCCAAAATTATCATTGACAAAGGCTTTAAAAACTTGAGCAAATGCTTTCATGAATTTCATGACTAAAAAACCATACTTTTTTTGCCAATTGAAGAGGTTCGGTTCTGCCGCGACAATATTATGTACTGTGATCGATGATCGCCGAATCAACGCCGACGTCTTCGGTGTTGACGGTAAGATGGAATCAGATGATCAGAGATTCATAAGCCATAGTTGTTGTGATAGGTTGTAGGCTGACTATAGTTTTGTAAAATGATTACGAGTATTTCAACACAATCTGTGATTAATGTCCACTAGGGTTTCAGAATTTGACACACTTAATTTTTCGATTATACCATTGTTCTATTTAATGTATTTAATTTTATGATAATTTGAGTTAATTACAGAAACCATTGATCATATGGATGTTAATGATTCTTAAGTTCTTTTTTAAACAATAGTTTTTACTTGATCTCTTCCTTTATAAACTGATTGGTTTTAATTTTCATTACAGAAGAGAACATGTGATATAGAAAAGTTTTAAACATAATTTTTTCTGGTTGGAGTAATAAGGATGCATTGCAATACAAATCTAATAATACATCTGAACGCCCGAGTTTCTACCGGCCGTTGGATCGCTCAATATCTTCGCGTGATTTGTCCCACTGCGTGAAACGTGGCAGTGAAACTTTACCATTGTCATTTTCGTGGTTCTACCGGGTGCATAACGTTCTACTAGTTTATATTCGCTTTCTACTGTATCCATAACGTTTTATCAATTTGCATTCAAGTTCAATTAATTTGGACGGTTTGTATTTTTATTCTGGTTTGCATTTGATTTGTATATGGAGTAATATATAAATTGTTTGCATTGCATGGATTGAAACAAGAATTGAGGGAGCATATTAATAGAAATGATAATAGAGAGGAGGCCATGTCCATGTGGGTGTGTAGCAATGTAGTTTAAATACATATAGGAAGGGGAGACCTAGTCCATTGCTATATAGCATAGCATGGTGACACCTAACATGATGCTCACGTTGCTCCATTCCTCTCTTACTTGAAGTTGATGCTCTAGGACCATTTGCCTCCCCTTCTTCAATATTGTAGGGCCCTCCTACACTCTCTTTATTGACGTTGCCTTTCAACAAACCATCTTAACTTGAGCTCATTTTTGTCTTATACAACATACATTATCTATCTATTTATCCATTTGTAGTTTTTAAGGTCAATGAAAGTTACATGTACTACGTAGATAGAGAGATAAGAACACGCTGCACGCAAATTCAAACCCATGATGCTACAATTTTGAATACAAAGTCAACCCAACTCATCAAACATGCATGATTTGGTGTTAGGTCGTAGAGTAGTTTCTTGTGATTAATTGCAGACATTGATGGGCTTTCAATTTTATTTTTATTACCTATGAATGTGTTAATATTTTTGTCACTTAAGTTAGTTGCTGAGAGATTGAAGATGAGACTCGAACTTTCACTCCATGTCACAAGTACTAACTAGAAAATAGTTGGTTGATGAACTTTGAGTTTGATAAATCGAGATTTGATTTAAAATATCTCCTCAACTTATAGGTGGATTGTGTTTCTAACATATTAATAGAGTCTGGTCAACACTCATGTGTCTCACCCAGTAATTTTTACCCTGTCAACTTGCACATGAAATGAGATGTTTGATTCACTGCTTGTGAAAGGAGTTTTTAAATGGTTGAACTTTTATCAATAGTAAAACTTTCTGGGCATCAAAATGAAAATGGTACGTAGTGCTTGGTCAAAGTACTTTGCTTGCATGGGAAGAGTGTAGAAGATGGTGTTTGTTGTTGCATGGGGGAGGACAAAGGTGGTAAGATAGCTGTGGCTTTTCTGTGGGCTAATCTTAAGGTGACCAATTCATATACATAAAAGAGTGATGAAGATATAAGGATATAAAGCAAATACTCAAAATCAGGAAGGATTGTGATCTCCATGTGGATAATGATCCCGACTTTCATGTTTACATAATAGATTGCTTGCTCATGGAAGTAAAGGATATACTCCACTTAATTTATATCTCAATTTTGAAATAATTGTGTAATTAATAATGATGCGCATCAACAATAATACATGCTACACTACACATGTGTACGGTAATTGACAAGTATAGTATTTGACGGTAATCATTATGTAATAAGTATTCTACTATACATACGTACCTAGTTCATGTCAGATCTATGGATATAATATATAGGAGTAAGTATTTGAGGACCCATATAATGAGAAGTCAGCGCATGTTTCTTTCAAAACAAGACTGAAATCTTGTCATGGTTATAATGGTGCAAGTGGGTCATGGAAGTAAACACTGAAGCATGGAGTGTAGCTGAGGAGCAAACACATCAATGGGCCTATTGATCCATAGAATTGAAACCAAGCCATGCCTCTTGGTCTATTCCACATTGGAGATGGAGACTAGTCCAGCCCACTTTGAGAGTGATCTCATTCTCTTATCACTCAGTCCCCACCTGCCAGCAACTCATATCATGACTGCTCCTTTGTCTTAGTTTTTACCTTATCAATGTATAGCCTCTACTGCTTCGATTTGTTTCGTTGACAAATGGAACTTGATTATGACCAGCCGATTTGATAGTGAATAGACATTTGAAAATTGACATTACATTGTTACACGAATTGCGTATTCTGGATAATGCATGCGGCAGCAGTAGCCATATCATAATTCACATTCATATGTTGATGTTGATGTGTAGCGAACATGACATGACATGAAATTATTATTATTTTTCTTATACAAGATCCATAAACATTTGTTCAGGGACAACTGACATTAGCTTTGATCTGTACAAAATCTTTCATAGGCTAGGCCCGTACAGATATCTACTCGGTCCGTGAAAATTTTGGTCTGACATGTATTTTGAATACAACAGAGTATGTGGAAACATAGTAACACAAAGAAGGGTCGGATGAGTTCTCCATGGCAAGAAGATGACATGACAAATGGTCTGATGTCAAGCTGAGAAGAGGACCAAATCTTTGTGTATGTGTGAAGAGTCTAATTTTATTAATATTAGTGACCATCAAATATGACTTGAACCCAATCAAGACTCACTAGGATAGACCAATACGGAGGTCTTGCTAACTTGTCACCAAGCCGGAGTTCAGAGGAGAAGTTTTCGGAGTTTGGCCAGACAGAATGTTGTGTTAGTTGAATGAGTCATCACAGAAAACTATTCGACAACGTCATCATGGAATGTTATGTTTATCGTTATTCATGTTACGATAAACTGAGTGTTAAAGAGGGAGACTACAATCTGGGATGAACTTGAGTTTCTAATTCTTGTCAGATTAGATTATATGTTTCTTTTTGTGTTTAGAAAATATTAGTATTATAAATACTACATTAATGTAACATATCTTGACATCGATTAATTTAATCAACTTGGTGTATATTGCCACTCTAATAAGATCGATCTTCTCCATTAGTGGGTATAGTCGATAGTTTGTCGGCGAACCATGTAAGAAATTTTGGTGCTCGTTTTATTTTTTTACTCAACAAAAGTATATTGCATTAGAATGAGGGGAAAAACCCAAATTACAAATACATATACAAAATGATTGATTGAAAAATTAATGAATTGAAAATTAAAAAGGATTGAACTTGGATGATAACTTGACACCCTTGAGAGCCACCTTGGTCATGGGCTTGAGAGTGAAAGGAGCCCATGAAGGCCCAAATTCAAGCCCATATGTTTGAATTTCCCAAAAAAAAAGAGCCAACGAGGAGTGTCCACTTTTCCAAGAAAAGAGTCACTAAAAATTGAACATGTGGCGGTGTGCATGCCATAGTGGCATGGGAGATGAAGCTTTTCGAGGAAGCGAGCCCCGAAGCGTTAGCAACCCCAAGATCAAGGCGTCACCGACCCCCAGAAGGAGACGAGGAATGAGCCGCGAATAGCGGTAGCGAGCGAGAGCCCACCGATGCCGGAACCCGTGAGCCGCCCCACCAACTTCGGCAAAGAGAGTCCACTTCAAGAACCCAACGTGGCCACTGCAGAGTACCTATGGCAGGGCGAGGATCGACGTTGTCGGCCAACACAGATAGAGATCTTCGGCGAGAATGTCGAGAGAACACCTATCGCCATCACGCATCACCGAACAAACGTCGCCAAACATGAGATTGATGAAGGGGAGCATCACAACTTGATAGAGCAAGGGGGAGGGTGAGAGGGAGATGAAAGAGGGGCTGAAACAAGAAAGGGTGGTTGCCGGAGCGCAAAGAACACCACCGACGACCTAAAAATAAAAATATTTGGCCGAGAGAACTGGTTTTTGGGAGTGGAGGGGGTTGTGAGATTGAAGGAGGATTGGAGGTTGAGGGTCGGGAAGGAAGGGTGTCATCGGAGAGAACAAGGCCGGTGAAGGCCGCTCCTCCGGCGACGGCGTGAAGAAGAAACTAGGGTTGTCTGTGAGTGTTTCTGTAGTAGAAGAGTGTTGGTGCTCTTTTTATTACTTTACTTTTATTGCTTGTTTCTGCAACACATATTTCTCGTTATAGCAAATTGGTGGTGGTTTCTAGTTATGTTTCTTATTTCGTAACTTAATATCGATTATGGGAAAAAATGTATGGTTTCTTGGTACAAGGATTGACATGTTTGGGGGGGGGGGGATAGCTTCAGTCTTTGAAAAGTCAACATGCGTGCCTTATTAAGACAATAAGTTATGTGAGCAGCGTTAGCGAGTAAATCAACGGCAACTACAATCGTTGTTATTCTTATAGTTAACGAGAGGTCAGTGTGATATTATGTTGCACTAACCCAGTGTCTTGAAGGATCCTCTGCATTAAATCATTCCCTCCTCATCACAAATGATTCTATGTGGTCTGTCTGACCGCCTTCGCACGTCCACCAGGTCCAATCTCCAAGTTTCGGTGTTTGTCTCAATATAAATATGTATCTCCGTCGTTATGGGTTCAGATCCTTGTCACTAAGTTCTGTGCTCAAGTCTCAAAGTCTCCAAGTTTCGAGCTTAAATCCCAAAAGTTTTTGTCACTCCACCGCCGTATTCAAGAGTGAGCACAAATACTCGCCAACTTGGCACAACCTGTCCGCTATAAGACCCAACCCGGTGCCACCCAGACGTGTAACAAGTCTGTTATGCGTTCGAAAGAACGTTATAATGACACTTTTGCCCCCATAATTTTAGGTTTCGTGTCTTTGTTTGAGTTTAATTGTGAGTATTAGGAACTTGTGGTGTTGCGAGACCTTTTTGTGGCACGTGCAGAACAATAGCAGGAATTAAGCCCTAAACTTGGGTGGTCGAGTCGAGAGGAATAAAGCATAAAAAGAGGGGTTAGAGTGCCTCTCCGCTGGAGCCTCCGGACCGGAGTCCAGATCGGAGAAGGCCCCCTCCCATTTTCCCTTCCGGAGCGGATGGACCAGAGGAGTGAGCTCTTGAGAGCTCCTCCGGTTCAGCTTCCGGAGCGGAGGGGAAAGCGGAGGCTCATCCTCCGATTCACTATCCGGAAGCGGAGGCAACCCCATATTCAGTTAGGAGCCTCCGATGGAGCCTCCGAATCGGAGGCCTTCGGGATTTCGTGTTATTTGAGTCTCACATCCTCATTTTTAAGGGAGAACACTTTTGAGAGCTTTGACTTTTCACTTTGGGCGATTTTGGGGAGTTCTTGAAAGATTGTGGAGCCTAGAAGTGGAGATTAGAGCTTGAAGATCATTGGAGAAAAAGCTAGAGCTTGAAGAATGAGTCACCACATCTTTCATGAGGCTTTCTTCTCTATCTCTTTTACTTGTTTAGCTTTTGAATTTTGATTTTCCTTGTAATTTGGTTTGAACTCTCATAGCTTGTAGTTACTTTTCTCATACTTTGCTTGATATAGCCATGGTTGAGGGCTAATTGCCTCAACTATGGATGATTGACACTATAGGCATGTTTTGAAATGAAATTGAGGTATTAGTTCTAGGAATTATTGATCTTGATTGTATGGATGCTTGATTTTGTTATGAAATTTCCATGATTTACCTGATTGTGGGTGATTATATGAGTTGAGAACCAATTCCGAGTGGATAGGTCTTGATTGAACTAGTATTAATCTTGAGGTTTGCCTTGTAATCTAGAATTGTAAAAACTAATGCGGTGAGAGTTGCAATTTGCCTCGAGATGGAATAGAGAGCAACATCTCATCAGGCTAAACTCAATATCGAGAGATGAGCTTAACATCTTAAGTTATAGATTAGTTAACATCACACCTAGACTTCCTACTTAATCGTGAGACAATATGCATGCTAATAAGTCAAGTATTTGTGGTCCTCTATAGTAAAGAGCAAAAGACTACTTGTTGGTTGAGGGATTTGTAAAGTAAGTAAGAAAACACCAAAAAGAGTAACCATTACATTCCCATTCCACTGCTTTCCAAACACTAAATCACACTAAAAACAACACCAAACTTTTTGTTAATCCCTGAGGATATGACAAAGGGTTAAATTGCTTGCTTTATATTACTTGTGCTAATTCGTGTCGCAAGAACGACACGTTTGGCTTTGCAAAGTAAAAATCGGAACTCTTTTGTATTTAGGCTGAGTGGCGGGTTAGCAAATAACCATGTAGACATGTTTACCAAATCGATTCATCATAAAAGTTCCAACATTACTTGGATTAGCTTAGAATTTGTTGAATGCCTAGTTATAGGCACATAAGAGGGATTTGGATTTTCAAGGAATGAAAATATCATACATCATTGTAGTACATGTGGGACTTAATGGCACTAGTAAATTGTTTTTTTGTGGGATGCCTGACACGATGGAATACTTTACTTGGTACCGATGATGATGCAACTGATCGTTTTCGGAGAGAGGATTCAAGTTAAGGCAGAGATGTGCTAGATATGTCTTGAATCGACCCAATAGGAATAAGGCATTACAGTGATTTCGCTAACCGGTTAGTGAGTCGGGGTCTTGGGAGAAACAGCTCATCCGACGGTATGTTATGTTTATTTACTTATTTATCTTTTTTTATCAACTAACTTATTAAACAACACCGCTAAGAGCTCCCAAGAAGGAAGCAAAAAACCGCAAATACAAAAAGCAAAAAAGAGAAAACAAGAGACAGAAAAAGGAGACACGAGAAATTGAAAAAATCAAGCATAGGAGGACTCGGGTCCTTGAGCCAATTCTATATTCGAAATCTTGGATCACAACTTCATCATGGGCTTCACATGTGATGCTCAAGAATTGACAAAAAGCCCAAGCTTGCGTAGCCTGATTGCGAGAATTCAAGCCACGAGAGTACTCCCACGAAGGGTTCATGGTCTTAGGAGAGTTGAACCTCGGCAGTGGATGGATCATCATCAAGACAGGAGAAGACTTGGGTTTGAATTTTCCTCGCTTGTGAACATGCGTGGAGGTAGGGGAAAGGTTCGATGCATGAAAATTTCGAGAGTGGTGAGGTTTTTTGTGCTTAACAAAGAAAATAAGGGTTGTAAGAGGAGAATGAAGATCCACATAAGATTTCTCCAAAAAGGGCTCCAAACCATCTCCCACTAGAGAAAGAGGGTCCAAAGCTGGCACAACATTGCTAGACCTAAAAGGAGGCCCATTAAAGAGAAAGTCAACATGTGTACCTCTGAAAATATCAATCAGCGCATTAACACTCGAGACCGCGTTGCGATTCGAGACATGGACATTGAAACCCTCAGAAATCAGCGGTGAGCATCTCGAAACCATCAGAGATCGGCACATCCGAAGTGCCACTCTCGAGAATCGAAGCATCTCCAGAGGGTGAGCTGTTAGCAGGACCGGGGGGATCGGACATGAACGTGGGTGGTGGGACCGCGAAGAACGACACCGATGGGAGAGACAAATCAGGCACATCATGCATCGGAAAGTAACCTGACGGCCACGAAGTAGCGACTGGCGAGCATATGTCCCTTTCCTCAATCACATTGATGGGGGTTTGAGAAGCGCAATCCCCGTCAGACGAATCTCCGAACCCAACAGAGGAAAGGAGATAGAGGAGAAGCCAGATATCGAAATCATAAATCCTTACCTAAAATGAAGACAATGGCTTTCAAACCGATAGGTCCCAACGATTTAGACAGCACCAGAAAAAGAGCTCGATCAAAAAAGGCACTGGAGGTATTCTCAGGTTGAATCAGAATCACATCCCCAACTAGACTGGCAACATTATGAATCGAGATCGTAGAGGGAGACCAACAATGGAGATACATTTGAAGATGCCAGATTTTTCAAATTTTGCTGGATGAGAATAAAATTTCAAAAACCATCGACCAAATTGAGCCCACCCATCCAGATTCGTCGAGTTGAGATCCTCTAAACTGAGGAAGGAGACTAAATGCGCTCGATTTCTAAGGGAGAAAATCGAGACCTCATCGAGGCCATCTTCCACCAAATGGTAATGATGACCTCAATATCAAAGTTGCTATTGAAAGAGTCGCCAAGACTAACTGTTTGATTAAATTTGCATGACGGGATGCTACGTTTTTCATTGATCTTTGTCACAAAAAATTGAGTGAAAAAGTTACAGTACAATATAGATAAACTTGAGTTCCTATTTAATTATTTATTGTAAGATTAAGTTTTCTTTTCTCTTACCATTTCTCTCTAATAATTATTGACATTCCATTCTCTCTTATTTTGCATTAAATCTTCTTTTGTTATAACACTAACAAATACTTGAGATCACTGCGGTATCTTCCTTGGACCATACATATATAGATTCACATAAAAATGTTACATTATGCTTATTCTAGATTGTAGTTCTCAACAAGATCCAAGAGACTTACAAAGCTAGATCTGAAATGATGCACTGCACGTGGCTAGAAAGAATTATTTATAAAAATTCGTTGATTCGCAAGAATATCGAAAATGATAGATTTGAGGAAAACCACAATTTTTTTTATTACACTTCAATAACTTAATAACAAAGACATATGAGGGTGCTTAAATAGAGAAACACAAATAACTGAAAAGGATACCCTAACTTACTAAAAAAGAAAAAGAAACAAATATTAAAAATTGTAAAAAATGCCCAAAACTTATAAAAATGCGATTTTGACCCTCCAGATGACCTTCGATGGCCGAAATCCATCGTACTTCATGGCATAGCCATGAGTTTTTCTTAGAACACCGTTTTTGCATGGAAAACACTAATCTTTTGTCGAAATATGACACTTCCGCACTAACTTCAAGTGTTCTAACTTCTGCATAAAGGCCTGAAATCGCACCGCATCATTACCGGCCTCTGGGGTCGAGAAGATTCGGCCTCAAATCTGGAATCGCAGCATTCTTATCAGAAGAAGAATCACCCGTGAAAGGAATAAGGTGCTCTACACCGAAGACATCAGATGTACGAACATGACCGGGAAGACGATAGGCATTATGATTGATTTTCTCCACAATCTCGACAAGACCAATCTTCTTAGTAGCAAGATTGCTATATTCACGAGCAGGAAAACGATCCTCATCGAGTATAGCGCACATAAAGTCACCAACATCGAACTCCACAATACAACGTTTCTGATCAGCCATCTCCGTGTACTTGACCGTAGTTGTAACAAAATGGTCATGAGTAGCCTGATGAACTTGAGCCAATTTTCACACAAACTCGTCGGTAGAAGCATGCTCTTCAAGAGCATGAGGCATTAAGCAGGATCGACAGAGCATCAATAAAAGACCAAAATCACCGGACACATACTCATCTGCATATTTGTCGGCATAATCATCATAAATCGCCGCATCTGTATTGGCATAATCATCATAAATCGGGGTCGAATATGTGAGAATGGCAGATTCAGATTCAAAGCCTCGGCAAAAAGGCCACGATTAGCAGATTTAAGGCTGCCATCGAATGGTGGAATGTCCACCTTGAAACCCTGTTCCTACCATTGGTTAGGGCGTTCGGGTGAGCGATTCCGGTAACCGACGAAAGGATTCTCGTCTGTGACAGTGTCATCATCACGACGACGCAATTCATCCATTTGTCGCGTCAATAATTCAACCTGCCACCTCATATCGTCGTTCTCACGGCAAAATTCAGCGTGTTTACGTCGTAACTCAGCATGATCATCATCAACACTATGGGCTCGCGGCTGTCTACAGGGCACCATACCTTAGGATCATCTGAATCTGATACCAACTGATGCAGCGTACGTGTGTAGGAAGAATTCTTTATCAAAATTCGTTGATTCGCAAGAATACTGAATGTGATAGATTTGAGGGAAACCTCAATTTTTTATTAAACTTCAATAACTTAATAACAAAAACGTTTGACGATGCTTAAATAGAAAAACACAAATAAATGAAAAAAGAATCTCTAACTTGTTAAAAAAGAAAAGGAAACAAATATTAAAAATTGCAAAAGTGTCAAAAACTTATAAAAACGCGATTTTCACCCTTCAGATGACCTCGAATGGCCGAGATCCATCGTATCTCATGGTAAAGCCGTAAGTCTTGCTCAGAACACCATTTATGCATGGAAAACACTAGTATTTTGTCGAAATATGACATTTCCGCATTAATTTCGGGTGTTCTACCTTCTGCATAAAGGCATCCTCGAATCGCACCGCATCATGAAATAACGGAAAATATAGCCACATGGAGGCTAGAATTTAAATTTTAACAAAAAGCATTGGAACAGAGCTCGCGAATATCAGTAATTGCCTAACTATGGCACACTGAATTATCGAGATAAATTAAATTAATAAATATCCAATACTATAATGTTAATGACATGTTCAATTTCAATGCATTGAATTATATTCAGCTAGAGTGTACACTTTGTACTCATAATCTGTTTCAAGTGTTGAGGTGCATATCCGGTAACTCCCAAGAACAACAGATTTATGAATATTACAGAATCAGTAGAATGAGTTTAGGTGGAAGACCTGGCAGCTTGGTTTGTATGATGCCTTTGAGGCAGCCAGCTCAAACTTCTTACTGGCAGCTTCATTCTCTTCCAAGCTGTTCTGTAGAAAATAATGTACCCACCAAGATGAGCTCCGCATTTTGGCCTTCACAAATAAAGCACTCGTTAGTCGTTATCCACAAAGACAAGTTGGAATTTGAGGTGACAAGAAAAGGCTTTAAACAAAAACGTCCTGTCAGGTTTACAATCACACAACAGTTGAATTCAATGAACAAAAAATTGTATTGCACTCTATTCTTATCACCTATGTCTGATATATTGGACATAAAGACGCTAATCTAATATCATCGAAATAGCAATTGACAGCATACAGGGAGTGCATAGTAACTCACCGTCCGGCTGAATTTCGATAATTCTCCAACCTTAGCTTTCTGTTGACCAGGATAGCCTGAGAATTGAAGTGGAAAGCCATTGCATTAATGAAACCTACTTTTTTTATTAAGAAAGCTCCAAGTGTTGTAATATATCTATATATAAATGTAACATTTTCAAATTAATGGGCAAATAAAATAAACAGTAGATGATATGCTATGTAATAATTGAAGTACAGCTCCTGCTAATCATTCTTGATTGCATAACTGCCAAATTTATTAGCAGTCAAGATAAAAGACCACTGCCAAAGTCCACAAAATATCTAATAACAAGCATTTTAGATATTCATTGGATGGACATCAATGTGGACATGAGACATGCAACTACTACTGTACTTCAAACAAAGGCTGCCAATAATATGCTCCAATACACCAACACGAAATAATACAAAGTTGAAGGCAATTACCAGCAAAAATAACAAGCCCATCAGCCAGCCTTGCCAATTCAGGTAGAGTCTTGTTCAGGTACTTGGGAGATAGGTAATCCAGAGCATCTGAGATGATTAGCAGAGAAAACGATTTTGCTCTATATGGCAAAGGGAATTTAATATCAGCTACTCGTACAATGCCTTTGTGGATGAGTTTTTTACAGTTCCCTTCAGCATCTTCCATATCATACGGTTCCACACCCCATGCTTCAGTCTCTTCTTCCTTCAACAATTGGGAGACCAATGAACAAGAGTCAGGGCCAATATGCAACACTTTCCTCATACTATCCCCATATGCTTTTTGCAGAACAGGAATTGCTCTTTGAACTTCTAATGTGCATGAGGAATCATCTGCAAAAGGAAATAAAATTCAACATGGTATTATAACTAATATGAATGGAGCATATACTGAGCATTTGTAAACAAAAAAGGATGACATCAGATAGTTATATTCAAGGTTCTAAAACTCAAGATTGGGGAGAACTTGGTGAAGCGAAAAATAAAGAGTTCCAAGAACTCGGGGAGAAATCAGCAAAACTCACTTTATATTATATATATATATATATATAATTGAAAAAATAGCAATATTTTAGTAAAATAAGATACTTTCAAACAACTTAATAAATTAAAACAAATCCAGTGAGAACTTCGTAAAACTGAACCACCGAGAACATATATATATATATATATATATTAGTAAAATAAGATACTTTCAAACAACTTAATAAATTAAAACAAATCCAGTGAGAACTTCGTAAAACTAAACCACCGAGAACGAGTTTTAAAACTTGGCCAACTCGATTTAATAAAGTTCTCGGGGAGAACTCTGGGAGTTTTAGAACACTGGTTACATACAGCGACACTCCTAAAACGTTAATTTCCTGGAAGTTTTGAAATTAGCCTTACTGCTACAGCTCCTACATACCCGAAAGAAACAATAATTGACACCTTAGGGTTATACTCTGTACATATTTGCTAGTACTTTATCTTAACACGGGATAAACCAACTTGGAGTGGAAGTGACAAATTTGCCAGCTATAGTATGTTAAGGATCTGTACACATAGCCTTTAGAAGACATGCATAGAGGGGCTATTACATGTTTATCAAAATTTGCATGTTGAAAGATAAATGAACACCTGAGAAGAGAAACTGAAGGAAAAGAAGACTTTGATGCTAAAGCTAAAAGTCCATCTACCCGTCCTTGGTTAATTTTTCTGGCCCCATAAATAGCAGGTATCACCACCTTAAATTACAATATATTTGTAATTAAATTATCTTTCTATATGCAGAAAATTTGAAATGTGGAGTATATCATATATATACCTTCAATCTTGCTTACTGCTGCATTGTGACTCCCAAATAAACCTGTGATTTATAGATTAATCTATGCATCAGAGGAAGAGTTTCAGATGTCTAGCAACCTACCAAAAATATGAAGAAAGAAAGTAATCCAAGTAGCAATGCTGGTAGTCAATTGATTGACTCAAGATCACTTCATGCCATTTTGAACGATAAAAGTAGCAGCACATACAAACCTGAGCCACCATAAGCATAGCAAATAAGCAGGAATCCTCCCTGGGAATTACAAGACAATTAAAGATGAATCAAAATGTGATCTGCTGAGAGGCAATATTTTGTCTGATTATTTATTTTGCATGCAATTAATAGGGAGGAAACAGCAGTCAACAGTTAGGTTCTTGCTAAAATAGCTGTTATGTACAGAAAATATTAGAAATCAAGTTATGTGGACAGAGAAGTAATGTATAGAAATAAAAAGGTACCAAGAGGATAAGACCAGCAGACACGAAAGGAGAAGAGCGTGATTTGGAACGTAACACTCCCGGAAAAGAAATTCCACTGTCCACAAAGCGCCGAGTTAAGCCTACGTGCCTCCTTGACATGGCAACTTGCCTAGAAATCAACAGGTCAACACAATTTTACACTTAGAGTAAAACATATGAAATTGTATTACCTATTTCCAAAGGTCAATGGACACGTAGGCATAATCCTGTGGTGCAGTACATCAAGGCAATGCGTGAAAGTGAACATTCTAAAACGATGGTAAGCTAACAAAGACATTTACTAATCACTTTATCATCCCAGTAGATAAAGGGAACCAAATTCCAATATCCCCATGACCATAAACAGCATAAAGAGTTCATGTTCTTGTTTGAGAACACAAACATTCCCCATTTTTGGTTATTAATTGCTTCCGTTCTAATGTGTCTCTTCAATAACCAAGCCATAAGAAGACTCTTGGATGGTGCAAAATTAGGAAAGAAGAGAAACCAAACATGTGATTCTTCTGGGAAACTCCTACTTCATTATGTACATTTGGAAAGCTTTATGATGCAGAGAGTCACAGAGCATACATGTAATAAAAACGGAACAAAGATCTGGCGAGGGTTAAGCGAGTAAAGCTCACACATGGTAAGAAAACCATCAGCTAATGTTGTAGAAAACTATCAAAACCAAAATTCTGGAAATAACTTGTGTCTGGGTAAAGGAACATGACTGCAACATGTTACCATTTTCAGTACCCAATAAAAGGAAATGAATGAAAACACACGAATCAAGCAAGCTGATTGTACTAGTACAAAAATAAGCAAAAAATTCCTAAATTGCAGTATCTAATGTCTCTCTCAGTGATTCAAAAAACAAGCAGCAAAATATGCGAAGCTCAACTAAACCAATTCAAGTAGCCACGACCTGTAACTTCTCTACAAGCTAACTTAATTCAAGAAACAAATTGCATGTGTGGAGGCAGATTGAGAAGAGGAAGTGAAACGGTACCAAGAGAATTCGTAATCCGCAAGTTGAGTAGAAAGTGGAGATTGGAATGAGGCAACTAGGAGGAGGATCTGAAGGGCTTGGATCTTAGATCTGCAACGTGTCTTCTTCAAGCTCGCGATCGATCGAGCAATAGATGGTGTACTGTAGAGAGCCTGCAAGTTTGAGCTAAGCTCAGGTGTGGTTGAGTTGAAAGTTTAATTCCATTTGGTATTTAAATTTCATAGTCGCGGCTCAGCGAATCATTCCAATCCAAAGATATTTTTTGTATTTTTATCCGTCCGTTGCTAGCTTGTCGTTCCTTCCTAGGTTAAAAAAATGTCACAAATTCTTCTATTTTTATAAAATCCATATTTAGTAATATGCTTACAAATATTACTGCATTGTTATGATTGTAATTGAAGTGAGGAAACCGATAAGAATTAAACATTCACCATTTAGCTCTTTTTTAGAAGTTAGATGTCGTGATAAGAAAAATAAGTGTAATAATATCCATTGTTGAGTCAATTAAAATAGAAATATCTTAACATGAGAAAATGCATGTACTTGCAGATCATAAGTTCTTACCAATATTGAAATACCAACTTATGTTAGAACACATGAAGTATAAATGAAAAAATTAAATGCTACGACTTTTGTAGCGAAACAATGTGAATGTAGTGAATTATAGATATCAAGTTCAAGTCCGACCATATTATTGCCCGTAACAGGTTTTGAATTCCATTGTTATGCTTTCAGGACAAAATAGGTGATACGATTCTTGGCTGTCGCCCATTTTACTCTTTTTTGCCTAAAAAGTAATCGGCACAATGTCTTCCTATTTCATATACATCAATGGTTATAACATAAAGTTCAAACCGCGCCAACCAAGGCCAGAACTTAATTCAGAACAAAAGTATTCCCAAAAGTGCATCAAATTAAGCTCCAATTCTATAATTTACCATTATTCAGAAGCAATTAGAAGACATCTAATAGCTTGACTATACCAGAGTCTTGCCAATTATCAATCCATTGTGGACCTCTCAACTTTAGCTATTGCTCAACCGCAATTTGTGCATCTTCAGTGTGAGGGGGCCTCCATTTTTTACTATACACATTGCTTCCCTCTAGTATGTGTGGCATCAATTTCTCATCCCGAGTCTTCAGCTTCTCGTCAATCAGTTCCAGCAATTCTTGTAGGCCAACTCTTCTAATGGCAGATGTCTTCACATGTGGAGTGTACTCAGGTTCAGAGCTGGCCGGTTTTGCTATAGCCCAAGCCACTGACACTTCCCTTTCTTGATGTTCTTTAGGTGAATCCCAGCTGTTTGAATAATCATCACCGCGCTGATGCTCATCTGTGATCTTTTTAAGATCCTGATCACACACATTACTAAGGTCATAGTCAACTATATGTTCTTCTACTGCCACTTGGGATGATAAATCATCATCCTCTAATTCTGAGAAACTACTGGCTTCATCATCATCTCCTGGCGGCGATAGATCTGCAGCCTCGCCATCCTCTTCTTCTTCTGATACACTGTTAGATTCGCCGTCTTCCATATTTTCATTATCAAGTTCGATCTTCTCTAGTAGATCAATCTGGCAACTCATAAAATTAAACGGATGCAACAATAACAGCATAAAATCATGTATTCAAAGATGCTTATTGAGGGAAAGAGAAGAGCAGAACCTTATTCCAAACTTCAGTCATATTTTCAAGCTTTTCCTTGGGCACTCCTATTTGCTCAAGAACTTCTAACACAGTTGAACGTTGCTCATTAAGGTTAGGGGCACAGGAATCCAATACATGCTGCGATCACATAAATACATCTATCAGATCAAATGTTTCATACGTTTATGCCTTATCTCATTCAGTATTAGTTACTTGATTTGAGTTGTTGACGCTTTAAGTACTGGGTATCATTTTCATTTTATGCACAATAAACTAAATGAATGAAGATAAATCAAGAGACAGCAGTAACTAACTTACAAGGATATTTCGTCAAAAAATAAGAAGGATATCATTGGTTTTTATGCGTAACTAATTTCCTAAAAGAGAAAGTGAACACTTAACCATTCAAATAAAGAACATGGGGCAGTTATTCTGCAGAATATATGAAGAGGTGGAAACTGGTCCTTTATAATTTTTTATTATGATTGGTATCGAGAACAAGGTTCAATTAATGATAAATTGTCCAACTGGTCAAGCATTTGAACTTGGGTTCAAGTCCCCCAGTGGTACCTATAATACCACATTTATTCTCTCTCTCCCAACCGTATCAGTCTTAAATCTTCTTAAGAATCAAAAGTTTGATGTCCCCTTCTACATAGCAAGGACTTGAGTCCAAACCTTGGTTCACATGATGGATAAAAAGTGAGGTATGAACAATAATGACTGGAACAACGCAGAGGCCAAGCAAGTAGAATTGATTTGCCATTAATGGTGGGTTGGGAGCCTCTTTCATCACATATACAGCTATCTTGCTACGACCTCCCTTATGAAGAAAAAATATCCATTTTTGCCACTTGACCCAACATAAGCAAGTTGATAGAGAAAGATTAAAGATGAGAGGAGTACCGCCATTGGGGTCTTGAACCCTGGCCTCTAGGCTATAAGTTCAAGTGCATGACTAGTTGACCAAACAAACCTTTGGTACTTAGAGTGTTACTTTAAACTATATACCTGAGTATTAATTTTGATATACCCAAACTGGTCATGTTTAGGCAGTTGACAACTCTCGTTAGATGTTTTTTGCATTACCCAGCAATTTCCTTCTAACTTACAAGCTTCAAGTGGTTAATTGTTCCACTCCATTTATTTTTTGTTATCTCTATGAGAATTAGCAGCCCTAGATAAAATCTAGTCATGAACTTGATTGGACCAACTAGGCAGCAGAAATATGCTAAATTATAGACTTCTTTCCTAAATGATTTTGACTTGGAAATGATTGTACGGTCAACAAAATAAGGAAAATCACATATTATATGCAGAGAAGCAGGTTCCAGAACAATTCCCCAAGAAGCGAGGGGAAGGTAATCTAAGTCATACCACAAGGAGGTCGGCTTCCACAACTTCTTCCAAGGTTGCATGAAAGGCTTCTACTAACTACACAAAGACATGGTATTAGTAGTGGCAAAATTTGTTGTACAGTGAAAAAAGAAGTTAATCTCACATAATTTCAAATTACCTGAACAGGCAACTCTGATATAAACCCCACTGTATCACTAAGAAGCACTTTCCGCCTGAACATTACATCCCACTGTAAGTTTAGTACATTGTTATCCTTCTTCGGTGAAGACTACAATAGATACAAGCAATAATGTACTATGTACAAACAAGTATGTATTTAAGAGTATCATTTTTACAACGCACAGAAGAAAGCTTTTTTCAAAAAGAAAAGGATACATGGAGTAGAACTTTAGCTGATCACATTACCCGGAAGGAAGAACAACACTTCTTAATCTAGGATCAACTGTTGCAAACAATCTGACGAAAAATATAAAGATTCAGATTTCAGCATCAAATTTTCGCTTTTAGTGGCATTTAATACATTAAGCATATTTGTACCTGTCATCACTATATAGATGAGTTTGTGAGAGTGCACTGACAAGTGTGGATTTCCCCTGTTCGTAGAATGTTGGAAATCAAACTCAGATTGTGTCAAATGATGTAACAAAAGTAATTTTTACTACAGTTCGACTACCTACAGCATTTGTGTACCCAACAACAGCAACAGTTGGTAGACCTTGACCATTAGAACCCCCATGCTTCTTTCGAGCTGAACGTTGCACAGCGCGAGTACGTCGAACTTCTTCGACTTGGGTTAACAGATGGCTCCGTCTCTCTAAAATTCTAATGTAACAGTGGCATAAAACTCAAAACAAAATAATAATGAATATAACCTAATGAATATCACATTTCTTGTTTCTACAGTGCAGTACACTCATATACGCACAAATTATATAATTAAGTTAAATAACCATACAATTGTCAAATTGTGAAGAAAAACCGGAGGACTTGCAACAACAGCATTTAATAAAATAAGCTAAGTCAAAATAGAACGCTCTACCAGGTTTAAATATTTCATGAGAGTATCCTTACATCATACCAAACACTCAATAAATGTGCCTTATAAAGAAACCCAGTATAAAATATTGTGTATCAGCAAAAAGTAATTGCAAATATGTAGTTTGAGGGAGTAACTTTTCACAGGAAATGCAATGCCTCTTCTAAAACAAACACTAAGATAAGCTGAATTCATACCTGAAAAGGGGATGACTGGGTATTTTACCCAATTAAGTTTTTCAGACCAAATTATAGTCATATACAAACTAAAAAAACAGAACTACCATGATTTTACCCCACTCGGCATTCATAGTTGAAATATGGAGATAACTCTAGAGACAACACCCAATATGGAACAAAAGTGAATTTATAAAAAATTTTTAAAAAAAAGTAGCAATTGGGTTCCATAATCTCAATGAAACAATGAAGATATGATCAATCTGCACTGTACCTGTAGATATTATAAAATATCATGTAGGCCTCACGAGAAGTTGGGAAATGATTGGTATCAAGGAACTAACCTTCGTCGTTGAAGCTGAAGTTCAGTTTCTCCGGCCCCACTGATGAAACCACGTCCTCCACTTCCTCTCCTGAAACCAATATGCATGCATTACATGATGCTCTAAGATTTGTAACTAATTAATACATGATGTGAAAAATATGTCTAACTATAACCATATAGCTCTGGCCTTAAAGTCAAGTAACTGATGCTTATGAGGAAGCCAAGCCTATTGATAAACACAATACAGATAATGAATAAACAGTTATATTCAAACGATAAAGAAAGAAATAAACATTTTTTCTTGTAAGAACCACAGCTTCAGAAAATAACTGTAGCAGAAATTCTCAATTTAGAAGATGGCAAAAACATAAACATTCTCATACATATCAACAAAACTACATGCTGCCCACCAGGGCTTGCCTTGTTGCTCAAGATGAGTTCTTTATCTTGAGAACCAGGGTTCGAGTCCTGGGGGAGCAGGTGTGGGATGGGGTTCGATTAGGGGTTAACCTTTGTTAGTTTAGATTTACAGCTTATTGTCGATCAAAAAAATAAAACAAAACAATATGGTAACAATATTTCAAAAACATCTGAAAGGACCGACAAACTATATAGTTTTCCTTTGATATAAAAGATGAGTCAGTCAAAGCAAATGACAAGTCTTCAAGCAACAAAAATGCTAATTGTAGAATAGGCATAAACTGAGCATCAACTGTGTAACAAGTGTGTAACAAGTGTTATGATCCAAATAGCTTTTCATTCCTCCTATTTTCTCATAAACCACTTGGTTCTTGTTCAAGTTAAAGCTGCAGAGTAGAGCATATGCAAAAAACAGGAATTAGATCAACTATGAAAGATATATCACCAAAGCTAACAAATCAATATATTTTTTTAATTATGAAGCAACTGTATAAAGATCCAACCTTTTCAAACAAAACAAAAAAAAGGATCGGTGAAGCAAGGGTAAGAATTACAAAGAAAAGTAACCAAAAAGGTTAAAAGGCTGGTGCATGTATACAAAGTGAAATAGTGGTAGAAATGGATTATTTGTTCAGTAACACTCAGAAAATTGTAGACTCGTATAGTTTACACAAAAATGTCAGAAAATCAAGAACATGCTCACCCCCTGGCACTAACAACTTCAGCTTCTCCGTCTGCTCCAAATGTATAGCGTCCATCAGAGCCTCGTACACGAACAAGCCTCGACTTTTTGTACATTAGAGCTGCTAATTCAGCCTGTAAGAATAAAATATTACCCCAAAAGATGCATTTAGAGTTGAAACAAACCCATCGCGACTTAACAATTAAAAATAACAACAAAGATGATTAAGTATTCATCAATTTAGCTATTGCTAGTACCACCTGAAGCTTTGCCTCCTTTGTCTGGGCATGAGCATTAAAAATCTCTATAATAAGGCCCACACGATCCAGTACTGGTCTGTCCCAGATACGCTGCAGTACATATTTTGATTATTGAGGAAAAGAAATAAGGGAAACAACATTTATCCTCAACACTACATGAGGAAATGGGTGATTAGGCTTAGGTTTTATTCATCTTAAATAAAAAGGAAAATAATTGGTGGATCAAACTGACCTCCAAATTACGCTGCTGAACCCCAGAGAGAACTGTATTTACAAAAATAGCATCTACTTCCTCCTGTTGTATTTCTAATACATGGTTAGACTTTCCCAGTTATCTATTATAACTTCAAATGCGTTATAACATGGAGAAAGATAGAGCTCCTTGCCTTTGATTCTACTGCATTCAGATGGCATTTGACTGTATCCACTGTCCCGGGTCCAAAAAATGTGTCTGGCAATGAAAAATATGAGATTTATGGATTATGGACAAGGAAAACTTACAAGATGCTCCACAATATTCAAGAAGCTGTGTTCACCCATTCAGATGGGAACCCATACAGCAAGAAAGTATGATAAACAAAAATAAAATCAAGTCATAAGGATCAACATTGTCATTAACAGTTAGCAATAATGTTTTGATTTAAACAAAAAGGAATCAGAAATACAAATAAGAGCTGCTAATCTATAAACCAAATTCAATTAATTTTGCAGCTGGGCTTCAATTGCTTGAAGCTTCAAACATGACCATTTTAGAAATTGTAGCAATCGAGAAACTTATGAAATAACTAGTGGGCTTATACTTGTAATCGGGACGTGGCCATTTGTGAAATGGCAGCAACTGAACACATTGCTTCCAAACTTGAAACTGGCATTGCAAAACATCACACACCATAAAATAAAATTGTTTTCAATTTTCATGGAACTGCCAATGGAACCTATGGGTCGTTCTCCAAAATCAAGTAGGGCTAGAAAATGAAAAGGAATGGGCAGACCTGCGCGAGCCTTGGGTGACCTGAGAGCTGGGTTTTGGACAACAACGTATGGGGGCAACTGCTTGTGACATGAGTCCCGGCGCTGATCTTCAAGGGAATATGCGAGGTTGAGAGCTTCGTCGAGCTTGGCCTGCAACACCGCGTCGGGCCGAAGGCGTGGCTGGACCACGAAGATGCTGGGGCGGGTTGTCGGGTCTCTGTCGATGAGCGAAACGGCGCCATGTGGATCTTCCTGCGACGACTTCGAATACGACTGAAATGGGTCCCTAGGGATAGGGGATTGACATTTGCAAGTCAGGGATTGGGCTAGAGATCTCAACGGAGCTCGCGTAACTCTAATCATCAGAATCGTTTGTCGTACAGGTTTTTGTTCTTCGTCTGCTAGTTTGCTGGCTTTACTGTTCTACAGACGGTGGTGTAGTGTGGTGGTGTCTCAGACGAAGGTGTGTTCCTGTGATCAAATGGAACTCGTTAGGGCTCGGGCCATGTACATAAATGGGCTTGGCCTGTTTGTTGCACTCTTCTTCTTTTTTAAATTGTATATGGATATCCAAATAAATGGTTCATAATAAATAGGGATAAATTCCCTCTTAACTATACGCGGGTCTTACTCTTACATACATGATCCTCTTAACTACAAAATCAATCTGTGAGATGTCACTTTATCTTTTTTATTCACTTTTTTTAAAATTCTGTTAAATTTTTGTGATATGACGAAAATACCTTTGTATTTGAAAAATTAAATTAAATAAATAAAAATGATTTTGAATTTTTTTCTATTTTCTTTCACAAAAACAAAGAATAAAAAATATATTTTAGTATTAATTTTTTATTTTAAAAAAATTAATAAAAATAAAAAACGATGTTTAAAAATAAATTTTATTTTAAAATTCTTTTATTAAAAAAACTTTTAAAAAATTATTTTTACTACTAACAAAATTTTATTCTTTATTCTGTACAACGAGAAAATTGGAAAAAAAGTTCAAAATCATTTTTATTAATTTATTTTAATTTTTCAGATACAATGGTATTTTCGTCATTTCACAAAAAAATTAATTGATAGTTAAGGCACCTCACAGATTAATTTTGTAGTTAAGGGGGCATGAGAGACTCGCGTATAGTTAAAGGGGTCATGTGAAATTTACCCTAATAAATATGAAATTTTTTGTACTTGACCTCCTTTTAACTAATATGCCATCTTCACTTTAACTAAAAAATTTTGCTCAACTCACATTAGCTAAAAACACGTTTTAAGTTTCAAAAGTTACATTTTACCCTTTTATGTTACTTTTTTTCTTGAAAAATCTGTTAATTTTTTGAGAAACGACAAAAATACTTACGTATTAAAAACTAGCACCATACACAAAAGTATAGTTCAAGCGAATTTAAATTCCAATATTTCACTGTCACCAACCGAAGAATGAACTTTTGTATATATATATATACACATGTAACAATTTGATAGAAATATCGAGTTGTGACATTACTTATTAAAACCTTAAAAGTGATAAGCAAATGTCACATGTATATATGGGATACAAATGGTATATACGGATGATGACAATTTACTATACCTAGTTGTACTATTTTTACAATTCACAATACATACTTTGAAAACTTGACAGTCGAGTCACTTATTTATATTTTACTTTTTCGTCTATTTTAACTGAGTTTGCTGTGATTTTTTTGGAAATGGAAAAAATCCTTCCATCCACCTACTTTTCTCTCTCCTGCAACTTGAAGACCACCTCTGCGGCTTGAACACCACAACCAAATTCCAAATTGTCTATCTCGAGGTTCTCCGATTTCACCAACTTACCTTATGACACTCGTGACGTGATTGGTGTCCACAATCGCACCTTGTTAGGAAGCGTGTGATTGATGTTCGTCAAGTATTTGTAATCGGCTGATATATGGGTCGGTTTTACATGGATCAAATAGGGGTTCGTACTCAGATACTTTGTATTTAAATTGTGTAAAGGAAATCAAAAGAACACAATATGTTTTCTGGTGTGTAATGGTGCTACTTCAATTAAGAATTCGCAATGTAAAACAAGCAAACAGTAAATTAGACGGGTGATTCGATTCAGTTAACTAGCAATTACATATGTTAGACCGGCGGCTCAATATCAATCTAAAAATCATATTTTAGCTTAATCATGCAATATTGATGGGTCTACACTATAAATACACTACCCGCCTCTCAGCATTGAGTAGTGCGTAATTTCGGGTCGACAATCCTCTCGGGAATTATAACTGATCCTCCACAGCAATCGACCAGCGATTTTCGTACCAAGATGTCGACTCTAGAATACCGACTTCTCGATCTTACTCATAGTCGGTTCTTAATTGTAAAGCTGAAACGTGGCGCGCGAATGACATAAATCAACACAAGTAATATATAATAAGCAATCAACCCCCAATCATTTTTCCTCGGGGATTAACAAGGGGCACGATTTCGTAAGTCATGTGATTAGTTGAAATTTGTACTTCCGACTACTTCTCTTTTTGGTGTTTTCTCAATTACTTCAAGTGCAAGCTACTTAACAATTGTTAATATTTCGATTTACCAAGGGGCTTAGGAGACTAACTCATGTAGTGCACTAGCGAAACCAACAATCGAGATATACATTCTAAACAATTCAAGTGTGAAGATATTCAACCGTTACCGTGTCAATTTTCGTCTCTCGACATTGAAATCAACCTGAAATGAGATGTTCACGACTCTCTCGAGCTTGCTCTCAACTCAATTTGCAATAAGCACAACGGTTTTTATGGTTAAAGTACAATTCTAGAATTGGTGGTGGTTAGTCTATGCCTTAAGATACTAAACTCGTCTCTCGACATTGAGTTTAGCCTAGTGATACATTGCTCATTACTCTCTCGAGATCAAGTACAATTATCACCGCACTTAGATTGACAATCTTAGACTACAAGTTCATCCTTGTGACAAATGCTAGTTCAAGCAAGTCCTATCCTCTCGGACTCGGTCCTTAACCTATGTAATCACTCATGAGTAGCTAATTCATGACAATTTCTCATCAAGCAAAATCATTTATTCATTTAACACCAATTTACCTAGAACTAATACCGTAATTAACATATAAGGAAGCAAAAGGTTCCAAATCTCTGCCCCTGGTACTACCTCGATCCACCAACTCAACGGCTCTCTCGAGACTCTATGAAATGACTAAAGTCAAACTATCCTATGTCTCCAACATATAATATATCTATCCTACACATTCAACGATGGATAATCACAAGAAAACTCAAGCAATCCACATCACCACACCAAATCACCTAGAACTAATACCTCAAAGTTATGGAATCATAGTGCTTTACACAAATTAGCCTCCATAGCCAAGAAACTACTCCCTAGCCATGGAGTCTAAAGAAAATCTCATGAAATCAAACACAAAACTACAATTCATATCCAAAAATCAACTAAAAGAAGTGAAAAGATAAGAGAAAGCTTAGGAAATGGTAAAACTCTTCTTCTCCAAGCTTGCTCCCTTGAATTGATGCTCCTAGCTCTTGGATTCTCCACGTTGAAGCTCCTTCCAATGGCCCTCAAGCTCCAAGAATTGTGCTCTCAAAGCTCTCCCAAAGTGAAGATGAATTGAGAGCCAAAAGTGGCCACAAATCCCCCAAAAACGAGCTCTAAAAGTGCCCAAGTGTTTTGAGTCTAAAAGGTTCAAGTCCCCTCCAAAAATGGCCCTCAAATCTCTTTATATGTGCTGAAAAATGCCCTATCTTTTGGACTATCCGGATCGGATGTGCCAAAGAATATGCTGATTTTTGGGTCATATCAGGCTCTCTGCAGCTTGTATCATTTAGGCTATCCGATCCGGATAGGCTAAAAGATATGCCCTCTGGTTGGGCTTTCCTTTGGCATATCCGGTCCGGCTATGGCAAAGGATATGCCCTCTTTCTCGTGCCTTTCCCTCCAAACAACCTCCTTCTCGACTAGCGTTTCAGCTCCTAATTCCCGCTCTTGCAATAAAGATTCCCAAAGCTCTCGCAACATCAAAAGTTCTTAATAACACCGAAATTAAGCACATAGACGAGTAATAAACCAATAAGTTATGGGCGAGATGCGTCGGTACGGCGTCCTCTCGGGCCAATAACAACACCCCAAACTTAAAGGTTTATCGTCCCGATAAAAAAAAGAACTTTGAGCAATAAGCCTCACCATCTCAAGGGTTTCACGGGGAAGAGTCCCCTACCCAAAATATGCAATCCTAACTAGCATTGCTTGCCAAAACATTCACACTTCCTTTCATCAAATCTTGGGCAATCGTTCATAACCAAAAGGCCCCTATTCCTCACATACATGCTAGAAACTTATGGATTCACCCTTTTCCATCATACCAACACCAACCACAATGCTACATTAGAGGCGCGAGTATCCAATTTATTAGTTAAATGTTTCTCACATGTTGTTTTAGTATGCCAAAAGTAACAAGTTCAACTACATGATTTTTCATTGAAGCTCGTGTTGAAAACTTTGTGACCCTCGAGTTAAAGACTAATGATGAATATTTAGGGGGGATCACTTTTTACCTATGGAGTGAGCTTATTTCCTCGCATTCTCTCCCAAATAGCATTTGTATTTCCCTTGTTTCCCTTTCTAATACTCATGAATTAAGTTTATCCCCAAATTGGCCTTTGTGCCTTTAAGATTTTGATATGAGGGTAATCTTGTGACTTTTTGTGCAAGGGTTTTGAGCTTTGCTCGTTTTATCCCATCTCTCAATTCCCCACTTGCCTTTTACCCCGGACCATGTCCAAGTTTAGGGATCAAGGGTCACTCAAGCTCTCTCAATCTCTCTCCTTTTCTTTTACCCCGGACCATGTCCGAGTTTGGGGATCAAGTGACAAACTCAAAAGACTCCTTTTTTTTTTCTCTCTACTCACTTCTCTCTTAACTCAATTTTTCTTTCTCCCAACCCCTTTTTCACCCTTAAAATCATCACTAACACTAACTTAAGGTCATGTGCTAGTGTGTGAATATTCAAAATTGCTCAAGCACTTGAAATTAACTCATGGCAAACTAATATTCATCCAATACTCCATTTTAACAATTCAATCATACCTCAACTCTAGGGTAGTTGGTTGATGGAGTTTTAGTGGCGAACGAGGTGATTCATATGGTTCGCAAGAGAAACTCTAGGGCTGTAATGGTCAAGGTGGATTTCGAGAAGGCTTTTGACAGGGTGGACTGGGGGTACTTATGGAGGGTTATGAAGGCTATGGGCTTCGGGCCTAAGTAGAGACACTAGATCAGTTGCTGCCTTAACTCCACTAGGTCTTGGTCAACGGCTCTCCCACAAGTCAGTTTGACATCAGGAGGGGCGTTAGGCAGTGTTGTCCTCTCCCCCTATTATTTATTTTGGCTACAGAGGGTCTCAATTTCCTTCTTCAGAGAGGGAAAGATTGAGCTACTTTTCAGGGGGATCCAGATAGGTGCTAAGAAGAGAGTCTCGCACCTACAGTTTGCCGATGATACATTGCTTTTTGTCGAGGCAGATCCTTCAAAGCTCTTTTAGCTCAGATTGGTGCTCCAGTACTTCGAGTGGGCATCCGGCCTAAGGATCAACTTCGACAAGTCTGTCTTGTTGGGGTTGAATCTGGAATAGGGCGGCAAGCATAGGTTGGCCAGAGCATTCAGTTGTGTGGTGGGTCAGCTGTCTTTGCCTTATTTGAGGTTCATCTTGGGGAAGATCCTATGAGGGTAACGACTTGGGAGCCGGTGGTGGCTAAGTTCAAGGTCAAACTAGCCATGGGGTAGGCGAGCTTGCTTTCTTTTGGAGGCGCATTACATTGATTAAGACAGCTCTTTTAAGCTTGTCTATCTTTTACATCTCTCTTTACAGGGCTCCGAAGACCACGGAGTCAGCTATGGAGAGAATTATGAGGAAATTCCTCTAGCAGGGCACGAGAGGTTAGAGGGGTTTCGGGAAGGTGTGTTAGGCGGTGGTATGCAAGTCCAAGAGGAATGGGGGTTGGCCATCAGACGTCTAAAGGAAGTCAACAACACTTTGTTGTTGAAATGGTGGTAGAGATTTGCCTTAGAACCGAATCCCTTGTGGAAGAGGATTTTGTGTGCAAAGGTACGGGTAAGACAGGACAACTTGGAACCTTTCTGCTCTCCCTTTCTCCAGTCATTCCGGGTCGAGAGCGTTGCAGAACATTTTGGGGTTGACATCCCATCCAGCTTTCCTAGGTTTTTTGGAAGCGGGTGCGTCATGTGGAGGTTGGGTGATGACAGGAGGATCAGGTTCTAGGATGACTGTTGGCTGGGTGATTTCTGCCTCAGGACTAAATTTCAGAGGCTTTACAGGTACGTGCATAACCTGGGGCACACATTCAGTGATGCATGGGAGTTGGGTGGTTGGTCAATTCTCACTCCTGGGATACTCACTTCGAGACCAGCGGAGGAGCTTCCAAAGTTAGTGATAGTCATAAACACCAAAACAGCCAGTGGAGGATAGAGAGTACTCCATTTTTTGCCATGCTAACAGAGGACCCCACGGTTGAGCTGGTGGACTGGGCGGCCAGACTTAAGAACATGCCGGTTCTGAAAGATATGTGCCTTAGCCCAATCAATTTATGTACAAACGTTTTATCTTCTATTAGCAATAAATCGGCACTTTTATTATTCATTGTGTTATGATAAAAAAGTTAAGTACCTAATTTTGTCTAAAGTCATCATAGGGGGGTCTAATAGTAGAACCCTTAGACAGTGCAAATATGTTTCTTGAGATTGTACTTAGCAGTTCCTTGGTCATGAAGCTATACATATGCATACATATATAAAGCGACCAGTATGAGGATAGTTGTTGATCACGCTCTACTGATCATAGGTAAGGAGTTACCTAGTCAGATCACAGATATCATTTGGATAAATAATATTGGACGACCTAACCTGAGAAATGTGTCATAGATTAAGTCATGAGTATTCTCAGTTGCCTTAGTATCATTGAATCCTTATAGACTTTGGAGTCTTCGTGGATTCCTGTATGACAACTCTCATAGGTTGACATGCTCATATACATTGTATGTAACTAACTGCCTACAAAAGAAGTATGATTAGCTATGCGACGGGTCATATGAGGGATACAATTGACGATCAAAGGATTATGGCTAGTACGAGCATGTTAGCAGTAATAAACTCTAGTCGCCTATATGTGGATAAATAGTTGACTACATAAAACTTTATGATATTAGCATCTAACGCCACAGTCCAACCCACTTCATCACATGAGTGCCCAAATGTTTGTATAGACATCCCATGTCAAGTTACATGAGACTCACTACTTCTATATTATTAACATCTCATGTTAATCATAGATACAAACAGAAGTGATGGTCTATGGATTTGTAATGTTCAATTGCATATCCTACGACCATGAACAATTTCAAAGTATTATTAAAGAAAATCGTCACTCATATATTTAATATTTAAAAAGATTTATTTAACTGAATAAGTTTTGACTATATTCTAGTGTAATGAACATCATCATAACAAAAGAACATATATTTCTAGATGGGATTGTATATACAATATGCATACAAAAGCAATGTTCTAGCGCATACTTTACTAACAATCTCCCATTTGCACAAGAGCCATTGACTACAATTCTTAAGACCCATCTTTTCAGGATTTTTGTCCAACTTAGAGGGTTGAACGAAAAGGGTGAGCGAAATAGAGAGGTGTAATAATATAAAGTCAGGTTACAAAGAAAGATGAGATGATGATGATGCGAGAGGGGAAAGGTTAGAGATAGGTTAATATTATATTAAATGATTTAATATTTAATATTTATATAATATAATAAATTATTTATTCATATTTTTTATTGATTAATAATATAACTAATTATTTTAATTATTAAAAATTGTAATTATTATTTAATAAATAAAATTAATAAAATTTTAATTTGAACCGATCAGACCGGTTTTGAACCGATCAAACCAATCTGATTTTAAATCATAACTATTGAGGGCATTAGTTAAATATAACAGAAATTGGGTTAAGTGTCGCTTATTTAATCTTTGGGTACCCGAAATGAAATTTTTGAAGTTGGGGTACTGATTTTGAAAAGTGACATTGTTGAGTGTAACCATCTGTCATTACCCCTTAATTCTTCAACACTAATTAGAGAAATAGATGAACGATTTGACTGAATATACCATCAAATATTTTCATTAAATGATGAGATATGAAATGCAACATTTGCATTAAATGAGAAGATATGGAAAAATAAGTAGAGAACTCGACAAAGAATAGAGCTCCAATTCAATTGTCTCGATTAGTTCAACAATCATGAGTCATAAATAAGCAAAATGACTCGAATACACTTACTTTTCCGTCAGTTATAATTAACGCCACTCAACCTTGAGTTAATACACGTGTCAGGCGAATTTGGGCCAGCGAAAAATTGACTTAGATTTTGTGGGTTTGGACAAGACCCATAGTTTGTATGTGATATATTGTTTATATCTATAGGATCATGATCTCATGCGAACCATGAAGTCTTTTGTGAACCTGTGAGAACCGTGTTTCCATTATTATGTCATGTATTTCCATTATTAGGTCATGTATTTCCATTATTTTGCCATGTATTTTCATAACCGCTTTTCCATTGTTATGACATGTATTTCCATAACATTATTATGAAGGCAGAAAAAAACTTTTTTTTCTTCCAATCCCTCGTATCACCAATCCTCTTAACGGGTAACACTTTCCCTTCTAGGTTATAGAAAAATACACGTCCCCTCGTTACATTTGAGTGGTTCTCACGGGTTCTCACGCAAGTCTTGGTTCTTACTTCAATGCATCCCTATATATTGAATAAATTTGGTGCGAACCAGATCACGTCGTGCGAACTAGCTGGGTGGTGAGACATGCGCTCGTGCTTCCATTATTAAGCTATGTATGTTGGGAGAAAAACGAATCTAATCGAATAATTAGATGAAGCGGAATTAAATAATTCTCCCCACCTGTGCAAATCTCATAGGAATCTATCAAGCAGAGCAAATCAAGCAAGCTAATAAAATATAGCAAACAAGAACACAATAGGCACGCACAATTTTAGCGTGGAAAACCTCCTCAAGGTGAGAGAGGAAAAACCACGGGACCCTCGAGGCCGCTTAATCTCCACTATCAATATAATGGGTACAACGAGTTCTCTCTAAACACAATTAGAGGATCACAATATCTCAAGATTAACCAATCTTGGCTTAAACCACAATTACAAGAAAGAGTAGAGAAACTTCACCGAATCGATGGCGCACGATCAGAAAATCGTATCAAATCACTCGGACCTCCAAACGCAAATTTCAACGGTTAGAACGTAGTACCACGTCTTCCGAACACCCTGTCCAAAAATCAGCACGATCCAACGGTGGATCGACCTCCGATCGGACTCAAGAACCTTGCTGGTCGGCCCAGAAAGTAGCAAAAAATTCTGCACGAATTTCACTCTATTTCTCTCTTGAATTGGTCTTACTTCCTTCTCTCTATTGCCTCCTATTTATAGGCAAGCAATTAGGGTTTCCTTTTCCATGTAGGATACTAACTACATGAGTTTTGGGCCTCCACTTATTTAATATAGGCCCAACAAATCTCCCCCTTATTCAACTAAGTGGAGGGCATCGCCATCCCGGTGATCTTACGACAAACATCAAGCTTCTCCCTTGGTAAGGCCTTCGTGAACATATCGGAACCATTATCATCTGTGTGGATTTTCTCAATCTCAAACAACTTGTCTTCAAGTGCATCTCTGAGCCAATGGTATCTCACATCAATATGTTTCGACTTTGCATGAAACGTAGAATTCTTACTCAAGTGAATCGCGCTTTGGTTATCACAGTAAACCACATAGCGCTGCTGCTTGAAACCGAGCTCCCCTATGAATCTCTTCATCCACAACAACTCTTTACATGCTTCAGTTGTTGCGATATATTCAGCTTCTGTAGAAGAAAGTGCAACACACTTTTGTAGCCTTGACTGCCAAGAAACTGCTCCACCTGCAAATGTCATTAAATAGCCCGAGGTGGATTTTCTGCTATCAACATCTCCTGCCATATCTGAATCAGAGTAGCTAACCAGCACTGGTTCTCCACTTCCAAAAGTAAGTCTGTAATTAGAGGTACCTCGGAGATATCTCATAATCCATTTGACTGCATCCCAATGCTCTCTACCCGGATTTGACAGAAAACGGCTCACAACACCAACTACATGAGCTATGTCAGGCCTTGTACACACCATTGCGTACATCAAACTTCCTACTGCTGAGGCATACGGAACTCTATCCATGTCGTCCATCTCCTTCTCCGTAGAAGGGCTCTGTCGTGTGCTTAGCTTAAAGTGAGTAGCAAGAGGAGAGCTCACCACTTTAGCCTTGTCCATATTGAACCTTTGCAACACCTTTTCAATATATCGCTCTTGTGACATATGCAACTTCTTCGCAACTCTATCGTGAGTAATTCGGATGCCAAGAATAGTCTTCGCAGGACCCAAGTCCTTCATTGAAAAAACCTGACTCAACTGTTTCTTCAATCTCTCAACTCTGGAGACATTCTTGCCAACAATCAGCATATCATCAACATATAGCAATAGTATGATAAAATCATCATCAGAGAATTTCTGCACAAAAACACAGTGGTCAGATTTCGTCTTTTGGTAGCCTTGCTCACCCATGACTGACTCAAACTTCTTGTACCACTGCCTTGGTGCTTGCTTCAAACCATACAAGCTTTTCTGAAGCTTGCACACATAGTCCTCTTTTCCCTTTACTTTGAAACCCTCTGGCTGCTCCATATAAATCTCCTTATCTAAGTCACCATGGAGAAATGCAGTCTTCACGTCCATCTGCTCAACCTCCAAATCAAGACTAGCTGCTAAACCAAGAACCACCCGAATGGATGACATCTTAACAACAGGAGAAAATATTTCATCAAAGTCAATACCTTTCCTCTGGCTGAAACCCTTGACAACCAATCTAGCTTTGTATCGGGGACGTGAAGTATTTTCTTCTTGCTTCACTCTGTAAACCCACTTGTTCTTCAAAGCTCTTTTGCCTTTCGGCAACTTCACCAACTCATAAGTATGATTCTCATGCAATGATTTCATCTCATCTTGCATGGCTTCAACCCACTCCTTCTTGTTCTCATCTTCAAGGGCTTCACTGTAACTTTCGGGTTCACTCCCGTCAGATACTAACACATACTCATCAGCTGAGTACCTTGTAGATGGTTGTCGATCTCTAGAAGATCTCCTGAGTGGAACAACTGGTGGAACATCTGGTACTGGCAACTGCTCATGAACTTCATTATCGATCTCTACCTCTGTAGGAGCATCAACATCACCTGCACCTTGTTGGTCATCACGAACTTCATCTTCAACTTGACTTGGCACAACTGTAGAAGGAACTATATCAAAATCAATCAAGTCAGTTATAAATTGCGGAGCACTTTCTTCAAACTTCGCAATATCTTTGATGTCCTGATTCTCCATAAATTCCACATCGCGGCTTCTGATAAGTTTCTTCTGCACCGGATCATAAAATCTGTACCCAAACTCATCCTCGCCATAACCGATGAATATGCACGGTCTAGTCTTCATATCAAGCTTAGATCTTTCATCCTTTGGAATATGCACAAATGCCTTGCATCCAAATACCTTTAAGTGATTGTAGGAGACATCTTTACCTGTCCAAACTCCATTTGGAACATCAAACTCAAGAGGCACACACGGTGTGAGATTCAATACATGAACCACTGTATTTAACGCCTCACCCCAAAAGCATCTTGGTAACCCTGCTTGTGAAAGTAAACATCTCGTCCTTTCAATAAGCGTTCTATTCATCCTCTCAGCTAACCCATTTAGCTGAGGCGTCTTTGGAGGCGTCCTTTGATGTCGAATGCCCTGATCCTTGCAATAATCATCAAAATAACCACAATACTCACCTCTATTATTGGTTCGCATGCACTTTAACTTCTTCACAGTCTGTCTCTCAACTAGGGCATGAAACTGCTTGAAGACACCACACACTTGATCTTTAGTCTTCAAGATATAGGCCCACACTTTCCTTGAATGATCATCTATAAAGGTCACAAAATAGAGACCACCACCAAGCGTCTTGGATTTCATAAGACCACAGACATCAGAGTATACTAAATCAAGCATCTCTGGCTTTCTCGAGGGAGGGGATGATTTGAAAGATACTCTAGTTTGCTTGCCGGCCAAGCAATGCTCACACTTCTCTAACGGTTCACCTTTCATTCCCAGTAGGAGATTCTTTTTTCCCAAAACCATCATTCCCTTCTCGCTCATGTGACTAAGTTTCTTGTGCCACAATTCAGTTGTACTCTCTTTCTCGACTGCATTAATAATGCCACCACAAACTCTAGCTTGTGTCACGTACAACGAAGCACACTTTTCACCTCTAGCCACGACCATAACACCTTTAGTGAGCTTCCATGAACCACCACCAAAGGTATGATGAAAACCTTCATCATCTAGCTTGCCTATTGATATCAAATTCAAACGAATGTCAGGAATATGCTTAACATTTTTCAGAATAAGAGTTGTACCGTTTTTCGTCTCCAAACGCACATCTTCTATGCCAATAGCTTTTGACATGCCTCGATTTCCCATCTTAACATTGCCATAATCACCAGATGTATAAGATGAAAAGAGATCCTTTCGACTTGTAGCATGAATGGAAGCACCGCTATCTACTACCTAACTGGTCTCATCACAAGCCAAGTTAACATCTTCTTCATCACACAAGAGAAGAAACTCTTCAGTAATAGTAGCAACATCATCGTCATGACTTGCCTTCTTTTCTTTCTCTTTGTCGTGTTGGTTGTCTCTCTTGAGCTTTCGGCAATACTTTTTAATATGCCCCTTTAGACCACAGTGATAGCACTCTGCATTGGTATACCTGTTCTTACTCTTGCTTCTGTCTCTACCCTTTGGACCTCTGCTCTTGCTCCTTCCTCTTTGTTCTGTCACTAAGACTTCTGAGTGCGAAGAGGAACCTTGTGACTTTCTTCTCATCTCTTCATTCAGAGCACTCCTCTTAGCCAAATCCATGGTGATAACACCATCTGGAGCTGAGTTAGATAAGGACGTCCTGAACGTCTCCCGCGAGTCCGGTAATGTACCCAGAAGCCACAAACCATGTACCTCATCATCGAACTTGATACCCATTCCTGCAAGCTGATTAATAATTCCTTGAAAAACATTAAGATGATCTGTCAACGGAGCCCCATCATGATAATTCAAACTCATCATCTGCTTTATCAAGAACAACTTATTATTACCAGTCTTTCGAGCATATAACTGCTCAAGCTTGCTCCATAAACTGCGTGCATGTGTCTCTCCACTGACATGATTCAAAACATTATCATCCACCCACTGTCTAATATAGCCACATACTTGACGATGCAATAAATTCCATTCACCATCAGATTTGTTTTCAGGCTTGGCTTCACTGAAAACCGGCAGATAATAATCCTTCACATAAAGAAGATCTTCCATCTTCCCTTTCCAGACATGATAATTTGAACCATTCAGACTAACCATTCTGCTTGTATTAGCTTCCATTATTTAACACAGGATACCGGTTAAATAACCTTCCCTCTGATACCACTTGTTGGGAGAAAAACGAATCTAATCGAATAATTAGATGAAGCGGAATTAAATAATTCTCCCCACCTATGCAAATCTCGTAGGAATCTATCAAGCAACGCAAATCAAGCAAGCTAATAAAATATAGCAAACAAGAACACAATAGGCACGCACAATTTTAGCGTGGAAAACCTCCTCAAGGTGAGAGAGGAAAAACCACGGGACCCTCGAGGCCGCTTAATCTCCACTATCAATATAATGGGTACAACGAGTTCTCTCTAAACACAATTAGAGGATCACAATATCTCAAGATTAACCAATCTTGGCTTAAACCACAATTACAAGAAAGAGTAGAGAAACTTCACCGAATCGATGGCGCACGATTAGAAAATCGTATCAAATCACTCGGACCTCCAAACGCAAATTCCAACGGACATAACAATTGTTATGTCCACATGTGAGTTCAAAGTCCCACATCGGAAGAGTATTGAGTATAAGGAGGGTTTATATACACATTGGACCCTAGACCCACTAGGCTAGTCTTTTGGGTCAAAGGTGGGCTCTGATGTGTGTATGGGCTTTCCTTGGGTGCTCTTCCTAGGTAAGGCCTGGATCTCCCCAAACAATGTACTTCCATAAAACAGTCAACCGATGTTTACATTATTATGACATATATTTCCATAACCTGTTATGACCACTAGTTACACCATGTTTCCGACAGGGTTCATTAACTTCCTATAGAAAAATACTCCCCCTTGTTACACAATTCTCCCTTCAGGATTTAGTGATTTCCTACAGAAAAATATTCCCCCCTCCCGTTACACCCGGGGACGATGTTATGGAAATACAATCATAATAATGGAAACACCAACTGACAGTTTTATGGAAATACATGACATAATAATGGAGACACGTGCGAGCAGCTAGTTCTGACTAGTCCGCACGCAACTTTTGGTTCTCACTGGAATGCATCCCTATATAAGGGCACATTCCAGTAGAAACAGTTGTAGAACGTTCGGATCAGTGCGGATTTGAACGCGCGTTGTCTCAACGTGCGACACGTGACAACAAAGTTCTACAACACACACGTAAAAGTTCTATGAGGTCCATCACGTTCTACAACTTTGCACTACACATTATACAAGATTCTACAACTTTGCATTACACATTCTACAAAGTTCTCCAATTTAAAGTAGTTTTTTTTACAACTTTACATTATACATAAAGTAGTTTTTTTATTAAAAAAATCATAAACAGAGACATGTAGCTATCGCTCGACAATTGATGCATGGCGCGGTATGCAATCCCAAACCCCATATGGTATTACTTGATGATCTATCTTTCCAATCGTTTAGGGGAACACTCATGACAAGTTTGAGGAATCGAAAAAAAAAACAGTTGTTCGGTGAACATTGTTTTGGTTTATAATTATGTAAGAGAAAATGAAATCTTATTCAAAATATATTGCCCTTTTACGAACAAAAATAAATTCAACTAGAGAAACTTATGAAGAGGTAAAATTATTTTTATTAAATTATTACAAAACTAATAGTTTGATTTTAGGGATAATTCCAGATGACTACACCTGGATATGTCACATTATCAGATGACTACACCTAGAATTTTTCGTGTCAGGGTGAATACCCAAGAATTTCATTTGTCTCACTTTACTCATTCCGTCCAACTCCGTTAGTTTTTAACATTTTTTTACATGTGAAAAGACTAAAATACCCTTCAGTTGTAAATAATTGTTTTCAAATTGAATGAAAAGACTAAAATACCCTTCACTATTCATTTAATTTTCAAAAAAATACCACTCATACTCTCTCTCTCTCTCTCTCCTCCACCACCACCGCCACTACCTTCATCCACCACCACCGTCACTACCTCCATCACCACCACCACCTCCATCTCCTCCACCACCATTCCCTCCACCACTACCACCACCACCATCTCCTCCCCCTCCGTCGCCACCTCCTCCACCACCACCACCGCCGCCACCACCACCTCCATCTCCACCGCCACCACATCCATCTCCTCCACCACCATCTTCTTCCTCCCCGTCGTTACCTCCTCCACTAGCACCTCCATCTCCTCTCCCTTTATTACCACCTCCGGCTGACTTCCGGCGAAGCTCCGACCGACTTCCGACAAGACTCCAACGGTGGTGGAGGAGATGGTGGTGGTGGTGGAGGGGGATGACGGTGGAGGAGATGAAGTTGGTAGCGGTGGTGGTGGTGGTGGTGGTGGATGAGATGGATGAGGTGGGGACGGAAGGGGAGGAGATGGTGGTGGTAGTGGTGGCGGTGGAAGGGCGTAGAAGAGATGAATGTGGTGGTGGTGATGATTGAGGAGGTGGAGGAGATGGAGGTGGTGGCGGTGGCGGTGGTGGAGGAGGTGGCGACGGAGGGGGAGGAGGTGGTGGTGGTGGTGGAGGGAATGGTGGTGGAGGAGATGGAGGTGGTGGTGGTGGTGGTGATGGAGATGGAGAGAGAGAGAGAGAGAGAGAGAGAGAGAGAGAGAGAGAGAGAGTATGGGTGGTATTTTTTGAAAATTAAATGAATAGTTTATGGTATTTTAGTCTTTTCATTCAATTTGAAAAACAATTATTTACAGTTGAAGGGTATTTTAGTCTTTTCACATGTAAAAAAATGTTAAAAACTAACGGAGTTGGACGGAATGAGTAAAGTGAGACAAATGAAATTCTTGGGTATTCACCCTAACACGAAAAATTCTAGGTGTAGTCATCTGATAATGTGATATATCCAGGTGTAGTCATCTGAAATTATCCCTTAATTTTATTCGTTTAATCTTAGGATTAAAATGTATTTAGAAAAGGATGTAATTTTTAAAATTAAAACTTTTTGAAATTATAACTTATGTAAGTTATTCAACTATACTTATGTTTGATAAATCGTCAAACGATAAATTTTTGGATGAAAGATGTTAATTTTTAATATTAAAATATAAAAATGTCTTCGACAAAAATCTAATTTTCATATTTAAAAAATCTGATTTTCAAAACTCAAATTTTATTTTTATAATAAAAAATAAAAAACTTATAAAAACTAATTTTCATAGCTAAATGTGAGATAAATATGATTTTCGGAAAAACCCAATTCAACCTATTTTTGAAAAACCTTCTAAACAGAGTAATTATCTATGACAATAGATTAGTTAAATGAACTTTTAAAATAAAATATTACACATGAAGACAAATATATAGATAAAGTATTATTTTATTTATTTTTAAAATTTTATGAATTTAAGTAAAGATATGCATCTATCCCTTGGGAGGTTATGCATGGTAGTGTTTGTAATATGAAACTGTATATGATATTATCTGATAATCTATCAATTCAATGAATAATAGATAAGCTTCTTCCGCACCCTAATAGTTAAGAATCCTCCCGAAGAAACTCGTGTGGAGGTAAAATTGTTTTTTATTAAATCATTACGAACCTAATAGTTTGGTTTCACACGTTTAATTATAGGATAATGAAAATAAAAATGTTCTTAGATAAAAATCTAATTTTATGATTTAAACAAGTTATAATTTACACAAAATATTACACACGAAAATATACATATAGTAGTGTTTTATTTATTTTCAGTTATTTGTGAAATTATGCAAAGACATGCATCTACCCTTCGTCAATCCAATCAAAACTATTTTCGAAAAACCACTTAAAAATGAGACATTACTTCATCCATAAAAAAGGATTACTTTTTATTTTTGGTAATGACAGTTGACTACACTCAACTATGTCACGTTTCAAATTTAATACCCCAACTTTCAGTTTTTCGAATGACATACCTCAACTTTAAATAAACGACACATAGCCCAACGTCTGTTAAATCTAACTGATTTGGTCTGTCAAAAAGTCTAAAATGCCCTCAATAGTTTTGGTCTGTTAAACTGGTCTGATTGGTTCGATTGATATGATTATGAAATGACTATTTTACCCCTAATTGAACAACTCATTTAACTAATGGGTTTAGGGCAAATAATAATTATAATTTTTTAATAATTAAATATATATATATTGTTATTAATTGATTATTAATCATTAATTATATTATTATTAATCATTAATTAAACCTAAACCTAATTAACCCTAATTGACCGTCGCCTGAACCGTCTCTAACCGCCGCCTCCGACTGCCGCCTGCTCGGTTGGGATCTGGGCGTGGGGCCTCGGCGGAGGAGCGTCCTCGTCGACAACAAGATCCGAAATCCACTTCGCGTCCTCGGCGGAGGAGCGTCCTCGTCAACCCCGACCCTCCACTTCGCGTCGGGCTCGTAGTGGTGGGGGTCGGGACTGGGCTGGTCGGGGAGGAGGCGGAGGGTCAGGGTCGAAGGAGCTCCGGCGACGGTGGGGAGGGGCTGGGTTGGAGGAGGGGAGGGCCGCTGCGATCTGCTCGAGCTCCGATGGCGGAGGCTGGGCTGAAGGAGGTGGGCGGAGGTTGAGGAGGGTCGGGAAGAAGGTGGAGGGTCGGCGTCAAAGGAGTTTCGGCGACGGAGGGGAGGGGAGGGGCTGGGCAAGAGAAGGGGAGGAAGGCTGAGGGTCACGATGATCTGCTTCGACCCAGAGCACAATCAACACCATGTGTGGTCTCTCCGTCGATCCAACCACTAGGATTCGATCTCCGACACCGCAAGAACTGCGCCGCCGATTCGAGGCGCCATGTCTGAAGACCCAGAAGCCTCACGGCGGAGGGTCGGGGTCGAGGCGCCGCCGATTCAAGTCGCCCGACGCGAAGTGGAGGGTCGGGGTCGACGAGGATGCTCTTCCGCTGAGGCCCGACGTCGACCGCCGCCTTCTCCCTGACCCTCCTCAACCTCCGCCCACATCCTTCAGCCCAGCCTCCTCTATCGCTGGAGCTCCTTCGATGACGACCCTCCGCCTCCTCCCCGACCAGCCTAGCCCGACCCCCTCCTCCCTCACCTCCTCCAGCCTAGCCCGACCTCCACCTCCGACGACCAACCCTCCTCCGCTCAAGACGCCGCCGCGCTCAGCCTCCGTGCCATGGCCGTGGACTCCTCCACCTCCGGCGAGATCAAACCCTAACCCACACAGAATCAGGAGGTTGAAGATAAACATATTAGATTTTAATTAATATTTAATTTTATTATAAAAGTCAAATATGCCCCTGTATATGAGTTAGCATTCATATTAAATAAGGGGTAAAATAATTATTTCTTAATCATATCAATAATTATCTAAAATTAGAAAAGTCAAATTTTCCCTCAAACCTCTAGTTAAATTAGTTGTTCAAATAGGGGTAAAATAGTCATTTCATAATCATGTCAATTGAACCAATTAGACCGGTTTAACAGACCAAAATTATTGAGGGCATTTTAGACTTTTTGACAGACCAATTTAGTTAAATTTAACAGACGTTGGGCTAAATGTCGCTTATTTAAACTTAGGGTACCCTAAATGAAAAACTGAAAGTTGGGGTATTAAATTTGAAACATGACATAGTTGGGTGTAGTCAACTGTCATTACCCTCTTTTTTTTTAGAAAAACAGACAATATTATTAAAATGTCTGCAAAGACAACGAAGATAATATAATATGACATCAAGTCTCATAACTACCCAAAACCAGAGCCCTAATAGAGCGAAATGGTCTTATTGCAAGTCATCCTATAACTTGACCTATCATAAAGCTAAACATGATGACCCAATACAAACTAAACATAATCAAAAACAATATAGAAAAACACTCCAAAACAGTAAAAGAGAACATTATGATGAAAAACAGTTCGACCATTCTCCCACACTTCTTAACAATCTGATCATCTGTTGCAACCGTCACATCCTAATTCTGGCCACCGATTTTATACCCCTCGTCACATACGTTCGCAAGAAATTGATGACCTCTCTCAACTCAGAATCTCCCCGAAGTAACATTTGGATCAGAATCGTTAGACTCAAAACCCAAACTCAAACATCCGGGCTATGACCAAGTGAGCGCTTCTCCCGGAGTTCCTCACTATGGTGTTATGGGACTGGGTATCCGTGAGGCTTGGATCACTGGGTCACACTCCTCAGAGGTCCCCTTGCGCCCATATTAAGGGAGATTCGAAATCGGATCCTCATTTCTATTTGTAATATAAAATCAAAACTCATTCTTTCACCAGAAAAACCAAAAGCACTGTCAATCACCTTCTGAAACCCCTATTGATACCAACATCCATCCCGGACACAAGATCCAAGGGAGGCTACACACTCGAATCTACCTCTCTCACACTATTCTCTCTATTCCACAATGGGACACCAATCGCACAAAAGCGATACGCAAATCGCATAAAACGATTCAAAGTTCCCACAAAGCAATATATAAATAATTTACGAAGAAAAAAAATCAGCGCCTCCAAATTGATAATCGGCCTTCAAGGAGGCCTCTTCACCAGCATAAATTTAGCCGGCAGGAACAAAAATCTGGCAGTCAGAGAGCGTTGCAGAGGTACAAGACCGCTCCCACTTGCCTACTGCCCCGAAGCTTCCATTGCTTCCTCTAGATTTGAGAAGCAGCCTCCCAGGCCCTCCTCACCACCGTTATCGTCGCCGGCGAGAACAAGAAGCCTAAAATCGAGGAGTATCATTGAAACAAAGGGACCAGATCGGTCAACTCGAATTTTTTACTGGTCGGTCACAAGTTCCCACCATACACTATCAGGTGCTTCATCTCTGCCATCACCACTCCGGACCCATCGTCCTCGCCCTCAATCCCTGTTCACATTACCACGCCGGTGGCATCAATCACTGCCTCTCCAATTCCCGCATGCAACGAATCGCCTCCATAATGTACCAGATCGACGAATTTGGCGTTGTATTAATGCTCAAAATACGACAAACCCATCTCCGTGATCTGATGAGAATAAATTTACAGAGCGAAAGGATGACCACCTCGATGGAGGCGGAGAAATCTCAATCGGCGGTCATTTGGGTGGATTGTCCACTTATAATTATTAAAGATGTTAATTATTCTTTAACACAAACGTTAATGGGTTTTGCATATATATATATATATAGTATTTTATTTAATTTTAAATATTTACGAACTTATGCAAAGACATGGATATACCTTCAATAATTAATGCTTAGCATGATTTACTATATGAAACCTATCTGATGATCTATTAATCTTATAGGAAACAAATAACCTCCTACCATACCCTAGTTAATAGAAATCCTTCTGGTGAAACTCGAGAGGAGGCAAAATTATTCTTTATTAAATAATTACAAAATTAATAATTTAGTTTTACTCCTTTAATTCTAAGATAAAGAAAATGAAAATGTGCATGGATAAAAATCTACTTTTTAGATTTCTAAAGAACTGAAACTATAATTTATTTTGTGTTGTTTGTATTATTTTTAAATTTAAGTCATTCATCACACCAATTTTTCATAAAATTGCCAATAAATATGTTTTTGGTTGAAAAACATCAATTTTCAAAATCAAAATGTTCTTTAATCAAAATCTACTTTTTTCGGATTAAAAAAAATTGATGTTCAAACTTAAAATTTTATTTACAAAACCTTTAATTTTTATATTTAAAACATGAGATAAATTTGATTTTCGAAAAAAAAAATTAAAACTCTGTTCGAAAAATCACATAAAAAGGAGACATTACTTTAATGAAATCAAGTAGGTACAAAGACGAAAAATCCATCATTTGTTGACACTACCAAATAAGAACATAAAACCAATTTTTCATGAAATTTGCCACTATCAAGAGGACAGACACATGAATGGAAAATATTAACGAAATAACAAACAATTAGACAAACATAATTAGAAAAAGAAAATAGAGATGATCAATTATAGTTGCCTCCGAGCTCATTCACAGCTTTGACAAAAAGAATATGTAGCTCTTTGGTCCACTAAAGACGCCACCAATTACCATCTTTTTCCATCGACCACAATAAATGAAAATTAGAATTTTCTAAAATCACAATCGATACAATAAAAAGCACCATCCTTCAACTTTTTAACCTCAATTCTCACACACCAATTTTCTCAACCACCATCATCATCGACCCACACAAGCTTTTTGGGAAAATCCACATAAATCATTGAAAGAGCATATTCCGGGCTCGATTTTGTTTTGGAACCTTACATGGCGGGTGTGGTATGATTTTGGTGATTTTGGTGACAATCTCTTTTGAGTTGTGAATTTTGCATGCGAAATCGATAAAATAATGAGCTATTATCTTCATCTTCGTCCCCAAATAACCTCATACTGTATCTTAATTGTTAGAAATCCTCACAGAATAGCTTGTGAGGTAAATTTATTTTTTTTACTAAATAATTATAAAACTGACAGTTTGGTTTTACGCGATTAATTGTAGGATAAAAATGGAAATGTCCTTAGATAAAATTCTAATTTTCAGATTTAGAAAATCTAAAACCATAATTTATTTTGTGTTGTTTGTATTATTTTTAAACTTTAGTCATTCATTTACACCGTTGTTTCATAAAATTTCCAATAGGTAAATTTTTGCATGAAAACGTTAATTTCTAAAATGAAATTTTGAAAATGTTCTTAAATAAAAATTTACTTTTTTCAGATTTAAAAAAAATGATTTTCAAATGAAAAATTTATTCTAAAAGTCAAAAATTTATAAAACCTCTAATTTTCATATATAAAATATGATTTTAAAAAAAAATCAATTAAAACTAATTTAGAAAAATCACCTGAAAAGGAGACATTACTTCATTGAAATCAAGCGAGCATAAAGACGAAAACCTATTATTTATTGACATCTACCAAATATGAACATATAACCAATTTCTCCTGAAACTTGTCATCATCATAAAGATATACACACGAATAGAAAATTATAACGAAATCACAACCTTAAACAACAAACAATTAAATTAATGTAATTGAAGAGGAAGTAAATATTACTGACTATAATTGCTTTCGTGCTCATTCACAATTTCGACAAAAATGTTATGTAATCTTTGGTCCGCTGAATGAGCTGCCTATTATCATAAGATTAAACAATCCCAAAAGCCTGCTCATCACCACCACCAACCTCATTACCATCAATCAATGACTAATCCTCAACTTCAGTCCCAACTACCAATTCATCATCTTTTCCAGATGCCACTACTTCATTGTACCGACCCAAATCCTTCTTCTCATTCAACTCTACCCTCTGATGCTCATCCTAATTATGCCCAGACATTTCGGCGAACACCTTGCATGGAGTGTGCAGGGACCTAAACACAAAGACACAAATAACAAAAAGCAAAATCAAAACCCACAACAAAAAGGAGCACTAACGCACAATAAAGGCTCGATCGAAGTACATGTGTACTCATAAATCCAGTTTCCAGGAGAATAAACAAACCCAATTACCATTTTTTTCCATCAAGCACGATAAATTAAAATTAAAATTTTCTAAAATAAAAATCGATACACAAAAAAACACCATCCTACAACTCTAACCTCAATTCTCACACATCAATCTTCTCCACCACCATCATCATCAACCCATGAACACTCTCCCTAAAAATCCACAGAGATCGCTGAAATACCAGTTTCAAGGCTCGATTTTGTTTTCAAACCTTCCATGGTAGGTGTTGTATGGTTTTGGTGGCGATCTCTTTTGGGTTGTGAATTTTGCAAGCGAAATGTTAACGTAATGAACTTTTTTCTCTGTCTTCGTCCCCAAAAAACCTCCTACTATATCCTAAGTGTTAGCAATGTTCCTAGAGAAGCTCGTGAAAAGATAAAATTATTTTTTATTAAATTATTACAAAACTAATATTTTGGTTTTACTCGTTTAATAGTAGGATAAAAAATGAAAATGTTCTTAGACAAAAATCTAATTTTAAGATTAAACAAATCTAAAACTATAATTTATTTTGTGTTGTTTGTATTATTTTTAAATTTAAGTCATTCATCTACACCAATGTTTTATAAAATTGCAAGTACTAAGTTTTAAAACGTTAATTTTCAAAATAAAATTTTGAAATATTATGAAATGGAAATCTACCTATTTTTTAGATTTTATGAAATCTAATTTTAAAACTTATAGTAAATTTTATAAATAAAAAAAATTTACAAAACCTTTAAATTTTATATCTGAAATATGAGATAAGCCTAATTTTCAAAAAAAAAACAATCAAAACTACTTTCAAAAAATTAACTGAAAATATTATTTCATTGAAATTAAGCGAGCAAAAAGACGAAAACCTATTATTTATTGGCATCTATCTAATAAAAACAAATAACCATTTTCTTCCGAAACTTGCCATCATCAAGAAGACAAAAACATGAATAAAAAATCATAATTTAAAACAACAAAAAATTAAACTAGTGTAATCAAAAGAAGAAGTAGAGAGTAATGACTATATTTGCCTCCGAGCTCATTCACAACTTTCACAAAAAAGTTATATAGCTCTATAGTTCACGGAAGGCGTCGCCTATTATCAGAAGACAAAATTAAATCAATGACTGATCCTCATCACCATAAATCAATGACTGATCCTCAACTTCAGTCCCAACAACCAATTCACCATCTTTGCCACCACTCAATTTCCTTATCCACTGCACTAACCCAAATCCTTCTTCTCAGTCAACTCTACACTCTGCTCATCTTTATTATGCTCAGACAGGAACCAACACAAAGACACAAGTAAGCAAATACCCAAAAACAAAATCAAAACCCAGATCAAGAAGGAGCACTAACACATAATAGAGACTCAATCGAAGTACGTGTGTACCCATAAATCCAGTTTTTAGGAGAATACACAAGCCCAATTGCCATCTTTTTCCATCGAGCACGGTAGTAAATGGAAATTAGACTTTTCGAAATTGACAATTGATACACAAAAAACACCATCATTCAATTCTTTAACCTCAATTCTCACACACCAATCTTCTCCACCACCATCATCATGGACCCATGAATGAAATTCAAGTTTCAGGGCTTGATTTTGTTTGGGACCTTTGATGGCGCGTGTGGTATGGATTTAGTGGTGATCTCTTTTTTGTTGTGAATTTTGCATGCGAAATCGCTTAAGTAATGATCTTTTGTCTTCATCTTCGTTCCCAGATAACTTCCTAGTATATCCTAATGGTTAGAAATCCTATCGAAAAAGCTCATAAAGACGTAAAATTAATTTTTACTAAATTATTACAAAATTAATAGTTTGGTTTTACTCGTTTAATTGTAAGATAAAAAATAAAAATGTTCTTAGATAAAAATCTAATTTTCAGATTTAAAAAATCTTAAACTATAATTTATTTTGTGTTGTTTGTATTATTTGTAAATTAAAGTCATTAATCTACACTATTGTTTCATAAAATTGCCCGCTTGTATGTTTTTAGAAGAAAAACTTTAATTTTTAAAATGAAAGTTTGAAATGTTATTAAACAAAAGTATATTTTTTTTTCAGATTGAGATACGTTGCCGTATTTACCTAGAGTTAGGTTGTGAAAGAAAAGGTTAATCATAGGAATATCTCCAGTCATCCAAGAATGCGTTTTTTATTTACTGATAGTTTTTATTTTTATAAATCAATGTTTACCTCATTTTTCTGCTCAGTCTTATTTTTGTAATTTGAATTTTATTCGTTTTTATAATTGACTAATGACCATTTTATATTTCAAATTTTCAAAGTTTGTGACTTAGGTTCAAAATTCAAACTTATTTTCAGATATTTGCTTAATTATTTAAGATTCAAGTCATTCATCTACATACCCAAATTTTATAAATTGTCATATGTTAAGTTAAAATGTCTTTCATAAAAATCTAACTTTCAGATCTAAAAAAATATAATTTTCAAATTTAAAAATTTTCAAAATTTTAAATTAGAAAAATCAAAATGTTAGATAAACTGTCATGTTCATATCTAAAAAATATAATTTGAAATGTTATTATTATGTTTTAAATGTTATTTTTTTATTCTTTGTGTTTTAAATGTTATTATTGAAAATATTTTTTTTTATTTTTTTTTAAATGTTATTTTTTGTTGCCACGATGTCAATGATATTAATTATAAAAATTCACATTGTACATTTTATAAATAAATGGATAATATGCACATTGATGATTTTCAATTCTTGGATAATTATAAGTTAGCTTACATTCGGCTATTCACTACTCAAACATTCTTCGATGACACGGTAAAAATTAACAACATTTTCTATCATACTTAAATTAAATATTTTTAATTTACTAATTATTTGTATAGAAAATAATGGATGTTTATATGAAAAGGAATGAACGAAGAATCGTTGAAGAGAAGCTCTTGAAGAGGTAAAGTAATTTAGAATTATGCTTTACTAAATTATGGGTAAATGTCAATTAGCTTTACACGTTTTGCAACCGGATACAACTAACTTAAAAACATTGTTTTAATATCAGTTAGTTTTGGTTTTGTGTCAAATTAGACAAAATGGTTAAGTTTCAGTTAGCTTTGAGTGTAAAAATACCAAAATACCCTTGATTGTCTATCAAATTTTCAAATGCTTGTTATTCTGATCTACATAATTTTCCCAAATTGGTTGAGGTACATGAGCATGGTCTCGCTCTGCGACTCCCATGCCAAGCCCCAATAAAGACCTTTGTGTGGATTGTGTCGCCAAAAGGAGGATTCAAGTAATGAAACCCAAAACCCGAATTCGGCCAAGGAATCAAGTGGTGCGCCATACCAACCCAAGAAACCAGACCACAAAAAAGTTGAAAAAAGAAGATTCTTCAAAATTAGCGAAATCAAGTGATCATATAAAAACCCAAACAAATTGAGACCCAGATAATACATGTGTATTTACATAGCGAGCAAATTGAGACTAACATAATATATGTATATATATAGGGAAGGTATTAGCTACAAACCTGTCATTTGGTGTCAAAACGTCCAAACCATCTCCCAACCGTCTGATTTGCGCGGAGCGAAGGAGATGATGACACGTGTAACCACGCGGATTGGGAGGGAGATAACAGGCGCTGACGGAGCCGTTAGGGTGTTGATGTGTAACTCACTTATTCCGCGTGTGTAACCATTGTGTGTCTAACTAACCAGTTGTTACTGTGTAACACATTCAAATAGTGCCATTATGAACGGTTACACGTTCATAAAACCGAACACATGTACACACACAATCAATGGTTACACACGCGGTACCTTGGTAGTGTATAACACTTACAATATAATTGTATAACCATTCACGTATAACGTAAAACCATAATTGATCTATATAAGTGTTGAATTGTATAATAATGGTTACACACGCAAAACAAGTATGTTACACACCAACACCCTAACGGCTCCGTCAACGACTGTTATCTCCCTTCCAATCCGCGTGGTTACTCGTGTCATCATCCCTTTCGCTCCGCGCAAATCAGACGGCTGGGAGATGGTTTGGACGTTTGGACGATCAAACATGGTTTGTAGTGGAGAGCGTCCATATATATATACATATATATATATATATATATATATATATATATATATATATATATATATATATATATATATATATATATATATATATATATATATATACGGATGCACTCCAATAAAAACTCACCCAAAATGTCCAAACGTCCAAACTAATGTATAACCGTCGGATCAGAGACGTGCATTATCTTAGATTGCGACACGTGACAGTTATACAACATTGCACTACATGTATACATTGCTTCAATTTTGCATCCAACATGTTATACAACATTGCACTACACGTTCTACATAGTTATACAACATTGCACTGCATGTTATACAGTTTGGACGTTTGGACATGTTCCCCTAGTTTGTATTTGATATATACACAGAGCGAGAACATGTAGTTGAGGAAAATTGAAGGAGTGGGTTTTGCAAACAGTGACCAAAAAAGAAGAGATATGAAGAGAAAGGGGCTGGGGAGGAGGAGAGAATCATGTCCAAGAGCTAAAAATAAAATTAATAGAAAAGCATAAAATTGTAAGCTTTGAAGAAGAGATGGGCCAAGGTCCGTGGCGGGGGATGAAAAGAGAGCATAAAATCAAAAAGCAAGAGAGAGGGTGGTGTATAAATGGAGATAAAGTGAAAGAGTGATGGTAGTTAGATGAGAATATTACCTAATTCACTAGAGGTACATATACGACTCAAACGGTAGAATTCCATATATCAATAACTGAGGCTGAAAAAAATAAAATAGGATTCATCCAAAAATAAATACACATATACAATGAGCAGAGATAAACAAGAAGAGAGAGAAAAAATCTTAATGGAATAACGATTTTGTAAAACTAACTGATCTTAAAACAAAATTTTGCAAAACCTGTAAAGCTAATTGTACATTTGTGGCATGTACCCTTAAATTATTACAAAAACTTATTTAACTGTAGAAAGTTTTATTTTATATTTTTTTGTGTATAGATATATGTACCGAAAATTTCATTATCATGAGTTAATGAGG